>OW240918.1:49600377-49758818 GCA_933207985.1 Pelobates cultripes | reverse complement strand
GTTCACTTCAATAAAATAAAGGAGGTGAAACTTATTGTTTCTGCAGTTGAGTTCCAATTAAAGAGACATTACACAAAAGCATCACAGAATAATCCAGCCAATTCAATGGAACCAGCAGATATTAACTCTCAAGTTTCTGCCCTAACCAATAGAGTAGATACAATTGCTCAAGGGTTACAGGAATTGCAAATTACAAAAGAGAGAATATTAACCTATGTTAGAGACATGCAAGGCCATCTTCCTCATGCCGCTCTTCAATCGGCTGGTGATCCTGCTGTCTGTAATCCAGAAAAATTTTATGGAGATAGAACAAAGTACAGAGAGTTTTTAAATTCTTGCAAACTTCTGATAGCTTTGAAACCTCGATCTTACCTCACTGAAAGGTCAAAAGTTTGTTCAGTAATTTCCTTTCTCAGAGGTGAACCTATGGCTTGGGCCCATTCCTTTTTAGAGAATGATGATCCCATACTAGATTCACTGGATGAATTTTTTGAAGCTATGTCTTTATTATATGAAGATCCATATAAACAGGCTACTGCTGATTTAACCATCAGAACTCTCCACCAAAAGAACAGACCTGTTGAAGATTACAACGCCGAATTTAAAAGATGGGCTACCGAAACCCAATGGAATGACATCACACTACGCAATCAATACCGTCTCGGATTATCAGAAGCTGTGAAAGATGAACTCTCTCGTATTGAACTTCCTCCCACCTTAAATGCCTTGATTCAACTTTCCATTAGTATTGACAGACGTCTAAGAGAAAGAAGGGCTGAAAAAGTTCTTACTACGTCTAACTGGAGAAAACATTTTACTACTCCAAAATTTCCTGAAAAATCTCTTCCTCACAATGAACCTATGGAAGTTGGTATAATAAGAAGCCTCTTACTTCGGAAGAAAGGATAAGAAGGAGACAACTAAATTTGTGCATGTATTGTGCTTCAAAAGAACATCTAATCCCAGAATGTCCCCTACTAATCCATTCGAAAGCTGGTAAGCTTCATTCATCTACTTCTATATTGAACGTTCTTCACAAAAAGAAAACATCTACTTATTTTTCTATATCTCTCATATTACAGTGGAATACAAAAAGAATCGTGACTGAAGCCATTATTGATTCTGGTGCTAATGGAACCTTCCTTGATTTTTCTTTTGTTGCAAAGAATAAAATTCCGTGTGTTCGAAAAACCAATTTTATTCCAATCAGAGTTATTGATGGTTCATTCATATCCTCAGGACCCATAAAAGATGAGACAATTACTCTAAGAATGATTACCAATAACGTACATACAGAGTTCCTTACATTTGATGTTATTAAATCTCCACTTTATCCCGTCATTCTAGGAATTAATTGGTTAAAAACTCATGATCCTTTAATTAAATGGTCACCCTTTTCCATTTCTTTTCCTTCTGACTTTTGCAAAAAAACCTGCTTCCAACATATTCCTATTCTCCAAACTACTCAGGAATCAATTATACCTCCATTCTACTCTGACTTTTCAGATGTCTTTTGTAAAAAAGAAGCGGAAACACTTCCACCTCATCGAGCATATGATTGCCCAATAGATCTAATACCTGGTGCTCCCATTCCTTATGGACACATTTATCCACTTTCTGAAAAGGAATTACAGACCTTAAAAGAATATCTTAATGAAAATTTACGTAAAGGATTCATCAGACCCTCGACTTCACCGGCTGCCTCTAGTATATTTTTGTGAGGAATAAGGACCAAACCATCCGACCCATTATAGATTACAGAGCCTTAAATAAAATAACCATAAAAAATCGTTATCCTCTTCCACTAATAAATGAATTAATTGAAAGGTTAAGAACCGCAACTATATTCACTAAACTCGACCTCCGAGGCGCATATAACCTCATCAGAATAAACAGGATGATGAATGGAAGACCGCCTTCCGGACTAGATATGGTCTCTACGAATATCTAGTGATGCCTTTTGGGCTTTGTAATGCCCCTGCAACATTCCAACATTTTATAAATGATATCTTTAGAGATCTTTTGGATGTTTGTGTTATTATCTACTTAGATGATATTCTAATATATTCTAACAATTTGGATGAGCATAGGAAGCATGTAAGATGGGTTCTATCTAGATTGAGAACTCACAAATTATACGCTAAACCAGAGAAATGTCTTTTTGAAGTTACTGAACTCTCCTTTCTTGGATACATTATTTCACCTCATTCTCTGAAAATGGATAACTCTAAAATCGAATGTATTATTAACTGGCCCGTTCCTACTACTACAAAAGAATTGCAACGATTTCTTGGATTTGCAAACTTCTATAGAAAATTCATTAGAAACTACTCAGAGGTATCACATCCACTTAACCACCTTAACAGTACTAAACGTCCTTTCAAATGGAATAAAGATGCACAAGCTGCCTTCGATAGTTTAAAAAAAAGATTTACAACTGCACCTATTCTACAGCTACCTAATCCAACATTCTTGTATGTCCTAGAAGTCAATGCATCAGATTCAGCTATCGGAGCAGTTCTTTCTCAGCAAAAGACTCCTCAAGATCCACTTCATCCAGTCGCATTCTTTTCAAGATCCTTGAGCTCTGCTGAAAAAAATTATCCTATTGGTGAAAAGGAATTATTAAGTGTTAAAGCTGCCTTTGAAAATTGGCGCCATCTATTAGAAGATACAAAACAACCTATCATAGTCTATACAGACCATAAAAATCTTGAATATCTTTATACTAATAAAACCCTTACGGCTAGACAAGTTAGATGGAACCTATTTTTTAACCGGTTTAACTTCCAATTAATATACAGACCTGGAACTAGAAATAAAAAGGCTGACGCTCTTTCTCGAATTCCTTCTAAAACTTCTATTGATGTTTATCCTCCTAACAAAATAATAGGGATCCTCTCTTCTCTTCAGGATGACTTAAGGAACTTGAATCAAAAGGATCTTGAACTTCCCAAAACACCTAATTTAACAAAAAAGGATGGTATATTTTACTTTAAAAATAGGATTTATATTCCTCCCATTCTTAGGAACAAATTACTCAAAATGGTTCATGATTCACCCCTAGCTGGACATCCTGGAATAAAGAAAACTCTTGAACTAACTTCACGATATTATTGGTGGCCTCGCCAAGATAGAACCATTGAATTATATGTCAAAACTTGTCCTATCTGTCAAAGGTCCAAATCTGAACATAATCAACCTTTTGGATTACTACTTAACTTACCTATTCCAGAAAAACCTTGGCAATCCATTTCTATGGATTTTCTTGTTGACCTTCCTCCATCCCGACAGTTCACCACTATTCTTGTTGTTGTGGACCGCTTCACTAAAATGTCCCATTTCATCTCTTTAAAAAAATTACCCTCCTCCGTAGAATTGTCCAAAGTCTTTATTGATAATATTGTAAAGCTTCATGGTCTTCCAGAAGAAATTATTTCTGATAGGGGGACACAATTTACCTCCAAATTCTGGAAAGAGATGTGTCTCTCTCTTCAAATTCAACGCAAACTCTCTTCTGCCTATCATCCCCAGACTAATGGGCAAACAGAGAGAGTTAATCAATGTTTGGAACAATATCTCCGATGTTATTGTTCATACCTGCAAGATGACTGGACCACTTGGTTACCTATGGCTGAATTTTCTTACAATAATACCATTCATTCTAGTACGAAAATGACTCCTTTTTTCTCCAACTATGGATTTCATCCGTCCTCATTTCCCATCCCATCTAATTCTTCATCCAATCCCACGGTTACTTCAAAAAATGAATTTATGTCTTCTCTATTCCTTAAATTACGGGAGAATCTTCAACTCGCCCAAAACTACCAGAAAAAGTTTTTTGACCATAAAAGAAGAATTCCCCCTCCTTATAAAGTGGGGGATCTTGTCTGGCTCTCTTCAAAAAATATTACCACAAACCGTCCTTCAAAGAAATTGAGCTCACTTTTTCTTGGTCCTTTTCAAATAACTACAATCATCAATGATAACGTTGTTAAATTAAAACTTCCTCCAAGTTTTAAACTTCATCCAGTATTCCATGTCTCTTTGCTTAAACCACACATCCCTGATCCTTTCCATAGAGAAATAGTAACAACTCCTGAACCTATCATCGTCCAAGGTGAAGAAGAATATGAAATTCATAAGATTTTGGATTCTCGTATCCACCGTGGCTCTTTACAATACCTTATCAGATGGAAAGGTTATGGAGTTGATGAAGATACCTGGGAAGATTCATCTAATGTTCATGCAAAGAGATTAGTTGATGCTTTTCACAAACGCTACCCCTCTAAACCGAAATAAGTGCACCCAGAGGATGCCCCATGAGAAGGGGGTACTGTCAGGTATACCTAACATTCATGCTGCCGCCGGAACCCACTTCCGGGTTCACGGCGCTTAGCTCCGCCCCTTTTTTCTGACGCGGTCTTTCCACGATACTTAGGAAGACCGCGCCAGATTCAAAGGGCTGGATTATTCACTCAGGTGCGGCAGTGAGATCAGCTGCTCTACTCGATGCTACCGGCTCCACTTCTCAGACCTCGGCTTGTAAACGGATTTCTACCTTCTCATCTCTCAGACCTCGGCTTGTAAACGGATTTCTACCTTCTCATCTCTCAGACCTCGGCTTATAAATGGAATTCTACCTTCTCCTCTCCCAGACCTCGGCTTGTAAACGGATTTCTACCTTCTCCTCTCTCAGACCTCGGCTTGGACAAACGGACTTCCTTTCTCTCACTACTAAACTGCAGTTTGTTAAAAGAGACTCCTTCCTTTTCCTCCATTGGGTGAATTAACCCTTTCAGTGCCAGAGTGCTTCTAAGTTAAGTAAATCTCTTGTCAAGGAAAGCAAGTCATATCAATTATTATAGTATTTAATTTCTCTAAACTCTCTGTTGACAAATAAGCATTGCATTTTTTCCTTGCATGTGTATTTAAAGATACAGTCTACCTTGTTCACTTCAATAAAATAAAGGAGGTGAAACTTATTGTTTCTGCAGTTGAGTTCCAATTAAAGAGACATTACACAAAAGCATCACAGTGGGATTATTTGTGTCTGGATGTGGCTCCCCCTGATGAGCCGTACTTTCTGTTTAAGGTGCAAGAGATTCCAAGAAAGTTTGGACACGTATTCTGCTTATGACATGCACAAGCTTTTGCACTAAAATTAGAATTGTGGAGCAATTACAATGAATTGTAATTGTAAGCCAAAATAGCCATATTGGAAAAATACCAGAGTTGGGTCCGTTTTAGTTGGTTTTGACCTAAAATCTGTACTTGACTTGCTAATTTTCTTAATTCTCAAATTATTGAACAAAACCCCAGCGTGTTTAATTTAGAGTGCCAGGATACAGACCAGTCTAATATTAATCCCTTCAGGTCCAGTTTTAGGCCAATCCTTACAGAGGAAAGACTAAACACAAGGCAGTTGCCATGAGTAGTTAAAGTAATAAATATACAGGAACCTGTAGAAACCAGCCAAAGTTCAAAAATAAAAACAATCATAAAAAATGAATGGTGTGTGAAAATTTTTTTTTAATACTGGTAATAATAATAATAAAATCTATGTTTCTTCATCTGCTACTTGGTCATCCAATTTCTACAGCTTTTAAATTTTCAAACTACTATTTGATTAACAATTTACTGCTAATTGCAAGACAGTACTTATTATTTGTTAATGTCTATTTTTGGACTTAATTAATACACATCTCCCACAATGTTGTGTTCGACAAACATTGTAGAACATTTCACTATTACACGACACAGTAATATTACACACTTTACATAAAATTCTGTGAATTTTAGGAGTAATTATTTTTATTTAACAAATTTAGTCAGCTTTATCAGCTCATTAAATATACATGAAATCCCATTCAATATAGACGTCTAATTTTTCTTTATTGCCTAGGTGGGGTGCATGAATGACGGAAGGATTTTAGCCCTTGATGTAACTTACTACTGCAATGCTGGGTGTATTTCAGATCATTCTCTCAAAGTGAGTTGTATTCTCTCTTTAAATGTTGTGTGTGATTCATGTCATGTTTGTTATAAAATACTAATTAGAGATGCCATATAATTGCATTACTTTGAATGTTTATACAATTCTTAAATTACAGCTGAATACATATTAAAGGGACACTCTCAGCATAACTTACCATGTAAGGGTTATGATGTGAAGAGTCCCTTGGTAAAATGGCAAGCCATTTAACTATGGCTTGACCCTTATTTGTCTGTTGGATTCTTGTGGTCTGAGCGGACACACTCAGCCAATAAATCATGTCCCAACTTAGAAACCTTGGCTTTACTTCAGCAGCCCCGATGCAGCGCAGAGACATAACAGAGGCAGGTACGTGTCAAACCATTCCTGAACAGTTTGGACTCCTGCACATTGCAGTGGTTATGTTGCTTAGAATATCCCATTAAATAGACAAGCTAAAGAGATCACTCTGAATGTCCATGTCAGATATTTTAGCACATTGGCAGAGTTATTTTACACTTATCAAATTCAGGTTGGCTGCCAAAAAAAATATCTAATTTGTATTAGTCAAAGTCCAAAAATCACCATATTGTTTGTTGTTAAACATGTGATTTCAGTCAGTTTTTAATTGACAATGATTTCTAACTTTGGTGGCATTGCCTGGAGAAAATTGTTAAAAACATTTTTGGATTGTGATTGTGTTAAAAACAAACACATAATGCAACTGAAGTTCAGAAATAGTTTTCAAGCAAAAACAAGAGAACGATTGTGATTGAGGACTCTAATGTTATTTTAAATGACAAATGTATACATATAAAATAAAAAAACTGCTAGTACAGTGATTTGTTAGACTTTAGCACAGTGTCTACTCAAATAAACGTTATTAATTACATTTTTAAGGGGAACTGTCACTTCCCAGGATTTTTAATATGATGTTTACTTCTCCCTATCTGTAAGAAATGTGTATTTGTAAAGTGTGAAAATAGAATTTAAAGGGACATTATAGTCACCAACACTTCTTTAGCTTAATGAAGCAGTTTTGGTGTATAGATCATGCCTCTGAAGTCTCACTACTCAATTTTCTGCCATTCAGGAGTTAAATCACTTTGTTTCTGTTTATGTAGCAGTAGCCACACCTCCCCCCTGGCTGTGACTCACACAGCTTGCATGAAAAAAAAAAGGTTTTAATTTTCAATCAGATGTAACTTACTTATATCAGGAGGCTCATGCAGAGTCTAGCAAGCTATTAACAGAGCGGTAAATAAGAAATGTGAAATTAAACAGAATTTGAAATGAAGGAAGTTTAAAGATTAGATGACTCTTTATAGGAAGTGTTTAGGAAGGCTGTGCAAGTCACATGCAGGGAGGTGTGACTAGGGCTGCATATACAACATGATTCAACTTCTAAATGGCAGAGAATTCAGTGAGTGAGACTGCAGGGGCATGATCTATACACCAACAATGTTTCATTAAGCTAAAGGTGTTTTAGTGACTTCAGTGTCCCTTTAACCCCTTAAGGACACATGCCATGTGTGACATGTCATGATTCCCTTTTATTCCAGAAGTTTGGTCCTTAAGGGGTTAATGTACAAATCTGCACCTCTTTATTCTTCAGCTGGGGGCTTCCACTTTAGTTCCTTGTCAATCATTGTTACAAGTTTTGTCCTTTGCACCTGGCCGTCAGCACACAGAGAAAAGGAGACCTGATACAATGTTTGATTCTTTTTTCTGTCTCCATGTTAACCAGTGACCATCAACAGATAAACCAAAATCATCGTACTAGTATAAGTCAAAGTAACCTAGCCAGCCTTTGTGGCCCTAAGCTACACTGGCCACAATAAGTTGCTTAGTTGTAATTTTACATTTTGCCAATTGTGGAGTAGTGATGACATTTTCTGCAATGAAAATAATGAAACCTACAAGAATGAAAATAAAGTAATTTCTCTTTTAACGCTTTGTTTTTGTTTTATCTCTCTCCCATATATTTTCTTTGTATCAAGGTACTCGCAATGTCTTTGCTGAGCTCCCAAAATGCTTACAGCATTCCCAATGCTAGGTGCAGTGTGATAGCTTGCAGAACAAATCTACCACCCAAAATACTAAGCCATGGGTACTGCTTCCCCCTATCTGGGATGTTAGCAGAGCTGTGGGTGGACGCAGTAGCAGGCCGGTGTGGTTTATCTCCAGAAAAGGTAATTACAGCGTGTTAACCATTAAATGTGTATTCTATTTTTGAACAAGAAATGTGTTTTTATGTTATTGAAGTGATGATGAATTCCATTTAATGCAAGTGGAACTATTAAATGTGTGTTCTGGCAGTGATCAGCTTTTGCCCTTCCTTTGCTTATATGGTGTAAATGTAAAAAAGTGGTATATGTACTGCCGTTAAAGAGTTAGAGCCAGGTTATTCCAACCAAAAGCAAGTGTTTTCATAAAAAAAAAAAAAAATAATAATAAATCTCACTGTTCCATCACCAAGTCCAAGTCAGAAGTGTATTAGCAAAGCAGCAGCATGTAGATGTCAGAGCAAGACATGCACATAAATATCTCCAATGCAAAATCGGAGAGAAAAAGAGATACATTAGGAGAGACAAGACCACAACACACCTCCTGAAGCACCATAGAGACCATTGAGCAAACAACAAGTCCTCCAACACCTACAGATTAGGCACCAGTGATTACCACCAACACATAGTTGGATAGAAGCTATGCTGTGAGTTAAGCGGCGGTTATAATTATGTCTTTCATGGAATAAAACTGCCGCCATGTCCTGAAATACACACTAGACATGTGCATTTTGGGGTTTTTCTGACGTTTTCGTATTCGTTTAGTAAAAAATACTAAATATAAACGAAACGAAAGGGCAAATGCCGAATGCATTACCTTTTTGTTTCAGTTCTTTCGTTTAATAGACTCCGTGCTGCAGGGGAATTAACCCCCACAGTAAGGAGAAACAAAAAATGCTGCTTCTCCCTGCAGCCTGAGACTTAACCAGTACAGGGCTACAAGGAGACTCTTAGAAGCACGGATTAAGTGACTGTGCTTGATGAAAATAACACTGTGCATGCTCACAAAAAGCAAGGAAGGAGCTGGCAGCGCTACCAGCTCCCTCCTTGTAATAAATAATATTAATCCCTACCCTCCTCCCCCGCATTAAAAACTATGGGGGTCGCTAATACAAGACCAAATACAAGACTTGGAAAAAGCTGTGTTGAAGAGTTTTTTGCAGTTAGAATTTGGAATCCCGCAAATACCTATCTATTTCCAGTTTAGCAAAAAATCCTGAAGAGTAATTTTTCCCCTTTTTGGGACTCAGCTGGAAGTCACATCATACGTTAGTGAATAACCTTGTAAATGTTTGTTTTTATTTTAATTGGTTTTTTACTACTTTTCATGTTCTTACATGCCTTCAGTATACTGCATTGTAAAATTGTGTTCAAGTCGCATTCTATGAAACGGGAGCAGTCACTAATTTAGGGATTGTGAAGGCTGACATGAAAATGTTAAATTTTAACAATTACCTGGTCTCATAATTCTTTTTTTAACATGTATACAGTAAACTCTAAAGTGCTGTATATTTAAAGCCAAATTATACAATTTACACCAAAATAGCAAATTTGGAAATCTAAATCCATTGGTGTCTTTTCCAGATCTGCATTTCTATCATAAAATTTGTAGTTCAGTTTTTAGTTCTCTACTTTGTGATGCCTACAGTTCCTGTATATTCCTAAATAGACTGATTATAATCAGTAAATGTTTCCACAAGGCATTAGTAAGTAATTTTGTTTGTTAGACAAATTATACTCATCTTCGTTAATTTAATTTTTTTTAAATTTTTTTATTTTTTTCTGCTTGTATATCTTCTTCTAATATAGTTTTATCAGAGATATTTACTAAAGTGAGAATTGTCAGGAATTCAAAATGAACTTCAAATTTTGACCAAAATATTTAAATCGGAAGCATGGCCAACGTGGAGATTTTCTCTAATTCAGCAGTTTTGGCCTTAAATTTACGATTCACCTTGATTTCCAAAATAACACTCTATGTGTTTTTCAGGTACGACACATGCATTTGCACAAACAAACAAGCCAGACATCCTTCAAACCACATATTAATGCTACAAATTTGCTAAAATGTTGGGATGAGTGTGTGAAGAAGTCTTCATTACCTGCGAGAACCACAGAGGCTAAAGAAAGTAACCAAGTTTGCCCATGGCTGAAGAAAGGATTCTCCATTATCCCTGTGATGTTCCCTGTTGGTTTTATTGCAGACTTCCTTAATCAGGTTAGCACCTTTCAAAATGATACACCTGTCAGCAGCAATGGCAGAAATTGAAATTGAAAAGGAAACAGAAGCCGGTTTTCACTGAAGTATGAATTGTTGGAATTCAAAGTGAATTTAAACTTTTAGGCCAGAATAGCTAAAGTGAAACCACAGCTGATCTGGAGATGATTTCCATTTGACCACATGGCCTAAAATTTCAAATTCACATTGAATTCACACAGATTGTCGATAACATAGATATTTCTCCTAGAGAGTTATTTACTTATCTTCGAATTAAACATTTCATACAGAAATGTGTTATTCCAACTTCTTTTCCTTTGGCCAAGAAATTAGAAACTTTATTTTGGTATCGAACGGTTTCTAAGGTTATTTCTGTTGCTATCTCCTTGCTTGATGAATCTAGGATCATTCCCCATAAACTGATTAACACCTGGGAGAAGGAATTAAATTTAGTGATACCCCTTAATGATTGACTAGCCTCCTTAATTAATATAAACAAATATATACACTGTTTAAATCTGACTGAATGCCACTTTAAGGTTGTACACAGATGGTATTTTACTCCAACAAGACTGACAAGAATGTATGAAACATACGATTCTACTTGCTGGAGATGTGGCTCGTACCCGGGCACATATATTCATATATGGTGGGACTGTCCACTAGTTACTAGTTAATCCGCTTTGGGTATGGGCATTTAATATCTTTTATATAGTTACACTTATTAAACTCAATAAAAATCCGGCCATCGTCCTTTTACACTTGAATTGGCAATTAAAGTCGCATGAACATATCTGTTTTGCTATTCACTGCTTTGTTGCAGTCAAAATCATAATTTCCAGACAGTGGAAGACCTCTAATTTATTTCAGAAATCCCGTATGATTGACCAAATTATATTTCAATTAACAATGGAAAAAGAGATTATAATTAATACTACTGGTTTTTTTTTAAAAAGTGTATGGTACTCCAATTGGCTTCAAAAACTTTCCAATATTCAATTGTAATATATTTCTGGTTCAGTGTTTTTTTTTGTTTTGTTTTGGTTTTTTGAAATTTCCTCCCAACCACATAAAAATATATAATAACAACTATGGTCTCAATCGGGTCCCTTTTTCTTTGTACTTTTTTGTACTGTTATATGGTAATACGCTCTATATCCATTAGGCTTTGATATATTATTAGGAAATTCCTTCTGCTCTGTATAGGTGGTGGTTTATTTCTGTTGTCTTGGTTTAGTCTCTGTGTGTATTCGATTTATCTTGTATAAATAAGAAGATTTTGTATCAAATGCTTGTCTTTATCATATTAACCGAATACTTCTTTGTATTATTTGTCTATTAATTATGATGTAGTGAAAAATCTCTAATAAAAATTTATAAAAAAAAAAAAAAGAATCCACACATTAGTGAATAGCACCTATGTTAAATGTGACAGAAAGTAGAGAAAATATAATTTTCTTTTGTATGGCTGGCTATGATGTGCATCTGTCTAGAGCCACAGAGCCGGATGCTGATCGCATAGGCCATTCATTTGCTGAGAGTGTCAGCTAGCCGGCATGGAATTCGCAGAATTTATATCAGTCAGCCTGAAACTCTAGTTGGCTGCTGATTTGCCAATGACCCTGCTGGTCATGGAGTTATACTTCCAGCAGCAGAGGGGTTAATGAGGTTGGTGAAACACTGCACAAACAGACTCCAGGCACCATGACCATTTCAAATCACTGAAGTTATCATGGAGCTTGGAATGACCAGTAAGACTAGTTGGCGATTGTACAATAGATACTTAAGTGAAACCGCGTGATGACTGTTGAGTATATAATTATAGTGTCTTGAAATAGTAGTTTTAATACATCTTAGCCAATGCAGTCCAAGATCAGATCCAGTCAGGATTAATAGATAACGTGCGTGGAGAAGGTCCAGGCATATGGATACCTTCAATAAGCAATTTTATTGCAGACACACAAGAAATGTTCAACTCCACTTTTGTGTTGATTAAGGCTCATTGTATTCTCCTCTTTATAGTGCATGAATTCTGGTCATTATAATTATATTTACCTATTTCTATATTGTATTTCAGGCTTACGTTCTGGTTCATATTTATAAAGATGGCTGGGTGCTCATAACTCCTGCTGGGAATGAATTAGGAGAAGAAACAAGAACAAAAATGATGCAGGTAGTTATATAAGAAATTATTGTTTCAAATCGGCATGTTTACACTTGCCTAGTTTAAGGTTATTTATATTTATATATCTAGATACCATAAAGACTGTGGTGAGACCAAACATGTTACAACTTCCCACAGTGCACATACACAACAATACCGATATGCATCACCTGCATATCTCAGATTTGACCTTGAGAAGTCCTTCTTAGGAATAGAAACTTAAGAAACCTTTACACATCTATCCCAGAGTTCCCAGCTTGACATGCAATCAAACATAGACAGGAATTGTGTTTCAGACTTGATACTGCAGATACCCTTAGCATTGGACACTGTTTTAAACACAGCTTTTTTAAACCCAAGCATGGTCTATGATCCAATGGATCAGTGACCAGAAACCAGCCATCGACTGCAGTTTCAACCTTGTAGGCAAGGCCAGATTTACCCTCACTGGTATCCCAGGGCCAGTTTCTCTAATGTGCCCCACACGCCCTTCTCATTGCTGACTATTGACTGCAGCGGTGTGGATTATGTTGGCGCTTTATAAATGCCAGTAATAATAATTGAACTCTAAGATTCCTTTTTTTTTTTTTTCAAAACAAGTATTTTAGGGTACATTTTGCAAATTGATGATGGCTCAGCTCATAATAAATGATGTATTACTCATAGAACATATCTCACAGTTTGCTTGCCTAGTTTCTAGTGTTCATAATAAAGTGTAGAACATATGAAGATTACTCATGAGCCAAGAAAATTACCATCTCCACAAATGCTACAACTGAGGATAATTATCTAAACAATGATTTGAAAATTGATTCATTTGAATTGCAAATGTAAGGCCACAATATGCTAATTTTGGAAAAGATTCTTGAATTCCATAAATGTCACAGCTTGGCTTTTTTAGACGGAAGTTTGCAATTCAGTTTTTATTTCTTTTTAATACTTGGGGAATAAACCTTATTGTCATAATATCACAATATAAAAAGGGACATTTTAAACACCATAGCCACTTTGTTTTGCTGTAGTGATTACGGTGCTAGGGGTCTTCTGGCGCTGTACCTCACTCTCAGCCTATCATTGTTGTCCAAGTTTGGGTAGAACTGACTTTGCTCTTTGGAGTTTTCCTTTAATTTCTTTATCGATGACATCCAGGGCTATACCGGGAATAAAATGAAATATCAGCCCATTAAATTATTTTATACCACTCTTATATTTCATTGTGCCAACATAGTGTGTGTGTGTATAGATATAGACATGGTGGCCACCTGTGTGTATGTGTATATGGAGGTTATATAAGATAATATATATAAAAAACTAACTGTGTAATATATAAAAATGTATGGTCACACTATAGGGATCGCTCCTATATAGGGTCTAACCTTCAGTTAAGTAACCACAAAGCTTTACTTATATGGACCACATACATCACTGGGGGAGAGGGAAAGAATGGAGGACCCAACATGTAATAAAAGAACAATAAAACTATACAGTAATTAAGATAAAATTCATAGCAAAATAAAAATCATAAGCTTACAAAGCTTAGATAGGTATACCCATATTGCTATTAATGTAGGATGCTCTTAATGCATTTGCTTAATGCTATATGTGTGTCGCTGAAGACACAAATATGTATGGATACAAAAAAGGCTTACGGAAAGAAATGAAGATGATTGCAAAGTTGCAGTTTCACTTTGTGAGCCTTTAAATGTGTGACTACAAATGTTTTTTATATTTTAAGCAGAATATTATATTCGCTAATTTAGCCTTTATATCTAATTAAACATTTTCAGCATTATCCACCATCATGTATTTCACAGCTGTTTAATACTCTGAATTCCTGCTATTACTATAGGTTGCTAGTCAAGAATTACGAATTCCTTTGTCTTACATACAAATCAGCGAGACCAGTACAACAATTGCATCAGATACTTCTGTTACAGCAACATCATTTGGAGCAACAGCCCACGCGTTGGCAGTACAGGTAAATCATCTGTGAGTCTATTCTGGGTGGTGTAAGTGGAAACCTCCTTGCAACATTTTGGCTGAAATAGTTGAGTTGAAAGATAGATCTGTAATTCAGACAATTTCTAAAAAAAAATTTAAACTCTCTTATTGTAGTGTATATTTCGCAGGCATTTCTACGATCATCATATTTTGCTGTTTATCGAATTGACCACTGATGGTCCTTTAATTATAAATGTACTATACGCTGAGGCTATTAGAATATGAAATATAATAATATACCTTTATAATATTAGAATATCAAATATGAAAATAAAGATATTTCATTAGCATTTAGATATTATAAATTGTGTTTTCTATGTGTGCTGAATTCCCTTTTTGCATTTTCAACGAATGCAGTATACAATAAATCAACAGTGGCACAATACAACATATATTGATTATAGCATCAAAATTCATGCAAATTTGATACAATACATAGATTTGATGGACTGAAACAAACTGATACATTAGTTAGAGTGGAACTTTCTGAGCATCTGGTTTTAACTTACTTCCAGTGGACACTCCAGATGTTAAGGCGTAGGCAACCTCTGCCACTCCAGATGTTGTGGACTAAACCTCCCTGGCATGCTTGGCCAGCAATATGGATGTAAGAGCATTATGGGATATGTAGTCCACAACATTTGGAGTGCCAATCTACCCTTGGGCTAGATGAACCCAATCCTTTAATCTCAGACATAACACCTAAAAGCACATAAGGATACATTTATTAGAGTTAATTCCAGGAGGCCACACCATTGATCATGGCAGACGTTAACAAATCTCAACAGATTTCAGTCCACTTCATGTGTAATTCTCAATTGGCCAAACATTGCATTAGGCTCAAACGAACCTAGCAACCTGATTAGAACCTTTCACCTCATTAACTCTTAATAGTTTATGTTCACAATTACCTGGACTTGCGATTCTACCAAGATATGAATAGACATTTACACCATTGAACATCATGACACCGTCCTCACTCAATACCACATCAACTGTCTCCCTTTTAAAGTGTGATAACAGCACCCTTGCTTCCTTAGATATTGATGTATCATCATGAAATCTATACATACGTTTGTATTTTTGTATGTTTATACACACAATATCCTATTTTTAGAGTCAAGATATAGTCAAGATATTATCTTGACTATGAAAAAACCAAAAAATGTACCAATGTTTTACACATATTACCCGCATAGTACTGCTATGTTTACTTGTTATAATTTTGGCTTTGGCAGAATGCTTGTCAGATCCTGCTTCATCGCCTACAAGCAATAATCAACTTGAATCCTGACGCCACCTGGAGAGACTGTGTGAGTTATTTTCACCAGATTATATTGTTCCAATTTATTAAAGTGATAGGCCAAAACAAGTTAGCATTTTTATTCTAATTAAAGTTCTCAAAACAGAATGGAAGACATGTTCATCAGCAGAAAAGCTGTTTTTCTTTTGTTTTGTCTATTGGTAACTATATTATTTTTTAGCTAGTAGAATGTTTTACTAATGAGGTTTTGGCTGGGGAGAAAGGAAAGAAACCTGTGTAGGTAAGAATTTAATTGTGCAAGCTGAAACTCTAAAAACGTGTCCATATTTAATGTTACATTTAAGGGCAATAATTTGCCTGCTTGCTTTTGGTAGAAACTCTGCAATCAGACACATATGCAGCATCTTTATTTGGATGTCAATACTGCTCTTAATTCAGGATTGGCTGAGATTCTCCGTTTTCTGCTTCTCTTAATTTTTTATTTCTTTGATTTGCCAGAGAATTTTTTTTTTTCGGTAAAATGAATACAATCACTAAAAGAAAATATAAAACAATAAATACATTGCAAGTGTGCATGTCCATTTTTTGTTGTTGTTGCATTTTATACTTTTAATATAATCTCTCCTGAGAAAGGGAAAAATGTATGCTACAATAAAAGGCATGTTTCCATGTTTTAGCAATTAGGATAGCAACTATTTGTTACCGTTGAGATCTGATCCTTGAACGTGTTCATGCTTTAGTTAAAGTTCCATTAAAAGTTCCATTAATATTAGCTTCCATGTTGTTGGAAAGGAAAGGGTTAACTATGGGTAACTGCAGTACAGCATATACAATGTTATCCCACTTAATAAAATAATGTGGATCCATAGGATTTTTAACATCGTCTGATTTTTTTTAAATGATGAATTCCATGGGAAGATTATTGAGGGTCTGTGCTCTGTATTGGATAATTTCATGCCATTGTATATCTGTGCACAGTTTAATATTGTTCTTATGTTATACAGGTCCAAGATGCTTACCGGCACAGAGTCTGTCTTTCAGCAACTGGCTACTACAGGTAAGCTGTTAATTTAAGACTGGGTATTTTCAAGGTCAAGCGTTGGTGAATTTAGATTAGCTGCCATACTTTAAAGTGAATATGCCGTCTACAAAAAAAAAAACAACATTTTATCTTGATGATTTGAGAAGAAAAACACTTTTTTCTTTTGATTATGTTTAGTGATAGTACCACTTTAACAGACTATATTTTTGGGATTATGGCCTCGTAAATATTCACTAAACCCAGATTTGTTGGGGATTGACCTGGGAATTACGGCCCAAACAACCTACTTGTAAAGGTAGATGAGCTGGATTGATTTTCTAGTTCAGCTTTTTTGAACTAACATTTGCAATTCCTTGATCAGTTGCACACAATTCCCAGTTTTGTGAATAATGAACCAGACACATATAATTAATCTCTCACACAGAGGCGGCTCTAGACTAGTGATGTCGCGAACGTGAATTTTTCGTTTCACGAACGGCGAACGCGAACTTCCGCAAATGTTCGCGAACCCGACGAACCCGGCGAACCTGGCGAACCGCCATAGACTTCAATGGGCAGGCGAATTTTAAAACCCACAGGGACTCTTACTGGTTGAAGGGGGGGGGAGGAGACCCCCTGAGCGGTGGGTGGGGGCCCTAATAACAATAAGGGGGGGACCTATTGTCCCCCCCCAGGCCCTAATAACAATAAGGGGGGGACCTACTGTCCCCCCCCGGACCCCACCCCTGAGCGGTGGGTGGGGGCCCAAAAATGAAAAATAAGGGGGGGACCTATTGTCCCCCCCGGCCCCCACCCCTGAGCGGTGGGTGGGGGCCCTAAAATGAAAAATAAGGGGGGGACCTATTGTCCCCCCCACCCCTGCGCGGCGGGTGGGGGCCATATTGATAATGAGGGGGGGGACCTACTGCCCCTCCCGGTCCCCACCCCTGCGTGGCGGGTGGGGGCCATATTGATAATGAGGGGGGGGACCTACTACCCCCCCGGCCCCCACCCCTGCGCGGCGGGTGGGGGCCATATTGATAATGAGGGGGGGGACCTACTGTCCACGCCCCCTCCGGCCCCCACCCCTGGGCAGCGGGTGGGGGCCATAAAGATAATGAGGGGGGGACCTACTGTGCCCCCCCCGGCCCCCACCCCTGGGCGGCGGGTGGGGGCCATAAAGACTAATGAGGGGGGGACCTACTGTCCTCCCCCCCCCGGGCCCCACCCCTGGGCGGCGGGTGGGGGCCACAAAGATAATGAGGGGGGGGACCTACTGTCCTCCCCCCTGGCCCCCACCCCTGGGCAGCGGCTGGGGGCCATAAAGATAATGAGGGGGGGACCTACTGTGCCCCCCCCGGCCCCCACCCCTGGGCGGCGGGTGGGGGCCATAAAGACTAATGAGGGGGGGGACCTGCTGTCCTCCCCCCCCCGGGCCCCACTTTAACAGACTATATTTTTGGGATTATGGCCTCGTAAATATTCACTAAACCCAGATTTGTTGGGGATTGACCTGGGAATTACGGCCCAAACAACCTACTTGTAAAGGTAGATGAGCTGGATTGATTTTCTAGTTCAGCTTTTTTGAACTAACATTTGCAATTCCTTGATCAGTTGCACACAATTCCCAGTTTTGTGAATAATGAACCAGACACATATAATTAATCTCTCACACAGAGGCGGCTCTAGACTAGTGATGTCGCGAACGTGAATTTTTCGTTTCGCGAACGGCGAACGCGAACTTCCGCAAATGTTCGCGAACCCGACGAACCCGGCGAACCTGGCAAACCGCCATAGACTTCAATGGGCAGGCGAATTTTAAAACCCACAGGGACTCTTACTGGTTGAAGGGGGGGGGAGGAGACCCCCTGAGCGGTGGGTGGGGGCCCTAATAACAATAAGGGGGGGACCTATTGTCCCCCCCCAGGCCCTAATAACAATAAGGGGGGGACCTACTGTCCCCCCCCGGCACCCACACCTGAGCGGTGGGTGGGGGCCCTAATAACAATAAGGGGGGGACCTATTGTCCCCCCCCCGGACCCCACCCCTGAGCGGTGGGTGGGGGCCCAAAAATGAAAAATAAGGGGGGGACCTATTGTCCCCCCCGCCCCCACCCCTGCGCGGCGGGTGGGGGCCATATTGATAATGAGGGGGGGGACCTACTGCCCCCCCCGCCCCCACCCCTGCACGGCGGGTGGGGGCCATATTGATAATGAGGGGGGGGACCTACTGTCCACGCCCCCTCCGGCCCCCACCCCTGGGCAGCGGGTGGGGGCCATAAAGATAATGAGGGGGGGACCTACTGTGCCCCCCCCGGCTCCCACCCCTGGGCGGCGGGTGGGGGCCATAAAGACTAATGAGGGGGGGGACCTACTGTCCTCCCCCCCCCGGGCCCCACCCCTGGGCGGCGGGTGGGGGCCACAAAGATAATGAGGGGGGGGACCTACTGTCCTCCCCCCCTGGCCCCCACCCCTGGGCAGCGGCTGGGGGCCATAAAGATAATGAGGGGGGGACCTACTGTGCCCCCCCCGGCCCCCACCCCTGGGCGGCGGGTGGGGGCCATAAAGACTAATGAGGGGGGGACCTACTGTCCTCCCCCCCCGGGCCCCACCCCTGGGCGGCGGGTGGGGGCCACAAAGATAATGAGGGGGGGGACCTACTGTCCTCCCCCCCTGGCCCCCACCCCTGGGCGGCGGCTGGGGGCCATAAAGATAATGAGGGGGGACCTACTGTGCCCCCCCCGGCCCCCACCCCTGGGCGGCGGGTGGGGGCCATAAAGACTAATGGGGGGGGGGACCTACTGTCCTCCCCCCCCGGGCCCCACCCCTAGGCGGCGGGTGGGGACCACAAAGATAATGAGGGGGGGACCTACTGTCCTCCCCCCCTGGCCCCCACCCCTGGGCGGCGGGTGGGGGCCACAAAGATAATGAGGGGGGGACACCTACTGTCCTCCCCCCCCGGCCCCCACCCCAGGGCTGCGGGTGGGGGCCCTAAGTAAATTCCCCCCCCCAAGGTGACTAGGGGTCCCCAAGCCCCTAGTCACCCACCCCCCCCAATAAAAAGTCCCTACCTACCCTCCTCACCCTAAAAAATAGTGAGGGGGGAATAAAATAACTAACCTGTAAAATAAAAGTAAACTTACCATTCGACGTCTTCTTTTTTCTCAAATCTTCATTTTTCAGCCCCCAAAAAGGTCAAATAAAAAACCATCATAACCGTCGAATTGAAAATAAAATAAAAATCCTGAGCGCAAAAAAAAAACCTGACGAAAAAGAAAAAACCCGAGCGCAAAAAAAATAATCCATCTTCACCCATGGAGGGCTCCGCGCAGACTGAGCAATGCAGGGCGGGGGATTGGTGGGTTTAAGCCAATCAGAGTGCTCTTTGTCATTTTACACAGCGTGGGTAAATTCAAAAGAACTTTCCCACACTGTGTAAAATGACACAGAGGACTGTGATTGGATGGCTTGAAAGCCATCCAATCACAGTGCTCTGTGTCATTTTACACAGCGTGGGAAAATTTTACTAAACCCACGCTGTGTAAAATGACACAGAGCACTGTGATTGGATGGCTTGAAATCCATCCAATCACAGTGCTCTGTGTCATTTTACATAGCGTGGGAAAGTTCTTTGGAATTTTCCCACGCTGTGTAAAATGACACAGAGCACTCTGATTGATGGATTAATATCCAATACATTAGGTGTCATTTTACACAGCATGGGAAAGTTCTTTGGAATTTTCCCACGCTGTGTAAAATGACACAGAGCACTGTGATTGGATGGATTTCAAGCCATCCAATCACAGTGCTCTGTTTCATTTTACACAGCGTGGGAAAGTTCTTTGGAATTTTCCCATGCTGTGTAAAATGACACAGAGCACTGTGATTGGATGGATTTCAAGCCATCCAATCACAGTGCTCTGTGTTATTTTACACAGCGTGGGAAAGTTCAATTTTCCCACGCTGTGTAAAATGACACAGAGCACGGTGATTGGATGGCTGTGTAAAATGACAAAGAGCACTCTGATTGGCTTAAACCCATCAATCAGAGTGTTCTTAGCCTAATTGCAGGGCGTGGCAAGGCTTTATAAGCCTTCCCCCGCCCTGAAGAGCTCAGTCTGCGCGGAGCCCTCCATGGGTGAAGATGGATTATTTTTTTGTGCTCGGGTTTTTTCTTTTTCATCTGTTTTTTTTTTTGCACTCGGGATTTTTATTTTATTTTCAATTCGACGGTTATGATGGCTTTTTATTTGGCCTTTTTTGGGGCTGAAAAATGAAGATTTGAGAAAAAAGAAGACGTCGAAGGGTAAGTTTACTTTTATTTTACAGGTTAGTTATTTTATTCCCCCCTCACTATTTTTTTAGGGTGAGGGGGGTAGGTAGGGACTTTTTATTTGGGGGGGGGGAGGTGACTAGGGATTTGGGGGGGGAACACGCTATGTTCGCCGGGAACTATTCGCCGGCGAACCGTTCGGGACATCACTACTCTAGACTTTATGAGGCCTTAGGTGAAACAAGAGGCCCCACTAACACAAAAGTGAAAAAAATAGAGTTGCAATACATGTACACATAATACACATTAATGCAATATGTGCCTGAGTGTGTGTTTGACAGAGAGTATCCTTGTATGTGTGAATGTATGTCTCTGTGAGCATGTTTGCATTTTTGTCTGGGACCGTATGTGTATAGGATAGCTGCTTGAACTGTGTTGTGTGTATGGGGGTCTGCCTGAAGCCTTTGTGCATTGTGTTTATGGCAAAGCTATGTTTCCTGACTGTGTGAATATGATGAATATCTATAGCTGGTGACTGTGACAAGGTGAGTAAAGGGGTACCAGTGGCAGGTAGAGTGTGACAGGGCAAAGGGGGTAAAAGGGACAGGGTGGGGGGTTGTGAGAGAGAATGAGGGAGAGGGAGTATGACATGGTTTGATGAGGGAGTGTGACAGGGCGAGTGGAGGTAAGTGTGTCAGGGCAATTGTGGCTTGGTAGGAGGGACGAGTGACTAGGTATGTGAGGGGGTTGATTCTGTGTGTGGGAGGGATACTGTGTGTGTGTGAAAGGGATGATCTTGCGTGTGAGCGTGGTGATTGTGTATGGGAGTGGGGTGATACTGTGTGTGTGTGGGGGGGTGACATTATGTGTGAGTGTGTGTGTGTGTGTGTGTGTGTGTGTGTGTGTGTGTGTGTGTGAGGGGGTGATTCTGTATAGGAGAAGAGTGATTCTGTGAGGGGTGGGGTGATACTGTGAGGGATGGGGGTGACAGTGTGAGGGAGGGTGGGTAATTGTGTGAGAAGGGGGAAATGGTGTGAGGGGGTGGTGATGGTGTGAGGGACAGGGGTGATAATGTGAAGGACGGGGGCAATGAAGGTGGTGTTGGTGTGAGGGAGGGGGAGGGCGGTGTTGGTGTGAGGGAAGTAGGTGATGGTGAGTTGGGTGATGGTGAGAGGGGTGGTCTTGATGTGAGGGAGGGGGGTGATGATGTGATGGAGGGGGTGATGGTGTGGGGAGGGGTGTTGGTGTGAGGGAGGGGGGGTAATAATGTGTGGGTTATGGTGTGAGGGAGGGGGACTAAATACTTTATTAAATTCCCTGGTGATTCAGTGTGGGCTCCCTGGTAATCCAGTGGGCTCCCTAGTGGTCTGGTGGGGATATCCAGTCTGCAGCTCCGCAATGTGCAGAGCTGCAGACCATGTATCTCGCAAGACCCAGTCAGAGCATTGCAGTGGTAACCCGCGGCAACGCTCTGATTGGCGAGAACTCGCGAGACACATGGTCTGCAGCTCTGCACATTGCGGAGCTGCAGATCATTGGCCATGGGCGCTCTCCTCTCCTGGGCAGATGGTACGGAGGGGCCTCACACCCGGAGGCATACTGAGCAAGCCGCCGGGCCCCCTCCTGGTATTGGGTCCACGGTCACTGACCGAGGACCTGACACAGTCTGCCCTAAGGCGGTTATCTAAACCGCCTAATTAGAGAACCGCCTCTGCTCTAACACTCTCACAAACACATACTTATTATCACACAGAGAAACACACTCACACAGACACTCAAACATTCTCTAATTAATTATTAACTCTCTACCCCTGCCCCACCTGCTATTCACCTCTCTGAGGGAGTAAAAAGGATAGGAAAGTGGCTCCAGTCTGTCCTTTTTTCCCCTTTTTAAATTTTATTTAGGAGGCCCCCTGAATCTAAATAGAGAGAAGAACACTATACAATTAGGAATACATGTTTGTAGTCCCAACACTATAGTATTCCTTTAATGCTGCAAGTCGAAGGTGGAATCTCACCAGTAAACAAACAGGACAATTTATAACACAAGTGTATTGGTTAAAGTGGAGCCAGGAATCCTTAGGCCCTGTACCTGCTGATCCTCGCTAGACCCTAGGGAAGCCACCCTCCAAGTGTATAAATGTAACCTATAGGGAAGGGAGGATGGCTAAGGAAAATATACTATATAATGTGTTAATTATTGGTGTGTCTGGTACTGTATTTGTGTATAATTGTGTATGCAGTAGGGTGGAGTGTGTTTATAGAAATGAATGTATTTAGATGGGTGTGTGTTTGGCATTGTGTGTAGCAGTAATATGTGTGTGTGGTAGTGTATGTAGAGGGGTGGAGGTGTGTTTAGCAGTGTGTTTTATATTTGTCAGTATAATTGTGTGCATGTTTAGGAAAGTGTATGTGGCAGTATGTATAATGGTGTTTGTATGTCTGGCAATGCACATCTAGTGCACGTCTGTAAGTGTGTGTACAGGTGTTTGTGAGTGCTTATGTGCGTGTGTGTGTATCCCTTGAGATTGCCTGGAATGTATATCTATGTATTTGTGCCAATGAAAGTGCCTCTCTCTCTTGGAGCGTGTGTTGGGGTATCTCTATCTGGTAGTCTGTGTGATATGGGGCCAAGCCAGTGGGTATGGAAGGGGCCCCAAAAATATTTAAAGGACCACTCTAGGCACCCAGACCACTTCAGCTTAATGAAGTGATCTGGGTGCCAGGTCCCTCTAGGATTAACCCTTTTTTTTTTATAAACATAGCAGTTTCAGAGAAACTGCTATGTTTATAAATGGGTTAATGCAGCCTCCAAATCCTCTAGTGGCTGTCTCATTGACAGCCGCTAGAGGCGCTTGCGTGCTTCTCACTGTGAAAATCACAGTGTGAACACACAAGTGTCCATAGGAAAGCGAGACCGGCTGAATGCGCACGCAGCTCCTGCCGCGCATGCGCATTCAGCTGAAGAGAAGGATCGGAGGCGGAGAGGAGGAGGAGAGCTCCCCACCCGGTGCTGGAATAAAGGTAAGTTTAACCCCTTTCCTCGCCATCCAGCCCGGCGGGAGGGGGTCCCTGAGGGTGGGGGCACCCTCAGGGCACTATAGTGCCAGGAAAACGAGTATGTTTTCCTGGCACTATA
Source organism: Pelobates cultripes (assembly GCA_933207985.1). Classification (NCBI taxonomy): domain Eukaryota; kingdom Metazoa; phylum Chordata; class Amphibia; order Anura; family Pelobatidae; genus Pelobates; species Pelobates cultripes. The sequence continues at coordinate 49,734,699 of OW240918.1, read as the reverse complement.
GTGGTCCTTTAAGGTGGTCCGGTTAATGTAATTATTTAGAAATCAAAGTTCTGTGTTGTGAATTTTTTTTATTTTTTTTTAATCAAATTGTTACTGTTGACCAGGGATATACTGATCCAGTTGTACTTAAGAACATTGATGGTTGTAAGCCTGTTGATCATGTAATATTTATTTATAGGAGTCCTGATGCAGTCTTAGACTGGGACCTGGACACAGGCACTGAAAGCCCAGAATTTGTATTTGGAACGGCATGTTCAGAAGTGGAGTTAAATTGTCGAACAGGAGAACATAAGGTAATATAATACTTTATTGTAATTATTAACTACTCTGTAGCTGTATGTTTGACATAAACACAGTATTTGTTAATGACTGAATAATTAAAAGGACACTATAATCACCAGAACAGCTACAGCTTATTCTTTTTGTTCTGGTGAGTAGAATCATTACCTTCAGGCTTTTTGCTGTAAACACTGTCTTTTCAGAGAAAATGCAGTGTTTACATTACAGCCTTGTGATAACTCCACTGGCCACTCCTCATGTGACTGTTAGATGTGGTTCCTGTGGCAGTTCTGCACACTTTTGCCACACTGCCATTTGGTGTCCCCACCCTCTGCCTGGAGAAACTGATATTTCCTCATAGAGATACATTGATTCAATGTATCTCTATGAGGAGATGCTGATTGGCCAGGGCGGTGTTTGACTTGTGCTGACTCTGCTCCTGATCTGCCTCCTTGACAGTCTCAGCCAATCCTATGGGGAAGCATTGTGATTTGCTCAGACCACCACTTCTGATGTCAGGAAAGAGCAGGCAGTTTCAGAGGCAGACAGGGGCAGAGCCATCAGCATCAGACTTGAATACAAGTAAGATTTTACTATATTTAGGGAGGCAAGAGGGAGCCGGGGGGGGGGTGGGGGGGTGGGGAGGGGGGCTAGATGGTGGTTTTGAACACTATAGGGTCAGGCATATATGTGTTCCTGACACTATAGTGTGTGTGACGGACCCTCCATCAATCGATGCTCCCAGTGCTTACCAAGGACCATCAGCACTGCACCAGACACCATAAGCACCGCAGATCCCACGAACCACCGCAGCTTGGTTGGAGTCTCGCCGTTCTCTACCCACCCTGGACCTACGACAAGGCTCCAGGTTCCAGTGGTTGAACCCCTCCTCCCATGGGCTAACTCAATTAAATCTAAACAAGTCCAAGGGGCAGAAACGGTGTTTTAAAACCCAAGATACCCAGTGGTGTATCCTGGTTTTGTGCTGCCCTAGGCAGGACAAAACTCAGGCGCCCCCCTCCCCCCGCAACACCCCCACCCCACCTTCTAAATACACACGCACACAGTCAGACACACACAAACACAGTCACAAACACACACACAGTAAGACACAAACACACACAGTCACAAACACACACACAGTCAGACACACACACAGTCAGACACAAACACACACACAAACACAGTCACAAACACACACACAGTAAGACACAAACACACAGTCACAAACACACACACAGTCAGACACAAACACACACAGTCAGACACAAACACACACAGTCAGACACAAACACACACACACACACACAGTCAGACACAAACACAGTCAGACACACAAACACAGTCAGACACACACACACAGTCAGACACAACACACACACAGTCACACAACACACACACACACAGACATAAACACACACACAGTCAGAGACACAAACACACACAGTCAGACACAACACACACACAGTCAGACACAAACACACAGACACACACACACACACACAGTCACAAACACACACACACACACACACAATATCACTCACATTAACTTTTTAAATTGCCCCCCAGCCTCCTTACCTTTGGGAGTGCTGGGGAGGGGGGTCTCTCTCTCCCTGGTGGTCCAGTGGCTGCTGGGCGGCGCTGGCTGCTGTGCGGGCGGCTAGCGAGGGAGCACTTCCTCTGAGCTGACTGCTCAGCTCCCTCGCGTGCCGCAGAGTGAGGCTGGGAGCCGGAATATGACGTCATCTTCTGGCTCCCAGCCTCACTCTGCGGCGCGCGAGGGAGCTGAGCAGACAGCTCAGAGGAAGTGCTCCCTCGCCAGCCGCCCGCCCGCCCAGCAGCCAGCGCCGCCCGCCTGCTCGGGATGTCTGTTAGCCGCGAGGCTAACAAGGCATTTGCCCTGGGCATTTGGGGGCGGCGTTTTTTGCCACCCCCTGGAAAATGCCGCCCAAGGCAAATGCCTTGTTTGCCTCGCGGCTAATACGCCCCTGAATATACCCAAATAGTGCTTTTAAAGGGCAATACATCCCAGGGGCCATAGTCACAGGGCAAGAGGCTGGAAGCAGGCCTCTCCAAAACACAGTTGCGAGGTTACTTTTGCCACTGTGTTCTTTTAAGTCTACAGTGTCAATGGAGTCAGTCATGATCCTATTCAAATAATATGTATGTTAGGGGAAAACAATCTATGCTCAGGTCCCACTAAACAACATCTGCTTGCCTGGTAATACAATTAAAAGTTTATTTTCTCAGGCGATGTAGATTAATTTATATGTTACAGTAAATCCTATATTTTACATAAAGTCTGGTAATTACCAAATGTGCCCTAAAACCTGCTCTAGGCTCTCAGAAGATGCTGCCTCACATCAGACTGCACCTCTGGTCGCTACTTGATGAAACTTTGCGTCCTCCACCTCTCCCAATTAGTCATGTTTAATCCCAAATGCAGATACATTATCACATGTACACACAAACAGGTGCATTCCAGTTCACGCTAACACACATGCAAACAACTTATCTCACTAATAACCCAGTGCCATTGTGTCATCTATCAGCACTAATTAACCAAACTGCATACATTTACCCTGCATGGGGAACCTTTCAACCACTGATCACCCATATAGCACTGAGCACTTCCATGGCTTCCACATATCATCCTTATAACACCGACCAGCCAGTGCCACACATCACCCAGTTCTTACCCAGAGAAGAATTAAGATCCAACAGATCCCTAGGTAAGTTACCAGTTTGGGCCCCCCTTTTATTGTTCACATTGGGATGGTTAACAGGAGCAAGCAGGACTTCTGTCTAACTCCTGGCCCAAAGCAACTGCCCAGGATCACCTTATGGTTAATCCTGCTCTGCTCTTACCCACCTATCCAGCCACGCCATGTCAAATGAAGAACCCGGAACCCCTAAAGTAACACTATATAACACACAGTTCAGCAAACTACCCCTCAAACTATAACCCTCAATTCATACACTGCAACATTGAAGAGTCTGATCTCACCTCTCTCTCTTGCTCTCTCTCTCTCTCACTATATATATACACATCCAATAGAATGACAGTATAATTCCTGCCATACTATTCCACAAATTAAATTACAGGGGATCGTATGTATATATATATATGTATATATATATATATATATATATTATTTTTATTTTTTTTAAATGTATGCATACTAAAATGAAACATACATTTAAACATTACTTCCCAGGACTCCCAAATTACTTGGATTCTATAGATTTGTTTTTGCAAACCGATTGGTAGTGAAAGGGCTAAGCTTGTTTGAGCAGGCCCCTCTTCACCTCTTGTATCTGTCATTGCTATTTTGTCTGTTATTTGCTGTTCTATATCCACACTTATATTTGTACATTACTACTACTACTTCTAATAATAATAATAGTAATTTACTTTTCATTTTCTCTTTAGAATGTGAGAACAGATATTGTTCTAGACGTGGGTTCTAATATCAGTCAGACTGTGAACACTGAACAGGTTGGTAAAGATTTTTGGAGAACCTTCTGGGCCTATTGCAGGGAAACCCTGTATCCATCATCAGATGGGGAAAAAAAACAATCTAAAGCAGTGTCATAAGTTTTATCAGTAAGAACTGCACTCACTATATAGTATGATAACAAATAGCTCTTGGTGCTTCAATGACCCAAAGATGGCCAGCTTTTCAGAAAACCAGACAGTAGATAGAAGTAGATCCCAGATAGATTTCTTTCTAATATCTGAAAAACTTTTATCAGCGACCCAATTATGGGAACTATTGTTTGCTATTTGCGAGTTACCCTATAGTTACTCATTATAGGAACACTCCAGGCACCATAACCACTACAACACACTACTGCTACCAAGTCTTGCTACAGGTCTTTTGCAGTCACTCAAGGGTTTTTCATAACATGCCTTCTCAGAAATCTAGTTGTAGCCATTGATAGCTTCCTTTTTCTGCCACTGTTTCTTCAACTTTGACCATGTGAACTATGCTTACAACAGTGTCTCTAGGAGCATTGAGTGCCTTCACTATCTATTTGTATCCTGTTCCTTTTTTTTTTGAAGAGCGTTGATCTCTTCTCTTAACTTTGTGGACCATTCTTTTGACATAGCCATATTTCTAACATGCAGTCAAAGGTGACACTCAATAAACCCCTAGCCAGCTCAGGTATTTGAAGTGTTCCAGCTCAAGCACACCTACTGCAACAAAAGAAGCCCTTGATTAGTTGCATCAGGTGTGCTTGAGACAACACCTGATCAGTTTTGCATATTTGTGCTGTTGTGAGGGATTCTATTCAGGTGGTTGAATAACTTTGAGACTAGAGAAGTCATTAGAAGTTGCATTTTTAGTTGTACTTATATACATTATTTAAAATTGTCCTTCTAAATGTTTCTCGGTAGTCCCTATCTATTTACACTCTAAATGCTGTGTTCTTTCCAGATTAAGGAAGCCTTCCGTGAAGGGCTAGAACTTTTTACAAGAGAAGATTTTAAATACTTTTTTCAAGAATCACATAATGGTATACAGTCAAGCCAAACAGAGAGCGAAAAGTCTGATAATACACCGGAGATATTCAATGTAACTTTGCTACCTTCCAGCCCAAATCCTTACATGATCTGCTCACCCAAAGTAAGTTTCAACAAATGTAAATTGATAAATAAACCTTGTAACCATTGTAAAGTCCAAAAAAAGGCAAGTTTTTTGGCAACCCACCAGCCATCTTTAAATAAATTAGTCTATATGCTCTGAAATTTAAAATGATGATTAAATGAACACTCCAGGCACCATAACCACTACAGCTTGCAGGAGCCAGGTAAATTGATCAACTATTCTTAATGGCTGTAGTGGTTATGGTTCTGGAAGTATTTGTTTAGTAAAATTATGCACATCTGTGGTTGCACTGTATTAGGGTGGAATCAAACCCATACATATATTCTAAAAAAAAAATTGCATTAATGTATTATTTATTTTTTCCAGGCTGTTCAAGAAGTATCCATGTTCCTTGCTTCTTCTGTGTTTTTTGCTATTAAAGATGCCATTCTTGCAGCTCGACATCACACCGGTCTACCTGGTAGCATATTGCTGCCGGTTCCAGTCCGGCCTCAGCATGTACTGATAGCTTGTGGCAGTTACATGACAGACACTGCACGATCCGCAACTCCAAAGGAGGACTCTGTGGACAATCATATTTCAGAAACTTGATACTCCAGTGGGATGTTCATTGTACACGGACCATAACTGCTGCCTGTTGCCATTGATAATCACAGAAAGGGGACTTTTGTAAGAAATTACAGGGTGGCAGACCCACGAGTGAAAATTCTACTTCATAGAAAGGTGATGGATTTATGGAATGACCTACCCTGCTAAGATGCTGAAAACCAATAAAGTAAATAAATTATTGTCGAACTTGATATATGAGTGCTTATTATATTAAACGGTAACCAGCGAGGGCTTAAAAAGAACATTCCGATATGAGTAATGTTTAAATATTGCATATTGTAGTTGACTTCTACCGCTATCATTGTTTTACCCTGTGTTGTATTATTGCATCTGGGCGGACAACGGTTTATCCATGTACCAATACTAGTTACAAACTCACAGTTGCAAAACATTTGAAAAAAACGCTTCTTGTTTTCCACGCTATTTTAAGTGTTAAAAGACTAAAAGAAACTCTCCAAGTTCCAAGCCCGTTGTAGTTGTTATGGTACCAGCAGTCCCATGGTAAGCAGTCAAACCATTTTAGAATGAGTCTTGTGAGGTGCCCAATGGCCGAATCCCTTGCTTTTGGTCTAATTCAATTAATTCTATTCAGCAAAGCAGGACCACGGTCACTGGCTGAGAGCATCCCCTGAGGGCTCCCAGCCATTGAGCATGGTCCTGGATCGTCTGTGCTTAGACAAACAAATAATACAGCAGTAAAATCAGAATTAAAGTGAAGGAGATTTTATTCCAACAGAGTGGACTTTGCAACAATGCTGACTATCAAATTGGTGGAATAAAATATTCTTCACTTTAATTCTGGTTCTATTATTTGTTGTTTGTTTTTCAGCTGGTGGTAGATTATTGCAAGGAGGCCTTGGGAATCAGCACCCAGATGAGTGTCAACCTTTCCTACCAACTTTGTAACTTAGTTCTATAGAGACAGACAACTTCTCCTGCTGGAGGACACTAAATTCAACATAGACACATTAGAAGACCCAGTAAATTTGTCAAACCATTCTAAAACGATTTCACTACTTACCACTGAGTGGCGCCAGAGCATTCTTGGTACCAGGCTATAGAGATTATGGTGCTGGCAGTGTGGCTTTCAAATTTTTTTAGTGCGGTACCAAAATCCCTTTTCACATCTTGTTTAATAAATGAGCAGTGCTTGAGACTTAAAGGAAAACAATAGCTCAACTGTGTTTCTTAACAGAGTTATTCTTAAGCTTTTCAAATGATTTAATGTTTTTAGATAACCTTTTAAAATTTAATATTTTGAAAAATATTTTAATCTTTTGATATATTGACATAGTTTTCGATATTTTAAGATTTTAAAAAAAGTTTATCCAACAATATTGAATCATTTGAATAAGATATTCAAAAATATTAAATCAAGGCCTTAAATTTCTAGAATGGGGAGTTTAGTAAATAAAACTGTAAATGTGATATTTTTTAGCACCATTGTTGCTTTAGGGTGTGCGCAAACGGTGTGCCAACTCTGCTCAGGCACACTCTAATTCATGGTCAAAGTGGCCTCCTTGTTACCTGTTTAGATCTGTCAGGGGCACTTATGCATGTGTTAGGGTCATTTTGTTGTTTTTTTTTTTTATTGAAAAACATGACAATCTCTGTTTATTCCTAGTAATCAGAGGAAAAATGCATATTTGAAAAATTAGATTTTTAAGCAAAGTTTAGATGGAATTTGTTTTTTCGGAGTGCACATCCTAATTCAGTGGGCTGCCACACATATCTTTGATTACCACCATATTTATGTGAAGAGTAACAATCTCTTTACATATCCTAGCAGTTCAAAAAGTACAGGAGCCGTCTATCATCTTTCTGATCTAGTATATCTCAAAAAGGGCTGTTATCATAGGTGGTGTTTAAAGGCAAACTGACCTAAATTACTTTAAGATGTCTTACATACTCCAATGATGAAGTTAGATAACAGCTGTGCAGTTATTGGGATTTGGGGTGAATATACCACTGTTCAGTTTTATTAATTGTAGAGAACTCTTTGTATCACATTTGTTAATAAAATTAAAAAAATTTTACGCTGTAAAAACTACGCTGTAAAAATTTGTAACAGCTAACTCTTCACCTTTAAAATGCTTGGCACAGCTTGCATTGCTGTGTAAATTATATAGCTATACATCCAGAGTACTCAGCAGTTAATTTAAATATATCTATTGGCAGAATATTTATTTATGTGAACAAAATTTATTTTTTCTTAATTTTGTTTTGTTCTAATGCAATCTAAGTTCATTACATTACAAAATAGCATTGTGTTTAACAAGATAAGATAAAACAACATATAAACAAACAGTTACTGTTAAAGGGTAAATGTCATGACAAACACAACCTAAAGGGACGCTATAACAAACTGCCCGGACACTATCTTTTTTTTCCACGAACCCAAGTTGTTCCCCTTGGTTTGGTACTTTTATCTACCGAACACAGACCACCCCCCTGGCTCATTATCTTCTAAACAACCACAAACTCAAGTGCTCTCGCTCTGGGTGGCCGCCATTCGTATAACCGAAAACATGTGCTCTGGAGAATGGCGTACATTTTGGCTTCTGCAGGCAACGGTGCAAGGTTGTGCCTGGAACTCAAAAAAAGATACTTTAACTTGCGAACCTCAGTAACTTTGTACCGCCACCTGCTTCCTTCCCCGACTAGCCAGGAGATCGCTATTTGGTGAAAAAACTCCCCCGGACAAAATTAACTTGTGCTCCCTACGAGCCAGGGGAACCATTTGTTTAATTTTGTGTAGGAACTCCCTACATTCATTTTTACAGTGGCGATTCTAAGCCAGAATAGCTTGAATTTGCTCCAAATCAAAGCATCCCTTATTTGTTTCCATTTTGCCTCAATATTAAGAGTTACTAATAGTAGATGTACAGTATTCTTGGGAACGTTAATGTCCAAATAAGTGGTCATTCCTCTAGTCATAAGGGAAGGATTGTTCCAGGGATTTAATAATTATGTCTAGTATGCCTTTCTGCAAAATACTAGATTTGTGAATGTTTACTTTATGATTTAAAATATTATTATATTGAACCAAAATAAACAGTGAATTAGGAAGAGAAGTCTGTGGATTAGTAAGGGGTAGCATAATATCATCTGCAAACACTCCCAACTTGCAGAACCGTGTTAGAGACAATGTGTAACCTTTATTATCCAGATTCTCATGCACAGTTATTGCCAATGGTTCCAAAGACAAATCATAGATTAAAGTCGGCTCCCTTGACGGGATTCATTGGCAATCTCGAATCTGTTAGTTAAAAGCCCTGAAGAAAATACTGAGGCTGAGGGGTTTGTGTACAAACTTTGCATAGCAGATAAAAAGGAAGTCCAAATCTTCTCATTGTTTCAGTTATATATTGCCACCTTATTGGACCCTGTCAATGTCTTTTCTGAGTCAAGGGAAAGGAGAAGCACTTGAGATTGTGACATTTGAGCATGTTGCAAAATATTATTAAACTTGCGGATATTGTCTGAGAGTTGTCTACCTACGCAGAAGCCCACTTGGTCCAAATGAAGAAGAGTGGGCAACATAGGTGTAAATCTATTAATTAAAATTTTTGAGTAAAGTTTAGTGTCAACATTTAATAATATCGGCCTAAAATTCTGGCATACAGTTAATTGCTTACTTGGCTTTTGAAAAGTCATTACATGAGCATGAGTATATTCTTCAGGGTGATTAGATGATGAACTAAGATATTGGAAATAAATTGGAAGCTGAGGTGTTAAGATTTTAGCAAAGGTTTGGTAATATATTCATGTGAAGCCATCAACTTTTATGCATCAATAGGGGTTGAATCACTCATTCTACCCCATTTAAAAGGTTGTCCGCCAAAAAGATAGAAGCCTGGTCTTGATCTACCTGTTGAATATGTAACTTGTCCAAGAATGTATTAATAGCTAATAATGATGGTTAGTAATGGAAGGATCATTATGTGAATAATATAATGAAGCATATAATGAGGTAAATTCATCCACTATTCTTGCTAAGTTCAGTATCTTTTGGCCTCACAAGGGGATGCAAGTTAGCTGCAGACATGGACACCAACCTGTTCAATTTTCTTGACAATAGTGTCTCTGTTTTATTCATTGGGCATTTGTTTGTTTTGAGCTTGAAATCATTAAACCTTTGTTCTCTCTTATGGAGTGGTTTTATGAAGAGGGCCAATAGCTCCTAGTTCAGAGGGCACGCAATGCATGGAAGTCATGGTGCCTTTGTACAGGATTCAAGGCTACCAGAGACAAACATGCTCTGGTCTATCAGGAGTATCAGTGGGTGGTGAGAAACAATCTTCATTTTACACATTGCAGCACTTAGAGGAAGTAATCTCAGATCACTTCCTACCAGCTAGGGATGTGCATGGGGAAAATATTCTGTTAGGCATTCTGAAATTCGGGACTTCAGCAATTCGGTTTGGAACTTCGGCAACTTCGGAACTTCGGCACTTTGGGACTTCGGCTGTTCTCTTGCAGCCACTTAGTAGATAATTCCCCAATCCCCACGATATTAGGGACCTATCTACCAAAAGGCTGAAAGACCTAAATTGGTCTTTCAGCCAAATTTACTAATACTAAGTAAAAAATGACTTAGTATTAGTCAATTCTGCCCCTACTCACTGTAGCCAGTAGGGGCGTGTCTATTAAACAGTGAGCAGCCTGTGGCTGCTCACATAAAAAAAACAAAAAGTGTCCCCCCTCCCGAGCCCCCACCCGTGCCACGCGACTTTTAAACTGAAGGGGTGACCTATTGCGGTGGGTGGGGGCCCTAATTAAAAATGTAACCCCCCCAGGTTACTAGGGGTCCCCAAACCCCTAGTCACCCCCCTCCCCCAAATATTAGTGAACCCCTACCTACCCACCTTACCCTAAAAATAGTGAGGGTGAAAAAATAACTAGGTACCTGTAAAAAAAAACAAAAAAAACTTACCATTTGATGTCTTATTTCTAAAATCTTCTTTTTTCAGCCCCAAAAAAGGCCAAAGAAAAATCCATAATAACCGTCGCACTTTGAAAAAAAAAAATTAGAGCGCAAAAAAAAGTAAAATAATGGGGTGGGCCTATTTTCCTCCCCCCGGTCCCAACCCCTGAGCGGTAGGTGGGTTCCCTAAATTAGAATAAGGGGGGGACCTATTGTCCTCCCCCGCCTGCCCCCACCCCTGAGACCAATTTAGGTCTTTCAGCCTTTTTGTAGATAGCTCCCAAATACTGTGGGAATTAGGGAGTTATCTACTTATTAATTCCCATGCATTGATTGGCTAAGTAACTTACATTTTATATGAATGTGTTACTTGATTGTTGTAAGTGATGCAAATGCTTACAGCTGAATCCTGGCTATATTTGTATACTTTTTATTTAAATTGGTATACAGTGTAACATGCTTCATTCTTCCACTGAGTATATTAGCACTTTGGCAATTCTGTGCTTCGGAACTTCGGCACTTCGGCAATTCAGCTATTGAGAAGTATTCAAATGTCCGAATTGCCCGAAATTCATCCGAATTGACATTCAGAACGAAACGAATTGCATGTCTACTATTAGCGTTTGTGAATGGAAATTTCCACTGGAGTAGAGGAACCCACAGCAGCTACCACAGCTTCTGCCCTGGACTTGTACCTGGCCGGCCAGGTCCCCACTGAACCCCAGTGAAGCCACACACACTGCTACATATACACAGAGCTACAGAATAAGCTTCCCCCATACAAATAATACAAACAGCCTACACACAAACACACTCACATTCTCCACAAATACAACACTGGCAATCCACATACAAGCACACAACCCCACAAGCATCACAAGCTACAAAGCAACTACATCACTCATAAATAACATAAGAAGAATATGGTAACATGCACAACTCAATTTAAATAAAAATAGAGTTGGCACTACAAGGGAGATCTTGTTTTGGCATTGTACTACTAAAAGGTTCCCTATCCCTGACCTAGTTCGTGTTCTAACTTGAACAAAGTTTAATTCTGCAGTTTATTTCTAAAGGACGCTGCCTTTCCCTTGTTTGGTGAATATACATTTATTTATTTAGTTTTATTTTTTTGTGCATTGATAGAGAAACAAGTGTACAACGACATGGCCACAATAAGAAAACATATAAACATGAGAAGTTGCACATTTAACATATGACATGTCAGAGTATAGAGCACATTTTATAGGAATAAAACAAAATAACAGGCTAGGTATGCATGATTGAACAGCAGTAGGAGTATTATAAGTGGTTACAGAGGCAATTCTTATGTTGAAAAGAAACACCCAACGTATGATGGATAATGCCCCTATGATAATGGTGTTATAAGTACCACGTGTTGGCAACTCACCGGCCCCAGGTCTCAATGCATTCTAGAGCACCTCATTCACAAGTCCCTTCACAGATTGCAAATAGAACTCAGGGCCTCCTTACAGGCAGTCATCTCTCATGCTGAGCAATGATCTCCCAAGAGTGAAAGAAGTGTTTAGAGAACTTTCCCAGAGTAGGCTACATCCTAGAAAGATGTTAGATGAAAGCCACTGATCTAAATTAGTATCACCATAGGTTCAGCCGCAGTGGTTGCCTCCCATCTCCGGGGCACGCCTGCTGCTGATATTCAGGGTCAAGCTCAATCATTTTAGCTATATAAGAGTGGTTCAGCATGGAGCTCGCAAGATGTGCGACCAGTCAGCACGGCTGCTAGGTTCTCCCCCCATGAATATACATTTATGATTGTATACTTTACCCCATTAATTATACGTAATTCCCTATTCCAATCCGAACACTTAGATAAAAGTTGAAATGTTACTGATTAATGGATCAGAATAGATACCCTCCTAGATTTAGAAAGTACATGGAGTGATAACCTACAGGATATTGTAGTTTATTCAATAATGGATTTTTATTATTTTTAAGTGTGCTTCCTGTATACCAATAATATGTTATTTGACTTTAAATGCTCTACAATTAGCTGATGTTGTTTGTTTTTTGAATTAAGCCTTTTTGCAATAATAGATAAAAAAAATCATATTTCTTAAAAAAAAAAAAAATCCCATTGATAAATCTGTACTAGACTTGGGCATTCGCAAACATGTTTTTGACTGTCAATTTGGCAATTCGTCCATTTGTCCGAAAGTCAAATACAAATTACAATGAATGAAAGTAAGAACTAATTGCTTGTTGAACAGAATTTCATCCTTGCAATGCGTTCTTTATTTGTTTTAGTTGTTACAAGGAGGAAGCTACTAGACTTGGGCATTCATTTTCAGACAAACACGTTTTTTACTTGAATTCTCAACAATTTGCCCATCAATCCGAAAAACAAATGGATAAATACAAATTACACCAAATTAAATGAAAACTCGAATTGTTTATTAGATAAAATTTTGGCCGTGCAGTTTGTTCTTCGTTCATTCGTTTTAGTTATTACAAAGAGAAAGCTACCGGCGTGTGGATCCCTCCCTGTAATATTTAATAATAGAAGCGGTGGGAAACTGCGCTCCCTGCTGCTTCAAAAATACTCACATATACCTCCACCTCACTCTTGGCTTGTATTAGCTTAGGAGAGGTTAAACCCTCCCTCCGGCCCCTACCCGTTGTGCTGCGATGTTTAATAACCTGTGCCTGCTCAATGTTATAAAAAAAGGGGCACCTAATAAATTAAGATAGGGTAGATAGGGTCCACCATTTACCCATTTGGTTTTCCGCGAGTGGGTGCTATTAAAATAAATAGGGTACTTAGTGTCATCCTCCAGCCCCCACAAGTGGCCATGGGTGGAGGCTAGTAAATAAAAAGTGTCCCCCAGGGCCTACCCATTGGTGGCAGGTGAGGACGCTAACAATAATAAAGGGGGACATAATGTTCTCCCAGCACCCACCCATTGGTGGCAAGTGGGGTCTCTTCATAATAAAAAGGAGAGGGGTGGACCTATTGCCAGCCAATCCCTACCCATTAGCGGAGTGAACCTATTGTACCCCAGCCACCAGGTGACTACGCCCCTAACTAAAAAAATAAAAAAAATTCTATTGAAGTGCACCCTGGTGATAACATATCTGTGTGTCTTTTAGTTGTCAGGTGATATGTGAAAGACAATGAGTGCTGTTCAACAGGACAGGGGAGAAGCCATCCTACTAAAGCAGTGAGGAATCTATGAATGAAGTTTGCCAAATCAGGCATTTTAGTAGCCTTAAGTTGTTCCTTCTTGCACAATCCTCAAGGTCTGTTACGTTTAACTTAAAGGGACACTATAACCCTTCATCTCATTAAGTGGTCTGGGTCCAGTGTCCTTGCCCCCTTAACCCAGCATTGTAAAACAAGCATTGTAAAACATTGCAGTTTTGGAGAAACCACAATGTTTACATTGCAGTGTTAAGACTGCCTCTAGTGACTGTCTATGAGACAACCACTAGTGGCACTTCCTGTTGTGTCAGGGAGTTTGACACGCTTTGCATGAGGACGTCCAGCGTCAAGCAAAACGCATTGGAAAGCATTGACTCTCCGCACATCAGGGCCGGACTGGCCCACCGGGATACCGGGAAATTTCCCGGTGGGAATGACATCAAATTCCGGCCCCGGTCTCATTAAGCGGCGCGCAGGGGAGGGGGAGCAGAGACACAACAGCCAGCTCCCCCTGCGGCCGCAAGAACAGCCAGTAAACCCTGCGGCCTCCAGAAGAGCTCCCCACAGGTAGAAATTGTGTATGTGTGTGTGTGTCTGTGTTATGTGTGTGTGTGTCTGTCTGTCATGGTGTGTGTGTGTGTGTCTGTCTGTGTCATGGTGTGTGAGTGTCTGTCTGTGTCAGCAATGTGTGTCTGTGTCATTGTTTGTGTCTCTGTGTCATGGTGTGTGTGTCACTGTCTGTCATGGTGTGTGTGTGTGTGTCTGTCTGTGTCATTGTGTGTGTCTCTGTGTCATGGTGTGTGTCACTGTCTGTCATGGTGTGTGCGTCTGTCTGTGTCATGCAATGTGTGTCAATGTCATGGTGTGTGTGTGTGTGTCTGTCATGTAATGTGTGTCATGGTGTGTGTGTGTTTGTCTGTGTCATGTAATGTGTGTCTCTCTGTCACGGTGTGTGTGTGTCTGTGTCACGGTCTCTCTGTGTCGTGGTGTGTGTCTGTCTGTCACAGTCTGTCTGTGTCATGGTGTGTGTGTGTGTCTGTCATGTAAGGTGTGTCTGTGTCACGGTCTGTGTGTGTGTTTGTCTGTGTCATGTAATGTGTGTCTGTCTGTGTCACGGTGTGTGTGTGTGTCACAGTCTCTGTGTCGTGGTGTGTGTGTTTGTGTGTCACGGTCTGTCTGTGTTATGGTGTGTGTGTGTATGTCAAGGTGTGTGTGTCTTTTTTAAGGTGTGTGTCTGTCATGGTGTGTGTGTCTGTCTGTGTCATGGTGTGTCTGTCTGTCATGGTATGTGTGTGTTTCTGTCTGTGTCACGGTCTGTCTGTGTCATGGTGTGTGTCTGTCATGTAATGTGTGTCTGTGTCACGGTCTGTGTGTCATGGTGTGTGTGTGTGTTTGTCTGTGTCATGTAATGTGTGTCTGTCTGTGTCATGGTGTGTGTGTGTCTGTGTCACAGTCTCTCTGTGTCGTGGTGTGTGTGTCTGTGTGTCACGGTCTGTCTGTGTTATGGTGTGTGTGTGTGTGTCAAGGTGTGTGTGTCTTTTTTAAGGTGTGTGTCTGTCATGGTGTGTGTGTGTGTCTGTGTCATGGTGTGTCTGTCTGTCATGGTGTGTGTGTGTTTCTGTCTGTGTCACGGTCTGTCTGTGTCATGGTGTGTGTCTGTCATGGTATGTGTGTGTATGTGTGTTTTTACTCACTTTTTTTTTTTTCAACGTTATGCTGGTCTCCCCTCGCCTGGCCCTGCCTCTACGGCTGAGATCATCAAGCTTGATGATCTCAGCAAATCCGCACTGACACCGGAAGCACCTCTAGTGACCGTCTGAGTGTCTGTCACTAGGAAGCAGTGTAAACACTGCCTTTTCTCTTAAAAGTCAGTGTTTACATTGAAAAGCCTGCAGGGACAGGGTATAGACACCAGTACCACTACATTAAGCTGTGTGTGTGTGCGCGCGCTTGCTTGTGTGTGTGTGTGCCTGCTACTGAGTGAGCTTGTGTTTTTATGTCAGTAACCTTATGTATGAGGCTGTGTATCAATCAGCTTGTGTCAGTGAGATTGTCTGTGTATGCATGTGAGTATGCTTACTGTATAATTAAAAATTTTACTCTGAAAGGACCAATATTTTATATTGGAAAAAGATATATATATATATATATATATATATAAAAATATTGATTGCCAGAGATAGCACTCCAAGGACTTATATAAAATATAACTTTTATTACCTCCACTAAAACAACACAAGGTCAACGTTTCAGCTTGATCCCCTCAAGAGCTAATTGGAGTAGGATGTCAGCCAACTGGAGTCCAATCAATGAGATGAGATTGGAGGTGTTGGTTACAGCTGCCCTGCCCTATAAAAAACACACACCAGTTCTGGGTTTGCTTTTCACAAGAAGCATTGCCTGATGTGAATGATGCCTCGCACAAAAGAGCTCTCAGAAGACCTACGATTAAGAATTGTTGACTTGCATAAAGCTGGAAAGGGTTATAAAAGTATCTCCAAAAGCCTTGCTGTTCATCAGTTCACGGTAAGACAAATTGTCTATAAATGGAGAAAGTTCAGCACTGCTGCTACTCTCCCTAGGAGTGGCCGTCCTGTAAAGATGACTGCAAGAGCACAGCGCAGACTGCTCAATGAGGTTAAGAAGAATCCTAGAGTGTCAGCTAAAGACTTACAAAAGTCACTGGCAAATGCTAACATCCCTGTTAGCGAATCTACAATACGTAAAACACTAAACAAGAATGGATTTCATGGGAGGATACCACAGAGGAAGCCACTGCTGTCCAAACAAAACATTGCTGCACGTTTACAGTTTGCACAAGAGCACCTGGATGTTCCACAGCAGTACTGGCAAAATATTCTGAGGACAGATGAAACTAAAGGTGAGTTGTTTGGAAGAAACACACAACACTATGTGTGGCGAAAAAAAGGCATAGCACACCAACATCAAAACCTCATCACAACTGTGAAGTATGGTGGTGGGGGCATCATGGTTTGGGGCTGCTTTGCTGCGTCAGGGCCTGGACGGATTGCTATCATCGAAGGAAAAATGAATTCCCAAGTTTATCAAGACATTTTGCAGGAGAACTTAAGGCCATCTGTCTACCAGCTGAAGCTCAACAGAAGATGGATGTTGCAACAGGATAATGACCCAAAGCATAGAAGTAAATCAACAACAGAATGGCTTAAACAGAAGAAAATACGCCTTCTGAAGTGGCCCAGTCAGAGTCCTGACCTCAACCCGATTGAGATGCTGTGGCATGACCTCAAGAAAGCGATTCACACCAGACATCCAAGAATATTGCTGAACTGAAACAGTTCTGTAAAGAGGAATGGTCAAGAATTACTCCTGACCGTTGTGCACGTCTGATCTGCAACTACAGGAAACGTTTGGTTGAAGTTATTGCTGCCAAAGGAGGTTCAACCAGTTATTAAATCCAAGGGTTCACATACTTTTTCCACCTGCACTGTGAATGTTTACATGGCGTATTCAATAAAAACATGGCAACATTTAATTCTTTGTGTGTTATTAGTTTAAGCAGACTGTGATTGTCTATTGTTGTAACTTAGATGATGATCAGATCACATTTTATGACCAATTTGTGCAGAAATTCATATCATTCCAAAGGGTTCACATACTTTTTCTTGCAACTGTACATTGCCACAATACAGACAAGGACCGCCAGGCTCATTACAAGCCGGGCGGTCCTGTTGGGGGCTGACAGCTAGGTGTTACTTACCTTCCTGCAGCTTCTGTCAGCTCCCTTCTCCTCCGTGCAGCTCCTCTGTCAGCTCCGTTCTGCTTCCAGTGCAAGTTACCCGCGGGTCTCGCGAGACTTGCACTGTAAGCAGAACGGAGCTGACAGAGGAGCTGCACGGAGGAGAAGGGAGCTGACAGGAGCTGCAGGAAGGTAAGTAACACCTCGCTGTCAGCCCCCCCCACTGAACAACCAATGCCACTGGACCACCAGGGATTTAATATTATTAAAATAATATAATATTAAAATAATATTATTTTATTATTATATTATTATTATTTTAATATTTGCATTATTTTTTTTTAAATGGTGTTTTGTCCCCCCTCCATGACCAGGCAACAACCAGGGAGGGGGGACAAAAAACTATTTAAAAAAAAATTATGCAAATATTAAAATAATAATAATATAATAATAAAATAATATTATTAAAATAATATAATATTAAAATTAAAAAATTTAAATAAAAATGCCCTCCCCTCACCCAGTTTACACACACTGCACAAAGACACACACTGCATTATATACACACTGCATTCATTATATATATATATATATATATACACACACACACACACACACACACACAACACACACACACTGCATTCATTATATATACACACACACAAACACACACTCTGCATTCATTATATACACACACAACAAACAAACACACACTCTGCATTCATTATATACACACACAACACACAAACACACACTCTGCATTCATTATATACACACACAACCACACACTGCATTCATTATATACACACACACAAACACACACTCTGCATTCATTCTATACACACACTGTAAAAAAATATTCAATTAATGTAATTTTATTGGGATCTAATTTTATTTAGAAATTTACCAGTAGCTGCTGCATTTCCCAACCCAAGGCTTATACTCGAGTCAATATGTTTTCCCTGTTTTTTGTGGTAAAATTAGGGGCCTCGGCTTATATTCGGGTCGGATTATACTCGAGTATATACGGTAATTATAACTAATTACAGGACTGCAGTGCTCAGTAACAGTTGGGAAAACACAATCTTTAAATAAATGTATAAAATTCTACTGCACTTGATTTTTTCTTATCAGTATATCAGTATATCTATAAGCTGATAAAGGTTAAATACATTTTAAAATAATTGGAACAGCAGCAGGGTAGGAGTAGTGATCTAAAAATACTTTACACACCTTCACCTTTTTGGTAACCTTACAATGTAATCTGGCAACATCACTGTGCAATTATGTCCTACAGATCCAATTCAGCTATTTGGCACAAGCCCAAGCCCAGGCTAGATTTATGGCGAGCCTAATTAACTTAGTACATTGAAAAGGCCAAGTATCCCCCATATAAGACATCAATATAAGTGGGTTATCACATCTACATATGAATATCACAAAAAACAAGTTCCAGTTTGCATCACACCATTTATACTACTGAAAAATGGTTTTACTTTCAATCAGATGTACCTTACCACAACAGTTTTTTTTTTTAATCTCCTGCTCTGTAAGTTGAACTTTAATTACATACATAGTCTAGCAAGCTATTAACAGAGCAGGATAAAGAAATTATAAAGTAAATAGAATTTGCACAAAAAGTGTAAACATTAGATGACTCTTTACAGGAAGTGTTTAAAAAGGCTGGGTAAGTCACATGCAGGGAGGTGTGGTTAGGGATGCATAAAGAAAGTGATTTAACTTGTAAATGCCAGAGAATTGAGCAGTAAGACTGCAGGGGCAAGACCTATACGTCTAAACTGCTTCATTAAGCTAAAGTTGTTTTGGTGACTATAGTGCATCTTTAAAATCAGGTCTATGCCACTGTTACCTATAGGATCTCTTTGTTATCTCGTGTATCCTGTCCCTGTTATTATTTTTATTGTGCCAACATATTACAGGACACTATACAATAAAAATATTAGAAGAAACTAAATAAGCTAAGCAAGTAAAGAGGAACCAGCACTTCCTATGATTTTTTTATATTATGTTTATTAATCTATATACATTACAAATATTTATTTGTGAAGTATGCTAAATAAAATGAAATGTAGAAATCTACACCATTTTTTCATCCAACTGGGCGACTCCATCTTGGTTCCAAGTCAATCATTGTTATACATTCTATCATTCACACTTGGCAGTCAGCATAGAGAAAGCATACAGAGAAGAGAAGTAATGAAACAACGTTTCTATTTTTTTCCTCTTCCTTTGCAATGTTTGCCCTTGCATTGCCTTGTCTGAACTGGATTATGATATAATTTACTTAATCTTTAATACATAGCCAGGAACACTTACAACAATCAAGTAACATACATTCATATAAAATGTAAGTTACTTAGCCAGTCAATGTAATGACAGGAATGAATAAGTAGATAACTCCCTAATTCCCACGATATTAGGGAGCTATCTACTAAAAGGCTGAAAGACCTAAATTGGTCTTTCAGACAAATTTACTAATACTAAGTAATGATTACTTAGTATTAGTAAATTATGCCCCTACTTGCTATACCGCCACAGGCTGCTCACTGTTAAAAAATAAAAAATAAATAAATAAAAAAAAAGTTTCCCCCCTCCTGAGCCCCCACCTGTGCCGCGCGAGTGGGGGCTTCTAACCTGAAGGGGGGACCTATTGCGCCCTTCCCTGGCCCCCAACCCTGAACAGCGGATGGGGGCCCTAAAGTAAAATAATGGAGGGGGGACCTATTGTCCTCCCCCCGGCTCCCACCCCAAAGCGGCGGGTGGGGACCCTAAATTAGAATAAGGGGGGGGACCTAATTTCCTTCCCCCCTCCCCCCACCCCTGAGCGGCGGGTGGGGGCCCTTTATTAGAATAAGGGGGAACTAATATCCTCCCCCTGGCCCTCACCCCTGAGCGGCGGGTGGGGGCTCTAAATATTAATAAGGGGGGACCTAATGTCCTCCCCCCGGCCCCCACCCCTGAACGGTGGGTGGGGGCCCTAAATTAGAATAAGAGGGGGGACCTAAATAAAAATATAAACTCCCCCAGGTGACTAGGGGTCCCCAACCCCCTAGTCACCCGCCTCCAAAAAAATCCTAACCCCTACCTACCCCCCTCACCCTAAAAATAATGAGGGGGCGCCATTAACTAAGTACCTGTAAAAAAAATGAAACTTACCACTTGATGTCTTCTTTCTTCTAAAATCTTATTTTTTCAGCCCCAAAAAAGGCCAAATAAAAAAAACCATAATAACCGACACACTTAATAATAATAAAAAAAAAAAATTATCCTTCTTCACCCATGGAGGGCTCCGCACAGACTGAGCTCCGCAGGGCGGGGGAAGACTTATAAATCCTTGCCCCGCCCTGCAATTAGGCTCAGAGCACTCTGATTGGTGGGTTTAAGCCATCCAATCATAGTACTCTGACAGGTAAATGAAGAGACTCACAGGTAAGTCTCTACATTTACCTGTCACAGCACTCTGATTGGTTGGCTTGAAATCCACCAATCAGAGTGCTCTGTGTCATTTTACACAGAGTGGGAAAGTTTTTTGGAATTTTCCCACGCTGTGTAATTTGACTCATAACTCTGATTGGTGGATTGAAAGCCCCCACTCGCGCGTCGCGGGTGGGGGCTTGGAAGGGGGGAACCTTTTTTAAACACTGTTTAATAGACATGCCCCTACTCGCGGTATAGCGAGTAGGGGCAAAATTTACTAATACAATTTAGGTCTTTCAGCCTTTTGGTAGATAACTCCATAATACCATGGGCATTAGGGAGTTATCTACTAAGCGGCTGCAAGAGAAGTCCCGAAATGCCAAAGTTCCGAAAGTCCGAAGTTCCGAAGTCCCGAATTTCGGAATGCCGAACCGAACAGAAAATTTTCCCCATGCACATGCCTATTTGGAAACGAGAGAAATATCAATGTATCTTTCCTGGTAAAATATTTTATAAATAAAAATATTTTATAAATAAATAAATATAGCATTGAAGAGCAAGTGACTATTTTTCAGGTTCTGTTTTAGTTGGAGGCAAGGAGAATTTGAAAACAGGTTTAGTTCCCAAATTGTTGGCACGGTATTCTATCATTAAAGAGACACCCAGACCACTTCTGCCCATTGTAGTGGTTTTGGTGCCAACTCCCACTACCCTTAACCCTGCAAGTGTAATTATTGCAGTTTTCATAAAACTGCAATAATTATTGCAGGGTTAAGTCCTCCTCTAGTGGTTGTCTATCAGACAGCCACTAGAGGGATTTCCGTGTTCTTACAACACAAAAAGCGTGTTATACGACGCTGGACGTCCTCACGCTATGTGAGGACCTCCAGCATCGCCGAAATCCCAGTAGGAAAGCATTGAATAATGCTTTCCTATGGGGAGGTCTAATCCGCGTGCGCGGCCATTGACGCACATGCGCATTAGGTCTCCCCTGCCGGCTCACGTCGGCAGGAAAGGAGAGTAGGGGGAGCCTGACCCAGCACCGAGGGACATTGGCGCTGGACTCCGGTAAGTCACTAAAGGGGTTTTAACCAGGGCCGGACTGGGAAAAAAATTAGGCCCGGGCATTTTTCAATTAGAGCGCCCCCCCAAAAGGGGGCGGGGCCAGAGAGGGTGTGTTTTGTCATCACTAATGACAAGCATGCCCCCTCTCAAAGTGAGCATGTTGGTTCAATGCGCAGAGCCCCGCTGAAGAGCTCTAGCATTAGAAAAAGGCCCTGTATTTGTTCTGCGCAGCGCAAGCAAATGTAATAACATGCTTGCGCTGTGTTTGCTTTTAAATTGTCTCTGGTGTCTCCACAAGTGGGATACCAGAGGACAAAAGGGCCAGGAAAGTGTATGTTGCATGTGTTTGGCGCATGCTTGTGGGATTGCCTGTGTGTAGAGTGTGGTGTGGTATTGTGTAAATAGGTCAATTTTGTGGTGTAATATGTGTGGCTAGGGGCTGTAGAGAGTGCGTGTATAGGGGCATAATGTTATAGGGTATGTAGCGAGTGTGTGCATACGGGCAGTAGTGTGTGTGTGTATAGGTGACGTAGTGTGTGTAGGGGTTGTAGAGAGGGCGTGTTTATAGAATGTTGTATGTGTTTGCTTACAAGGAATGTAGTGTGTGTGTGTAGGTGGTGCAGTGTGTGTGTAAGAGATCTAGTGTGTAAAGGACCCAGAGTGTGTATAGAAGATTGTGTGTGTGTGTGTTTGTGTAGAGGATTAAGAGTACATATAGGGTAAGGGATCTAGCGTGTATCTGGAGCGTAATGTGTGTAGTGGTGCAGTGTGAGGGGTGCTGTAGTGTGTGTGTATATATATATATATATATAATATATTTGGACGTATTGTATGTGTGAGGTGCGCAGTGTGTTTGTGTAAGAGGGATGCTGTGTGTGAGGGTGTTTTTTTCTGCCGTCACATTCTAATTTTCTTTGTCTGTTAACTCACTGAGGGTTATTTTATAATATATATATATATATATATATATGTGTGTGTGTGTGTGCTGTATATGTGTGGGAGTGAGGGTGCTGTCTGTCTGGGAGTGCTGTGTGTGTCAGGGGGTGCTGTGTGTGTCTGGGGATTCTGGGGGTGCTGTGTGTGTGTCTGTGGGTGCTGTGTGTGTGTCTGGGGGTGCTGTGTGTGTGAGGGGGCTGATAGGGAATTTATTTTAAAAAAGTTATGTCCCCCCCCCCCTCCCTTCTTACCTTTAGCCTGGGAGGGGGGGAGATCCGTTCTGCCTGGGGGTGGAGAGCCGGGTATCCATTGAGGAGGGAGCCGTGCTGCCTTTCCTGGTGGTCCAGTGGTGAGAGTGAACTCTAGCCTGCAGGCTAGAGTTCACTCTTGCGAGAGCTGAGCGTTGCCGTGGTAACCGCAGCAACGCTCAGAATCCCGCGAGAGGACCCGGCGGAGCTGCTGGTTAGAGCTCCCCGGGTCCTCTCCTCCCTCCCCAGCCTGCGGCCGCCTGTAACTGCCTGTGGGCCGGTGAGGGAGATTTTTTATCTCCCCACCGGCCCATGGAGGCACACAGCAGGGCCGGCGCTCGGATAGCGCTGGCCCTGCAGGGGCTGGCAGGGGAGATCCTGTGATCTCTCCTGTCGGCCTCGGCCCACGGCCATCGCGGCCCACCGGGCATTTGCCCGGTATGCCCCATGGCCAGTCCAGGCCTGGTTTTAACCCCTCCAGCAACTTGGAATCGGGGGTGGGAGGGGCACTACAGGGTCCTGCACTGCCAGGAAAACTAATATGTTTTCCTGGCACTTTAGAATCCCTTTAAGGGAGTAAATAGGACAGAAGGTGTCTGCTATTTTTTAGCACCTACATATGTTTAAATTAATTTTCAACTCCTGCTGGCAGTCTTAAAAGATAACACTAATATCCTATAATTTCTTCAGTTCAAACCACAACTGATTTTTGATCTTCCCCCAAACATGCTGGGCTAGAAAATCTGAGAGAACTTGACCTTACACAGCCACTTTTAGACTCCAAAATGTGAAATGCGATGCAAGGGAGAAAGGTAATGTGGTTGCTGTTGCTGGAGACATTACCAAGGAGAAAAATAATGTGTTTTTTGACAGATTACATATAACTATATGGCCCATTGTACATCGCTATGGAGTTTGCTGGTGCTTTAAAAATAATAATAATTGCCAGGTGTCAAGGTAAAGTTATATCGGACTTGGAGAGCTTGAAACAACTTAACCACTAAATCACTAAACACCGAACTACAATCAAATGAAATTCAAACTTTAGGAGAAATATCTGATTTGGAAAAAAATGTCTATTAGTTCATTATTAGTCTCCATAGTAAACACTTGTGAGTTGTTTAATTAGCAAATGAATCCAAGGCTGAGATTAATCTAAACTTTATAAAAATGAGACAGAAAACATTTCTTTTAAATCCAGTCACTAGATGTATGAGGTGAGACTCTTTAAAATAGTTATTATAATCTAATATAGCAATTAGGCCACCCTTCTGGGCAGTTGATAGATGTTTGGTTGTATTAAAAAAAAAAAACTATTTTATTTTGATGAGCGAGGCCATTGTGATCTGTGTTGAATGATAGGTTGAACAACCAGAATGAATATGTACTGGCTGAGCAGGGTGTGTGAGGGGTACTGGCTGACCTAGAGGCCAAAATGGATAAGCTGTTCGCCAGGTTTTGGAGGAAGATGGCAATCCGGGAGCAAAAGGCTAAAGCACACATTATCGCCACCATGGCACCGGTGTACCCCAAGCGCGAACACACGCCTCCTCGGGTAAACCAAGCCTGCACACGGCGCTGGGGTCGGCGAACTAGAAGAGCCCGAAAGCCCAAACGACTTTTAATGCGGTTGGAAGCCAATCCAAGTGCCTGGTGAACCTGAACCTACCCGAGAGGCAGCAGCGGCACACGGTGCCAATTAAGGACCAAACACGGCCGTGGGCTCCCGGGCAAACTACACGGAACTCCCCAGCCGATGCCATCAAACATCAGACCCTCACCCGGGCAAACCCCGGAGGCGACACCCCCACCAGTGGTAACATAGCCTCACAGACCCCATCACGCTAGCAGTTTCGCTCCACCGGAACGGGGCTTAGACCGCACCGCTGCAAGGACCTCCAACATCATTCAGAGCAGCTGGCCACACAATCGCAGCAAGCAGACCACGTACACTAGACTGAGGTTCCTGAGCTCTGGAATTGGCTAGAGGACTACCAAACACCGGCTACCGTAGCCAAATGCCTGCTCCAGACTACACAGGGACACTTGCACACCTTACCCACACTGCGGATATATTTAATCACAGATAGCAGCGGACTGCTAGGTGTTCCTTTTTTTTTAATTTTAAATTCTCTTTATTATTAAATTATCCACCATAAATACATTTTACACAAAAATATTAAAATGCATTCATCCACATAAAAAACATACATAAAAAGACAAAAAAAAAACAAACTATCCCCCCACCCCACAAGAGTTCTACTGACTTCCAACTTTTTTTTTTTTTTTTTAACTTTTTCAAATAGCAATGCTCGGTGTTCCTTGAGTTATACTTGCTGCATTTATTGCTTTTCTTTTCTTTGCTCCACATCTGCCTCCTAGCCGTAAGTACACACTGGGTGCAAAGCCAGCCCCACTGCCGCTTACCAACCTATTATTTCCTTCTTTTTGTTGCTTTCATCTCCTTGTCTCAAGCCTGCTGTCAGGAAGCAAAGTGTACATATTGTCACTCAGTTGATTCCCTATAGACAGATATGATGTCTTGTTGTAGACTACCACTAGTCTGTAGAGCCACCTACATGCATGTCCTACTGTCGGTGGATTAAATATCTAGCCCTGAACAGGGATTATCATAACCTGTCACTGACCGTAAAGATTGCACAGCATCAGATTCAGTATAAGAACCCTGACAGATAAGTGAGACTAGCCTGCGAAAGCCTGTATGTTATCCACTGTTAATACTGAGCTCAATAACTCAGCTAATATAACTAAATGGAATGAACATGCTATGTATATGCCTCAAAAAATTTAATTTCGCCTGTTAATCTTGTTTCCGTGCTAACACATACCAAGCGAGATCTTTATCGTTGTCTTATGCCTGCATCTTATTTTACTTATGTGAC
Source organism: Pelobates cultripes (assembly GCA_933207985.1). Taxonomy (NCBI): domain Eukaryota; kingdom Metazoa; phylum Chordata; class Amphibia; order Anura; family Pelobatidae; genus Pelobates; species Pelobates cultripes. The sequence goes on along the minus strand of OW240918.1, from coordinate 49,708,782 downwards.
TTCTATTCAGACAAGCACGACTAGCCTGTGTATTAATATACTTAAAAATTGTGCCACTTTCTCATGCCATGTATGTGCTCTACATTGTTATCACTGTTTGCTCGTGGCATCGTGTACCTCTGTATTATCTTGTGCACAGAAAAAATAAAGAATTTAAAAAAAAAATGACTAGAAAAAAATGCAAAGATTATAGTTAGAAAAAAGGTTTAGGTGTGTGTGTGAGAGAAGACACTGTAATATCTCTGTGAATGGCTTTCCAATATTACAGTAAACTTGGGGGGAAAATTTTTTATTTTTTTTTACCCAAAATTGGCAGTCAGATCTCTCCTTGGATCAAGAAGCTATTACCTCCCATATTAACAATTTTATATCTAAATATTATGTCTTGCAAGTATTCATCCAATTGCTGTTTAAACATCTGTACAAACTCTGATAAAACTACCTCCCCAGGAAGAGAACTCCACATCCCTATTCTAATTAGTGTAAAAAAAAACACTTGCATTCCTTAGACTAAATCTCCTTTCTTCCAGTCTAAATGTATAGTCCTGCCTATGAATAGATTTCATGACAATGGTTTGTATTGGCTCTGATTTTACGTGTATAATGCGATTATATCCCCTCTGAGGCACACTTTTTTTTTTTTTTTTTTAATATATAAAATAAATTTAAAATATATATATATATATATAAATTTTCTTCACAACTAAAAAATTTTTCCATTCTTTTTATTTTGTATTACACCTCTGCATTTCTTTCTAGTGTCATATCGTTCTTTAGAACAAGTGCCCAAAATTGCACATCATAATAAAGATGTGGTTTTACCAATGATTTATAACAAGGCAAAATTATATTTTTATGCCCCTTTTTAAAATTATTTATTTTTCGTTGTACATAAGATAACAAAGCTGCCTGCCAAGCAACGACCGCAAAAACAAGCCTAATATTTTGACCGTGCATAACATAGGCATGACATTGCAATTACAGCATATTTTAGGTGATATAAAGAGTTTAGAGAATTATGAAAAATGTGTCATGAACAGAAGAATATATGCTTTTTGATCCAATAACAGTAGATGTGTACAAAAGTGAAGAAAACAAACTTGTCAGTAGTAGAACTTGATACTAATTGCCAGATACTGCGTTATTTTTTTTTTAGGAGTGATAATGGCAGGCTAGCTTTTGGTTCCTAGATTAGGTCCACTGAGAGTGGGAATTATGCTTTTGCCACCCTGGTCTGAGATGTGAGGTACGAACAACACATAGAGATATATGAAGTGCTTTAAAGAGAGCTAGTAGTAGGTGCCCAACTGGTACAGTTAACTCTATGGCCTCTTCCTTCACAAAATGGGGCATAGCACTGGTGATGCAACCGGAGCTTGGCTCAGCCAATCCCTTTAAATAGCAGGAGCAGGGTGCCGTCCGGTGGGCGTTTGTAGTCGGTCCCCTTGAGCGTCAGGATAGAGGTCTCCTCCAGCCCCAGGCCTGAATGAGGGCTGGTGTCCTGGGACCACAGACTCTGAGGTGCCAAGTCCTTGCTCTTACTTTTACACATTACAATACCTTACTAGTTGTGTAGAAATAATTATAAGCAAAACTGTCTGACTCTTTAGAATACTTTTTTGACCCTTATTGCTGCACAACCTTTACCCTGTTTGACTTGACGGTAATTTATGCAACTGCAATGTAACCACTCTAGAACCTGTATTTGAATGTTTATGCTGTGATATTTTTGTATTCTTCCTCATTCTTTAAAAGAAACCGGTTTAAAACAAAATTAATATGTAAGCCTAGTTGCACTTAGTGACACTCTAAGCACCAAAACAACTTCAGCTTCATGAAGCTGTTTTAAGTTATATATCTTGTCCCTGCAGTTTAAAAGAAAGTTTAATTGGCCTTTTCAATGCCAATTATGACCGGTTTATGCAGCCCTAGCCACACATCCCCTGGTTGTGACTCACACTGTCTCCATGTAAAAGTTTTATTTTCAATCTGCCCTTACAGCACAGTGTTTACTTTTAGAAGTTCTGTTAACTGAACTTCATGTGTAAATCACTCAAAGGCTGTTGCAGATGCTAGCTGGTTACCACAGCAGGAGGTGCAAAATTCTAAATTAAACACTGTACTAAAAACAAATAGATTTAAAGTAGATGTGTAGTGAGTCTGTGTGAGTAATAGAACTCCTAAATAGCAGATAATTGAGCAGTAAGACTAGAGGCATGATCTACACACCAAAACCACTTAATTAAAGCACAACGGCTGCTTGAAATAGTTTCTATATTATATAATCATTTCTTATAATCCTTCTCTCAAGTTTTAAAAATAGAGATATGAGATGTCTATATCTAGCTATAATCTCTTTTTTTCAAAACTTAAAGGGATTCTCTAGTGCCAGGAAAACAAAGTTGTTTTCCTGGCACTGTAGAATTCTGGAGTGCCCCTCCTTAACCCACATTCCGTAAGGGGTTAAAACCCCTTCAGAACTTGCCTGAATCAGTGCCGATGTCCCTCGGCGCCGGGTGAGGCTCCGCCCACGGCCCTCCCCTGCCGACGTCAGCCAGTGGGGAAGACCTAATGTTCATGTATGACAACGGCCGTTCTTGCATTGGGATTTTCCCATAGGAAAGCATTATTTAATGCTTTCCTATGGGGATTCTGGAAGTCCTCGTGCATTGCGTGAGGATGTCCAGCGGTGTTTAGATGACCAAAAGTCTTCTAAGCACCCAGAAGTCCCTCTAGTGGCTGTCTTGTGTGTATATATGTCTTGTAGACAGCCACTAGAGGAGGACTTAACCCTGCAAGGTAGTTATTGCAGTTTTGGGACATTGCACTCAGACCAATTCAATGAGCAGAAAAACCCTTTAATGAAAGAATGTGACTTGTGAGGTGGCAGTTCTTTTCAGCAGAAGTTGTCTTGTTAACTATTCTCCTTTTATAGAGTACAGTATATACTCGAGTATAAGTCTAGTTTTTCAGCACATTTTTTGTGCTTAAAAACCCCCACTCGACTTATACTCGAGTCACTGTCTGTATTATGGCAACTTAGAGAGCCGCGGCCGTCAGAGCCATGGCAACGATCCGCGCGGCAACCAGACCGCGAGACTTACAGTGGAGCTGACCGGAACGGAGGAGAAGGGAGCTGACAGGAGCTGCAGGAAAGGCAAGTAAATGCTTCCTGGCGGCCCCCCCACTTCACAGCCCATGCCACTGGACCACCAGGGATTAAGATAGCCCCCCTCCCTGACCGGTTAACAAGCAGGGAGGGGGGACAAAATTTTTTTAAATAATAAAAAAATATATTAAAATTACAAAAAATTAAAAATAATAAAAATGCCCTCCCCCCACCCAGTTCACACACACTACACAAACACACACTTTGCATTATATACACAGTGTGTGTATATAATGCAGTGTGTGTGTATATAATGTAGAATGTGTGTTTGTATGAGTGTGTGTGTGTATATAATGTAGAATGTGTGTTTGTATGAGTGTGTATGTGTATATATATATATGTGTTTGTGAGTGTGTGTGTGTATATATATATATATATATATAATGCAGAAATGTGTGTTTGTATGAGTGTGTGTGTGTTTGTATGAGTGTGTGTGTGTGTGTGTATATGTATGTGTGTATATATATATATATATATATATATATATATATATATATATATATATATATATATTGCAGAATGTGTGTTTGTATGAGTGTGTGTGTGTGTGTGTGTGTATATGTATGTGTGTATATATATATATATATATATATATATATATATATATAATGGCGTGTGTTTGTATGAGTGTGTGTGTGTGTGTATATATATATATATATATATATATATATATATATAATGCAGATGTGTGTTTGTATGAGTGTGTGTATATAATGCAGAGTGTGTGTTTGTATGAGTGTGTGTATATAATGCAGAGTGTGTTTGTATGAGTGTGTGTATATAATGCAGAGTGTGTTTGTATGAGTGTGTGTGTATATATAATGCAGAATGTGTGTTTGTATGAGTGTGTGTATATATAATGCAGTGTGTGTTTATATGAGTGTGCGTGTATATAATTATAAAAATCACAGAATTTCATAGCCCCAAGTTTTACCCTCGACTTATCCACGAGGCATAGCATATTTCACAATTGTTGGTCACAAAACTGCACTCGACTTATACATGAGATCGACTTATACACGAGTATATACGGTACATATCAAATTACACTGGAAGAAACGCATAGCAAAAATGCATCATTAAGCTAAATTGTAACTGGGCCAGTAAGAATTTAGATTATACTTGAGTGTCCCTTCTAGGATCAGTATGGACCCTTACCAGTTTTTAATGGGTTGAGACAATTTTGTTAAAATGTTGAGAGTTCACTAAGGAATTTTCGTCTTAACTTTGGGCAATGTTGCAATTTGGAGTGTTAAAGTGACACTATAGTCATCGGAACAACTTCAGCTTAATGAGTGTTTACTTAATACAGTGTTTACATTGAAAGCTAGGAACCCCTCCAGTTGCAGTCACTCAGAGTGAACCAGAGGGACTTCTGAGTTGATGGAAGTATAATATGCCTCCATCCATGTCTGCTGTGCACGAGCATCCTGTAATTCAGTGTCTCCTCCCTCTGCATGGTGACATTGAACTTTCCTCATAGAGATTCATTGATTCAATTCATCTCTATGAGGAGATGCTGATTGGCCAGGGCTGTGTTTGAATCATGCTGGCTCTGCCCCTGATCTGCCTCCTTGTCAGTCTCAGCCAATCCTATAGGGAAGCACTGTGATTGGATCAGGCTATCACATGTCAGCAGACTGCTTGTTTTTCCTGAGTCTAACAGCATGCAGATTTACAGTTTCTTCCTCTAGTACAGTAAGATTTTTACTATATTTATGGAGGCATGAGGGGCCTAGAGAGGCTAGATGGTCGTGTTAACACTATAGGGTCAGGAATACATGTAGTTGCGCTGGTGACTATAGTGTCCCTTTAAACCTTACTGGTCAAAAAAAGTAATTGTCCATTAAAAAGTGTCACATGATTAAAACCTAAGCCTTTATTGTGTCTAGGGCTTTAGGAGTGAATTATAAGGAAACTTTTTTTTTTCTTTCTTTCTTTGTTTAGTAAAAAAAAATCAAGTGAAAACAAAATCGAAATATTAAGGCTAAAGCAGCAGAGTTAAGAAAACAAAACAAACCCAAAACTCCAACCTTGCTCTAGTAATAGTTTTCCTATTTTATCCTCAATATTTCAACTTGGTATCTATTTCAAAATACCATACTTTAAAATAATTGGTTGTTTCTCCAGCAGTTGCTATGTTTTTGCATTTATTTAAAAAATCCTGAACTGGCAACAAGTACATATCACTATAGAAATATATATTTTACTAAAGCGGAGTTTGCTCTACTGAAATATTCCTACTAGCAAATGATCTGACACTCTTGAGTGATAGTGGTGAAGCAAAAAGAGTACTTGTATTCTAAAGATTTGACTAGAGCAGCATATTCTCCAGTACTGTACAATGTGGGCTTTTACAATATTTACGATTTTTCACCTTAAAATTTAAACCAGTCAAACCTGTACTGTTCACGTCCTTAAAACATGTGCAATAGGCTTAAACTTGTTGACGCTTGAAATATGATTACTGGTTTGGTGTGCTCACTATACTCTGATTTCAACCACCCTAAGGCTGGTCTTTGCCATCATTCTAGAGCAGATTTCTCCATTGTTATTCAATGTGACATTTCAGATCCTGGCAGAACAGTAAAGATGACTGCTCCACCGGCATCTGATGAACTTGTTTTCTATGTAAATGGGCAAAAGGTAGGTTTTCAGTTTAAGCTTTATTTGACATTGTTTTGCTTTTCTTTTGAAGGGGAGTGTGTATTTTATCATCCCCAACCTTCTTTTTACAAAACGCAGTCAATTCAGGTTAGAAAAAAAGTATGTTGTGCCATTAGTACAGAATAAAGAATTTAGCATTTTTTGACATTTGTTACTGCTTTAAAATAAAAAGGTAATTTTTTTCTAATGACTATAGACAGGGGGTAAACAGAATTACCATAAACATTAAATGAACCAAGAATGGAAATTGCAAAATGTGGTAAAAATTGAAAACTTTAAAATGTTAGTTTAGTTGTCCACTGCATTCCCATAGTCAACCAAATTCTTCAATTTAAGATCTTTTTAAATCAAACTGGAAAACCCTCTTAGTGAAACTTTTGACCTGAAACCTTAGCACTGCTGTCATTGTGTATTGGTAAATCCCTGTTGCAAATGTTGTCTTTTATCTTCACTTTACTCACTCTTTTCTTATTAATGCAGATCGTAGAAAAAAATGCAGATCCTGAAGTTATGCTCTTGGGTTACCTCAGAAGAAATTGTATCCTTTTTTGTCTGTTTTATGTTTATATTTCCAAAGCCAAACCGGTAACTGCTCTCTTTCATATAGATACACTTGGGTGTAACAGAACCAGGAACCAGCACCAAGTCCCTAGATACAGTTTGCAACAGAGAAGGTTCAGGCACTCAAAGATATCAAAAAGACAAATTATTTGGAACCCAAATGTCCAGCAGCATTTTGACCAAAACTGTCTTTTCCAAGCTTAAAAAGACCATTTTGGTCAAAATGTTGCTGCAGTCTTACATACTTTTTAAACTTTTTCACTTTATTTTGGCATCTATATTTATTTAAATGTGTGTGCTGGTTTAAAAAAAAAAAAGCAGCATGTCCCGTTGTCTGTCAGATGGCTGAAAAGGATATAAACTCTCCAGGATTATAGTATCAGAATAATACTAGAGTGTCCTGACAATCTGTCTCAAAATGTCCACTCACCCACTGCACATTGACAAAAGGAAACGCTTGTCTGGTCTCACTATCTCTAAGCAGCATTCCAAAGTTTGTCATATAAGAACATATCGTGTATGGTAACAGCATGTTGATCCCAGAAGAAAATCAGTTGGCTATCTTGGAATCTTTTTCTCAGACCTAAAACTTGTCTTTTTATTTTTTTTTTATTTTTTTCCTGCGGTGGGGTTTGTCTGAAATGTACAGATGCATGTAATAAAATGTAAATGTTTCTTTCCTTAACTTCTTGTTCAGTGCGTCTTACAGGAACAAAATATGGATGTGGAGGAGGTGGCTGTGGTGCCTGCACAGTTATGGTGTCAACCGTCCATCCCATCTCCAAGAAGATAATGTATCCTATAGAATAGGAGAATTATACGTTATTGTAATTGGAAAATGGAAGCAAAGTAGTGCCAATGCTAGTAGGCATGTGCATGGGAAAATCTTTCGGTTCGGTTCAGCATTCCGAAATTCGGCAACTTCGGCAATTCGGTAGTTTCAGAACTTTGGGACCCAGCACTTCGGAACTTCGGCAACTTCAGAATTTCGGAACGTCTCTTGCAGCCGCTTGGTAGATAACTCCCTAATTCCCACGGTATTAGGGAGTTATCTACCAAAAGGCTGAAAGACCTAAATTGGTCTTTCAGCCAAATTTATAATACTAAGTAAAAATTACTTAGTATTAGTAAATTGTGCCCCTACTCGCTATACTGCGAGTAGGGGCATGTCTATTTAAAAAAAAAAAAAAAAATGGGTCCTCCCACCTGCGACGCACGAGTGGGGGCTTTTAAACTAAAAGGGGGGGCTATTGCCCCCCCGAACCCCACCCCTGAGCGGTGGGTGGGGGCCCTAAAGTAAAATAATGGGCCTGAGCGGTGGGTGGGGGACCAAAATAAAAAATACCCCCCCGGGTGACTTGGGGTCCCCAAACTCCTAGTAACCCTCCTCCCCAAAAAAATTAACCCCTACCTACCCCCCCTCACCCTAAAAATAATGAGGGGGGACCATTTAACTAAACCCCTGGAAAAAACAAACAAAAAACTTACCATTTGATGTTTTCGTTCTTCTAAAATCTTCTTTTTTTAGCCCCAAAAAAGGCCAAGTAAAAAGCCATAATAACCGACGCACTAAAAAAAATTCCATCTTCACCCAGTGAGGGCTCCACGCAGACTGAGCTCTGCAGGGTGGGGGAAGGCTTAGAAGCCTTGCCCCGCCCTGCAATTTGGCTCAGAGCACTCTGATTGGTGGGTTTAAGTCATCCAATCAGAGTGCTCTGACAGGTAAATGAAGAGACTGACAGGTAAGTCTCTACATTTTAGTACAAAAAAGATTAGGTGTACACTCAGTATTGGAAATTAATGATAAAAACCACCACTGGTGTGCATAAGGAGCGCTTACAAATTTGTTGACTCGCCCATATGGGTTAACATACATATGTATGGAAAACGTGACTCATAGCGATATATCTGAAACAAATGTAAATGCAAGAAATAGTGCAGATAACGTTTTCAATAAGTGCAGTGAGGGAATATTCTATATGGTCTCACTCACATGTAACAGAGCCCTATAGGATAGGCTCAGATCTCAATGGCCTGCGTGTGCTTATGGTGACACAGTACCCAATCGGTCCTCTAGGCGTCTGGAGATCCTTATGCATACTTGAGAGAGAGAGCGAGAAAACAAGGGGAAGAGGAGAACCCCTAGTGCGGTCAATCCCAATGTACAGTGTCAAATAGTGCAGAAAAAATAGCTTCTCACCTGATGTGGAGCCCTATACCTGGCTCCTGGTGTGTAGGTGTCTGTGCCTTTAAGGGGGCAACTACCCTTCTTTAAGCAGCAATAATGGAGGGTGGATTCCAAATATAAAACATTTATTAAATAAAGTAGTAAAAACTTACAAATAAAATATGAACAAAATTGTGAGAAATTATAAAATGTGGAATCTTCAATCCTCCAGCCGAAACATGTTTCACTGTACCCAGTTTTTCATGAACAGCTGTACTGTGTTAGTAATGAGAATGCTCCGGTTTCGGAACAAGTCACGTGACACGTCCAATTTGGGATGCGGCACGTGATGCTTCGGGTCACGTGACTTGTTCCGAAACCGGAGCATTCTCATGACTAACACAGTATAGCTGTTCATGAAAAACTGGGTACAGTGAGTGTAATTTTGAGGGCGTGTAATGCCACCTCGTTATTCTTTTATAGTTGCTTTCCTGTGTGGTTGTGTTTTTTGAGGATTTGTGTATTTGTTTAAAAAAATTTTTCCATTTGTCGGGCTGTATTACTAGGTTTAACTTTTTATTTTTATATTTTTTTTTTTTTTTTTTTTCCCCAAGTGGTAGTGAAGGCCGGCAATTGTTGTGGCCTTGTGGATAGAACTTGGGAGTACATTGTTGATATGTGTTTTGTTCTTATGGATTGGAGGGAACAGCATTTTTCAAAGTTAGTCTGTTCACGGCTGCCGTTGAGGGTTAGGGATTTTGATTGAATAAAGTGTGTTAGTTGCCTGTATTGATATGTTTGCATAGCCGTGGGGTCAGCTATAAATGCCTGTAAGGGCTTTGTTACTTTTGCCCGACAGTTGTCAAGGCATTCTCTAATGTCAGATATGGCGTTGTATGGAAAGCCTGGAAAGATTTGCCGTCTACTCCCGGCTGGAATAGGGGGTTGTGTGTGAGCGGGTATAGTGGCGATGGGTAAGGCGACATCAGATTATGCGTGCGTGTGGTCGCCCACATGCGAAGGGTCGGTGTGATGGTAGGATGTGGGTTGTGGAGCATTAGTACTTGCCCTGATTTGTGCCAGGGTATCGTGTAAATAGGTACTCTGAAAAAGGTGTCTTCTAAGTTCACCCATTGTTTCCCGGATTGTGGAAGGGACCAGTCGTATATCCTGGATAGCAGTATTGCGTTGTGGTATGTTTCAACATCGGGCAGACCCAGGCCGCCCCTGTCTTTTGGTTTTGTGAGTAATGAGTACGATATTCGTGGAGGTTTGTGAGCCCAGATAAATGTGGTGAGTGTTTTTCGGACTGTAGTGAACCAGGACTTGGGAATAGTTATAGGGAGCACTTGTAGTATGTATAGTATTCTGGGTAGGACGTTCATCTTTAGGATGTTCGTCCTACAGAACCACCCAAAGTGTGGTTTGTTCCATGTGGTGAGGTCTTGCGTTATGGCCCTTGTCAGTTCGGGGAAGTTGTTCTCGAATAATTGGGAAAGGTTCCTGGTGATGTTGATTCCCAAGTATTTGATACTGTGTGTTGCCCATGTGAATTGGTGGTCCCTGCGCAGGGCATCTTTCTCTCGTGATTCAATGTGTATCGGGAGGATCTCACATTTGCTAATGTTGGCTTTAAAATTGGAAAGTGTACTGTAGGTAGCCATTTCTGACATCAGGTGGGGTATTGATGCTACCGGATCTGCCAGGGTGAAAAGCACATCATCGGCAAATGCCGCTATTTTGTGCTCCTCCGTCCCCGCCCGGATGCCCTTGATGTTAGTGTTGTCCCGGATCCCCTGCAAAAAGGGTTCCAAAACAAGAACAAAGAGGAGCGGGGAGAGGGGGCACCCCTGTCTGGTGCCGTTGGAGATTACTACCGGGTCAGTGAGTTGTCCATTTATACGGACATTGGCGGTTGGGCATGAATAGATCGCAGAAATCCATTTTTGCCAGTGTGGCCCAAATCCTAAGTGTTTAAGCGTCTGTAGCATCAGGGTCCAGTCTACTCTGTCAAACGCTTTCTCAGCATCAATTGACAGGAGCAGATTGGGGTGCCCGGCTCGTGTGGCGTGGTGCATGAGGTTCAAGATCTTGGTGGTGTTGTGCTTGGCTTCTCTGCCCGGAATAAAACCGGATTGGTCTGCGTGTACTAATCCTGGAAGTATCGGGCGCAGTCTGTTGGCTAGGATTTTCGTGAAGATTTTTATGTCCGCATTTATTAAGGAAATGGGCCTGTAGCTGCCGCATTGGGTTAAGTCTTTGCCTGGTTTTGGGAGGAGGGTGATTGTTGCATTAAGGGCCTGGGGTGGGAGCTTGTCTGAGTGTAGCAGCGAGTTGAATGCGTTTACGAAGTGGGGTATGAGTGTCTTCGCGAAGGTTTTGTAATATTTTGCTGTGAACCCGTCTGGCCCTGGGCTTTTCCCATGTGGTAGATGTTTTATTACGTCTGCACATTCGTCCGTGGAGATGGGCTGTTCTAAGGATTCTTTTATGTTGTTTGGGAGGGAGTGGTGTATTCTCTTCTCTAGGAACGCCGTTATGTCCTGTGTCTGGGGGGCCGTATGTCGGAGGTTGTATAGGGTTGAGTAATAGTCGTGGAAGGCCTTTGATATGTCAGTCATTGAATGCGAGAGTTTCCCTTCTTTATTGCGTATTGCCGCTATGAATGTGGGTTCTCATTGTTTTTTTAGGGCATGGGCTAGGAGTTTTCCACATTTTCCTCCTTGGGCATAGTAGAGGCTTTTTGTTTTATCCAGGGCGTGTTTGGTGCGAGTGTTTAGGATGGAATTAAGTTCCGTCCTCTTTTCTAGTAGTCGCGCATATGTGGTGAGGGAGGAGTCTTGTTTGTGCGTGTCTTCTAGTGTTCTAATTTCATTGGTTATTTTAGTTGCCTGTGCTTCTGTTTTTTGTTTTTAGACGCCAGTTGGATGATCGTTCCCCTAATGGAGCTTTTGTGAGCTTCCCACACAATTGGACATGGAGTTCCGCGTTGTGTGTTTTGGTCAAAGTAGTGAGACAGTCCTTCCCTGATTTGAGTTTGTATCTCCGGTTTGTTTAAGAGGATATCATTTAATTTCCATTGAGATCTATTAGGGTGCAGCAATGGGATGGCGATGGTCATTGATATCGGGGCATGGTCAGACCAGGTAATTGTGGCGTACTTGCATGTGTGGACTAGGTGTAGGAACCGGTGAGGGATGAGAAACATGTCAATTCTAGAATAAGTGCCTGATGAATGAGAGTAATACGAGTAGTCGCGTTTTGCTGGGTTGGTGATACGCCAGCTATCATATAATTGGTGCGAGTCTAGGAGTGCCTGGATGCGGGTTCTGGATGAGGCTTGGTATGTTTGAGCCTGGGAGGTGGTATCTAGTGTCCCATCTAAGGAGATGTTAAAGTCGCCTCCTACTATCAATAGGCCCTCCTTAAAGGTATCTAGCTTGTTCAGTATTTTGCGTAGGGTGGGGGTTTGCTTCCTATTAGGGAGATAAATGTTCACCAAGGTGACTGTTGTATTTCCTATCAGTCCTTTAAGAAAGAGGAACCTGCCATTGTCATCTGTGAGTTGGTCTATGTATATGAATGGTAGGTGGGAGGATAGTAGAATCGCTACACCCCTCGATTTGGCTTCCACAAAATTGCTAAAGTAGCCTTTGGAATAGGTTCTGGATTTAAGGGAAGGGGCGGAGTTCTTGCGAAAATGTGTCTCCTGTATAAATACCACATCTGCCTTGTGTCTGATAGTCTGATAGTGCCATGTGTTGTTTTTCTGCTGTGTTAAGACCCCTAGCATTGTGGGAGGTGACCGTGATAGTGACTGGAGCCCCGGATGCTCCCACCCCTGGAGAATTTGTAGACCTGCTCTGTAGGTGCTTATGCTCCATGGTATCTTGAGCCCCTTGTAACAATGGATGATGTATACACTGTGCAATGTATAGTGCCGTTCAGTACACAAATAAAATAAAATCACATAAACAGTGGTAACGTTAACAATTTTAAACTATATACAATTTGCCAGGTCTAATCCTAGCACGGAAGATGGGTACCGTTGTACAACTGTACGTGCAGTCGCTTATGTGCGACTATGGTGACTGGTGTCGGCCTCTGAGATGTCCCTGAGTCTGCAGAAGGCCAGCTTGTCGTGACGCCGTTATATTTAGATCAGCGTAGGGTGGGGTGAGTGGGTACAGTATTTAAGAGTGGTATCTGGTCCGTTGTGGTGTTTAGATATTTGTCGTAGTGTACTTTGTAAGCCCTGAGGCTGAAAACGTATAAGCTTATACTAGTGTAGTGGAGTATTGGTGCTGTGTAGTGGGGCCTATGGGGGGGGGTACCTTTGTCCCAGAGGACGGCCTAAGTGGTTGGAAGTATTGTCTCAAGAGATGACGTACATTTTTTTTTTTCTCCTCTCTGTCTTTCCTTTACTCTGGTGTGGGTTGTCTCAACAGTTTCCCTATTTGTGTATCTCATTCTGAGGTTTAAGCTGGAAATGCTCTACCGGGTGGTCGTACTGTGAACACGTGTGTTGTAAATGCACATTTTTTTTTAATTTTTTTTTTTTTTAAAAACACATCATTGAGCATACGACCTGGCGTCCATTATGTCGGGGGTCGCTGTGAGTGGGTATATGAAATTACGTTCTCTTCTTCCGTGTGGTTCCGTATGCTAGTGTTGTCATCTTGGGATGGTGAACTTCCCGTGTTGAAGTGAGTGTTGCCGATCCATCTGGGCCTCTTATGTTCATATGAGTTGGTCGTCTATGGCTCCTCTAGGTCTTCTCTCTCGTAGGTGTTGGGGACTGGCTTGTCCAGTTCTCTGTTTTTTCGCTTGTGATTGCCTTCCCAAATCACGTGGTTTTTTATTGTGGAAGGTTGCCGGGTCCGGCGAGTACCAGTCCATAACTTGGGTTTCGTTCAGGTTCAGAGCCCTTATAAATGGGGCGACATCTTGATGCGTTGCGATTGTGAACACAGATCCTCTAGTGGCGACTGTGAGGGCGAATGGGAAGCCCCATCTGTATTTGATGTTGCGAAGTCGCAGCTGGTCTGTGACAGGTTTTAAGGTTCTTCTCGCCTGTAGGGTGAGCCATGATAGGTCCGGGTATATTTGGATTTCTTGGCCTAGGTATAGCAGTGGGGCGGAGGTGTCCCTTAGAGTTTTCAGGATGTCTTCCTTTAGTGTGAAGTAATGCATGCGGCATATTATGTCTCGTGGCATTTCACCTACCCCACTCTTTGGCCGTAGGGACCTGTGCGCTCTGTCCAAGAGTATTTGTGTGTCTGGCGGACGGCCCAGTATGGAGTTGAAGAGGGTGGTTAGTTGGGCGTGCAGATTTTCATTGTCTGCCTCTTGAAGCCCCCTTATGCAGAGATTATTTCTCCGTCCCCTGTTGTCTAAGTCATCTAGTGACCTTTGCATCATGGAGAGGTGTCTGTCATGGGCATTTACTTTAGTGGTTAGGTCCTGTATTTGTGTCTGAAAAGATCCCCTCTCATCCTCCAGGTCTTGTACCCTGTGTCCTACCTTTTGGATATCAGAGCTGAGGCCCTCCATTTTGTGCTGGAATGTAGCTTCAATTTTCCCCAGCATCTGTGCCAGATCTGCTTTGGAGGGTAGGTTTCTCAATAGCTCCTTGATGTCCACATCTGGTGTGTCTGTGGAGCTCTCTGATGCCGCTGGGCTTTGTGGCTGGGAGCATGGGTAGGCCGCCGCCGGCGCCATGTTGGAGTCCCCATGTTCTGAGACGCGGTCAGCATAATCGCGAAACAGGCAGGTTACCGATCCCGGTTTGCCCGCTGGGGTCTTCCCCGTTGGTGGGTGAGTGGGCTGCTGCTTTTTATTATTTCCCATCGCTGTTGCGTGTCTACGTTAGCTGAGTTTTCAGCCCCGTCGGCTCGGAGCTGAGTTAGTGTGCGGCCATTCCGTCCGGTCGTCGGCCACGCCCCCCAGCATTCTCATTACTAACACAGTACAGCTGTTCATGAAAAAGGACGCCAGCAGATTGGAGGGAGGGAAGTTTGAAGGACCACACAGGAGGAAGTACAAAATATTTAAACAAGTAACAGCAGAAACTATATTACCGATTGAAAAAGCTGTCTGGGTACAGTGAAACATGTTTTGGCTGGAGGATTGAAGATTCCACATTTTATAATTTCTCACAATTTTGTTCATATTTTATTTGTAAGTTTTTACTACTTTATTTAATAAATGTTGTTTTATATTTGGAATCCACCCTCCATTGTTGCTGCTTAAAGAAGGGTAGTTGCCCCCTTAAAGGCACAGACACCTACACACCAGGAGCCAGGTATAGGGCTCCACATCAGGTGAGAAGCTATTTTTTCTGCACTATTTGACACTGTACATTGGGATTGACCGCACTAGGGGTTCTCCTCTTCCCCTTGTTTTCTCTCTCTCTCTCAAGTATGCATAAGGATCTCCAGACGCCTAGAGGACCGATTGGGTACTGTGTCACCATAAGCACACGCAGGCCATTGAGATCTGAGCCTATCCTATAGGTCTCTGTTACATGTGAGTAAGACCATATAGAATATTCCCTCACTGCACTTATTGAAAACGTTATCTGCACTATTTCTTGCATTTACATTTGTTTCAGATATATCGCTATGAGTCACGTTTTCCATACATATGTATGTTAACTAGAGATGTCGCGAACTGCTCGCCTAAGTGTTCGCGAACTGTCCGCCGGCGAACAATAGCGTGTTCGCGTTGGGCGAACATATACGATTTCCGGTCCGCCCCCTATTCGTCATCATTGAGTAAACTTTGACCCGGAACCTCACAGTCAGCAGACACATTCCAGCCAATTAGCAGCAGACCCTCCCTCCCAGGAAGTGTCTGCTGACTGTGAGGTTCCGGGTCAAAGTTTACTCAATGATAACGAATAGGGGGCGGACCGGAAATCGTATATGTTCGCCCAACGCGAACACGCTATTGTTCGCCAGGGGACAGTTCACGAACAGTTCGGCGAGCAGTTCGCAACATCTCTAATGTTAACCCATATGGGTGAGTCAACAAATTTGTAAGCGCTCCATATGCACACCAGTGGTGGTTTTATCATTAATTTCAAATACTGAGTGTACACCTAATCTTTTTTGTACTAATCTATAGGGTAGAGAGTCCCTATTTGTGTGGTAGCTGCTGTCATTCTATTCAATTATTAACTGAAAGCGCCTTGAAAACACACAAATTCTTATTTTTGTGAAGTCTCTACATTTATCTGTCATAGCACTCTGATTGGTTGGCTTGAAATCCACCAATCAGAGTGCTGTCATTTTACACAGCATGGGAAAGTTCTTTGGAATTCTGTGAACAGTGAAGGTGGGAGATACCACGTGGGCAGAGCTTGTGGTCTGCTCCTTTGTTGGGTGCAGGCCACTAGGCACCCCACCTAGTCTGCTACTTCTGAATGACTGACTTCTGGCTGAATAACCTAGGAGCAGTGCTCACACTGAAGTAATGGGGCTGTGAGAGAGCACAGATGGTGCCTTCACCCACCAAAGATGCAGACACCATGCTCCTTCAATATTACAAAGCAATGTGAATGTGGCCATTAGGGAGATATTTTGATCTCCTTTTCAGCCATTGGAGCATCAAGGAAACCCCTTTACGAGCCTGACAAATGCCTACCTTGCTTTATAACTTGTCTACATAGGGATTAGGATAAATTGGGGGACTGGGCAGGCAAGTGGCAGATGAGATTCAATACAGATAAATGAAAAGTAATGTATTTTGAAATAAGAAACCCACACATCACTTATACATTAAATGGGGTAGTTAGGGATTACATTAAATAAAAATTACTTTGGAACAATTATAGATCACAAACTAGGCAATAGTATGCAATGCTGGTCTGTCGTTGCAAAAGGTAGTAGGGTAATTTTGTGTATGGAAAGGTTTTGCTTCACATGATCAAAATAGAATTTTGCTTTTTTACAAATCAATGGAATGAAATATTTGGTGCAATTTTGGGCACAAGTTTTAAAGGATATTGCAGAACTAGAAAAAGTACAGAGCTACAAAACTAGTAAGGGGGATGGAAAATCTTATGACTAAAGGCTACAAAAACTGGAGATATGGTAGCCCTATACATATATACAGGGTTAGTAAACAAATATGTGCTAACCTGTTCATTAGCAGGACTATACAACAAACGAGTTCACACACACTGAATGTGGCAAACCTAGCCACTTCAGACTATTTTGTTTCACTTTAAGGGTTGCCCTAGAAAGACTGGTTTATATATGGTTTGATGTGTTGGTTTAAAATGTGAAAGAGGGAATTCGTATGCTAGTGGCCCGAAAGCTGCTAGCATTCATATGGTAGTTTCACGAACAGTGATTTTAAACACTGTTCATGAAACGATCAAAGTACCGAATGGGAACCCACACACGGGGTCGTGTGGCTCCCATTAACCGATCGCAACAATGTATCTATCGGCTGTTAATTGATTCCCCGGGTGGCTGACGTTTGGCTACCGACCATGTGGCGGCGGCCATCTTGGATTCCCTTTTTGCCCAGCGGTGTTTGGTCGTCAAGTGCCTGGAACTAAAATTGGCTACTCGACGGTGCGAACACCGCTGGACTTCCAGGCCGTTCAGGAGCGCCGCTCTTTCTGTACTTTCCCCCCACTTATGTATTCGTGACTTTTATGAGAAATGTAGGCTAAAGTGTATTTCGTGCAGCGTTCAGCTGATTGTGCTTGGATCTGAGCGGTACTTTCATGAAGTATGCGCTCAGACCCCAGCTATCTGCCGAACGGTCATTCGGTACAGTGGCATGAATAAAATAGAAGTTATGTATTTTTATGTAAAAAGCCAGTTCTGCTGTACTGAGGGATAATCCACTCAACAGGATATTCTAGTGGGAGTATCCTTCTCGTACAGCAATGCATGGTGGGAGAAATGTTCTGTATGTTAAGTCCCCCATGTAGTCCCCTACTATACAACCCCTGTAAAGTCAGTAAGGAAACCCCTTGCATGCGGAACCGCATAAATACTGGAGCTTGTGAATAAAATAGTCAGTTGACTCCCAGAACTGTTTTTCGTCCGGTTACTGGGGGATATTCCCTTCAATTTCAGCGCTTTCCTTGGATTACCTTCTGTACCAGCAGATATATTGGGATTTAATATTGCAGCTCTGCTAAACTGAGATTGTTAGAAAGACTGGGGTTTTTGTTTACAGCAGAGGAAGGGTTCTTTACAGTAACTTACTTTAAAAGTTTGTCTCCTGCTCTGTAAACTGAACTTTAATTACATACAGGAGACTCCTGCAGGATCTGGCAAGCTATTAACAGAGCGTGAAGTAAGGAATTCTAAATTAAACCAAACTTGCAATAAAGGAAGTGTAAACATTAGATGACTCTACAGGAAGTGTTTAGGAAGACTATATTAATCACATGCAGGGAGGTGTGGCTAAGATTGCCAAAAAAGTGATTTAACTTCTAAATGGCAGATAATTGAGCAGTGAGACTTCAGGGGCATATCGTGCAGCGTTCGGCTGATTGTGCTTGGATCTGAGCGGTGAGACTTCAGGGGTATGGTCTAAACACCAAACCTGTGTTATGCAGCTAAAGTTGTATTGGTGATTTTTAGTGTCCCTTTAAGCTACTTCTGTGCTTTTGGACAACCTTCAAAATTGAACATGAGAAAATTCCTTTGAACAAGTAATCTACATACTTAACAAATAACCTAAAGGCTAAGGCTGCCTTTGTTGGCTTTTATATAATGTAGAGCTATAAACAGAAGATTAAAATAAAGTAAAGGGATTAGCTAACATTATTCCTTACCCAACACTGTGTGTGGTGGACATTGAAAAAGCAAACCACAGTAAGCAAACATTGACAAAATACTTCATCCTTTTTTTTCTCTTGCAAGAATCTAAGGTCAAGTGACTAGCATTGTATTAAATCAATTGTGACACACAGGGCATGTCTTGTTTATTGCATAATTAAAACCCTGTTGGGCAAAACTGAGCAAGAAACCTGAATTTCAATCTGCATTATCACCTGGGATCCAAGGGTTGTTTATAAACACTCATTGCCTGACATTAACATACTTTCATGCATTTTGATTTTTAAATTGGTTTTAATAAGTTGGAATTGTTCCAACTTATATAGATGTTTTTACATGTGCATATCACTTATGCAGATATTTCTTGCTGCTTACAATTGAGTTTTACTGAGAATTGAACCATGGTTGGTGCAATCTTTATTCGAAGGATCATATCAACCAATTCACCAGAGCCCTGGCTAGAAGAAAAAAATCCATGTATTTTTTCTACCCAACATGTAATGGGTTGCTTTCTGAATTCCAAACAATCCCCCAATGATTCAGCATGATAGTCATCGTGACTAAGGATTTACTTTCTTGAGGGGTAACCGGTTATCTAAACTAATTTGTACTTTTACTATATATTATATAGTCTGTGACTTGTATTGGTTTGTCTATAACCTGCTTATGTAGATGTTACAGCAGATTTCAGAATTTATACATGGTGTAAAATATCGATATAGATAACCTGTATGTTAACATAATGTTCGCAATACAGGTCTGAACAAAAAACTTGGACTTCTTTTTTTGTGTATGATTAGAGGGAGTAGTCATGTGGAGTAAATCAAAATTGGGGGTTTGTGTGTGTTTTTTCTTTTTAATTTATTTTTTTTTAGCAAGAAATCTAAACATGAAGGTTTTAGGGGTTTTAATACTGTTAAATTTTTGCTGGACTAAAGTCCTGAAAGGTTGACATGCTCTCTTACTGGACCATTAGTTGCATTTTAGAACCTTGGAATCAAATGTTAATAGTCTTAGAGTCCATTTTAATCAGACCTTGATCTGCCTGTTTTTGCTATCCTTCACAATTTTAAAGACACTATCCAGCCACTGCATGCTTGCTCCCGATTTGTTCTCTGAATAATATGGCTGTGACTACGACCGAAGGAATAGGCAACTCGGCCAGGCTACACCCAGTGCAGGTACAATATATAATTGAGCAGCAACACTGTTAAAATCTGTATTTGGCATTTTCATTTTCTTTCTGTTGTGCACCCCCCTTAAATTTGTTACACAAATCATGAGTTGGGGGCTGGGGGGAGGTTAAGCACTTTACATCTGAAAAATTTGAGTTTTTGCTAGATGTAGAAATCTGTGTGAAAGGATGGTAGGGACATATTGCAAATTATTCAGTCAAATAACGAATTACCTGAATAAAAGGTCTAATAAGATTTAACACATAGAACTTGTCATGGAGTTTCAGCTGCATTATCAACCATTTGTTCTTATTTTCTAATTTTTATATATAAATTTCTAATTTCTATATGAACCATTTTAATTGTGTATTTATGCCAACCACAGGAAAGGATAGCCAAAGCCCATGGCTCTCAGTGTGGATTCTGCACCCCTGGAATGGTGATGTCCATGTATGCATTACTAAGGAACCATCCAGAACCCACCATGGACCAAATCATGGATGCTTTGTCTGGTATGCACACATTTTTTTACATTAGATAATCTCTTCTAGTATCTGTGACTGACCGCCTGCCACTCCGACCGGGTGCCTCCATCAGTTGATGCTCCAAGCACTCCACCAGACACCATCCGCACTGTAGTCCCCATGTCCAGCGTTACAGCTTGGCTGGGAACTTGCCGTCCTCCACCCACCCTGGACCCAAGAACAGGATCCAGCTTCCAGTGGGTGAACCTTTACTACTCCAGAGAGCATAGCAGGAACAGATCTTAAAAGAGCTAATGATTATAATCCCAGGAGAGTAATGTGATATAGCAATCCCCAGGGTAGATGCAGCCGTTTCCCCCACACATGAGATGAGTCTCTATGTTGAGGGTAACAGGAACTCCATTTAAATGGTGCCACGCTGACCTTTTATGACAATCCCCATGTAAGGGATATGCCCACATAGACCTTGTTGGGAACAGGGACACAAACCAATAAGAACAGTGATTAAATGCATGACACTCCCACATACAATAAGCCTTCCCCTTTACTTAGGAGATAATGGAGTCGAGCACTATACTAAACTCCATTATCCCCAAATACAAAAACACACATTTCTAAAGTCCTGAAAGTACCCCAAAACACACATCCCTACAAATGTTACATCCCCCGATCACCCTGATGTGGGTGACCAACATATACAAAAATCACCCAGATCAGTTCAGGGGTTCAGAAATTTTATGGCAGTCATATTTCTACTGACCATAGGCATGGTCCCATTGCTGAAAATAGTTCCATAGAATCGCGGCTAAGTGTCCCTGGAGGAGCGACCAGAATGGCAAGGTTTTCATGCCGAAAATAGTTAAAGGGCATTCGCGACTGTAAAATATGGATGGGATTGGTGTTAATGTTGAATCCTCTTAATTTCTTCTTATCTTCAGTTGATTGATATATATACGTCTTTTGTATATATATTCTTGGGCCAAATGCTCGCCACAATAACATATGTCTATATTATTGAAAAGTAGTAATACGCAATCTGACTTACGGTTTCTTCAGGTTTATTCTTTGTTACGGATACATAATAAAACATAATAAATGATGTTACAGGATAATGTACATTCAACAGCAGATGGTAATTGCTGGACTTCTGATGGGAGAGTTACATCGTTGTACAGAGCCAAGCCAAGATTAAGACTGAGAGACCTCGTGTCCCTCTGTTACTATATAGAAGTGCTAATACTAACGTCCGCGTTTACCTCTAGCCATATAAGGACAAGACCCCCGAATCCACATTCCAGAGCTCTCGGACAAAGAAAGCCTTGTGACTTATTGATACCATCTGTTACTTATGTCAATCCACACATCCATATATATAATCAATAGAAACATAGAATATGCAATATTCTACAGCGACTAAGTCCCCCTGAAGTCTATTGGCGGTATTGGTCCATGCAAACATGATGGCCGCCACTACGTGGTCGAATGGTTTCGGGAGTTCAAAGTGCCACTTCGAAACTTCGAA
Organism: Pelobates cultripes; assembly: GCA_933207985.1. Lineage (NCBI taxonomy): Eukaryota > Metazoa > Chordata > Amphibia > Anura > Pelobatidae > Pelobates > Pelobates cultripes. The sequence continues at coordinate 49,687,227 of OW240918.1, read as the reverse complement.
CTGTTCCTGGTATGAGTCCACAAGGGCACAAACAGTGTTTTTAAACAAAGTCTATTAGAGGCCATAGTCACAGGGTAAAAGGCTGGCAAATAGGCCAGTGACTAGTTTATGTTCGCCAAAGTATTTGCTTGCATGTTGACTTATTATATAGGGGTTTTTGTGGTTGTGGATCCCTCACCATATAGTTGATTAGGCTGACTGGTATCCAGAATACCTTTTCTTGGATAAATTGTCAAACATCCATCTGACTATCACCACCTGCATTCTCAAAGAATCTTGTTTCTCTGGCAGAGCATATGACTATATAAAAGATGTAATATAATACTAGATTATAAACTGATCAGAGAAGTAATAATAGGGTTATTTTATTTCTTTAGATTGTAAACAACTTTAAATTTTTTTACAAAGGATGAAACTGTTTACCAGAGATCTGGTAATGTTGGTGGCATTTCAACTTTGAGGTTTCATTTTATACTGCATATAGTAAGAAAAAAAAAAAATATATAGTTTGTTTTTTTTTATAATTTTTTTTTTTTTTTTTTTAGGAAACTTGTGTCGCTGTACTGGATACAGACCAATTCTGGATGGATGCAAGACTTTCTCCAAAGTAGGTAGTCTTATGCCACTTTGTTAAAATCTATAGATCTAAAGATACATTTTTTTATTGTTTTTCCAAAATAACTGCTGTCTAAATTGGAAACCTGGGGAACGTTATTTAACTTCTACTTAGAAATAGTGAGTCCCTTTGTGTATATAGAATTTCATATTCTATTTAAATAAGTGCCTATAGTGGATATATCATTACAGCTTAGGTCGCTGCAGAGTAAAGTCTTCTGTAGCCTGAAAATATCAGAATAAATAAATATTTGACCCTATATTCATCCAGGTTTACATTTGGGGTAGATTTAAGAATGGCTGTCTGCAACCTTTAACCCCTTAAGGACACATGACATGTGTGACATGTCATGATTCCCCTTTATTCCAGAAGTTTGGTCCTTAACCCCTTAAGGACACAACTTCTGGAATAAAAGGGAATCATGACTGAATATTTCCGTCATGTGTCCTTAAGGGGTTAAAGACGCCCTTCTTTCCTTCTTCCCCCAGCCCAGACTTTCTGTAGCTGTTCAATGAGACTTCCCAATGGAGTTGAATGAGACATCTTTGCAAGGCAGGTTCTTGGGTTTAGTTTTTCTCCTGCGCAGTTTAATTTGTTTTGTTTACTCCTAATCACCTTTCCATTCTCTCAAAGGACTGCTGTCTAAACAAGAGAGATGAAAATATGATCACAGAAACCGAGGTAAACAGATCCATTTATCAATGCATTTTATTTACAGGCTTTGGAACTTTTACCCTCTGCAATCTGCTAGCATATTTTGCACAATATTATGGCCTGTTTTTTGACTAGTTCTGCAAGGTGCTTACAAACACCTTAATTGTGATAATGGCATCTATTCCACAAGAACAGCCTTAAAGATGTTTTTGAGTTCTATATGCCTGGGGGCCTGTTTTATTAAAAGTACATGCTTTATTTTAGACTTCTGACTGACCCAGATCCTTACTGGTGTTTTATTAACCGCAATTAGGACATCTCAATTATTTGTAAATTAATTATAAGACTATAGGTTAATAGGTTTTGCAACAGGCTCTTTTACTCAACAAGGATTGGGTGAGAATAACTTTCTTCAAGTAATGGATCCCTATTGAACTATAGTAATGTCCAGAAGCAAGTTCTAAATTGTCTTTAAAATGACATAATGTTGCACGGAGGAAGCATTGGGGTCTACAGTGCTATCTATGCCAGCCCCAAAAAGTTATCCTAAAATAAGAATACATTCTAATTGACCATTGATGCCTAAGAAACACTATATGCAACTTGTGCTGAAATCAGTCAATGTAGATACTTGCTACTTGCTCTTTTCTACGAACTCTTGGTATTTATTTGCACCTGGCCTCTTTAACACTTATTTATATAGTTATGTTCAGACCTATTATTGTATCTGCAAATACGTCACTAGAACACGGGGCATGTAATGCACTGTATATCCCATGATGCATTGGCTTGTTAAATCTTCAGGTCACTTTCTAGGAATCTGTTGTATATCCGATAAGCACAACATAGTTAGTTGTCTTGTACCCGAAGCATACAAAGACTTCGGAGTGACCTATTTCTCACGTCATTCCACTGGTCTATATGGTATTCAGTACAGGAGTAAAATAGGGAACTAATGGAAAGATTGTGTATTTTTTTTTTTTTTAAATGAAATAGAAATTCTCAGCTTATTCTTGCTATTTGATTTAAGCAGGGTTCTCTTTACTTTGTATGTATTGTATGTCCGTTACTTGCTTTTCTATAACCCTTTGTATTGTAAAGAATTGAACAATATGTTGGCACCATACAATTTATGCTGAATAAGACGTGTTTTTTTTTTTTTTTTTTTTGGAAAACTTTATCTACATAGAGCTCTCCAATGCTCTTCAATGAGAAGGAATTCTTACCCTTGGATGCAACACAGGAGCTGATATTCCCTCCTGAACTAACAGTAAGTGCTTTAATCAGGGCTTTGGCATTTGGGATCCCCCTAGGACTACTTAACCAGTTTTATTAATAGTGATCAATGGGCATCTATTTTCAATGTTGGGGTAATAAACACCCAAACCTTGCAAGGAATACCATGTGGGTTTATAATGCTTATCACAGGCAGAAATCTCCCCTCTTCCTCAATGTGTACCATTGTAGCTGCTAACAGGGCTCAAGAATAAGAATCCCTTCTGTAAACATCGCTTCTTGTATCTAAATCCTAAATGATGTCTGCATATGTTAGCAGTTAATGTAGTGTTGTTTCCAAATATAAAGTGTTTTCAGTTTTCTATGATATATTGATGCACTACACTTATACAAGTAACTCACATTTATAGAGATTAGCTTTACTCCCATAATCAAGTGGTCATTTTGGTACAGTCTGGCACAGAAATGATTTAACTTTCCCATTATACGTTTTATGGTTAGCTACACACTGAAGAAAGACTACAAAATATTTAGGATTTGTAAGTTTCCCAAATCTAGCCCAATGGGTATGAGCGAACCTGGACAATTGCAGGGCCAGCTCTAAAATATGAAGACGTACTATGGAGTAATCAGGCATGAGTGTATTTGTCATTGAAATGCTACACTTTCTGCCTCAGTGCATGTATTCCATTTGTGTTGCTAAAGTAGCTAATATTAAAAATAAACTCTCCTCAGAGATTTAAGTGTAATTATAAATATGTATTTACCATATCCTCTATGGCAACATTGGGCATTCTGATAGTGACCCACCAAGAGCAACCAGAAAGGACATTGGTGTAATTTCATTAATTGCCAAATTTCGTCATTACCAAAATAGTTGATTAATAATTTTGTGCCTTTTATAGTTGAAACATGCCAAGCCGCAAAAAATGAAAGTTTTCCATGGAGAGAGGACAACTTGGTACATGCCTTCCTCACGTCAAGAACTTTTGGAGCTGAAAGTAAAGTATCCCAAAGCACCACTTGTAGTGGGGAACACAGATGTAGGTAGGTTTGGGAATTTTATTTATTTTTTTATTTTTTTGGATGAAGGAAGGTGAAGTGTTTAACTGATGAATTGCAGGATAATTTGATGGGGAAAAAGATAAACTATTAATGTAATACTGAAAGCTTTCCCCCATTATTGTGCATGGTACATGAAGTTCAAAGGCAAACAATGTTACTCCTGTGCTGAGAATCACACAAGGTTTTTGATTCTCTTTATAGAACCATGATGGCAAACAGATGAACACTAAAACACACTTCAGCCCCTACATTTTTTTTTTCAAAACTCTAACCTTATCTGTGTACCTAAAACTACAATTTATTGAAAACTGGCTGTATAATAATTGCAATCTCTATTCTTCAGGTCTGCAGATGAGAATTAATGGGGTCTTCCATCCAGTAATTATCTCACCTGTCCAAATACAAGAACTCTACAAGGTCTCCTCCAATGATTTTGGTAAGAGAATTATGCTTTTGATCCCCAGGTATGGCAGTCCTTGTATTGGAAGGGGCAAAGGTGACAAAAGAAATGGGACCTCAAATTATCTCTTGGCTATAATAAACTCTAATGAATAATTTACCAGTTTATCTACACTATATGGACAAAAGTATTGGCACACCTGACCACTACACCAACTTAGACTACTTTTGATATTGCATTCTAAATACATACACAAATGTTTTTGGTTACCACTCTTCTGGAAAAGGCATTCCACAAGATTTTGGAGATGTCTGTGAATTTTTGCCCATTCATCCAGTAGAGAATTTGAGGTTGGGCTCTGTTTGATGAGAAGGCCAGATTCTCTGCTACAATTAATCCCAAAGTTTTTCGATCAGGTTGAGGTCAGGACTCCCAGTGCATCCCAGTCTAGATCTTCCACACCAAACTCATCCAGTCATGTCTTTATGGACCTTGCTTTGTACACTGGAGCACAGTCATGCTGGAATAGAAAAGGGCCTTCCCTTAACTGTTCCCACGAAGTTGGAAGCATAGCACTGTCTGCTTAGTATCCTGAAGCATTAACATTTCTCTTCACTTGAAGTAAGGGGCCTAACCCAATCCCTGGGAAAAACAGCCCCATACCATTATCCCTCCATCAAAATGTACAGTTGGTACAAGGCAGTCAAGCAGGTAGCGTTCTCTTGACATCCACCAAAACCTGGCTTGCCCGTTTCACTGCCAATAATGTGATTCGTCACTTCACAGAACATGTATCGACTGGTCCAGAGTTCAGTGGTGGCGTGCTTACACAACGATTTGGCATTGTACTTGATGTGATTGCATGCAGCTGTCTGCCATGGAAACCCATTCTATGAAGCTCCTGCCGAAAAGTTTTTGTGCTGGAATTAATGCAAGTGGATGTTTGGAACCCTTCAGCTATGGAATTGGCAGCATGTTGATTTTTATGCACCGTGGGCCTCAGCACTTGGTGACCTCACTCTGTGACTTTATGTTGTCTTCCGCTTCATGGCTAAGTTGTGGTGTTTCTAAACACTTCCACTTTACAATGCCACTTACAGGTGAGATGTGTCCTAATACTTTTGTCCATGTAGTGTGTAGATATTGACACAGATATGTTTCTGGGAATATCTTTCTAAAGATTAGAAAGTAAACCACAACTAAATGGTGTTACTGTCATGCTTCTAAAGCATTTAATTTAATCTTCCTTAAAAATGTCAGTCTTATGATTGTGTTCTGAGCTGGACAACTGGCAAATCATGGCAATTGAAGATATACGATGCGCTTCCTAAAAGGGCATACAAAAGCTGGAGACTCCAAATTATGTATGTGACAAAGTTTTAGAACATAAAGATATAACAAGTGATGTGTGAGCACTCTGTACTGAGTGAATGCAGAATGTGAAGGAGATCTTCCCCTCATGCTGCAGCTCTTACAGTGATTGGTGTTGGACAGCCCAGCACAAATCAAAGAGGGAGCAAGCAGGGAGACCTTACCAGGGACTTTACAGACCCTCTGGGTCTCCTTGATACTGGGGGAAGGGGGACAATGGCATATTTAATATAACCGTGGATAAGCATGACCATGTTCAGCCCCGCTAATTAAATAAATTTAAAGGGCTATGTATGTTGGTGCGTAGTGTCTCTAAATTGATGTAAATTCCTAATGAAACTGGGTAATAGAAAACTAGACCGCCAGGTGCAGCTCCTCAGACTATGATGACTTAGGACGTTTGTGATGCGGCACAGGAGGAGGCCGAGTAATAGTGATCCTCTAAGGAGAAGGCTGTGAAAAAAGAAGCACGAGGGAAATTTAGCAGACCCGAGCAACGAGACGCCCAAAATACCTACCCTATTCGTGAGATCGAGGGAGAGTTTAAAAACCCATTATGTGAATAAGCCCTTTAGGGGAAGAATTTTTTTTTATTTTTTTTTTTGGTTTAAAGGAAAAGCAATTGATATGTATACTCAGTAAAGCCTGTCAACGGAACACCTCTAAATTTACTTGAAGGATATATGGTTGCGGAAAACTTCCAGTGAAAGGGTGGGCTGTAAACTAAATACAACTGATTACAAGTGATAAAGAGAAGGGAAAGGAAAAAGGTGGTGGGGGGCACTAAATGGGAAGGAAAAGAAGAAAGAAGGGGGGAAAAAATTAACTTGTACATATGTGTAGAAGGACCCTGTAAATAAAGTACCTCCAAAGCTATCTTAAGAGAAGTATCAAAATCGGTGAGCGATCAGATACTGAGGCTAAAACTTTGGCTGGCTTGTCTGGATCATTTCATCGTGGAAGCGAACACTAGAGAGAATCTCTGAATTTAAAACAGGAAAGGAAAGGAAAGAAAAGGGAAAGGAAAAGTAAACGTTCCCACGGAGACTAAAGTAAAAGAGTTGAAAAATTCAGAGAATAACGAAAAGGTAAAAGAAATGGCCTTGAAGAAGGGAAGTGATCCCAAAGGCTCAAAAAAAAGTAAAGAGGAGAAAGAGCAGAGATCAAATAAATCACTACTATCATATTATCCTTCCCCAAGCTCAGAAGGAAAATCAACCTCAAGAAGAAGGTTGAGTTCTCTACCCAAACAAAATTAGTGACACCAAAGAGAAACCTCAATCTCAAGATAAAATAGAAATATTTAGATCAAGCAAGAAAATTCTCAATATATTGTACAAGAAGAGCAAGTGCAAATTACCCAAGAGTTTTTAACAAGTCTATTAGAAGAGCATAGACAAAATAAAAAAAGACTACTGTTATAAAAGTCAAAGCGAAATTAAAGAATTTGAACCGAAATGTTCAATAGAACACTGAAAAATTAGAATCCATGAAATTTGAAATGGAAAAACAAGAAAATAAGAACTTATCCAAAAAAGTACCTGAGCTACAAAATAGCTGATGGGAAAGACCGCTGAAGGAAAAGCAATCTTCGGATAAGGTGTCTCAGAAGATGTAAAAAAATAAGAAATAAAAGGTTCTTTATGATGTTTTCAAAGAAATGGCAGGAGAAGTAGGGGAAAAAGAATCACTCCTAGTTAGAGCCCATAGGCTCCTGAAACATCACAGGCACCTACAAATGCCCCTATGGATATTATAGTTTGTTTTCAAAACAATTTATACAATGCAAAGATCTGGAAAGTGAGATACAAAACGAAGCATAAAATCGGGAAATTCAAAGATCTAAAAATTATGAATTATTTATTTTCACTCTGCAACAAAGGTTAAATCTGAGATCTATTATGGAAGTTCGAACAAGAGAACCTAAAATTCACATGGATATATCCAGGAAAAGTTTTCCTTAACTACAATGAAGAGAGAATCATTATTCATTTTAGACCTTGATCTTTAGATGAAATAAAGGACTGGAAAATAGGCGAGACAGGGACCTCACGCTCCTAAAAAAGAAAGGGGTAGGGCGAGGGAAAGGGGAAGGATAAAGAGAATTGCTGTTGGAGGAACGATCTCTTTAAATTAACTAGGTTCTTTCCGTCTCTGACTTCTTGTCTTTACCCGTCATGCTGCGATTAGTTTCCTGGTGGAGTTAAATAACGAATTTATTTTTGTAAGCAGAACATGAGCCTTATCATATTCATGTTGGAGGTTTTTTTTTTCCTGCTTGTTTTGTAGGAATGTAAGTATAAATTAGATGTAAAATACAAACAAGGGTGGGAAAAATTTTTGGGAAAAAAATAAAATATTTTTAATAGACTATGGTTAAATTTTGTTCTATAAATGCACAAGGTTTAAATTCACCTGTTAAAAGGCACAAATTATTAGATATGTTAAACAAAGAAATATACATTGCACTTATTAAAGAGATGCACTGGTTCTCAACACAAAAATATTATGATAAATATTCAAGGCAAATGTCGTGTTATAACAAAAAAAGTAGAGGCACTTTTGTTTTAATAAGTTAATTGATATCTTTAGAGATTGATAAAGAGGGAAGATACAGTATATTGAATTGTAAAATAGATAATGCACGTAATATGAATGCAGTTTCCTTTTTAAATTTTTTAATGGAAAAGGTAGATAAATTTGCACAAGGTCAATTAATATTGGGGGGGCGATTTCAATTTAATAGGTGATACAAATTTGGACAAAAAATTACCAGAAGGGAGAAGCATAAATAAGAAATTGCTATTAGAAGCAAAAAAAAAAAAAATGGTTAATTTGTGATTTAATCGATATATGGTGAACTATAACCCCAGAAAGAAAAGATTATACATTTTATTCTATACCCTTTAATTCCTACTCTCATATAGACTTATTCTCATCTTCAACCTCTATCTTTTATAAAACTTAAAATTGAAATTTCAATTCCCACTTGGTCAGATCATGTTCCATTATTTCTTGAATTAAAACAGAGTAAAAATAAAGTTAGACAAGAATGGAGACTTAATGAATCCCTTCTTAAACAAAAGTATATCATGGAAAGCTTAAAAAAGAAATTCAAATTTATTTCCATGAAAATAAATTGTCAAATCTCAAAGAGAATTACTTGGTGTGCATTACAGGCGGTAATTAGAGGGCACATAATTAGATTTGGTTCAAATGAGGAAAAAGAAAGTTTACCTATCAAGCAATTATATGTCCAATTATCTCGGTTAGAAAAAGAAAAACAAAGAAAATCCATCTCATAAAATTCTTGAAGAAATTTATAAAATTATAGATCAAATAAAACTTAAAGATGTAGAAATAATGAATTTAAACCTCCTGTGTTTAAAACAAAAATGGTATAGCCAAGGAAATGGGCTAATAGAATGATGTTCAACAAGCTAAAAAATCTAAAGAAAAAATTTAAAATAGACAAAATAACAGAAAACGGGAAGACAATACTGGGCATTTTCTTTTTGGATATTTATAACAAATCATATCATTTAGGTAAAGATTATTTGTCAGAAGCTCTGGGAATTTTTTAAAAAATATTTGGAGAAATTTAATTATTCTGATATATCTTATTATAAAACCTTAAATACTCCAATAACCTTGCAAGAAATTTCAAATGTGATTCAAAATTTAGACACATAAAACACCCGGTCCAGATTGATTTTCTAATATTTTATAAAGTTTTTGAAAAGGATCTGGATATTTGGATCTTTTTAGGGAAATTGGAGAAGGGAAAATGCCAAGATAGATGTTACTAGCAAACAGATCTCCCATCTCGAAGCCTGTTAAAGATAAAACATTAATTAAACATTTTAGACCAATCTCTTATAAATGTAGATACAAAGATATACTCATGGGTGTGGGCAAACCAATTTAAAAAAGGTTATCTACAATTTAATAAATAAAGATCAATCCGGTTTTATCCCAAAAAGAAAAGCAGAGGATCACATAAGAAATATAATGAATAGAATGTTTTTGGCCCATAGTCAAAAAAGATCCCTTCTGACCCGGTCATTGGATGCTGAGAAGGCCTTTGACAGGGTCAGTTGGGTATTTTTAGAAGAAACATTTAAGAAAGTTAATTTTGGGGGAGGCATTTTTCAAATCAAAATTGGTTTTTTGTAAAGATCCGCAAGCCTGTATCTTATGTTCAGGAATAAGATCTCCTTGGTTCAAAATATATAATATAATATAATATAACAAGGGTGCCCTTTAGGGATGTGCATGGGCAAAAAATTTGGTTCGGTTTGGCACTTCCGAAATTCGGGACTTCGGCAATCCCCTAACCTTTATCCCTAGTAGGGGTAGGGTAAGGGTTAGGGTTAGATTCCTGTCGTCATTCCCTTAATTTTCCCTCCTTCTCCTGTTTTGCCACTTTTCAGAAATCCAAAGCACTTTGGCACTTCCGTAGTTCGGCATTTCAATGGTTTGGTAATTCGGCAGCGTCCGAATTGCCAAAATTCATCCAGATTTTAAATTTGGAACGAAACTAATTGCACAGGTCTACTGCCTTTTGGCTCCAATGTTATACGTACTCTCATTGGAACCATTTGCTCAAAAAATTAAGGACAACCAAGGGAAAAAGTGAATTTAAATTATCAATTTTTTTTTTTATTTTTTTACTTTAGAAGATCCAGTATCATGGGTAAGGGAGCTTATGAAGGAGATAAAGGACTTTTCTGAAATATCATTCTATAAATTATTTATAACTGCCAAGTGCTAATGGGAACTATAAAGGAGGGTACTAAAAAAAATCTTCAAGAAACATATAAATTTCAGTGGAAAGAGAAAACAATGCACTGTCTAGGGATAAAATTTGCCTTTTCCAAAAAGGAAATAATTGAATTTAATTATAAATCCTTGTTAAATAAATTAAATGAATAGAAACCATTAAATATGACATACTACCTAAACTTGCGTTTCTTTTCAGACCTATTTCATTAGCAGTTCCTAAAATAGTAATATCTGAATTCTAAAACACATTTAATCAATTCGTCTGGAACTTTAAGAAATCAAGAGTTGCATTCGAAGTTATCTAGAACTGTGAAAGAAGGTGGTTTAGGCCTTCCAAGAATAAAAAAAAATGACTCAATTATGCGATTTTTTTTTATTTTTTTATTTTTTTTATTTTTTTTATATAGTGAAATGGTGCAATCCAAATCAAGCCTCACAATGGTTAGAATTAGCAAATAATGCGTTAAATAAAAAGGATGTGAGAATCATTCTATGGTCAAAAAAAGTAAAGTCTGTAATTACCCTATTTTAAAATATTTAAGTTTTTGTTTGGATAAAAATAAAATCTAAATATTTAGCAATATATGAACTGAAATTATGTGGGTGACGAGAGAATTCTTCTAAGTGATATAAGTTTAAAATTTCCCAAAATGTCAAACTCCCACCAAATTAATTTTATAGTTAAGATTGAAAAGTTATTTGGAAAAGGAGATACTGAGGAACAAAAATATAGTAGCAATATTTCTAGGGCAAATAGAAAATAAGATGAGAAAGACCATGTACAATTTAATCAATCATCAAGAACCATTTTCTGAATTGATGCAAGAAGAATGTGCACAAGAAATGGAAAACTGCTACAAATTTTATGAAACATGTTACACATAATGTAAATCTTTTAGAAATATATTTTAAACTCCTTTTCTGATGGTATTTGACTTTTAAAAAATTAAATAGTCAATATAGCGTAATATGCTGATGTTTTAGTGAGGTAGGTTCTTATTTTCCCCGATGGTGGGAATGTAAAGATATTAAACAGGCATGGAACGCCTCATTGCTCATCCTTTTTAAAATGAGCAGAAATGGAAATCAGATCAAATTTACGGTTAGCTTTGTTTCATAGTGACATAAAGGTGCTAAATAGAGATGAGCAAACCAGAACTGTAAAGTTCGGGTTTGTACCGAACATTACGTTTTTTGACCCCGAACCCGGACATTCTCTTTAGGACACCGGCACTGCCTTACTGTCAGTGAACTTAAAGAACCACTATAGTGCCAGGAAAACATACTCGTTTTCCTGGCACTATATTGCCCTGAGGGTGCCCCCACCCTCAGGGACCCCCTCCCGCCCGGCTCTGGAAAGGGGAAAGGGGTAAAAACTTACCTTTTTCCAGCGCTGGGCGGGGAGCTCTCCTCCTCGATCCTCCTCCATTCCTCCTCCTGGGCTGAATGCGCACGCGCGGCAAGAGCTGCGCGCGCATTCAGCCGGTCGCATAGGAAAGCATTCATAATGCTTTCCTATGGACGCTGGCGTGCTCTCACTGTGAAAATCACGGTGAGAAGCACGCAAGCGCCTCTAGTGGCTGTCAATGAGACAGCCACTAGAGGATTAGGGGGAAGGCTTAACCCATTAATAAACATAGCAGTTTCTCTGAAACTGCTATGTTTATAAAAAAAATGGGTTAACCCTAGCTGGACCTGGCACCCAGACCACTTCATTAAGCTGAAGTTGTCTGGGTGCCTAGAGTGGTCCTTTAATTGCTGACTATTGGCGGTTATATTGTCATTTGACACAAACCATCTGTTAGTTTGGTGGGTGAACGCAAAGAATTAGTGTCAAATAAGGGACCCTGGTCGTGGTGCTGCTGGTGTTGGTGGAGCTCCTGTTGCAGGGAAAGGATGTGGTCGATCTGTGCCAGCTACACGCACAAGTGAAACACCTTCCTCAGGTGCGAGTAGGCGACAGAACCTTCTGCCTTATTTGGTAGGCCCGAATGGTGAGGCCAGAACAAGTACAGGCGATAGTAGATTGGATGGCTGACAGTGCCTCCAGTTCCTTCACATGGTCTCCCACCCGGTCCCCTGCTGAAAGCTCAGAGTTGGCACCTGCAGCCCATGGCATCTGTCTTTCACCTCAGCCCCTTGCAAATCAGCCAAGCAGTCTGAGCCACAAGTCATGCAGCAGTCTCTTATGCTTTTTGATGACTCTGCTGGTGGGGGTTCTGTGGGCCATCCACCTAGCCCTGCCCCAGAAGTGAAAGAGATTGAGTGCACTGATGCACAACCACTTATGTGTCAGGATGTGGACATGCGAGGACCACCGCAGCACGTCTGACGAAACACAGGTGCCAACTGCTGTGGCTTTCTGCAGTGTGCAGACCAGCAAGGAGGGCAGGGTTGAAGAGTGGGTGAAAGATGATGTGGAGGAGATCCCACATGGAATGAAGGTCATGCGAGTGATGTGTCCAGTTTGGAGGAAGAGGCTGTGGTCGCACAGAGGCACCAGCACAGCATAAGAGGGAGCAGGGTGCAAAAGCAGAGCGGCTGTCCCCTAGACAGTACGGTTGCTACTGCCCACCGCACCCAGGGACTGAGCACACCAAAGCCAGCTCCAAGGAGTTCCCTGGCGTGGCAGTTCTTCAGACTATGTGCTGACAACAAGACACGAGTGGTTTGCACGCTGTGCAATCAGAGCCTGAAGCGAGGCATAAACGTTATAAACCTGAGCACATCGTGCATGACCAGGCATCTACATGCAAAGCACGAGCTGCAGTGGAGTAAGCACCTCAAAAACCAAGAAATGTCTCAGGCTCCTCCTGCTTCCTCTTCTGTTGCTGTCTCTGCCTCTTCCTCCACCTCTGGAGTGACAGTGGCACCTGCGAACCAGCAAACAGAGGTTGTGGCAGCAACGCCACCACATCCGCCACCATCCCCAAGCATCTCCACACTGTACCATGGAAGCGTTCAGCTGTCCATCTCCCAAACACTGGAGAGAAAGAAGTACCCCCCTACCCACCCGCAATCCCTGTCCCTGAATGTCAGCACTTCAAAATTCCTGGCCTTTGAAATGCTGTCATTCAGTTCTGGTGGAGACTGACAGTTTTAAAAACATGATGGTGGTGGCTGTCCCACAGTACATGATTCCCAGCCGCCACTACTTTTCCAGGCGAGCCATTCCTTCCCTGCATAACCAATTGGTGGACAAAATCAGGTGTGCACTGCGCAACGCCATCTTTGGCAAGGTCCACATAACCACTGATACGTGGACCCGTAGGCAGGGATGCTATATCTCCCTAACTGCACACTGGGCAAATGTAGTGGCTGCTGGGCCTGAGGCAGATAGCAGTTTGGCGCATGTCCTTCCACCACCGAGGATTGCAGGGCATTTCTCTTTCCCTCCTACTCCGCTTCCTCCTCCTCTACCACCTCTCATCCGGTCAGCGTAACACCTTCACCACCAACTTCAGCACAGCCAGGGGGAAACGACAGCCGGCTGTTCTAAAACTCATATGTTTGTGGGAAACCTCACACCGTGCAAGAGCTGTGGACGGGCATGGAACAGACCGATGAGTGGTTGTTGCCACTGAGCCTCAAGCCCGGCCTAGTGGTGTGCGATAATGGGTGAAATCTCGTAGCAGCTCTGGTCCTAGCCGGTTTCATGCACATCCCTTGCCTGGCGCATGTGCTGAATTTGGTGGTGCAGAAATTCCTGAAAAACTACCCAGATATATCAGAGCTGCTGCAGAAAGTGCGGGCCGTCTGTGCGCGCTTTTAGCGTTCTCACCCTGCTGCTGCTCTCATGTCTGCGCTGCAGTGTAACTTGGGCCTTCCCGCTCACCGCCTCATATGCGACGTGCCCACAAGGTGGAACTCCACCTTGCACATGCTGGAGAGATTGTGTGAGCAGCAGCAGGCGATAGTGGAGTTTCAGCTGCAGCACGCATGGGTCAGTCGCTCTGCAGAACAGCACCACTTCACCACCAATGAGTGGGCCTCCATGCGAGACCTGTGTACCATGTTGTGCTGTTTCGAGTACTCCATCAACATGGCCAGTGCCGCTGACGCCGTTCTCAGCCTTACTATCCCGCTTCTATGTCTCCTTGAAAAAACACTTCGGGCGATGATGGAAGAGGATGTGGCACAGGAGGAAGAGGAGGAGGAAGAGGGGTCATTTCCACGGTTATCAGGCCAGTCATTCACAAGTGGCTTGGAGGGTGGGTTCCTGCACCAGCATAGGCCAGGTAAACAATTGTCCAGCAAGGGCACAGTTCTGGAGGAGGAGGAGGAGAAACCGTGTTCACAGCAGGGTGGCACCCAACGCAGCTCGTGGGCATTACTGGAGCGTGGCTGGGGGGATACGGAGGACACAGACAATACACCTTCCACAGAGGACAGTTGGTCCTTGTCTCTGGGCAGCCTGACACACAAGAGCGACTACATGCTGCAGTGTCTACGCAACGACTGAAGAGTTGCCCACATTCTAACTTTAGCTGATTACTGGGTGGCCACCCTGCTGGATCCCCATTACAAGGACAACGTGCCATCCTTAATTCCCTCACTGGAGCGTGATCGGAAGATGCGCGACTACAAGCACACACTGGTAGACACGCTGCTCAGGGCATTCCCAACTACACGTACTGACTGGGTCTGCCCCATATAACTTCTGGGTCTCCAAATTGGGCACATGGCCTGAGCTTGCCCTTTATGCCTTGGAGGTGTTGGCCTGCCCTGCATCCAGTGTATTGTCTGAACATGTGTTTAGCACAGCAGGGGGTGTTATCACAGACAAGCGCAGCCGCCTGTCCACAGCCAACGTGGACAAGCTCACATTTATTAAAATGAACCAGGCATGGATCCCACCAGACTTGTCTGTACCTTATGCAGAATAGACATTTATACCGGCCTCACCCAGCCATTGTTATACTCAAGTGCACTTGTTTGCTTTTTTTTTTTTTTATATTTCCCAATATTTTGGGGGCTACCCCAATTAAAAAAACAAACCACAAAACAAACCGCGTTGGCTACCTCCTCCGCCTCAACCGCCGCTTCCACCTACACCGCCACGGTCACCGCCTTCTCAACCTCCTACTCCACATCCTCCACCTCCTAGTTCAAGATTATTTTTAATTTTTATGTATTTTATGTTATTTTAAGTGATTTCCCTATCCACATTTGTTTGCAGGGCACTTGTCCTACTCTTACCCCCATTTTACTTTCTTTTGCAGCCTTCTAGCCCTTTCCAGGACATTTTTTAGAGCCATTTTAGTGCCCAAAAATTCAATGGGGTTCGGGTCAAGTTTGAGTCCGAACCCAAACATATAGGTGTCCGCTCATCTCTAATGCTAAATAAAAATGTTACAGACATAGCTATTCACTTATTCCTGGTTTTTAAATTACAACTGGTAAGGAAATGGAAAAGTGGTGCAAAAATAAACTTTGCAGTGTTATTTGAACAAGTGGAATATCATGAGCTAATGGAGAAAGGTTACAGGCAAAACAATGAAACAAATTTGGAAATTCATTTTAAAAAATTGTCGCAATGGTACAAAAAGAGGAAACCATATGGAGTGAAATCATAAAAATATCTTTGGGACTGGCGAAGGATTCAAAAAGATAGAGGAATCAGTCTTGTAAATATTAAGATTGATTAGCCCCAAATGGTCAGACTGAGTATGACAGTTTGTTGTCATCAACAAATTAGATAAAGATTGAGAAGACAAAGAAGGGAGAAGAGACAAGGTAGGAAAGCTATGAGAAAGGTACAGTTAGAAGTCTTCTCTCTCCTTAATGTGCTGTTGTAGGTGTTTTTAAATGTATTGTTAGATTTATAGGTGTAATATTATTAAAGATAGGTATATAAATGAGATCTGAAATAAATCAGAGGCTGTTGTTTGGCATAGTCCAAGAAAAATGTGAGATGATACCCATCTGATATTTATATAAAAAAAAAAAAATAATAATAAAATTAAAAAATAAAACAGAACCGAAATACTGTATATTTGAAGGGTCTATATTCTGTTTTTGTAACGTGGGCATAGTTGTGCTCATGTTGGAAATTAATTCACAAGGTTTAAAAAAAAAAAAAATTATATCTCCTCCTATCACTTATGAGCTTAATTACCACCTATTTCATCAAAAACCAAATATCCTTTTTAAACAGGCATAGTGATGCACTGTATGTAGTTCAGCCAGACAAATCAAAGCAGTACATCAGGGATAGATGACCGTAGAATATTCAATACAATGTACAGACTGCAGCAAATTTACTCTGATGTCTGATCTTTTGTTTTTGCACAACATGGCTTTAATATTAATTTTTTCATTCCCTAGGAATAACTATTGGTGCTGCAGTAAAATTGGCTCAGCTTAAAGAGATCTTATCTGAAAAAATCAATAACTTACCAAATCACAAGACCAAGTCATTCCGTGCACTCACCCAGCATCTGCACACCCTGGCAGGAGAACAGATCAGAAACATGGCTGTAAGTATGTCTCCACCAGGTGGAATAAAACATTCCATCGGTTTCTCACATGGATTAATTTTTAGCCATAAAAATTGAACACACTTGTTTTGTCATAATGAGGAGAGAAACATTAACAGGGTTCTTTCCTTAAGTGAGAATTCAAATTGAAGGCCAGCACAGGTGTCACGGCACACAGAGGATTCGACGTGTCCTGTTCACTCCCTGGATGCCACGTGTCTCTCGGCGTTCCAGGAGTGAGAGACACTTCACCTATTTCCTGGTCGCCGGCTGACTCCACCACTTCGCGACGGTGTGCCATTAGCACAAGGCGTACCACCCCCACACCAATTTTCCTGAACCCCGCGACTGCACCACAGGGGTTATGGGGGAAGGGACACAAACTCTGCCCGTCCGTCGGCGTACCTCTCCTCCGGCGGATGGACCAAGTAATATATGTGCCATGACTCCTACACTGCCCCAGGATTCCCCCAGGCTAACAGAAACCTGTGGGACCCATGCTGGTTTACCTGGAAGCCGTGTGGGGATGAATGGCTTTCAGCTGCAAATGGACATAGCGTCCCGCCCACATAGGGAGGTGTGGACATGTTACCCAAAGGAGCTCTCCACTTTTATAGGCCCTTACACCCCTCCTCATGGATGAGCACCGATTTCCTTTTTCCTAGAGCATTACCTGGAGCATTTGGCACCCGGGTGGATCCTGAGCTTGGCACCCCCTCCCCCCCCAAAAAAATAAATAAATAAAATCACATGTTTTTCTTTCTTTCTTTTTTTTTTTTTTATACAATTTGTAAACTTTGCAAAACCGCTGTCAGCCCCTCATACAAAACCCTTGTCCTGCCCCACCCCTCCTTCAAAACCTCTGTCCTGCCCCTTCTACAAATCCTGTACTGCCCCGTCTACAAAACCCCCGCAACCCCCTTCCAGAAATCCCCTGCTTATCCCCCCTTATAAAGACTCCTGTCCCAATACAAAACCCCCGCCCCTTCTACAAAATCCCTGCAGCCCCACACACTCATTTACAGGCAGACAGTCACACGCGCACACACACAGTTACAGGCAGACAGTTACACGCAGACAGTCTCTCACACACACAGACACACACTCTTACTTACAGACAGTGGGATGGAGGAGGACTGGATTCCCTGAAGTCCTTCTCTCAAGCCTGTGGAGAAGCAGAGATTCCATCTTGCTGCACCTCCTAACAGCAGTGGGTAAGGGCCATATTAAGCCCCGCCCCCAGTGCCTGTTTGGCTCCGCCCCAATTTTGCTTAGCTCCACCCCACTTTTCCTCCGTGCGGCCAGTTTATCAGCTGTTTGCTTGTGTGAGCTGTACTGGCCGCACGGCACCCTAACTACCATGGGGCACTGTGCGGCCACAGCTCACACAGCCCCCTCCACCCAGGGCCGGTGCAAGGATTTTTGCCGCCCTAGGCAAAAGTAAAGTTTGCCGCCCCCCCATGTGACATCACAATGCCCCACCCATATGATTTGCCATGTTAACTAACGCCAGTGCTGCAGTGCCGCCGTGTTTACATTAAAAGGCCTGCAGGGACAGGCTATAGACACCAGAACCACTACATTAAGCTGCAGTGATTCTGGGGACTATAGTGTTTCTTTAATGTGAGGTAAATTAAAGCTTAGTGCCACGAATAATATACTAGATTGCCTACTTACTGTCACGACAGTGACCAAAGTCACAACAATGACCCCTTCACACAGCGTGAAACCCACAGAAAGACGGTTACCGGACCTTAGAATGGCCGGACTAGCGTCTGAGAATAGTCAAGAGAAATAGCCAGAGGTCAAGGGAATACGGAAGACGGGCACACGATTTTCCAAGCCAAGTGACGGGAAACCAGAAAACAGAATAGTCAGAGAGAGTAGCCAAGGGTCAATTACCAGGAAGGACAATAAGAAAAGATAGCACCAGGGGACTTAAACAAGAACCACACTAGGGCATCTGACAAGTGTCATGATAGCCCTTTTATAGTGTGGGTTCTTTGACTTTAATTCCGTAGCCACGCCCCCAAAAAGTCCGGGAGCGTGGCCACGTTTGAATTTTGGCGCCATTTTTGGTCTGACGTCGGCGCGCATGCGCCGCGTCATAAATGTGGGCGTGTTCCGAGCGGCCGGCGTCAGAATCGCTGAGCCGCCCCCCGGAAGGATCGGAGGCGGACCCGGCGCTGCGCGGGACCGGCGGGGAAAGGTAAGCGCTTGTTACAGTACCCCCCCCCCCTTGAGAACCGCCCCCAGGGCGGGTGGAACCGAACCCACAAGAGTGCCGCCTCTCAAATAGACGAATCAGACGAGGGGCGTGAACATCTGATGCATTGACCCACGATCGCTCCTCGGGACCGTACCCTTTCCAATCAAGGAGATACTGTAATCTACCTCTAGAAATCCGGGAATCTAAAATAGATTTAACTTCGTATTCGACATGATCCTCCACTGGTGTGGTAGGAGGAGTGGAGACAATCTGCGTATAACGATTACAAATGAACGGTTTGAGAAGGGAAACATGAAGTGTTAGGAATTTTCATAGTATTCGGTAATCTCAAACTATAACAGACCGGATTAATGCGTTTGAGTATCTGAAACGGGCCTATGAAACGGGGAGCAAATTTCATCGAGGGTACCTTTAATTTTATGTTACGGGTACTTAACCAAACCCTGTCTCCTGCCACAAACGTAGGAGCAGCCCTACGTCGTCTATCCGCATTTTTCTTTTGAATCTGAGTCTTTTGATTTAAGATATGTTTAACCCCTAGCCAAGTGTCTTTCATATTGTGAAGAGTGCTGTCAACACTAGGCACTCCTGTAGATGAAAAAGAACTCGGTAAAGTTGTAGGATTAAACCCATAATTAATAAAAAAGGGACTATGTTGAGTGGATTCGTGTATTAGATTATTATGGGCGAATTCAGCCCATGGAAGTAGTTCCACCCAATCGTCTTGGTGCTCAGTAGTGAAACAGCGGATGTATTGTTCCAGGCATTGATTCATCCTTTCCGTAACCCCATTAGATTGGGGATGATAAGAAGAAGAAAGGTTAAGGACAATACCTAATTGGTCACAAAATGCCCTCCAGAACCGTGAAATGAACTGTGGACCCCTGTCAGATGTAATATCCTGAGGTATGCCATGTAAATGTACTACCTCTTTTATAAATAAGGAGGGTAATTTGATTAGCGGGATGAGATGAGTCGTCTTAGAGAATCTGTCGATTTATAGTCAATACAACCTTATGGTTCCTGGAAGGGGGCAAATCCACTATAAAATCCATGGCAATACTTGTCCAGGGTTTATCGGGAATGGACAATGGCAAAAGGAGGCCTAAAGGACGAGCTTTGGATGATTTCGTGGAAGCACAGACCCTACAAGCAAGAATGAACTCGCGAACGTCCTTGTATGAAGGCCACCAAAACTGTTCTTCAAGTAAAGACTCAGTTTTATGAATACCTGGATGTCCTGCTAATTTGGAGCTGTGTACAAGGAATAAGACCTTTTTTCTATAAGACAGGGGTACGTATAGTTTTCCCTTGGGAATAGTCAATGAGGTCTGATCCTGAAACCTAGATAACTCTTCCATTAACCCTGAAGAGATTTTGGCACGGACTGTTGCGATTATGTGGTTGGATGGGATTATGGAAGAGAGGTGCGTTACTGTAGGTGACAAGTGTTCATATTGACGGGATAAGGCGTCAGCCTTAGTGTTCTTTGATCCTGGTCTGTAAGTTACTATGTAATTGAAACGTGTTAAAAATAAAGACCATCTAATCTGTCTATCTGACATTCTTTTAGTTTCTCCGAAATACGAAAGATTTTTGTGATCCGTAAGGATGGTGATGGGAATGGTAGACCCTTCTAACAGATGGCGCCACTCCTTGAGGGCAGAGATAATAGCCAATAACTCCCTGTCCCCAATGTCATATCTCTTTTCTGTCTCAGTTAATTTCTTAGAAAAAAATCCACAGGGATGCAATGGTTGATCATCAGATGGACGTTGAGACAGTACGGCTCCAATACCGGTTTCTGATGCATCCACCTCTAATATAAATGGACGAGAGGGATTGGGATGCCTCAATACTGGTGCAGAAGAAAAGGCCAATTTAAGTCTCTCAAAAGCTTCTTTGGCCTCGAGATTCCATTTCATAGAATTTCGCCCCTTTTTGGTCATGGCAGTGATAGGTGCAGTGATAGAGGATAAACCCTTAATAAATTTTCTATAATAATTGGCAAACCCTAGAAAGCGTTGGATGGCTTTGAGTCCAACGGGCAGGGGCCAATTAAGGATAGCTTCTAGTTTTTTCTTATCCATTTGAAATCCAGACCCTGAAATTATATAACCCAGAAAATGCACAGTGTCTATATCAAATTGGCATTTTTCTATTTTACAGTAAAGTCCATTTTCTAAGAGTTTAGAAAGAACCAACCTAACGTGAGTATGGTGGTCTTGAATATTCTTGGAGTAGATTAGAATGTCATCTAAGTAGACAATAACAAACATATGTAAATATTCCCTTAAAACATCATTAATGAAGTCTTGAAAGACTGCTGGGGCATTGAAAAACAGATTTACAAAAAAAAAAAAGAGACTGCTGGGGCATTGCATAACCCGAATGGCATGACCCTATACTCGTAGTGACCATAGCGAGTGTTAAAAGCAGTCTTCCATTCATGCCCTTTTTTAATCCTCACTAGATTGTATGCCCCCCTGAGATCCAATTTCGTAAAGATAGTTGCCCCTTTTAATCTATCGAAAAGTTCAGTGATTAGAGGAATAGGATAGGTGTTACGTATAGTTATTTTGTTTAAACCCCGATAATCAATACAGGGCCTTAAGTCCCCTTCCTTCTTGGAAACAAAAAAAAAACCCAGCACCAGCAGGAGAGGAAGATTTGACGATAAACCCCTTTCTTAAGTTTTCCGTGATATATTCCTCTAGTACCTTATTCTCGGTTACCGAGAGGGGATAAACTGTGCCTCTAGGGGGCATAGTGCCGGGTAATAAGTCAATGGGACAGTCATAGGACTGGTGTGGGGGTAATTTTTCTGCCTCTCTTGGTTCAAAAACTGCTTTTAAATCCCAATATTGTCTGGGTATCCAAGTGGTTAAAGGTTCCATAGTAGGTACATTAAGTAGACATACGTGTTTAATAGGGGTAATACATTTTCTGCGGCAAGCCTCACTCCATTTTACAATTTCCTTTTTCTCCCAATCTATAGAAGGGTTATGTTTAGAGAGCCAAGGAAAGCCAAGAATAACCGGGAAGATGGGAGAAGTGACTTGTTGCAGGATAATAACCTCCTTATGCAGGGAACCTACGGACAATACCACTGGAAGAGTCTCTTGTGTGATAAACGGGATAGATAATGGTCTACCATCTATGGCCTCAACGGCCAAGGGTGTTGATCTATTCTGAAATGGGAAAGCATGTTCCTGACCGAATCTATGATCAATAAAATTTTCGGCCGCCCCAGAGTCTATTAAGGCAATGGTTGGCACTTTTTTCTTTTCCCACTCAATAACAATAGGTAGAAGAAGCCTATGATCTTTTTTATCATTAAAGGAGGACATACACATTACACCCAAGGCCTGTCCTCCATGAGGGCTTAGGTGCGGGAGTTTTCCGGCCGGTTAGGACAGGTTGAACGAGAATGTCCCTTTCGGCCACAATATAGGCATAGTCCCTCCCTACGGCGGTATTGTCTTTCATCCTCAGACAAACGCGTGACTCCCAGTTGCATTGGTTCTTGAGGAGCGACTGTTGTTGTCTCGGATGAAGGATAGGTCAACGCTAAGCGTTCTGGCACCCGTCGAGGTCTGTCTCTAGTATTCTGCCTGTGTCTAAGACGCTCATCAATGTGGGAAAGGTATGTGATCAATTCTTCTAGCACATTGGGTAGGTCTCTAGTGGCGACTTCATCTAGGAGTTTATCAGAAAGCCCGTTCATGAATACGTCAATAAATGCTTGTTCATTCCATCTAACTTCGGCCGCATGGGTACGGAATTCTAAAGCGTAATCAACAAGAGAACGAGAACCCTGTCTCATACGTAGCAAGGTTTTGGCAGCGTTAGTTCTCCTCCCTGGAGGATCAAAGGCCCTCCTAAATGCTGCGACAAATTCTACATAGTTAAACACTACCGGGTTATCGTTCTCCCACAGAGGATTTGCCCAAGTCAATGCCCTATCGACCAATAAAGTAATGATATAACCTATCTTTGCCCTATCTGTAGGGTATGCTCTCGGATGGAGTTCAAAATAAATACTGACTTGATTCAAAAAACCTCGGCAGCCTTTAGGATCACCCCCGTAACGGAGAGGGGAGGTAGCATGATTAGGAGTACCCATAGTAACCATTTCCATGGGTTGTTCCTGTGGTCTGAGTACTGGGGTTTGCTCCTCCGGTTGGAGATGGGCAGTACGAGCAAGCAAGGTTTGTACCGCAATAGCGAACTGGTCCATGCGATAGTCCAGTTCTTCAAACCGGTCATCAGATGCCGGTCCGAGAGGGTTAACACCTGCAGGGTCCATGGCCCTAGTGTAATGTCACGACAGTGACCAAAGTCACAACAATGACCCCTTCACACAGCGTGAAACCCACAGAAAGACGGTTACCGGACCTTAGAATGGCCGGACTAGCGTCTGAGAATAGTCAAGAGAAATAGCCAGAGGTCAAGGGAATACGGAAGACGGGCACACGATTATCCAAGCCAAGTGACGGGAAACCAGAAAACAGAATAGTCAGAGAGAGTAGCCAAGGGTCAATTACCAGGAAGGACAATAAGAAAAGATAGCACCAGGGGACTTAAACAAGAACCACACTAGGGCATCTGACAAGTGTCATGATAGCCCTTTTATAGTGTGGGTTCTTTGACTTTAATTCCGTAGCCACGCCCCCAAAAAGTCCGGGAGCGTGGCCATGTTTGAATTTTGGCGCCATTTTTGGTCTGACGTCGGCGCGCATGCGCCGCGTCATAAATGTGGGCGTGTTCCAAGCGGCCGGCGTCAGAATCGCTGAGCCCCCCACCCGGAAGGATCGGAGGCGAACCCGGCGCTGCGCGGGACCGGCGGGGAAAGGTAAGCGCTTGTTACACTTACAACCAGATGAGGATGATGATGGGCTCTAGCTGCAGTCTGGCTCCACTGGTCTGGTGTAGAACAGGCTCTTTGGAGGCGGTTTGTAACTGTGCTCACAAAAATCAATGTTCTGCGAGAACGGGAAGCAGCTCTATTTTTTGGGGGGCCCTTTACAGAGCTCAAGGTCTGGGTCCCAGGGCCCACCTTCATGTTCCACCAATGAGTTTGTTCACAGGGGGTGGAGTGTGTAGGAGATATCCTGATATGTGTGTAAGGAATGCATTGTGTGAAATTGTGTTTGTATGTGTAAGGGCTGCAAGGTGAGTTTCTGTGTATGTACGGGATGCATTGAATGTGTGTAAGGGGTGCATTGTGTGTGTAAGGGATGCATTGTGTGTAACGGGTGCATTGCTTGTGTATGTGTGTCTGTGTGTGTAATGCATTGTGTGTTTTTCTGTGTGCAAGGGGTGCATTGTGTGTATGTGTGTGTGATGAATGTCAATCCCCCCCTCCTCCCAATCTTTTTTTTTCTTGTTCTTTTTTTACTTTTTTCTTTCTTTTCTTTTCTTTTTTTTTTATTTTTTCCTTTTTTTTTCCTTTTTTCCTTTTTTTTATTTTTTCCTTTTTTTTTCCTTTTTTCCTTTTTTCCTTTTTCCCCCTTTTTTCCCTTTTTTCCCTTTTTCCCCCTTTTTTCCCCTTTTTTCCCCTTTTATTTTCTCTTTTTCTTTCTCTTTTTCTTTCTCTTTTTCTTTCTCTTTTTCTTTCTCTTTTTCTTTCTCTTTTTCTTTCTCTTTTTCTTTCTCTTTTTCTTTCTCTCGACTCTTGTCTGTCTGAATTCAACCTTGGTTAACCTCTGCAATGCTGTTGCAACCTTGGTTAACCCCTACAATTCGACTACAACAGGGGTAGGCAACCTTATAGCACCACTGTAGTTGCTTTGTATCGTTGTATTTGTGCATATATAAGCTATTATATTGTATATGTTCTTGAGTAGTTTGTGGTATGAATGTCGGCTGTGTATGGGGGCTAGTTGTGGAATTGTGTGTGTGTGTGTATGGATATATCACAAGGTGTTTTGTAGTGTGTATGTGTGGGGCTCTTTGGGGTGTTGCATGTGGGGTTGTGTGCATGGATATGGATAGTCAGTGGTGTTGAGATTGTTGTGTTGGCTGCTATTCTTGTATGAGGGGAGGGGTATTCTGCAGCTCTATGTATATCTAGCAGTGTGGGTGGCTTCTCTGGGTTCCTGTGGGTACCAGGCTGGCCATATACATGTCAAGGGCAGGAGCTGCGATAGCTGCCGACCAAAGTCTGGGCCCCCAGTGGCCTGCCCCTGAGTCTACCCACATGACCCACCCCTAGATTTAACCACAGGGCCCATCTTCAGTCACAAGGATGAAGTTTGTGTGTACTGAATTTGGTGTGTGTATAGTTGCTGTAGAATGTGTGTAGCGGATGCAAAGTGCATCAGTAAAGTGGATGCAGTGTTTATAGTGGATGCAAATTGTATGTGTGTGTATAGTGGATTTTTGGTGTGTATAGTGAATGCAGTGTGTGTTTGTGTAGTGAATGTAGTGTTTGTGTGTATAGTGAAAGCAGAGTTTGTAATAAATGTAGTGTGTATTTTTGTAGTAGAATTAGTGTGTACATAGTGACTGCAGATTGTGTTTGTAGTGGATGCCGTGTGTGTTTATGTGGTGATGCATTTTGTCTGATGTGTGGTGGATGCAGTTTGTGTGTTTATATGTCAGATGCCGTGTGTAGTGGATGGTGGGTGTGTGTGTGTGTGTGTGCTGGGGGTATTTTATTGCTGTTGAACTTTTAATACATTTTAAAAAAAATTGTTTCCCCCCTCCCTGCCTCTTACCTGTAGTCAGGGAGGAGGGACACTGGATTCCCTGGTGGCCCGGTGGCTCAACTGGGCTGGTTAGACCAGCAAAGAGGGGCTCAGCAGGTTGCATCTTCCCTCTCCGGGCTCTACTTCTGTGCATGCCACGAGCGTTGTCACGGCAACGCTTTTCAGCTGCGGCTTGCGACAGTGCCGGAGAGGAATGTCACTATATGGGCCCCGCCTTGAGTGCCATGCAAAAGCACCTAGTGCCGTAGGTTGCCTACCCCTGTACTACATCAATCAAGCCTTTCATCATTTGCCAAGTGCTGAAACTCTTGTAAAAAACTTTGTCCTTAAAGACTTTTTTTTATTACAATGGAATTGCTTTACCGTTTATACTTGCATTGGGACTTTTGCATTATATTTGTTTTCAAAATAAAACCTTTAATTCAGTGACTGTCCATATAAAATCTCTGCATACCGAGCCCATTCACCCCAAAACCCATGACAACAGGTGAAAGGAAAACATAGCGGGCATTCAATTTCTAATTTAACGTCAAAATATCTGAACTGTAAAAATTCTCACTTTGAATTCTCTTTGATTTCTCACTTTAGTGGATAACCCTGTTAGTCAAACTGCATGAGAAAATGCCAATGGCCCTAAGGGAGACCTACAATTGACATATCTTGTCTTGTTGAGCATTAAAAAGATTATGGTTTCTTGCAGGTCAATCACCTTCCCACGCTTTGTGTTGTGGGCATCTTTTCTAGTCGGTTAGTGTTGGCTTAGTTGTGGTTTCCGAGGAAGAGATGACTTTTTCTGTAATGTCGGTGTAAGGTTGGATATGGATGAATATGGCACATGAGCTGATGCATTTGATGGTCCTTTTTGTAAAAGGTTACTGGACAATGTAAACATGAGCATATCTGTTTATGAATAAATTTCATTAGGTGTAATTTTTCTTTTCTGTGAAGTCCATTTTAAGCTAATGACTTTGTTAAACTTGGAATCCAGAGTAGTTAGAAAGTAAAACACAACCTAGGCACACATGGCTGCCTTGCATCCAAAGAATTAATGGAATTGTCCCTTTCAGTGTATAGGAGGACATATTATCGGCAAACTTTCAATTAGCGATCTGAACCCTGTACTTGCTGCAGCTGGTGCCAAACTGAACATTGCTTCCAAAGGTAACATCATATAAATAATAACCTTGATAGTGTATTTATAAAGTGGGAGTTGTTAAACTTAAATTTCAGCTTTTACGCCAAAATAGAAGAACTCAATCAATAATTAGTTTGGAGCATTTTCCCAAGGTTTGGGTGTTTGGAATTCAAAGTGATCTAAAAAGTTGGGGGAAAAAAACACCTGAAACCATTCATCCTTTAACAAATACCCTTTGGTTTCTTTTAGCAGCTGGACCATTCTGAACGCCTGGTCTCAGAAATATTTCTACACTTCCTTTTCCCATCAGTCCCATTTTAATGACTATATGTAAACATGTTCCACTAGAGTGTGTGTATACAATGTGCTAAATATTCTGGTAAAATTATAAATGTCCTGGTGTTGGAGCCTTCATATTACTTTAGTACTGCACAAAAATGCCCAGTCTCCATCCTAGCTCAGTTGCTCTACATAGAAGTAAAACTGAGATTTAATCGCTAGTCTGTTACTGGTAAAATATACTGCAAACTCAAGAATGAGAAACTCGTATACTTGGGCTTTTTTACATTGCATTTTCACTTCCCAATATTCAATTTATGCAATTTGGACATTTTTCAATCCCCCCCAATCTTTCTCCCCTCTTATATAATGTGGGGAAATCCCACTTCACAGATCTATGAAAGCTGCTTTATATTGTGATGTTTTGTTTTTCCACGTCTGTTTATAGGTTCTGATTGCCAGCGCCTGCTAAACAAATCATTTTTCAACGGTGATGCATCAATAAGATCAGAAGAGGTCTTGCTCTCGGTGTTTATCCCTTATACTCATAAGGTTTGTAGAAAATGACTGGTTCCCTGTTAAACAAGGACTAATCCTTCTACTCGTACATTAAAACTCATATCAAATAGACTGTATGAGCACAGTAGAATCCAGTTTCTGGGAAATACAGTATGTATTCTTATACCTGGAATACCTAGAGCCAGTCAGCAGGAATATTGGGATTGATTGTTTGGAAAATCACTTTTTTGGAAATGCATCTCAAATTCAGTCCCAGTCCCAGGGTCCTTTTTCCAAAATTGATGCAGTCACATCAATTCTAAAATCATGGTCACATTTGCTTAGACATAGTGTAATTTATACTAGGTTGCAATCTGTAATTCAGACCCAAACTAAATCTGCATCCAGACTGACACGTTGCATATGTGTCCCAGTGATACGAAATTGATACAGGTTTGAGCCTATATTCTTGTCTCTAAATTCTTGTCTCTGATCCAGCCTTTGTGGTTTCTGATAACTCTAAAATGCATTTTGCTACTGCTCCTGACCCAGCTAGGTCTTGACATGGAGCATGCTTTCCTGTTGTGTACCAGAGAAAGCCATGTTCCTGACCACTAGTTGTCCCATCTACAGTGTACTAAACCTGGTTTGGTCCCTGACCTTGAGTTTAACCAATTGATTTATATATTATATTCTTTGGTTTTTGCAGTGTTCCCTTGGTCAGAGTGGCCAAGTTTACTGTTTTTAGGGGAGAAATTAGAAGTGATAGAACTACCCTAATTCAAAGGTCCATTAATGCACCTTTCAACCTTTCCCGCTGGACCTTCTGGTAGGTTGTTTGATTGCAACTTGCTGATGTCCCTCTCAGCCTGACCATGGCATTGAGGGAGATTACTGATGCAATTGCAGTTGTCATACTATGTCAGTGGTGTGGACATGTAAGCTAAATAATAACAAATGTATATTTAGTTATCCTAGCACAGATTATAGATGAAATGTTGGGCTCTATAAAGTACAACCATCCTCTTCTTGCATGACCATTGCTTTTTAAATGCTCTTCCACAAAATGATCTTTATACTTCTTGTATTTTTATTTTCCCCAGGATGAGTTTGTGTCCGCTTTCAGACAGGCACCAAGAGAGAGAAATGCATATGCTACAGTAAATGCTGGAATGAGAGTACGTTTTAAAGAAGGCACAGATGTCATCCAGGAAATGGACATTTACTATGGCTGTATCGGTTCTACTACCCTCTCTGCAAACAAGGCAACCAAGGCTCTCATAGGCAGGTAAGAGACACAATCAAGTGACTATCAACCATTTTCTGCCCAGTCATGTATATTTATAAAATTCACACATTTTATATACACACTACGTAAATGAGTTGTGATTTTTTTTTTTTTTTAATCCAATTTGATGTCTAATAATTCAGTGAGAAACTATATAACCTACATTTCAGAATAAAACATTAAGGATAGGATAGGATAGCAAAACTTAAAGACCTACACTTATCAGCCAAAACATTAAAAACCACCTGCCTAATATCATGTAGGCTACCTTCATGCTACCAAAAACACTGTAATGCGTCGAGGTATCGACACAAGATCTCTGAATATGCCCTGTGGTATGTGGCATCAAGACATTAGCAGCAGATCAATTAAGTCCTGCAATTTTGGGTCTTCATGGATCAGAGTTGCTGTTCCAGCACATCACACAGATGTTCAATCAGATTGAGGTCCGAGGAATTTGTGAAGCACGGTGCATTATCCTGCTGAAAAAGGCCACTGCCATCAAGGAACACCATTTCCATTAATCGGTGTATGTGGTCTGACATGTACCACCCAGTGGCAGATCCAGAGTAAGTCCTGTTTAAGAACAGTTTGACAACTTACCTGGGGTCTGCTGGGATATAGGGCATAGGAGCATTGGTATGTGTTAGGGGTGAAGTGTGTAAAAAGTGCAGTGTGTGTGAAAGGTGCAGTGTGTGTGTGTGTAAGGTGCAGTGTGTGTGTGTGTAAGGTGCAGTGTGTGTGTGTGAAAGGTGCAGTGTGTGTGGGGCACTTGGGAGGCTTTTTAATTTTTTTATTTAATAAAATTAATATACTTTATGTCCCCTGTAATGGCACCCCGGGCATAAAGGGGTTAAACACCATTTAGAAGATTTTTCCCTTCCAGAGACACAGGCAGCTACTGTAGACACCAATCCACCGAACCGGAGAAGCATATGAATGCTGTAAACAGCCGAACCGGAACCATTCGAATGCTGTAAACAGTCGAATAGGAAAAACCATACAAATAGGTTTACACTCCTAGCAGTTGAACTGGAACAGCATACAATATATCCCCCCAGGAACGAGACAAGGCTCCATTTTGAGGGTCAAGCAGGAACAGACAGAGATGTGGGTTTATTGTTCTTATATACACATTAGTACCACCCACAGGGTTTTGGAAAACAACCAATAAACACATACAACACACTCAGACACTCCCACACAAAATCCTCCCCTCTATCTGTGATATAATTACCTTACACAATGGGTAATGTAATTATCACAGGCAGAGAAATACAGTTTTTCCACATTATTCATAACTTTAAAAGTATGCATCACATTCAGGTAATTTACATTTACATTTTCAGAATCAGCATACTCCAAATACAAACGTATGTCAAAATCAGCCAAATTGGTCCATTGGTTCAAAAGATAGATCAAAATCCTTTGTGACCAAATGAAGCATGGCTTTTTTGCCCAAAACCAGTTCCACAGAGTCTTCTATCCTGGAGATAATTGAGAAGTAATCCAATTATCTCCAAGGACAGAGGCAAATATCCATTAGCCACATGGTAGCAAAATATAGTAAAATACAATAAAATACACATGGTTACATTTATTACATAAAATACAGACATGCAACATATCCCCAGATAGCTTAGGTCTGAGTGCACATTACTGAATGGCGCTCAGACCACACACATACAGTTCAATTGCCATGGAGCCAAAGTCTTTTATTACACGAATAGGCTCCATGGCAGTGCTATCTGGGTTAAATGAGTTCATTCAGTAAATCCGAGAATCTACCAAAGGCCAGGGCAGAAATACATGAATAGACCTTTCTGCATAGGAAAATAAAGTATTTAAATGCCGGTCCATAGTCAAAAGGCAGCAGGCAGGCAACCAGGCTCCTGCAATGCACAGTGGCGAGATTGGTCTCGTCACATCCCCCTCCCTTCTTACCTTTACTGGGAGGAGGGGGGACATTTCTGGATCCCCGGTGGTTCCAGTGAACTCTAGCCGGCATCCAGGGCTAGAGTTCACTCTCGCAAGATTTGGAGCGTTGCCGTGGTAACGCGAGAGTAGGACCAGGAGGAGCTGCAGGTAAGAGCTCCTGGGTCCTCTCTCCCTCCCTCTCCCTCTCCTGCTAGCTGCCAGCACAGTGCCTGCAGACCGGGGAGGGAGATCTCTGGTCCGCAGGCACATTGCAGGGCTGGCACTTGGATAGTGTTTTGACCCCTTTCTATCATAGTGAGCATTAATTTTTAAAACAA
This sequence comes from Pelobates cultripes, assembly GCA_933207985.1. Classification (NCBI taxonomy): domain Eukaryota; kingdom Metazoa; phylum Chordata; class Amphibia; order Anura; family Pelobatidae; genus Pelobates; species Pelobates cultripes. The sequence continues at coordinate 49,656,223 of OW240918.1, read as the reverse complement.
GTAGTAAAGGTACAGTATGGAACAGTAAAGGTAGAGTTACAGTTACCTCTTCTGTGTGATAAAACCAGACAGGCTACCCTTCGCTCCCCTCATGCATCATTGAGCTTTGGGCAACCATGACCCTGAAGCTGGTTCACCAGTTATCCATCCTTGCACCACTTTTGGTAGGTACTAATCACTGCATACTTGTAACGAGAATATACCCCTACACGCAGGATCCAGCTAAACAGAAGCCAATACAGAGGAGAGATAAGTCTACCGGACCTTAGAACGGCCGGACTCGACGTATATGAGAGGAGACAGAGCCAGGAACAAACCGAGGTCAAGGGCACAGAGAGACAGCGTAAACTAGGACAAGCCGGGGTCTGGTACACGGAAAACAGCAAGCCGGCAAACAGTACAGATAAGGATAAAGCGAAAACGAAGTCAGAATACAAAAGCCAAAGTCAATACGAGAAAACACAACTGAACACCACAAGCGCTAAAGGGAACTGAAACAGAAACCACGATAGGGCAACGAGCTAAGGGAAAAAGGTAAGTTTAAATAGCTTTTAAACGAAAGTGATTGGCTCCTGTCACTTCCACACCCCCAAAAGGTAATTGTATAGGGAGTGTGGTATGACAGGAGCCAATGGGAGCCTTTTGGCAATTAGGCTCCCACTGTCTCTTTAAGAGTGCGCCCGAGACTCGCGGCGCGCTCTTAGTTTCAGGCGGGACACGTGACCGCTTCACGCGGTCACTGCCCGCCTTCCATCTAAAGCAGTTGGATGAGCCGCAGGACCGCGCGTGGCTTGAAGAGAGGACCGCGACCGGCCCCCGGTTAAGGTAAGTAACGCTACAATACTGGAAACACCAGACTTGCTTTTTTTTTTTTAGAGATGCTCTGACCCAGTCGTCTATCCATTACTATTTAGCCCTTGTCAAAGTCACTCAGAATGTTTTGCTTGCCCATTTTGTTATTCCAACACATAACATTCAAGAATAGACTGCTGCCCAATATATCCTACCCATTGTCAGTTGCCATTGTAATGATATAGTCAATGTAATTCACTTCAGTTACAACATTAAAACCCACTGACGTGTATAAATGTGTATAAAATATGTTTACCGGAAAGAAGCCTCCAGACAAGCGACTTCAAATTGCTGAAAAATGTATAATAAATGTTAACAGATGATTGATTAGCACTTGTCTAGTATTTAGAAAGTGACAATTTCTGGCAGGAACACAGCTGGCCCATCAGACATGTTTTTGACTGATGCGGTTTTAACTTTCCGTTATCTAGGATTTCAGAAAGCGGAAAGATGGATGGGGGGCAGCAGAGCGATCTGTAGCACAGATTTGGGGGTTAAACCATTCGGAAATGGTTTAACCTCTAAGGGTGAGCCAGAGATTAAGTTATAGTGCCTGGAGTGTTCTTTTAATAAGACTACTTTCTAAGCAGACACATAACATTGTCCTTTGTGATTGCTTCAATGCTTGACAGAAGTTTACTGTAGTTTTATAAATAATTAATTCTCTTTTAAGCCTATCCACACTAATCAAAACCTCTTTATCTGGTAGGCATTGGGATGAGGGAATGCTGAATGAAGCCTTCAAACTTGTCTTGGATGAGATTTCTATCCCTCCCTCTGCTTCAGGAGGAAAGGTGGAATATAAGCGGACATTGACAATCGGCTTTCTCTTTAAATTCTACTTGCAAGTCCAACAGAGCCTTCAGAAACCTGTGAGCATCATTAGTACTATTATCTGACAAAATCCTGTTCGTAAAGTCTAAGCAGACACTAGGTGGCAGATGATTCACAGAAAGAGGTTTGCAGGCATTTTTAAATGTTAAATCTTTTTAGTTCAGATTATAAATCTGATGTGTGCACTACTTTTCATAAGAAAAAAAACTTCTGAACTGCTTGGCTTTGTCTCAGTAAACCCCCTTCCCCACTTTATATATCTCTGCCACATATTTAAGTTGGCGTTTTGAATTATAGACCTGTCAAGTTCACTCTAAGTTTAGAATATTGATGCTGGATCTATAAACATTTTAAAGGCATGTTACCCCTTAAAAAAAAACAAAAAAAAAAACTACTCCATATTGCATGCTATTTGCAGTTATAAATCTCCTGGAGTATCTCCCATTTTGTATTTGGGGGTCATTATTGTGGTATATGGTACCAAATTAACCTTTTTGGGGATTGGCTTTAAACTTAGTGGGACTTTAAGAACCCGTAAAGTCCAACCAAAAAGCGGACGACCATTAGAAATACTTGTATTCAGTATTCTTGGAACTGTAACTCCCCCAACTCTCAGCCAGGCAAAACTTGTCCTAGTGATGGTATATACCAGGCATACACAACCTTTGGCACTCCAGATGTTTTGGACTACATCTCCCTTGTTGCTTTGCCATCATTAATGGTGTAAGAGCATTATGGGGATGTAACCCACAACATCTGTAGTGACAAAGGCTGCTTTTTCCTGGTATATACGGTACACATATCCTTTAAAATGAGCCGTCTTAAATCGTGGCTACAGGGAATCTAACAAGCATGACTGAGTAACATTGGGAATTTCCATCCATTGCATATTGGGTTTCAGGGATATCCCCTAACCCTATAGAATTGTGAAGACCCCACCTCCAACTTTCTGTAGGCAAACTGATTCTGTAGGTTGGCATCACTATCAGCAAAGGGATTTCCCTTGGTTACACAGGACAGAGTGCTTCTGCAGGGAGTATTCAGAAGCCTGTAGGGAGATCAAAATATTAGTCAAGTACTCTGTTCTCAAAAAATTGATTTGTGTGTGATCTCTTATAATCTTGCTAGGTAACTTTCTCAGGAAATGCCACAGAATATCTTGGCATTCTCAGAGACTTTGAGGATGAAGCACCCAAGACAATGCAAATCTTTCAGGTACAGAAGCAAAATCCACAGAAGTGTGTGTAGATGTGTTTGTATTCAAACTTCATTTTAGACATACTGTCTTAATTTGCCTCCTGCAGGAAGTCAGTGCCCAGCAGCCTGCCAATGATCCCATTGGGCGTCCTATAGTACATCTGTCTGGAATTAAGCAAGCCACAGGAGAAGCCGTATATGTGGATGATATTCCGGCGATGGATCGCGAGCTGTTCATTGCATTTATCACCAGTACAAGAGCTCATGCCAAGATATTGTATGTGCTATATGTACACTTACCCAGTTGTACAGGACATAAGATGCACTTAATTGCACTTCTTTCCCCTATAGACCGACTGAAACAAGTGCAAGCAGCAGGGGCATATGTGGCATCTTGAGACCTAGCTAGTGTAGGATTGTAAAGTCTGCATTTTTGTTTTTAACCAGATTTACATTTTTTTTTTTTTCTTTAGATGGCTCTGTAATACTTTGACAAATGAGAGAGCATTTGCCAGAGTAGCAATGAGCAATTGTGATTGGCTGAGTGCCAGTGCCCATTGTAGACATAAAGTAGTATATCTAGAAGGTAGTGTGTAATCTGAGCTTTGCCATACCGTCTGTAGTAGCTGGGTTGTGAGTGTTCAAGTCTCCCAATTCATTTTTAAACTGCTCAAAAATTGTTAAACACTGATCAGAGGAACTGTGTGACAGGGAACGCAATAACTAATTCTATGAGATGAAATAGTTATGGTGCTTACAGCTGGTTAAGGCTATACCGCTTTCAACTGGCAAAGTTTAATTTTTTACAAAACCTACCAACTAGCACCAAGTAATAAAAAAAAAAATTAAAAAAAATAATAATAAAAATAAATATATATTAAATACAAATTACTGCAAAAATGCACTTATAAAAACTTTACAAATTTTTTTCAAGAATGACTTGCTTTGTGGTCAACAATGTGGGAAAATTACACATTTCTAAATCACCAGATTATAAAAAAGCATTTGCTCCTCACGTGAAACTGGTTAACTAATCAGACTGGCAAACTCCATTAGTCATGTGGTCTTTTCAGATCTAGATATCTTTACATCTTACCAATTTTCTTTACGAATTCTACTTACATGTACTATTGTTACATTCTATCACGCAGGGCTTGAAATCTGGGAACCCTATTGTCGGGAGCTGCCACTTGATGTGTAAAAAAAAAAAAAAAACACCAGGAGCTTCACCCACCCGTATAAAGTTCATAATGTTACTAAATTTCTGTGTATTAACTAGTCACTAAGCATTTTGACCGGTTTTAAACAGACCATTTACTTTAAAAGTAATTTATGTATAATCCTCCCCTTTGCATCTCTAGGTCCATCGATGATTCAGAGGCCCTCAAGGTCCCAGGAGTTGTGGACATGGTTAGAGCAAAAGATGTTCCTGGGAAGAATGAGGTAGATGGACAAGGTAGCTTGTTCGCTGAAGACGAGGTACAGTTTCATTTTGTATGCTCCTAACTGTCGTGTCCCATTCACAGAACCTGTAATAGTGCTGTAGGCCTGTGATTTTGTTTTAGTTAATGGAATATCTTTAGATTTTTCGTTTGCATTGGGATTTTGAAGTTTAGTGATATATTAAGCAAAACCTCCATGGCTAGCCTTATGCCTAAGCATGCGTGGGATAGGCATAAGGCTATCCTAACTATAAGATAAGGCTAGGGACTAATGAAAGTATTTGGAAAATTGGGCTGACTAGATGGGCCGAATGGTTCTTATCTGCCGTCACATTCTATGTTTCTATGGCTACATTTTTCCTTGTCTTGATTTCCTAGGATTACCAGAAGCAAAATATTTCCACCAGTGCATGTCCTGTGACTAGATTGCTGCTCTCACTGGAATGAATAGTTATTAATGCTCTATCGCCACATGCTTAACATTAAATTTGTCCATGTGTTGGTGAATGGTGGAATGTTGGGTTTAGGAAAATAGTGGCTTTTAAATGTGTCTTCTTTGTTTCAAAGTAAATAAAGCACCCGTAGTAAACACATGTGAAGATCCCTGGGAGATAGTAAAGTATATATGACATTAGATGGTTATGTCATGCATATATATATATATTTGCTTGTAAATGTTTTATTTATTTTATATTTTTTTAACGTGTACCATCCTCTTAATGGCTACCATGTAGTTGCCATATGAAACCATAAAGGATGCGACTAAGTTCCATGTGCACTAATTCAGGATTTCAGTGTTCAGTAATGTCTTACCTGAGAAACTATTTAAGCTCTTAATTTGTGGCTACAATCAATCGGCTTGTGTAAATCTGTAATTTACTTTATTTTTTTTTTCTGTGCTGTATTGATGTATTTTTCCTGTGGCTGCAGGTTGAATGTGTGGGTCAGATAATCTGTGCAGTAGTGGCAGACACACCCGATCACGCAAGGCGTGCTGCAGCTAAAGTGAAGATTGCCTACGAAGATATAAAACCAGCCATTTTTACCATGGAGGTAATGACACCCATTTACTGCTGTTTTGCTGTTAAGAGGTTGAGCATTGCAAATTTCCTTTACTCAACATGTTGGGATACGTTCAAACAAAGTAATACAGCTTGTAGGAAAAAAAATAGATATTTCTATATTCTGATATGGGGACTATATCCTATCCCATTTCTTAAGTTCAGAAATGCTATTGTTTTCTACATGCAAAAGTTCTTAAAGCTCGCCCATTGAAACCTTTCTGTTATGCAACTGCTGTTACACTATATATTGTGCTTGTCGTCAGGGAAAGTATTCTAAATAAAGATGGCTGATATTTTGCATGGAAATAAAAATGAATAGAAAACGAGGCTAAAACTCTGTTTAGGTGGTACACCCCAACTCCAAACAACTTTGTGTGAGTGCAGCGCTAAAGAAGCTATATAAATAACGTACCCCTCAAAGTTTCAGGGTTTGTTTAATTTACATAAAATAGAAACAAATAATACAAAATAGTATAACACTGTATTCAATGTCTCAGCAAGTAAAATTACAGATACAATGGAAAGTAGATGTGCATCCAACTCTCATTTGTTAGAGCCTTTTGTTGGTATAGGCTCTAAACAAAATGGCCTCTATGCCTTTAAATAGGTGGCAACATCTACCTTCTTCTGAGACCCACTTCTTAGGAGATTTATTTTTCATAAATACATATTATATGAAGAAATCTCCTAAGCAGTGGATCTCAGAAGAAGGTAGACGTTGCCACCTATTTAAAGGCACAAAGGCCATTTTGTTTAGAGAGGACGTGGGCAAACTTGAATCGGGTGGGAGGAGGCACGGAGTAGTTTCCTCTCCGTAATACAGGTGGTGGTTTTGTGACTTGACCAGAGGCTTCAAATGTAAAGATCTGTTTAACCAGATTTATGGTAAACCAGTTTACAAAATCTTTTTAAAATTATGACTGATGTTCCAAAGTCTAACTTACAGATCATGAAGAATGTGCTGTATATAGAAAGTAAAATATAATTTATATAATCCGTAATAGAAGACACATTTGCACATAAATAAACCTGAAAGTTATGTGCGACTTCACCAGCAACCTTTTTGCTCCCAAATCCAATGAAGATGCTGCCAAAAAGTAGAATGGTCCAATGCACCTTATTTAAATGGCATCACTCTGTATTGGTTCAAAATCACAGTGCAGCAACATTCCAACCCTGTTCAGGGTCTTTACCATTCCATGGGTTTTATGGCGCTCTGGTGGAACAGTAAAACTTGCAGTGTACTGGTTTAGCTGTACCAATCTCATGCATCCTAGACAGAGGAAGATGCTGCATTTAAGTTAGTGCAGGCTGGCTACTTTCTACTTTGACATGCCATAGGAGATGCTGACATGGCCCTGCAAACTGGTCCATATTATGAACTGGCCATTGGTGTAGTTATTACCATGGCAGCATGGTAGGCTTCTATTGCAACAGCTAAAAGCAGACCTCTGCATTTGTCATCATTAATTCCCATGTAAAGTCCTTAATGACTGCGGTTTTAGAATCTCTTCTTTTTCAGGATGCCATTAAAAACAAGTCCTACTTTGAACCGGAGAGAAAAATAAAGCGTGGGAATCCAGAGGAAGCATTTAAAACTGCTGATCATATAATTGAAGGTAAGAAGAGCATACAACATTTCTCAATCCACTCTAGAGCACTACATTATAAAGAATTTTATATACTTGTCAAAGAATCATTGAGCTGCATACACAAGGTTGAAAAGACTAAATGTATTCAATTAGTTGTTGTATTAAAGATTGATATTGGGAAGCAAGATTAAATATCCCTTTCATGACCTCCTACATGAAATGGCATATCCTGTATACAAGATCTATATCCTCTTTTTGTGATTAATGGGGTTATTCACTAAATGATAAAATCAGGACTTTGTTCACACTATATAACCAGCCCCTGCGCAGATTTTGCAATTCAGGCCTTGAGCTGGTCTGAATATGTTCCAGAGTTCAGCTGGACTAGACACAACCAGGTTGGAAAGATCAATTACATTTTAATACTAGTTGCAAGAAAGGCCCAATCCCATGTATAACAGGAGGGAGAACTATGCCCCCATTGGCAAAACAGTTCCACACAAAATCTCCCACACTCTACAGTAACTTTAAAAGCATCCTGGCTGAGGTTGATGAGAGAAGAAATACTTGGATAGTAAGGTCTCTTCCATTGATTATTTCACATGGGTTGGAGTCTTTTCTAGTGGCAATAAAGCAATCATTGGCCAGACACCAGTATTAAACATTTAGTAGGTATGGCTCTATAGGGTTAAACATTTAGTAGGTATGCCGCCCCCCATGCATTCTGCTCAATCGAGTTGGTTCTGTATGTTATTTAATCCGGTACTTTGTGTCGGAACCCTCTATAAAGTATAGGATTGCGAAGATTCACAAACACTGATTTAATCCGGATACCAAATTAATTGCTGCCGACCAACACAGCTGACTTAATTCCAACTGGAATTGGTGTTGGTAGATCTGAGAATTGCCATCTGGACAAAATTTTGATGGACACACTCTTACTTTAATGGCACAATGGCATCTTTCAAGACAATTTCTTTTATTCTTGCATCACACCACTGACAACAGCTAGTAAAACATTAGTAAATTGGAACCCGCTTTCTAACCTTTACCTGTAAACCGTACCATTATATTTGTTTTGTAAAACAATGCATTGCTTTCTTGCTTAGTAAATTCACAAATATTGCAGCTGCTAACTTACAGTAAAATCCAGGAACCAGTCAGTGGTGGTTGACGTTTTAAAATGATGCTCTTGACGGAGTCTAGACTCCTTCCCTTGGATTTGACCCACCCCTCTCTGTAAACCCACTTCCTGACCCTTGTATGTCTCCCAATATTTCAAATGGAGAAAGGGAGCACTGTCAATGTTAGGAGTGTGAGAGGGGTGTAGCCTCAGATAGCATTTTTCTGAGAAATCTTTATTTATTTATTTTTAATTATTTTTTTCTTAATTTACATGAAACTGATATCTAAAATCTGCTTGTAGTTGAAGGTCACATTACCGTGAGTATTATTGCTGTTGAGCTTTGTTATACCCAAAAACCATATAGGGCTCCTGGAAAAGAGGGTCATTAGGATAGAGAGAAATGGGGACAGTCTCTCCTACATAAGGACATTCAAAAAGTATGATTTTGCTCTTTGCCCAATTAACTCAATGTTCTCCATTCCTTGCCAATAAGACCTCATATTAAGAACATAAACCTACAAAAATACTGGTTTTAAAAAAATGCAGATCTTTTGATCATTTATTTTAAAAAGTATTGTTGCTTTTTGCTGTGCCTCTCTGTAGAGTTTTACTGTGTATCTGCATTGCCAATGTGTCTCTGTTGTTTGTGAGGACAGTGGTGGCAATTCATAGTAGGATGTCTAGTGCCGTTTTGAGTAAATGGGAATACCAGAGGGAGGTGAAGACAAGCTCCTAATAACACACACCTTATAGTACCCAACACTTTTCTAGTAAAGCCCCTTCTTCTCTGTGCCCCTGCCTTAAAGAAAAAAATCCTCCTCTGCACCAATTTCTTTTAGCATGAGAGGTTTCCTCCCCAGCAGTGCACTCTCCCTTCTCCATGGCAAAATCTCCAGTACCGACCCCCTTCCTTATGACTGATGTTCCATTGATTTTCCCTTAAATTCCAAATGGACTAATCCAAATCTATCCTGTGGAGCCTCTTCAAGCAGATCTAGTGTGTAAGGAATTGGGATATGTGGATTTCGAGGGCAACATTTTTGCCCTCTGCCTGTTATGCACTGAAAGGCTGGTCAATTGTTTCATAATTCAGATAGATGGAGATTAGAGGACATAAGTGTCAAACCATACGGTCCCCTAGCCCAGAGAATGGACTGGAACTACCACAATACTACACTGAGCTATGGATCAGAACTGTTGTATTAAATTGGAGGATATCTAGGGGCTCTAACTTGACATTCTAGCACCTATAGGTTTTCTAACTATAAGGGACAAAGCAAGTGACTGGAGAGACGTGGAAGTACATTATGGAAAAAAATATAAATTATCTAAATGTTCCCGAAAAAGTTTATTTTAATTTTTGTTTTTTTTTCTTTGTTTTGTTTTTTTAACTGCATGTATCTACTTGACCATTTGACAATGATTCTCACATCCATCTAAAAGGGAGCTCTTTTCTGCCTATATTTGTAGGTGTAGTGCAGATTGCTGGTCAGGAACAATTCTACATGGAGACAAACACTGTTCTGGTTGTGCCAAAGGGAGAGGACGACGAGTTTGATATTTATGTATCCACACAGGCTATCGCCACTGCACAGGTCAGTACTTCTACAAAAATAGAATCTTTTAGGTACTTGTGTTTGAAGGTAGTCTTCAACAATACTTGATGGTTGTGTTCTTTACACAACTATATAGGATCAGAAAAACAGACCTGTATTCCTGATCTATAGTGTCAAACACTATCTATCCCTCTCGGCCCGCCTTACCTCCAGTCTGCAGCTTCTGCCTCCTTGGCTGACATCAGAAGTGGGGATCTCAGCCAATCACATTGTTTTGACATAGGAAAGAATTGGATTAGCTGAGATTGTTTATTCTGATTATCTCAGCCAAGGAAGTGGGCCTGGGGTGGAGCTAAATGCCACCCTGGCTAATTGGCATCTCCTCATAGAGATGCAGGGCTGGTGCACTTCCTCCCAGCTCACTCCACGCGGGAGCCCTGCTGAAAAATGACACAAAAAGGTAAGGATAGTATTAGACTAGTGACAGTTGCAGAAGAGGAATCAGTCAGGAGCTATTAACAGTTTAATTGATACGCTTTTATGAAGAAGTGGGTTTTAAACGATTTTTTTGAAGGAGTGGAGACTGGGTGAGCATCTAACGGAGGAGGGAAGCGAGTTCCACAGGAACGGTGCAGCCCTCGCGAAATCTTGAAGGCGAGCATCAGAGGTGGGAGAACGGACAGAAGATAGACTTAAGTCTTTAGCAGGTCGTAATGGCCTAGACGGGACATACTTGTGTATAAGGGAGGATAGATAGGTGGGAGCAGCATTATGTAGAGATTTGAAAGCAAGAACCATAATTTTAAATTGAGCTCTATATTTTATAGGAAGCCAATGTAGGGACTGACAGAAGGATGAGGCATGGGAAGTGCGGGCGGATTACAGTAGTCAAGGCGAGAAAGGACAGTGGAATGGTGGACTTTAGTCGCATCTAGCGTTAAGTAGGGGCGGATGCGCGCAATGTTTTTGAGATGGAAATGACAGGATTTGGCGATAGATTGAACATGAGGCTTGAAGGAGAGGTCTGAGTCAAAGAACACCTAGGCTGCGAGCCTGCGTGTTGGAGCTAATGGTAGCACTGTATGACTCTCTGTCTGTCTGCCTGTCTGTCTATGTGTATGTATGCCATTATGAATGTATGTGTATGTATGCCATTATGAATGTCTGTGTGTATGTGTGTCTGTATCTGTCTGTCACTATGTATGCTTGTGTGTATCTGTATGTATGTGTCTGTCTATTTCAGTATGTGTGTCTGTTAGTATGTATCTGTGTCCTTTTGTATCAGTGTGTATGTTTGTGTGTGTGTATTCCAGTGGGCAGTATTTGGAGGCGGAACCAGTGGGCAGTATTTGGAGGTGGGCCCCAGGGGGCCCAGACCTGAGCTGAGTTAGGGGCTCCAAAATTTCTGGTGGCGGTCCTGAATGTAAATACTGCCTTTTCTCTGAAAAGATAGCGTTTACTGCAAAAAGCCTAAAGGGAATGTTTATACTCACCAGAACCACTATATATTAAGCTGCAGTTGTTCTGGTGACTATAGTGTCTTTAATCACGCAAAGTCTCAGTCGGTAAATTTAATCTCTACATAGAGCAAAATTCTGACTTTTTATTTTTATTTTTTATTGGACGTCTTTCACTGTGTAACTAGTCTAGAACATTACTTTAACTCTTCAAAAGTCATTATTTTTCTGCTGACTTTAACCAATAAACATGTAATATGTAACACAAGCTGGCAAAGTTCATTTGAAACTATAAAGGACATTTATTAAGGAGACCTATGTTATTTTGAGTGTAATGTTCTAAATTGTTAGGCATTCTATTGGTTTCCGTTTTTAGCCATTCAAAATTTCCCCCTATGTTAATGTGTCTTGCTGGTGTGCAGAATGTTGGAACCATGACTATTTTGAAACTCCCAATAAGTTTCCTCCGTGAATATCAAATCGTACTATTGTGCTTTTTAGTGCATGGATAAAGTGGACGGCACATTAAAGTAGTATACTTTCTGAAAGTTGATAAAACACTGAGGAATGTAAGATTTAAAATTGTGCACTAAATGGTACATTTAGTGGCCTGTTTGAGAATAAATACGATTGGTATTGGTGCTAGTATTTTCTCTGTAGCAAATTTGAAAGGTTTTTTTTTCTTTCTTTCTCTCCCAGTTTAATGTGGCTTCCAGTCTTGGTGTTCCGTCTAATAGGATCATGAGTAAAGTAAAACGAGTTGGAGGAGCTTTTGGCGGTAAAATTACGAAGCCAGGGATATTTGCTTCAGCCTCAGCGGTGGCCGCTCAAAAGTGAGTATTAGCAGGGATCCCTTTAGCCAAGCATGGTGAATGAAATGCAGCACCCATTTTTATTTTAGTCACTCTAAAGATTGGCTACCCTTCTACATCCACAGTGCCTGCAGATTTAAATCAATTGAGATGGTCCTATATATTGTGAGATTAGGTTGATGGAGAGCTTTTGAATGGCTTTATTTTAAATCTCTTGGTATTTTTGTATGGGTGGCTTTTTTATGGCTTTATTTTAACAATCCGAACAGAACAAAAAGACCTATTCGATGTGTTCTGACGCGAGGAGAAGACATGCAGATTACGGCAGGTCGGCACCCATTGGTTGGAAAGTACAAGGTGAAATAATCATTTACAGATATCACCATTGTTTTGGACTAATGAAAAGCTAATTTAATTTTGACTTTGTCAAAACGACTGTCCATCTTTCTTTTCAGGTGGGCTGTATGGATGATGGCAAGATTGTTGCTGCCGACCTCTCCTTCTATACCAATGCAGGCTGCACACCCGATGAATCTATATTGGTATCAAATATTATTTGCCTAGAACTACATGTGTTTTTTTTTTCTTCCCTGTCACTTTTCCTCCTTAATACTTTGTATTTATCTTTTATTTTTCTTTCCTGTGTTTACCATCCGCCTGACCCTAGGTTAATGTGGATAATAAACTGTACTTTATACAAGTTTTATCTCAAAACACTCCATTACAACGACTTCCATTCACTGTTTTTATTCCATGTCTGAATTTAAGGTATTGGTGGTGGCTTTAGTAAAGCTGGATAATGGTTACAATTTTCCCAACCTTAATTGCCGTGCATTGGCCTGCAAGACAAATCTGCCATCGAACACCGCTTTCCGAGGCTTTGGCTTTCCACAGACCGGTCTGGTGACAGAGACCATAATGGATGCTGTAGCGACAAAGTGTGGTCTACCTTGTCATAAAGTGAGACCCTGAGTTTATCATATCTAACTTATTTAATTTATTTTCCATTGGCTTGTCTTAAATTTTGCATGTGGGATTTAAAAAAAATAATAATTTTTGTGGGTTTTCCTCCTCTTCAACAAAGTTAATTGCACAAACATTCACCTTCCTGTTAAAAATGAAAACCTCTTTATATGCATGGACTGAGACATCCAGTAATAGGCAGCTAGAGATCTGTTTTGGTCTGGTGGTCTAATCAGGGTCAGAGCTCAGTTAGCAGCTCTGCAGGGTTTACTGCAGGAGTGTCCAAAAAGGTAGATCCCCAGATGCTGTAGAACTACAACTTCTATGATGCCTTGCACGCCTTTAGAATGACAAAGTATCATAGAAGCTGTATTTTTTTTAAATCTGGTGATCTACCTTTTGGGCACCACTCGTTTTCTCATCTAGAATACCTTTTCCAAGCAGTTGGCTGCAGTCTGTTCCACAGATTAAATATGTAATCTATTAACTAGTGCAAGGTTAGTTTCCTGGGTTTACGTACCATAACGTTAATTTGACTAATTTCTGTATCTTCCTGGCAACGCTCTAGGTTGTTTAAGCTTAGATCATCAAACACGGAATCTAGTTTTGTTAATAAACCTTGCAGCCTGCTTGCTTGTAAGGGGAAAAATATAGTGATCTGTCTATTGTGCATTAGTTAAAGGACCACTCTAGGCACCCAGACCACTTCAGCTTAATGAAGTGGTCTGGGTGCCAGGTCCTTCTAGGGTTAACCCATTTTTTTATAAACATAGCAGTTTCAGAGAAACTGCTATGTTTATTAATGGGTTAAGCCTTCCCCCTAATCCTCTAGTGGCTGTCTCATTGACAGCCACTAGAGGCGCTTGCGTGCTTCACCCTGTGATTTTAACAGTGAGAACACACCAGCGTCCATAGGAAAGCATTGTAAATGCTTTCCTATGCGACCGGCTGAATGCGCGCGCAGTTCTTGCTGCGCGTGCGCATTCAGCCAACAGGGCGGAACGGAGGAGGAGAGAAGGAGGAGAGCTCTCCACCCAGCGCTGGAAAAAGGTGAGTTTTTACCCCTTTCCCCTTTCCAGAGCCGGGCAGGACAGGGACCCTGAGGGTGGGGGCACCCTCAGGGCACTATAGTGCCAGGAAAACAAGTGTTTTCCTGGCACTATAGTGGTCCTTTAAGCCTTAGTGTGAATGTGACCCAGATAAAATTCTAAGTCACAAACAGAATTTCATTACGTTCTACAGGTAATTTTTTTTTCAGGTTCTAGGTTCTTTGCTTCTATTTTCAGGTTAGGGAGCAGAACATGTACAGAGGTATGAGCACGACCCATTACAATCAAGAGTTTGATTCCAGCAACCTGATGCGATGTTGGGAGGAGTGCATGAAGAAGTCGTCATATCATGCTAGAAGATCAGAAATCCAGAAATTTAACAAGGAAAATTACTGGAAGAAGAAGGGCATTGCCATTATCCCTCTCAAATTTCCTGTGGGCTTTGTTGAGAAAGCATTTCATCAGGTTGGTATTCATTGGTTGCTACCCACTCACTAACCTAATGTTCTCCCTTCATTTCTAGCCAGGGTATAAAGTTAAGATGTAGTTAGTTAAGATGTTTACCCACTATTTATCTAAATTTTAAAGTATCCACTCACCACATTTCAACATCTTGGTAAAGAAACCGTAGTAAATAATTTATTGCATTTTATTGGCACATACCTCTGAAAAGTGTGGTGGGTATTTTTGTTTTTTGTTTTTTTATTGCACTTTTCTTTCATTCTTTTTTCCCTCCAGGCTGCTTCTTTGGTTCATATTTACCAGGATGGAAATGTTCTGATCAGTCATGGTGGAGTCGAACTGGGTCAAGGTTTGAACACAAAAGTAATTCAGGTAGGACTCTACCTTAATGTAGTCATCTTATAATAGATATTCCAGTACTGGATATTGAATAAAATTGCATACTTCCAGCCTAACAAATTGTCAGCTGATCATAATGAATTTCTCAGATGTTGTTTTTTTTTCCGTTTTTTTTTTCATTTGTTATGTCATCTTAAATTGGCATAACTTTGGCATTGATTTTAATATTTTTAGAAAAGTTTTTTAAATTATATTTATAAATACAATTTTGTATTTTTTCTAAATATTAAAATGTAAAAAATATAGAATATATAACTATATAAAAAATATGAGGGGCGGGGCCTAACTCATGGAAGAGATTCATGTTTTGAGCGAGCTCCTCCAGTAGCTTGCAGTAATTGGCTCTCTGCAACCTCAATTGACTAGACTGGCACAAAGTGTGAAGGGTTTGCTTCCTGAACTATCTGACATATGGTGACGCAGTCAGCGACTTCTCAGGCACTTACTCCAGTGCAGCAAATAAATATACCCTGGTTGAAGAAAGGTGAAGTGCTACCTTTAAAGGCACACCTGCATATCAAGTGAGCCTTTCTTGTTAGGCTCCACTTCATGTGAGTGTACCTATTACAGATGGACTTCCTGCACTACAGGTTTTTTTTCCCTATTTATTGTACAAATACTGTGGGTTGTTTACACTGAAGTGCTTCTTTGCACATTATTATTCCTGCACTTTTGAACTGGCAAATAGTCGGTGTTTACTCACACTAAGAGTTATATTCTAGGGTGATCTATCAGTGATTCCAGAGAGAGCTTAATCTATTGGAGATATGTAGCTAAAGGAAAAACGGTTCCAATGACAATCTCCTTATATCCATCTCTAAACTGTGCCGTTTTTAAGTGAATCTCTGTCAAAAGCAGCATTAACCAAAATAAAGATCATTCTATTTGCCCAGCAACATGTCCATATTTCACCTTCTACAGAGCTCCATAATGGCTGATGTTGTCATCACAGTGACAATGATTATTTTGTAACTATTTAAATGACATCTTTCACGATTGGCTATGAACAAATTCTGAAACTCAAGCACCCTCTAGAGGGCCCAAAACTACAACTGTACTGTAATCTGTTATATAAATACCTTTTTAACATAAAATCCAAAAGCCATTTTTCAAAGATTAAAACCCAAAATAACAACGGTTTGATCTACTTGGCCCCCCCCCCCTCTTTCTTTCCTGTATTCTACTCTGTGGTTGTGTCCTATTTTCCTTGTACAGTCTTAGTGCACAATAATCCACTTTTCATCATATTGCAGTTTCAGGTTACGATCACCAAATATTTATTTAATTCGTATGACAGGTTGCAAGCCGGGAATTGAAGATACCCCTGTCCTACATATATATCTGTGAAGCAAACGTTGCATGTGTTCCAAATTCCATTCCGTCTGGGGGTAGCATTGGAACAGATGTGTATGGTTTGGCTGTGAAGGTAATAAATCGTGCTCTAATTTCTGTAATGATTGCTGGTTAATGGATTGAAATTATAATCCCTATAAAATTGTGACCTAATGATGAATATAAATTGTTTATGGAATATTGAATGTGATACATTTCCTTGATCCTAGTTTAACCAATAGCCATTGACCTCATTAGAATGAGTGCGATAAGTGTTTAGAATACATGTTCAGAGCATCCTTTGAAGAATCAGTGATAAATATCTTTGATTAATTTCCTAAATGAGCATTTTCTTCTAGAATGCTTGCGCGACACTTATGAAAAGTTTGGAACCTGTCATCAAAGAAAATCCAGAAGGCAAATGGGAGGACTGGGTAATCTTTATTCTGCTCTCCTTTATCTTCCCCATCCCACCATTAAGGACCATGGCATATGATGTAAAGGGTTAACCCCCCGGTCCTTAAAAGGCTAACTTACCCTTGTTACGCCTTTGCTGTTCTGTATTTGTTACACACCAGTCTGCAATTGTACAAACTTAAGTGTACAATCTAATTTTACATTTTAATTCCAGGTTATGCAAGCTTACTTGCAAAGAATTAGTCTTTCAGCTACTGGATTTTACAAGTAGGTTATTTTTGAATGGTTTTTCACTGGCTCTGGGGACATGCCTTTACTGTGGAAACAAATTATATATTTTTTTTCTCCCCACCCCCATTTTAGGGGTTATGACACTTACATGGATTGGGACAAAGGAGAAGGTCACGCAGGGCCATATAATATATTTGGAGCAGCATGTTCTGAGATTGAGTTAGACTGCCTGACCGGAGGACACAAGGTAATTAAGATTTATTTATTTCTACTAATTGAGTAGTGACAACCATTTTGTCATATGAAACCTTTTAAAGATGCATACAGTGAGGAAATCATGTTTAAAAAGCAGCCTTTGTAATTAGATTTCCTTAAATATGGGGGGAGAGGGAGTGAAAGTGCATGACTTGCGCAGAACTCTGCATTTAGTGCACTTAACGCTTTAATTTCTTCAATGAGATTTGAAGTATTGGAATGGAAGTAATGCTTGATATTCATAGCTGACTTTCTTGTGACAAACCTGATCATTTTATTAATTTTTTCTGTTTACAATTATTTTTCTATTTCATTCTAGAACCTCCGTACAGATATTGTCATGGATTTTGGACAAAGCATAAATCCAGGAATTGATATTGGTCAGGTTAGTGAGATTAGTGTTTACCGTTTCTACAGAGATCAGTCCCCATAGACCAATGAAGTATTTCCTTGGCATTGCAGTTTTTAAACTGTATTTCTCTGATGGGGTTAGAGTAGCAATTTATTGTACACAACCGTACTTGCATATTGTATCCTAGTCTACATCAAAGGTAAAATAAGAGCAGTAATCTGCACCAACGCGGTGAGTAAATTTAATTGAGTAAATTTAATTACTGTAGAAAAATGTATATCTAGAAATGGTTTTATGTTAGTCTTTGGTACCAAAACTGCACCTTATTGTACTCATTATGGCGAGTAATGAAGGATCCATCCCAGCTTTCTGTCAAACCCCTTGACAAACTGACTCTCCTCACATCCCGTAGCCAATTCCTCTGCAAACATTGTAATACTGAAATTGGACTTCAACATTATCAGTGGAAATCCATCTAACATTGGGCAGAGTTAGTCTGTGAGTACTGGTTGTAAATTAGCCCAGCTTTTATGCTTTGTCCGAAAATTGAGATTCCTAGCACCAGAACCAATGGCAATTTTTTATTTTTTTTTTTTTAAATGTGTACTTGCCTTTTAGTAAATTTGCACAATTTCCTTGTATTTTTAATCTGCGCTTTTTAGATTGAGTTGGTCTACTTGTATACTTATTATAAGAAGAAATAAAGCTGGAATAGCTTAATTTAGCTATTTAGACAAATTATGAAAGCCTATATTTCAAATGCTGACTGTGACAAAGGGATTTAGCAGCTATCGAATGTTAATCTCATTATGGAGGATACTGGGCTCGACATATTTAACTTAAATTGGTAGTCACCAATGAACTTGTAGGGATCATGGATAAACAAGGCTTCAAAGACTTCATTCTGACTTGGCATGTGGGTATAGCGATTCCCTAGAACATTATATGGAATAAGACCTATAACATTGTTTTAACCCCTTAAGGACCAAACTTTTGAAATAAAAGGGAATCTTGACATATCACACATGTCATGTGTCCTTAAGGGGTTAATATACTCGCCACACATTTTGACTTTAAATCTTTTTGGGTTCAGTAGTTAGTTTGCTCAATCCCTGCTATAATGAAAAATAGTTAAACAAATCTAATATAGCCATAACGATTCCCATCCATATGAATCTAATCTGTTATCTAGAATTCTTTACTTTGTTTACATTAGGTCGAAGGTGCTTTTACTCAGGGGGTAGGACTCTATACAATGGAGCAGCTTCATTATTCACCTGAAGGTGTGTTGTACACACGAGGACCCGATCAGTATAAGATACCAGCTGTTTGTGATGTTCCCACTGAATTTAATGTGTCCTTACTGGCCGGTTCCCAAAACCCATATACAATCTACTCATCCAAGGTAATGCATCTCCATATAGACATCTTTTCAATGCAAAATACAACTTTGTTCTCTGTAACAAAAGTAGACAAATGCTGATTTTTTTATTTGGATATATATTTATTTACACATTTCATAGGGTGTCGGGGAACCTGCCTTGTTTCTGGGGTGCTCTGTCTATTTTGCAATAAAAGATGCAATTGATGCGGCTCGAGAGGAACGTGGATTGACAAAGGATTACACTCTAAGCAGCCCACTAGTCCAAGAGAAGGTTCGAATGGCGTGTGCTGACCATTTAACTAAAATGGTATGTGGAAGTTTAATACATTAACCTCTCATTTTGTTAGTCATGAACCTATCCTGCACTTCCTGGATTCCTGGGCAATTATTCTTCTTGGGTTTTGAAGCTTTTAGAAGTAGACACTATCAACAGAACTGCCTCTGTACAAGCCAAATAACTTTTTGGGTGACCAAATTAATAGTTCTCTCCTTAAATAAAAAATAAATTAAAAAAGTTGAAGTATATTGGCCTATTGAAATCAATGATCTGCATTACATATCAGATTTCTGCACTCTGAGTTTCCTTATTGGTTTGTCTTCTCAGATCCCAAAAGATGAGGCTGGAACCTTCACTCCATGGTCTATTGATGTCTCGAGATAGTGAAGACAGTCTGTACTCCTGGTCATATATCTAAAACTGTGTACTCTGTTCCACTTTGGTAGAAAAGTAAGAGGTTTACTGTGTGTTCTGGTTAAGGATTTGGGTGATTAAATACGGGAATAATGTTAAAAAAATTTTTTTATAAACCATTTTGTTATTTTAAGCAAATAAAATCTATATCCTATAAACTCCATGAATGATATTTGCCTTCACTTTTCCCTCTGGATGTGTAGTCCTCGATATACCCAATACCTGTTGAGCTACATGATCTTTTTATAACTGGACCACATACATAATGTGAGAAATAAATAGTTCAAGAATGTAATGAGTTATTCTTCATATGTAGGTGTTGTAGTTGATCAAATTGTGTTTGTACTAAATGTGGGAAGATGGCAAATAATCACAACATCTCTACTTTACCAAGTTTAAATCTGCATTTTGGCCCATTAGTGTAGGTGTATGTGTATCCCAAGCATTATTTTCTGCATTTTAGCATACTGAGGTTGATACCAAAGGTCAATAATCTGGAACACTTACAGGATTGGTTGTCTGACGCTTTAAACCTTGTACAGGGATATTGGTCCCAATCTGGTTTAAAATTCTCAGCAATAAAATGAATGCACAAGATTCCATTTTATTATCAGAGTTAAAAAATGTAGGTTACACTGTTACTGAACTGATCTCAATTTATCCACACAGGTGCATGGTTTTATAATAGTAATATACAATATATAAAATTGGTACAAATACACCAGTGTGCAGGCAGAAAGCACACTTAGTGGGTAATAGGTGAAGATACACAAAAATTACTCTTATTTAGTGTAGTAGATGAAAGGACTCCTCATATGTCCTCAAAACACTATTAGTATACTACCAAAAGGCAATCTACAACACAAAAATAATAGAGACGGACATAGAGTAGTAACGTAATATAATGGGGATTATAGAGGTAAATGATTACACTCACAGACCCAGTTTGATTGAAGGCATATCATAAATGACGATGAACAAACTTCAGGACTTGAGGAACGTCAATAGCATGCATAGGAGGAAGAAGAAAAATAATAGTGCAGAGTATCTTAAATAAGAATCACACAATTTATTACAGGATACACTTACAAAAAGGCAGTATCAAAAAGGCACATCAAGCTCTGCTGGAAATGCAACACAATAGCAGGATCAAATGAACAGGAAAGCCAGATAAGATAAACTTAAAAAAATATACAAATGAATACTCTGTACATAAAACAGGCCCTACGCGTTTCGTTCATAGAAGAACTTCCTCAGGGGCATCTAACCCTATGCAGAGGGTTAGATGCCCCTGAGGAAGTTCTTCTATGAACGAAACGCGTAGGGCCTGTTTTATGTACAGAGTTTTTATTTGTATATTTTTTAAGTTTATTTTATAATAGTAAAACTAAATGTGTAAAATGCATACATTTGTGATGGAACAATCTTCTTTTTATTTATTTTTGCATTCTTACACTTCAACACATGTCGAGCACTCAATATGAATGCAGACACTTCAAACGAGAAGGTGGAGTTTATAGCATTCATTGATATAATATGCTAATTTTCCCCAGATTTCTAGGATTTAATATTCTAGAATTGGCACCAGTGTATTTTCTGTAGTGGTTTGAGGGCTTACTTGAATTCTCTCTACCCATGCAACTGTGATATGCTGTGGCCTAGCAGAGGTTCAATAAATTGCTATGTCTGGGGGAAATAAAAAAAAATCAATCGCACATGGTCGCTCTAATCACTTGAACTTTTTTTAATGGCCATGAATGTGAGGCACTGCTTATATTCATGTATTTGTCATGGAAGACTTGGATATGTATTTTGGCCTTGTTTTAGTGTAACTCATGTTTATCCAAGGCAGTGATTTCTACCTATTCTAATCTTGTGATAGGAGTACAAAAATATGTAATGTGTGTTCTTTGTACAATCTTCCACTGTAAATCGAATAATAATACACTATACTTGTATGGAGGTCTTGGACATCTACTTGTTTTTAATGGTCCACATAATGTTAACCCCTTAAAGGGACACCGTATGCACTGTATCTGCTTCATCTCATTAAACTGGTTATAGTGTCTGGAGTCCCCTGGTGCCATCATTTCTTTCAGCATTAAACAGTTTTTAATGTTGTAATGTTTTAATGCTAAACAAGAGACCACGGCAGTCCATCCCCTCTGTGCTGCTTTGACTAATAAGGAAGTATTACCCTGAGCAGCAATGGGCAGCTGTGATTGGCTGAGAGTGTCAGCTGACTACTTTTAACCTGTCAGAGCTCCAACTGACGGTATGAATTGGTATGACGACAAGGAAGTGTGTAATCGCTGCCTTAGCTACACATACAGAAGGGGCCGGACTGTGGGTGGCCAGGGACTCTTATTTTGTGGCATACTGCACAAACATGGTGCAACACTGAATGGAGGGACAGTGCCAGGGCACTCCAGGCACTATAACCAATTCAAAGAGACAAAGTCGTTATAGTCACTAGTGTCCCTTTAAGGACACAGCTTCAGAAGCTTGACATACCCTTAAGGACACAAGCAATGTTTGCATTGTTTGCTGTTTGTGTTCAAATGCAATTTGCATCACTCTCATTTATTGTGCAAACACATATTATATACCGTTTTTTTAGACAACAAAAAGGGCTTTAATTTGATGTGATCTATACATATATAAATGCTCATTTATTTAAAAAAAATGCAAAATAATGTGGAAAAAACACTTTTTTCCCCCCAAGTTTTGGCAATAATAATGTGTGCATAATATGTCCAGCTTAGGAAAAGTAATTCAAAATCAATTCATTTATGTGTCTTGATTTACAAAGTGCATAATATGTGTAGGATTTCAGTTTATTTTGAAAGTTACAGGTCACAAACTACAAGGTCTAAAATAAAATTTCAATGTGAAACAATTTTAGAAGTTGGTATGTTTGTCTTGGAAGTTTAATACCCATTACAGGAAACAAAATTGCCACACAAAAGTATATATTTCTATAAAGTAGACATCACAGGCTATTTACCTAAGGTTAGTTTGACACTTTTTGCGTAACTATTTCACCGCCAATCTCTGCTAAATATTGGAGTAAAATTGTATTTTTTCTCTATTTTGGCATATACACATATAACAAGGTTTTTGTAATGTGTATTTCGTAAACCTAGTGTGTGCTACCCCTGTACAGAACCCCATATTGTATTCAGCTACATCTGTTGAGTAAAACGATACCCCCATTGTATACCTTTGCCCCTATTCTGTGAAGATACAATGCCATATAGGAGACCATGCTATTTCAGTTTCTATAGTTGGAATTTTCATAGATGGTCATATGTCTGATTTTGTGGCATTAAAGCCATTTGACTGTTCAAATAACCCCACAAAGGCCTAACATTTGAGAAAGCAGACACTTCAGGGTATGTTATTATGCATATATTATACCTTAACTTGCCACCATTTTTCCACCAATTTATTTCAAATTTTGTGGTGAGAATTATTATTATTTTTTTTTTACATACATGTTGCATTTTTGCTGGGTATTTCTTACATGTGATAAGTGCCACTGTCATAAATTTCCCCCTAAGTATGCTCAGTTACCTCTTCTGAGTAAAACAATAAGCTCAATGTATGACCTAGACACTATTTTGTGAAGTTACAATGCTGTGAAAGAGACGTGACGAGTTCAGGTTTTTAAGTGTGAATTTACATGGAGAGTTTTAATGGGTCCGTATTCTATTTTTAAATGTGTTAGCAGGTTGCTTTTTCAAACTACCCCAAAAAGGCATACTATTTCTTAAAGAAGACACCCGAGGGTATTTCAAAAGGCATTTCTGCCAGCTTGTACCAAGTGTAGTGGTAATAAGCATGTTTTCTGCTTTTTTGACACACATAGTGAGTTTGTACCAGGGACGGACTGACAACTCATGGGGCCCCTGGGCAATAAAAGATCATGGGCCCCCCTTGTACAAACCAACTTGCAAACTACTCAAATATACATCAGACACATACACACACACAACCCACATGTTCATCCTTGTGTTACAGATAAGGGCTTTCATGGGCGACAAGGGCTCCAATGGGGGAACAGGCGCTTTAGTGGGATTATAGGGGTTGTAATTGGGGATAGAGAGTAGTGTGGGGCTTGGGCGGTTATGGGCTGTCATGGGGGATAGGGGCAGTAGGGACTGTAGTGGTGCCATAGGGGATGTAGTGGATGGAGAATAGCTGTAGTGGGGTATAGGGGTTGTAATTGGGGATAGTCTGTATTGCCAACGTTAAAGGGACTCTCCAGTGCCAGGAAAACAATCTGTTCTCTTGGCACTGCAGGTCCCCTCTCCTTCCCACCCCTCATCCCAGGTTGCTGGAGGGGTTAAAACCCTTTCAGTGACTTACCTTTATTCAGCGCCGATATCCCTCGGCGCTGGTTCAGGGTCCGCCCACGCTCCTCCCCCGCCTACGCCAGGCGGGAGAGACCTGTTGCGCACGCGCATTAGACCTCCCCATAGGAAAGCATTCAAAGATGCTTTCAAAGCTTTCCTATGGGGATTTCAGCGACGCTGGAGGTCCTCACAGCTGTGCTATAAACCAGGAAGTGCCCTCTAGTGGCTGTCTAGTAGACAGCCACTAGAGGAGGAGTTAACCCTGCAAAGTAAATATTGCAGTTTATGAAAACTGCAATATTTACAGTTGCAGGGTTAAGGGTAGTGGGAGTTGGCACCCAGACCACTCCAATGGGCAGAAGTGGTCTGGGTGCCTGGACTGTCCCTTTAAGGGCTGTCATGGGGGAATAGGGGCTGTAGTGGGGAGACAAGGACAAGGACTCTAATGGGGGAACAGGAGCTGTAGTGAGGTGGTAGGGGCTGAAGCGTTGATATATGGGATGTAGTATAGGAAGAAAGGCTGTAGTGGGTATAAGGTATGTCATTAAGGATAGAGACTGTAGTGTGGGGGTTGGGTGGTTTGGGGCTTCATGTAAGATAGGGGCTGTAGTAAAGGGATAAGATTATAACAGAAAAGCTTCAGTGCAAATGGAGCACTATATTTGTTCTGGTGACTATCGTGTATATTTAAGTTTGCCTCTGATTAAATATTCCCCTGCAATGCTAAAATTAATGTTTTTATATGTGTACCATTTTTTAAGTTGATAATCTGCATTGCTCTCAGTGGTGGAACTAAAATAGAAATTGGCCTGGTCCAAATATTATTTTGAGACCCCCCCTATCGCAAGGATGGAAAAAAGGTACAACTCCCACAATGCTTTGCCAGCTGGGCATCTACCATTTGTCCATCGTTGCAGGGTTGTACTTAGCACTGGGTATGTTTATCTGTGAGCATGTTTTTGAATGCAGTATGTGTGTGAATGTAGGGGTGTATTTGTGTGTAGTGTGTTATGTACTGTTACCATTTTAAAGCAGTGGTTTATTTGTGTGTTGTATTTGCTTTTGAATGTGTGTGTATGTAGTGTTGATGTTTGAATGCAGGGGTATATTTGTGTGAAGTGTTGTAGTTTGAATGCTGAGATGTATACACTGCCACACACACACACACACACACAGAAACACACGGTCACATACAGATACACACACTGACACATATACAAATACACAGGCGCACACACATATACAGATAGAGACACACAAATACATATAGATACAGAGACACACACAAACACATACAGATACACAGAAGCACACTGACACACATACAGATACAAAGACACACAGTGGCGTAACTAAATAGAGAGGGTCCTGGTGCAAGAAAATTCCCCCCCCACCATTGCAAGGATGGACAAAAAGGTAGATTCCCATCTGTCATACAACTAGCACAATACTTTGCAAGCTGGGGATCTACCATTTGCCCATCCTTGCAGGGTTGTATTTAGTACTAAGCAGCATTTGTATGTTGGATTGTAAGTATTTTCTTGTATGGAGTATGTGTGTGTGAATTTAGATGTGTATAATGTTGTGTTGTGTGTTTTTATGTACTGTGTAGTGTTTGATTTTGAATGTAGGGGTGTGTGTGTGTATGTAGTGTTGACGTTTGAATTCAGGGGTGTATTTGTCTGTAGGGTTGGCGTGTGAATGCTGAGATGTATACTAATTTACACATACACATATAAAAAAAAAACACATAACGACACACACTGACACAGATACACACACAGATACACAGGTACAGTCATGCTGATACAGACACACATAGATACACAATAACACATATACCAATATGCAAGCACACACACACTAACACACAGATATAGATAAACACACTAAAAATACATATACACAGCCTTACACATAGACACACAGATAACATTACATAGTAACCACCGCTCCTGCTTTCATACCTTTTTGATGCAGGAGGGTTTTTTCCCTGGTGTCCAGTGGCATCTGGCTGAATGTGATGGGAGTCAGGCTCACCTTCCTTTGGTGCTGCCTCTTGGTCTCCCTCTCTCTCTTCCAGCAGCTTGTATGTAAGAAGGAGACTTCCTCCCAGCAGAGCAGCAATACATAGTTCAGGGGTCCGGACGCACTGAAATAGGGACCCCTGATTTTATTTATTTTTTTATCGTTGCGGCCCGTGCAGGAGGCGCACATCGTCAGTACGCAACATAGCGCACCTCCGCATTCACTATCTCCTCCCCCGGCCCCACCTGTACTTCTGGTAAGTACTCACAGGGCTCGAGGATGGCGCACTTATTGCGTGTCGGACTCGAGCGGCCGGTGTAAAAGTTGTAGCGTGTGGGGGCACCCTTTCTCGGCCGGGCTCTCGGACCACATCCGAAGTGCCCGACCGATCAGTCCGCCACTGGTTTGTACTGTATATTTTGTAAACCTTGTGTGCTACGGCTATATAATACTTCCTATCTTGCTCAGCTATGTTGTCTGAGCACAGCAATACCACCATATGTACCTTTGCTAGGTATATGCGGACATTGAAGAGGCACATTTGAGACACAGCCATTTAAGTTTTTTCAAGCTTTACATTTTTATGCTGTGTACATACCCCACTTTGGAGTTTTTTTTATTATTCCAGCTACCCCATAAAGGCATACCATTTCTTAAAGAAGACACCCTAGGGTATTTCAAAAGATGTGTTTTGAACCTTAGCGTGAAATTATTTTTCCACTAGCTTATACCAAGTGTAGTGATAACAAGCATTTTTTTATGCCTTTTTGACTCAATGAATTTGTAATATATATTTTGCACACCTTATATGTGCTACAGCACTATAATACATCATCTGTTGCTCCGCTATGTCATCTGAGTACAGCAATACCCCCGTATGTACCTTTACCATGTATATGACAACACAAAGCAAGTTTAACATCACTGTTTGTATCTATGTTTTTGCATATGTGTCAGTGTTTGCTTCTGTGTGTCTGTATCTGCATGTGTCAGTGCATCTCTATTTGCCCAATGCAGAAGTTGCAGGACACCAAATCTCTCCACAGATTTTTGACAATCTTTGAAGCGTTTGTGCCACACTTTATTTGCGCTGCATTTATTGCATCTTCCTCAAAAGCCTTTTGAATCATCTGAATAAATTAATGCAGATTCATTGCATTTGCATTGCATTTTGAATGCGATGGCCACACAGTACACATGCTCACTTAACTGCGTCTAGCGCCCTTACTCACTAGTACAGTAAAGTCGTCAATGCGAGAGAGAGAGAGAGAGAGAGAGAGAGAGAGAGAGTGTATATATATATATATATATATACACATACATACATACACACACACACACACACACACACACACACACACACACACACACACACACACACACACACACACACACTGAAAAATAAATAGTTCTGGTAATAGAATTTTGTAGCGCCCCATGACTGTCTTATGAACGTCACCTATGGATTTTATCTCATGCAGTAATTACCAAGCTTTTTAGGTTCAAGGCACCCTTAATATTTCAGTATTTTTCCAGAATTTCACACACATACAAGTGATTTTTTTATTTTTATATCTCCTGCCACCCTCCTGTCAGCTTACCTTATGTGCCAGGAAAGTGGCTTGGAGTACCGCTGCTGGTGGGAGTGAGAGGTCTGGAGCTCTTCATTCTCCTCTCCCCTCACGTTGCAGCTGCCTCCTCCTACGCTGCCTCCCTGCAGGATGCTGAGAGAAGTGACAGGCTGTCATTTCCTCCCAGTTGGCCGACATTACAGGGGTCCGGTAGCAGTTTTAAAGGACCGCGGCACCTGACTGGGCCCATGTTGAGCAGTAATGTTTCCCCGGTGCTATAATCATAGCACCGGGAAACATTCCGCAGCACCCATGTGTTGTACACACTTTGGGAACCGCTGCATTAATTCATTTAAACTGCTACAAACAAATCAAATTCCTTTTAATTCCATTTTACCTGTGAATTCTAATTTGCTGAATAAGACTCCACAGGTGAATCCCGGACTAATCAATTAATTCAGGCACAGGTTGCAAGGCATTTGAGTTATTTGTAGCAGCTGATATGCATTAACCCCTTCAGGACGGGTGACGGACGAGGTCCGTCACACAGGGGAGACCCTTAATGACGGGTGACGGACCTCGTCCGTCACGCGGTAAAATTAACCCCGGATCGCCGCTATCGCGGCGATCGCGGGGTTAATGGTGCTCCCGGTATGCCTCTGCATTGGAGGCATACCGGGAGCACCCGGTCAAGCTGCCCAGCACATGTGCTCGCTCTGACCACAAGTCGGAGCGAGCACATGTGCTCTGAATACTTACCTACCGGCTCCCTGCACTTCCGGGTTCTGTGTGAAGTGCAGGGAGCCGGATCAGTGCTGATCCTGCCCCCTGCTGGAAAAAAAAATAAAGTTAATTTAAAGTGTCCCCCCCCCCCTTACCCATTTTAATAAAAAATTAACCCCTTCCCTGCCAATTGATCACTGACTACAGTGATCAATTGGCAGGGATTACATTTTACTATGATCTGATTTTTTTTTTTAACCCCTGAGGGTTAATTCTTTTTTTTTTTTAACCCTCAGGGGTTAAATTAATTAAATTAATTAATTAAATTATTTTTAAATTATATATTTAGATAGCTGGGGTAGGTGGAAGTTAGTGGGGAATTGGGGGATTTGACGTTAGGCTAACTAGGGGTTAACGTTAAAAAAAAGTTTTAAAAGAAACTTTAAAAAGTTAAAAATTAAGCTTAAAAAAATGTTTTAATAACATTTAAGTAATAAAAACAAAAAAACACACTTTACCTAGTCCAAATAAAAATTAACCCCTTCCCTGCCAGTCGATCACTGCCTACAGCGATCAAATAGAGATCACAGTATTATACTGTGATCTAATTTTTTTTAACCCCTGAGGATTAACTTTTTTTTTTTTTTAACCCTCAGGGGTTCAATTTATTTAATTAATTAATTTAAATATTTTATAACTATATATTTTGCTAGCTGGGGTGGGTGGGAGTTATGGGAAAATGGGGAATTTACTGTTAGTGCTGCGTACTGCTAGTTAGGGGTTAACAGTAAAAAAAATAGCTTAGAAAAATGTTAAATCTGTAAAAAAGTTTTAAGAAAGTTTAGGAAAGTTTAAAAAAAATTTATAAGCAAAACAAAAGTTTAAAAACTAGTTTTTAAAAGTAAAAAAGTTATAAAAAGTAAAAAATACATTTTAAAAACGCTCATTACCACTACACCTGGAACAAACTAGAGAAAAAATTATCCCACGCCAAGGTTCAAAATATGCCTTTTGAATTACCCCAGGGTGTATTCTTTAATAAATAGTATGTGTTTGTGGGGAAGTTTCAATAACCAACCGTCTAAACTACTCCAAATTGGAACATGGACACAGCGTAAAACTTCAAAGTTAGAAAAAAACTGAATGGCTGCGTCTCAAATGCGCCCCTTCAACATCCACATATACCTGGCAAAGGTACATACGGGGGTATTGCTGTACTCAGCCGACATAGCTGAGCAACATATGAAGTATTATACAGTCATAGTACACATAAGGTTTGCAAAATATGCTGCGCAAACTCACTTTGTATGTCAAAAAGGCAGAAAAAATGCTTATTACCACTACACTTGGTACAAGCTAGCGGAAAAATGATCCCACACTAAGGTTCAAAATATGCCTTTTGAAATACCCTGGGATGTCTTCTTTAAGAAATGGTATGGCTTTATGGGGAATTTGGATTATATAGCCTGGTAAAATACTCTAAAATGGGACATAGTCACAGCATAAAAATTCAAAGTTTGAAAAAAACTGGAATGGCTGTGTCCCAAATGTGCCCCTCCGATGTCCACACATACTTGGCAAAGGTACATACGGGGGTATTGCTGTACTCAGCCGACATAGCTGAGCAACATATGAAGTATTATACAGTCGTAGCACACATAAGGTTTGCAAAATATACTGTGCAAACTCACTTTGTATGTCAAAAAGGCAGAAAAAATGCTTATTACCACTACACTTGGTATAAGCTAGCGGAAAAATGATCCCACGCTGAGGTTCAAAATATGCCTTTTTGAAATACCCTGGGATGTCTTCTTTAAGAAATGGTATGGCTTTATGGGGAATTTGGATTATATAGCCTGGTAAAATACTCTAAAATGGGACATAGGCACAGCATAAAAATTCAAAGTTTGAAAAAAACTGGAATGGCTGTGTCCCAAATGTGCCCCTCCGATGTCCACACATACCTGGCAAAGGTACATACGGGGGTATTGCTGTACTCAGCCGACATAGCTGAGCAACATATGAAGTATTATACAGTCGTAGCACACATGAGGTTTGCAAAATATACTGTGCAAACTCACTTTGTATGTCAAAAAGGCAGAAAAAACGCTTATTACCACTACATCTGGTACAAGCTAGCGGAAAAATGATCCCACGCTAAGGTTCAAACTATACCTTTTGAAACACCCTGGGGTGTCTACTTTAAGAAATGGTAGGCCTTTGTGGGGTAGATTGAATTTAAAACCTGCGAAGATGCTTGGAAATTGCACATAGGCCCAGCGTCAAAATTCAAAGTTTGGTAAAAACGGATATGGCTTGGTCTCCTATATGGCACTGTAGCTTCACAAAATAGTGACAAAGACATTCATTGGGGGTGTATTTTTACTCAAAAGACTTAGCTGAGCATAATTTGGGAGGTTTGAACTTAGTGGCACATATGAAATATACAAAACGCCCAGCAAAAATGCAATCCGTATGTAAAAAATGCACAAAATAATTTTTTTACCACATACTTTGGCATATATTGGTGAAAAAATGGGGGTATGTTAAGGCACA
Organism: Pelobates cultripes; assembly: GCA_933207985.1. NCBI lineage: Eukaryota > Metazoa > Chordata > Amphibia > Anura > Pelobatidae > Pelobates > Pelobates cultripes. The sequence continues at coordinate 49,625,520 of OW240918.1, read as the reverse complement.
ATATGCACCTTATGAGATACCCTGGAGTGTCTACTTTTACAAATGGTAGGCCTTTGTGGGGGTTTTTTGAACAGTCAAACTGTTATAATACCCCAAATGGAAGCTAAGGCTCATTAAATCCGTCTCTCAAAATTCTACTGTGAATACTGTAAAGGACAGGTCTCCTATATGGCACTGTAGCTTCACGAAATAGTGCCAAAGACATTCATATGGGGTGTCATTTTACTCAGAAGACTTAGCTGAGCATAATTTGGGGGGTTTGAACTTAGTGGCACATATGAAATATACAAAACGCCCAGCAAAAATGCAATCCGTATGTAAAAAATGCACAAAATTTTTTTTTACCACATACTTTGGCATATATTGGTGAAAAAATGGGGGCATGTTAAGGCACAATATGCACCTTATAAGATACCCTGGAGTGTCTACTTTTACAAATGGTAGGCCTTTGTGGGGGTTTTTTGAACAGTCAAACTGTTATAATACCCCAAATGGAAGCTAAGGCTCATTAAATTCATCTCTCAAAATTCTACTGTGAATACTGAAAAGGACAGGTATCCTGTATGGCACTGTAACTTCACGAAATAGTGCAAAAGACATACAATGGGGTGTCATTTTACTCAGCAGATGTAACTGAACACAAAATAAAACTTTGTACAGGAATAGCACGCACCAACTTTACAAAATATACACGAGAATTTCTCTGTTATAAGTTTGTGTGCCAAAAACCAAAAAGAACACAATTTTACTCCAATATTTAGCAGAGGTTGGCGGTGAAATGGCTACGTAGAAAGTGTCAAAACAACCTTAGGTAAATAGCCCGTGATGTCTACTTTATATAAATATATACTTTTGTGTGGCAATTTTGTTTTCTTTTATGGCTATTAAGCTTACAAGACAAACATACCAAATTCTAAAATCGCTCCACATTAAAAATTTATTTTACTCCTTGTGCTTTGTGACCTGTAACTACCAAAAAAAACTTAAAATCCCAGACACATTATATATTCTGTAAATCAGAACAAATAAATAAATTTATTTTTAATTACTTTCCTTAACCTGCACTAATTATGCACACATTATTATTGCAAAAACTGTAAAAAAAAAAACAATATTTTTCATTTTTTTGCATTTTTCTGTATTTTTTTTATAATAAGTAAGCATTTATATATATATATATGTTATATCAAATTAAAGCCCTTTCTGTCCTTTAAAAAACAGTATATAATATGTGTCGGTGCAATAAATGAGAGAGATGCAAATTGCAGTTGAACGCAAACAGCAAGAAAATGCAAAAATTGCTTGTGTCATTAAGCGTAAGTCAAGCTTCTGAAGCTGTGTCCTTAAGGGGTTAATGCAAACATTTACTATGTGTACAATATCTTTACCCTCTGGTATCTCTAGAGGGATAATCTGTTTAGTTAATATATGAAATCTACACACACCCACTGGTACAGCATCCCACCCTTTAGTTTACATATCAAGAGAACAAAAATCTCTTTGGTACAGAAAAAGGAGACTGCATTACTCTTACAGCTGCAAGTATCTGCGTTCAGTAGCAATGAAAACAGTGGCAGAATCAGATCACCTTATCTTCTTTGTAAATGGCAAAAAGGTTAGTGATGCAAATGGCATGCTCTATATTAACAGTAATGCAGCTGACTTTCTATGTTTTTATAATTTTAAGGTTGCTGTCCACTTTAATCTGTTTGTCTGTCTAACTATAGCTACACACAAAAACTAAATTGTGCATTGCTGGAATTGAAACAGAATTTGTTTTTAAAAATGGCTTTTATAGATGTTATTCTAGCCTTACTGGATTACATTTTTCAATAAACTATAATCTGAATAACACTTCCCTCCTCTTAACATTTTACTCGCATGATTATTTATTGAAGTGAGAATTTGAAGTGAATTAAGTGATTTTTCAATGTTAAGGCCAGAGTAGCCAAACTGAAACTATAGCTGACTGAGAATTTTTCCAGTTTGGCTATTTTGACCTTAAATTTGAAATTCACTTTTTGAATCTTCATTAAAAAATGTTGCCATCCCTGACTAGGGTAGTGGATATATTTTATAACATTAAAATATGTATCACATCAGCACACTCTGTAAACTGTACATGAAAAATAATCTGGTACTATCTGGGGCATCCAAACTCCAAACATTGATTTCAATATTTATATTGGATGCAACCAAAAAGCTAAAAAAGAAAAAAAAAACAGACAGGGAATGATGGAAAAATGCAATCAAATGCTCAGATTTAACAGAATTGGTCAATACATCTGTATAGGTTTGGTTTAACCCCTTAAGGACCAAGCTTCTGGAATAAAAAGGAATCATGACATGTCACACGTCCTTAAGGGGTTAAACAAATTTGGAGACAGATCGTGTCCGTTCTATTATATTACAAAAATGCACAGGCTACATCTCTGACGCCTAGGGAGAAACGGTTAACTTTATAAAGGGGTACATTGTAATAAATTACAGATTATAAAAGCATGTTACAGGATTTTTATAAATTCTATATTTAAATCAATATTATTTTTAATATTTTAACCTTTGCACACTGTGTGCGGTGACTAAACAAATATAACAGATACATTTCTTTAGGTTCATTTGCAAAAAACTAGAAGAATTTATTTTAGGAATTTGCAGGTTTTTTTTGTTTGTTTTTTAAACTTTTTTTTATTTTTGGCGTGCAGTGTTGAGTACAAGCTTAAGGTATGACATGAGGCATAACCATGATCTATACAGGTTTAAAGTCAATATATGCTGCACTTTTACGTTTTAAAGAGAGACAGAAAAAAAAGAATAGACTGGCTATATGGACTGATAAAATTGGATTGTAACACTCACTCACAAAAAGAAAACTTTGCATGAGGGTGTTGCCTGGAAATATTTTATACAATCCTAAAATAAATAAATATTTCACCAAAATAAAGGTCAGATTAAGAATCCAAAACCTCTGACTATTAAGAACTTGGACATGAATCCATATTCCCCTAACTTACTGGGCTTTATTGGTGATTGCCTATGTAGAGGGATGGATAGAGAGATAGATAGATAGATAGATAGATATATATACACACACACACACACAAAACAAGGTGGGGGGGGGGAGTATGATATCTGCTTTCAAAATCTGATGTATCTCCTTTGCATTCAAACTGATATAAAGGTTAGCAATTTAATCGTTAATAGAGCTAATGTAGAAATAGATAACTTTTCCAAATCTGCAGTCAAATATGCACTGTGTTAAAGTAAGCAAAGCCAATGTGATAATTAAGCCCTTACGTAGAATCTGCAGCCTCACATCTGGTTTGTTGGAATAAACTAATCATGGAATTAATTGATAGAATTTCAATGCTCACTTAAAAATCTCTACAAGTGTCTCCAGTATTGAAACAGAGTATTAAAGGTTGAGCTATTACAATGATTGAGCTCTTGCACAGAATCTGTAGCTGCACATTTAGTTCATAAGAATAGACTTAAAGTTAGGATCAAATTAAATAAATTTCCGATGCTCACTTTGGATCGCTACTGATTGCCCCAGTATATTGAAACAAATTTTAATTTTTTTTTTTTTTTATATATATAAATCATAAATAAGCCTCTTGGATCTTAAAGGACCACTTTAGGGACCCAGACCACTTCAGCTTAATGAAGTGGTCTGGGTGCCAGGTCCAGCTAGGATTAACCCTTTTTTCTATAAACATAGCAGATTCAGAGAAACTGCTATGTTTATATTACGGTTAATCCAGCCTCTAGTGGCTGTCTCATTGACAGCCGCTAGAGGCGCTTGTGTGCTTCTCACTGTGAAAATCAAGTGAGAAGACGCCAGTGTCCATAGGAAAGCATTGATAATGCTTTCCTATGAGACTGGCTGAATGCGCACGCAGCTCTTGCCGCACATGCTCATTCAGCTGAGGAGAGGAGGAGGAGATCTCCCTGCCCGGTGCTGGAGAAAGAGTTAAGTTTAACCCCTTCCTAACCCTAGAGCCCGGCGGGAGGGGGACCCTGAGGGTGGGGGCACCCTCAGGGCACTATAGTGCCAGGAAAAAGAGTATGTTTTCCTGGAACTATAGTGGTCCTTTAAATATCAGTTCAAAGTTATTCAACCTATAATTTAAACAGACAGTTGAAAGCAGTTAGATATAGACAAAGCCTCGCTCCCTTTTGATCTTACTAGATAGTCAAAGGGATGAAAATAAATAAATTTAAGTGCAAATAGATGGAAACCATGCTTCTAAAAAACTTGGTTTTCTACACCATCGTGCTTAACGTGTTTAGTTCCCTGTGATAGATATGGACTGATAAATTGGTCTGGCTGCAAATTGTAATATGAGTCAACTAATAATAACAGTGGACAGTGGCATGGGTGCAGCCCCACATGGGCCTTAAGCCCTAAAAAGGAACAGCGAGCCGGGGCAGCCCTGGAGGCAGCAGTAGGGCGACTGAGGCAGGTAAGTGTGCTCGCCTGTGAACTGAGTCCCAGAAAACTTGGCATAGCTTTCCATCTTGGCCTTGATACGTAGAAATTGGGCAGGCTGGTTTCAAAGGTCTGCTGAGGCATAGTGGTAACTTACCCCAGCGGAAACCATGATATCCCCCACTGGTTCAGAGGGGGGCCGTGTAGAAGTCGCTGGTAGCCATATGACCACAGTCAGGAGATTGGCCGCCTCCCTGAGCCGACAAGCCAGCAGACTAAGTCTGGATGTTAGGATTTCTCACCAAAGTGTCACAGTCTAGAGTCCGGGATAAGTTCCCAGGCTGGAAGCCTGTCTGCTGTACGTTCTGGTCAGCTTCCAAAATAGAATGAGCTGTTTTTAAATCGGGTTAATGGCTCTGGGTATCTGGAGCTATTAACAAACACATCCTACCATCTTGGGTCAGGCTCAGGCCCTGCCCACCAGTACTTTGATTACTGATAGATTTGTTAAGAGTGAATCTATTTGATATTTCTGGTTTCATAAATATTCAAAACCTATGTTTTATTTAGTATTTGCATGTGAAAATTCAACATTTTTAAAGCTGAACCCGGGTAGCACTAATCATTCTGTTAAAATGATTGGATTACAACTGTATTTGCTTTTAGTGAATATGAGAATTGTAAATTTAGTTGTAGTTTTGGCTATTTTAACTTGGTGAATAAATTATTTTTATTTATTTTTTAAAACACCTAATCTAGGCAAAAATAATTGGGGTTTAGTTACATTATATGATCATACATTGCATAAGCCTGCCACAATGTCAATGATATATATATATATATATATAATATATATATATATATATATATAACGTGTATATTTATCTACTATTTTTACTACTTATAATTCAAGGGACCTGCCTGACAACTCAGGCAGAAAGTCCAGCGAATTTAGTTTACAAGCCCTATATTTAACCCTGTAACTTTCCAAAACACCATAAAACCTGTACATATTGGGTACTGTTATATTCGTGAGACTACGTTAAACATAAATATGAGTATTTTAGAACTCTAAAACATGTAATGATGATGATGATATTACCAGTAAAAGCGCAGTTTTGTGTGAAAAATGCAAAAACAATAAAAAATAGGAAACCTAACTTTGGCTAGGATTTGTGGCTACTATAAAAGACCAGACTTCCCCAATTCTTAATACCCTGGGTTGCATAGTTTTATGAATGGTATGCCATGATGGGCTAATTCTCATTCCTGGGCTGCCATTATTGTCTCAAATGCAGCATAGATCACCTAACCAATCTGGCAAACAGAAATGGGAAAAACCTATATTTGACCCTGTAACCTAAAACCTTAACAGGAGGGTACTGTTTTACTCATGAGACATCGCTGAATACAAATATGAGCGTTTTAGAGCAGTAAAACATATGACATTAATATCATCAGTGAAAGGGCATTTTATTTATTTTTTAATGGGAAAACTAATATGAACGTTAAGTTTGGCCAGGGTTTGTGACTGACTACTAAAAAAAGACTAGACCTATCCCATTAGGAATACCCTGGATTGTCTACTTTTGCAAATGGTATGCCATGATGGGGGCAAATTTCAATGTATAAAAAAATAAATAGGCAAGCCCTATATCTGACCCTGTAAGTTTTCAAAACTGCACAAAACCTGTACGTGGGGGGGGTGGGGGGGAGGGGTTCTGTTGAACTCTTAAGACCTCGCTGAACACAAATATGTGTATTTTATTGCAGCAAAAGCAAACAGTATTATGACATTCACAGTTAAAATGCCATGCAGAATTTGAAAAATAACAAAATGTCTTAATTTCTCAAAGTTCTCTAAATTGTATTCATATTAAATTATGTTTCAAATATAAATATATGATATAAAAGCCCAGTTTCTCCTGAACAAAATGATATTTAATAAGTGTGGATGCACTTAATATGAATAAGGTAAATTATGGTTAAACTAACATACCGAGCAAATTCCAGGTTTTGTTTACGTTTTGTTTTGATCAGAACGTGTACAATTGACTCCGTCCTTAAGCCCCTTCCCGCCGGATGATGGACCTAGTCCGTCATGGTGGGGAAGCAGTTAACGGCGGATGATGGGCCGGGTCCATCATGCGGTAAAGTTAACCCCAGATCGCCACGATCGCTCCTCCGGTCTGCCTCTGTATTAAATTTTATTAATTAATGGAAATATATTAAAATTATATATTTAGCTAGCTGGGGTGGGTGGAAGTTAGTGGGAAATTTTGGCTAGCTAGGGGTTAACGTTTAAAACTTTTTAAAAACTTTTTTTAACAGTTAAAAAAGTTTTAATAACGTTTTAAAAAAAAAAGTTACAAAAAATTCCCCCGCCTTTACCCAGTCCTAATAAAAATTAACCCATTCCCTGCTAGTTGATCACTACCTACAGTGATCAAAATACAGATCACAGTATTTTACTGTGATCCAATTTGTGTTTATTTTTTAACCCCATAGGGTTAACTTTTTTTATTTATATTTTTTTTTAACCCTCAGGGGTTCAATTTATTTAATACATTTTTAAATATTTTAAAATATGTTTTGCTAGCTGGGGTGGGTGGGAGTTATGGGAAATTGGGGAATTTACAGTTAGTGCTGCAAACTGCTAGTTAGGGGTTAATGGTAAAGTTTATAAAAATGTTAAATCTGTAAAAACAAAAAAAAAGTTTTTTTTTTTTGTTTTTTTAAGAAAGTTTAGGAAAGTTAAAAAAATAAGCAAAAAAAGTTTAAAAAAGTAAAAAAATACATTTAAAAATGCTCATTAACTTGGAACAAACTAGAGAAAAAAAATATCCCACGTAAACGTTCCAAATATGCCTTTTTAATTACCCCAGGGTGTATTCTTTAATAAATAGTATGTGTTTGTGGGGAAGTTTGAATAACCAACCAGCTAAACTACTCCAAAATGGAACATGGATATAGCGTAAAACTTCCAAGTTAGAAAAAAGCTGAATGACTGCGTCTCAAATTTGCACCTTCAACATCCACATATACCTGGCAAAGGTACATATGGGGGTATTGCTGTACTCAGGCGACATAGCTGAGAAACATATGAAGTATTATACAGTTGTAGAACGCATAAGGTTTGCAAAATATACTGTGCAAACTCACTTTGTGTGTCAAAAAGGCTGAAAAAATGCTTATTATCACTACATTTGGTACAAGCTAGCGGAAAAATTATCCCACGCTAAGATTCAAAATATGCCTTTTGAAATACCCTGGGATGTCTTCTTTAAGAAATGGTATGCCTTTATGGTGTAGTTGTAATATGTAGCCTGCTCAAGTGCTCCAAAGTGGGACACGGACGCATCAAAACCCTCCATCGAAATTCACACTTAAAAACCTGAACTTGTCACATCTCTTTTACAGCACTGGACCTTCACAAAATAGTGCCTAGGTCATACATTGGGCATATTGTTTTACTCAGAAGATGAAACTGAGCATAATTTTTGAATTTTTAGGACAGTGGTACATATTAAGTGCAAGAAATACTCAGTAAAAATGCAACATATATGTAAAAATGCCATTTCCCCTCCCCCTCCCCCCACCACCACAAACGTTGACATAAATTGGTGGAAAAATTGTGACACGTTAAGGCACAATATACACCATATAAGATACCCTGGGGTGTCTGCTTTATCAAGTGAAAGCCCTTTGTGGGGTTATTTGAACAGTCACACTGCTATAATACCCTAAAATGAGACATAGGCCCGTCTTACCCATCTACGAAAATTCTAACTATAGAAACTGAAATAGCCTGGTCTCTTATATGGCATTGTAGCTTTACGGAAAAGTGCCAAAGGCATACAATGGGGGTATTGTTATACTCAGCAGATGTAGCTGAACACAATATGGGGTTCTGAGCAGGAATAGCACACACCAGCTTCACGAAATACACTTTACAAAAACCTTGTTATATGTGTATATGCCAAAATAAAGAAAAACACAATTTTACTCCAATATTTAGCAGAGATTGGCGATAAAATGGCTACGTAAAAAGTGTCAAACTAACCTTAGTTAAATAGCCTGTGATGTCTATTTTATATAAATATATACTTTCGTGTGGCAATGTTTTCTGTGAGGGCTACTAAACCTACAAGAACCTACATACCAACTTCTAAAATTGTTGCAAATTGAAATTTTATTTTAGTCCTTGTATTTTGTGACCTGTAACTTTCAAAATAAGCTGAAATCCGATGCATATGTTGTACTCTATAAATCAAGACACATTCATTTCTTTTGTTTTGAATATTTTTATTGGTTTCACAATATACGTGCATATATCAAACTGATTTGTGACAAAACAGGTTTTCACCCACGCAGGGGCATAAGCATATATGGCGGAAGCGGTTCTTTAGTCAGGCATCGTGAGACGATAGTAAATCATAGCTATTAGCATTATGACCGTGTCTTAATTGCACAATAGGTATGCTATGAAATAGGTGTACACATATTATAAATAGTATGATTAGTACTATAAGATAGTAGCCGGTATCCAGGAGCTTATTGAAAGGATGAGTGGTATTATAGATGATATATTTAGAGGTGAATAAATCTGATTAAAACCTGTAGATGGATATCTTGAGTGTCTATTGTTAAAGATAACTGTATGGCATGGGTGTCCTTAACTCTGGAAAATGGAGCATCCCAGGGTAAATACCACCTCTTGCCAATTTTTATACTTCCAAATAGAATGAAAGATACAATAGCCAAATGTTATAGATGTGCTTAAAATAACACTAACTATTATCACGCAAGTATAATACTTGCTAAGATCAAGCAAAACCGGTACCATACACTGGTTGCTGTGTGCAATATAAAAATATCGCTGGAAAACAACTGAGAGTAAAAAAAGTCAAATTTATTCCAAAATATTTAAAAATAGAATAAAAAATGAGTCCACAGACACAATACCAGTCTATTAAAAGTGCTTAATACAGAATAACCTTGTTCTCAGGCAAAGATGGATGTAGATGTTACTTGCGATTATTCACATCCAGATTCTGATCGCATTATTAAATCAGTTACATTTAGCCAGTGTTAGCTTATGCGTTTATCCTTCATATGCTGCAGCAGTCAGACTATACAGTAAGCTAAATAGTGTATGCAACGTCTGCTGGTAACTAAGCAGCATACCTAGAATCTGTATAAAATAATAAGAAAATGGTCTATATCAAACATGCATATAAATCATAACTGCGTGGACTATGTCCTTGTAAGCGGTAGTGCTGTACATCTGATGCACTAAAATTAACGCTCCTGGACCATTGTAAATAATTACATGTGTCTCTCAATGCGGTTTCTCGGTGTCACCGTGAGGTTGGTGTCTAGGGAGGGTCCATAAGTATAGCCCAATGTATAAGTCCCAGGTATGGTGTTTGAGACTTATGTATTCCATCCGGAATTTTTGTGCTGGTCTGAAGATTATATAATCTGGCTGACTGTGTGGGAGTGATGTCGGGTGCGGCCCTTGTGAGCATGCAAAGCGGTCGGGTCGCCAATGTAGGTCAGGGAGCATCCAGCACTCCTCAGCTGCCAGGTCCCGGCCGGCCCCCAGCCTGGTCCAGGCTGCCCTCTGGGCAATGTGGGCTTTTGCGGTGCCCCCACCCAAAGAGTCCACACTACCAGTGTCCCCTGCACCTCCCCCGTACCTCAAGCGCCCCGGTAGGTCCACAGTCCACTCTGTATGTCTCTCCCATCGCCGGCCGCTTCTCCAGAGCAGGGGCTGCACGGCCCCACAGCCACCGGTCCGCCGGAGGCGCGCTCCGCTGAGCCCACAGTGGTGGGGACAAGTTCCTCCGGGTGCCCTCCTCATCCAGAGGTAGAGCGGTCATGGAATCGGCTCCTGGGCCATCAGGGCAATCTGTCCGCGGCCCCGACCTCCATGGGTCAAGCAGTGGGCGCCGGGGTCTCCCACCATGCACGGGTCCGCCGTCTTCCGCTTCTTACTGCTGGTGGTTTCCATTGTAATAGCCTCTGCCAGTGTAGGGGAGAGGCACAGGTTTTGGCCGGGAGCTCCCGCCTTAGCGTGTGCGGTCCCCAAATGGCTGGGATTACCCCCACCGGCTGCCCTCCTTGGAAGCATGTGTCTCCGGCATGTGTGCCTTTTAGTGCGATCCTTCGTTGCCGGGTCTCATTTATGCAATGTCGTTGCTTGTGGAGGTTAATAGGCCGGGTGTGTCGGTTTCACTGCTCCCGGTGCGTTATTAAGTACCGAATCGGAGCTGAAATATTTCTCTTTCTGATTATGTGCTGATGTCCGGCTTTAAGGGCCATGCTTATGCGGTTTTAATGCCGTTCTTTGCGGCTAGGGCTGAGCTCTGGTAGTTTGCTGCCATGCGGCTCGACGGCCCGGCCCCACATTAATTTCTTTTGAATTACTTTTTCTAAGCTGGCCATTTTATGCACACGCTATTGTTGCCAAAGCTGTGGAGGGAAAAAAAAAAATATATATATATATATATTTTTTTTCAATTATTTCTATAATTGAGACTGTATCTATTTATATGTGACATTAAATTAAAGCCCTGTTTGCCCTCTAAAAAAACGATGCATAATATGTGTTGGTGCAATAAATGACAGAGATACAAAATTGCGTTTGAACACAAACCGCAAAATATGCAAAAATGGCTTGTCCTTAAGCGTAAGACAACCTTCTGAAGCTGTGTCGTTAAGGGGTTATGAAGCAAAATAATCTTCACTAATAAGGATTATATCAGAGCAGTATGGCTGCAATTAGCAAGAAAAATACTGTAAAATGTTTGGTGGCAACATTTATTTGCCCTGTTTTTTTCGAAAAACTTTATAGAACGTTCGAACATTGGGAGATTTTCTGTGTGAGTGCGCTATTTTTTTAATTTATTCTACTTTCTTCTATTTTATTTAAACTTTTGCACCCAGGGCAACTGCCCCTGTGCCGGCCCCAAATCCACCCCATTCTATGCCACTGCTACTTACAGATATAGAATACTAACTACTCAATGAAATTATACACTGAATTGCCATTGTAGACTGCAAGTTCATGTTCCAGGTTTAAAATAAATCCCACCAGTTAGAATTTTCACACTATCAGGGCAGCAGGGCCGGATTAACATAGGGGCTGATGGAGCTCCAGGCCCAGGCCCATGGAATAGGCCCATTGATTTAAAAAAAAAAACTTTTTTTTTAAAAACATTATTTTTTTTTTTCTTCACATACTACTCTTAGGGATTCCACCTGGCTTTTAATTTATTGGCACAGCCAGTATTTGGGGCTGCCTGGCGGTGCTGGTATTGCAGTGATACTGGCAATACAAATGCTGGTATTTTTATCAGTATAAACAAGAGATTACTCCGCAATACCAGCACGGGCTAGTAGGGGTCGCTGTGTGTGGAGAGAGGCAGGGATAGGAAGTTACAGCATATCCCTCCCTGCCTATCTATACTCACTGATCTGCAGGGGTGCAGCTACACAGCACAGAAAGGCCAGACAGCAACTCCCACCCTGCTGAGACAGTCTACAGCTCAGGGAAGTAAGGGATGGGGGGGGGACAGGCTGCAAGGAGACATACACTGAGACACTAAGGGACATTGGGAGACATTATGGCAGACACTGAGACATTAAGGGACAATGGGAGACATTATGACAGACACTGAGACACTGGGAGACATTATGGCAGACACTAAGGGACACTGGGAGACATTATGGCAGACACTGAGACACTGGGAGACATTATGGCAGACACTAAGGGACACTGGGAGACATTATGGCAGACACTAAGGGGCACTGGGAGACATGGCAGATACTGAGGCACTAAGGGACACTGGGAGACATTATGGCAGACACTGAGACACTAAGGGACATTGGGAGATACTATGACACAGACACATGGGGACACAGTGTCCCCATGTCTCCCAGCCAGTGTCCCTGGTGTCTCAATGATCCCTAGTCTCCCAGTGCCCCCAGTCTGCCAGTGTCTCACTGTCCCCATGTCTTCTAGTGCCTCCATGGCTCTCATTGCCTCAAGTGTCACAATGTCCCCATGTCTCCAAGCTAGTGTCCCTAGTGTCTGTGGCCCTGGTGTCTGTGTCCCCATGTCTCCCAGTGCCCCATGTCTCAATGTCCCCATGTCCCCCAGCCAGTGTCTCTAGTGTCTGTATCCCCATGTCTTCAAGTGTCCCCATGTGTCCCAGCCAGAGTCCCCTAGTGTCATTGGTGTCTCCATGTACCTAGGTCTCCCTGTGTCCCTAGGTCTCCCTGTGTCCCCAGGTCTCCCCGTCTTCCTAGAGTCCTAGTGACATGGGGACCCTGGGATACATGGGGACACAGGGAGACATGGGGCATTGAGACACTGTGATACATAGGATCACTGGGAGACCTGGGGACACGACACTAGGGGACACTGGGAGACATGGGGCACTGAGACCTGGAGTAATCGACACATGGGGGCACTGGGAGACATGGGGGCACTAGGAGGAATCCATCTATACAGCAGAATCAAACTAAGTAGTTTTTTGGTGATTTTACAGCATTTTCTCTTATGTCACTCCTTGTGATTTACATCATGTGATGTCAACCATACATATTTAATTATGCAAATTAGTAAGGCCGGTATGTTTTTCCAAGAAAGGTGGCAACCCTAACTACTTTTCACATACTCTTACTTAAGTATGGAAACTTAAGTGGGATGTATGGGAACAAAACTTGTGTGGACTGGCTGACAATGAATATAGTTAAAGGGACACTGGAGTCACCAGAAGAACTACAGCTTATTGAATTTGTTCTGGTGAGTAGAATTATTACCGTCAGGCTTTTTGCTGTAAACACTGTCTTTTCAGAGAAAATGCAGTCTTTACATTACAGCCTAGTGATAACTTCACTGGCCACTCCTTAGATGACTGTTAGAGATCCTTCCTGGTCATGGCTGCCTAAAATGCATCCAAACATTCAGTGTCTCCTCCCTCTGCATGCAGACACTGAACTTTCCTCATAGAGATTCATTAATGAAATTCATCTATATAAGGAGATGCTGATTGGCCAGGGCTGTGTTTGAATCATACAGGCTCTGACCCTGATCTGCCTCTTTGTCAGTCTCAGCCAATCCTATGGGGAAGCACTGTGATTGGATAAGGCCACCACTTCTAATGATGTCAGCAGACTGCTTGTTTTTATGAGTCTAACAGCATGCAGAGTTACAGCTTCAGGCTTGAATATAGATTTTGCTATATTTATGGAGGCATGAGGGGTCCAGGGGGGGCTAGATGGTGGTGTTAACACTATAGGGTCATGAATTCATGTTTGTGTTCCTGACCCTATAGTGATTCTTTAAGGTAATGCTGACTTTGGTCTCTCTAACACTGTGGCATGTTCCCTTTCTTCTACACTCACTACATACAGCTTTTCTCTGTCTCAGACCATATACCAGGAGCTTCTGCCTGCTAGTAAGAAGGTAAGGAGACAAGTGGACCAGCGAGTGCTAGGGGACCGTCCTTAGAAAGCGTTGAGTGAGCGCATCATTAGATGCATTTATGCCAAGCTCAGGGTGCTGTCTGCATAGTATGCTCTTAGTTGGCCAGCTGCATGATTGGCAGGCAGCCAGACATGCATTCATGTCAGGCTGGCCTTCTAATTCTTTGAGCAGACATGTCCTCTTTTTGGGCATGTTTGCCCGTTTTGGCAGGTTATGTGATTTGTGTCAGTGGCAAACCCTTTTACCGTGCCCATTGACTTCCTGCTTGATTGGACGTTGCTGTTAGGGGTTATGGATTTACTTGAAAGCTGAAAACATAAATTAGAGAGAGATTAGCCTAGGGTATGTGTTTTCTTATAGCTGCTGTTTTCTTTCTCTCCAGCACTATCTCCATCAGATACATGATGCTTGGGAGTGTTTTACTGTTTTTGGTCGATATGATTCTGTAATTAGGCCCGTCATAATTGTCAGCACCAGGCCCACTGGGCTCTTAATCTGGCCCTGCAGGGCAGCTGGGTTATTTACCGAGGTGAGAATTCAAAGTGAATGCGCAATATTTAACGTCAATATAGCCATTGTGGAAGAAAATCTCAGCTTTGCTGTCAGTTCAGCTAGTTCAGTCTGGCCTTACGGTGAGAATTCCAACTGAGATTCAAATTTAATACACAACCCTTCATAGCCCCGCGGGGTCACAAAGATTTATTGTTGATCCTTTTTGTCATTTAGCCAAATTACTATTAATTATCTATTTAAAACTAGACTCTTTCCTGAATATTTCCTTTTGTAAATATATTCTCTTTTATAGTAGATTGATACTAGTTTTTATTTCTCAAAATGCTTTGGCAGAAATGATACTTTATCCTATCTGTGTGTGTTTTCTAATGTTTAACCCTTCAGCTTTTCACCAGAGAGAGAACTTTTCCCATATAATCAGACATTAGTGATCATTTTTTACCTTTTTGTTTCTTACTACTTTTTTTTTATTATAGTGTTAATTATTTATTGTAGTGAACTATGTTTATTTTCAAAAAAAATTCCCCCCCTCCCCATGATTTATTTTTAATCGTTATTTCCTACATTTGCAGATAATTGAGCAGAGAATTGATCCGGAGACCATGCTCCTCCCTTATTTGAGAAAGCAACATATCCTTTCATGTTACTGTAAAGTCATTCTTCCTATGCATAGAGACTTATTGACTAAAGTGGGAATGGTGGGGAAGTCAAGGTGAATTTAAAATTTAAGGCAAAAGTAGCCAAACAGGGGGAGGGAAATATCCAAGTCACCTATGCTACTTTGGCCTTATGTAAAATTTACTTTGACAACCAGGCATACAGAATAAATAAAATAAACGTGTAAATGTAATAGCACAGCTCATTTTAAACATTTAGTTGGCATCAGGATGTGTAAAAACTCACATGTAACAGCTCTGTTTTAAAGAGGAACCAATGTAGGAAGACAAAGACGGTCCCATCCAAAAATTACATTTGGCACCATAACCATTACAGCAGCCATTACATGGTTATGTAATGGCGCTCGTTGTGCTTCTCAAAACATGATTAATTAGTTTAAATCTGCATATTGACTATAGATTCCCTTTTGAATATTTTTATATATTTTATTTCCATTCTGATAGAACTCTGTGGGACAGTACATTCCATTATTTAACAGCAATAAATCTTTATTAAAGGAACACTATAGTCACCAGAACAACTACAGCTTAATGTAGTTGTTCTGGTGGGTATAATAGCTCCCTTCAGACATTTGCATGCAAACACTGCCTTTTCAGAGAAAAGGCTGTGTTTACATTGCCTCTAGGGACACCTCCAAGTGGCCACTGGAGGAGCTTCGTGGCTCAGGGCTGCACAGTAAGCAGCTCTGCCGTTCAGCGTCCCCACGCTCTGCATGGAGACGCTGAATTTTCTTCGTAGAGATGCATTGATTCACTGATTGGCCAAAATGGCATTTGGCCCAGCCCCCGTGTTGATTTTCCCTCTGGGAAAGCATTGGATTTGCTAAAAATCAGCTGTTTAGATGATATCACAAAGGGAGCGGAGCCAGCGCCAGCGGACCCACGCAGCACTGGAAATAAGATGAGTTTTTAAACTTTTGTAGGGGGACTAAGGTGGGTGCAAGCCACCTAAATGGTGGATTTAGCAATATAGGGTCAGAAATAAATGTTTGTGTTCCTGACCCTATAGTGATCCTCTAAGGTGTGCCATGATTATTATTATTATTATTAATGGCAGAACATATAAAACTATAAGGTTTTAAAGTATGAAAGGTTAGAATGCCCAATTTTATAACTGGAGGGCTACAAAAAGTCCAATGATTAGAAAAAAATGAAAGAAAGACGAGGGGGGAGGGGATGACTATTGGCATAAGAAGACAAGTCACAGGTTTTTCAATTAATCCATCTGTTCAATGCATGGACTCATATATAATTATTATAACAAGATTTTAAATTATTTAGGCACACATCAGAGTTAATGCATATGATAATAAGCATAATTTCTCCTTTAATTCCATACATGAATATATGTAACTTTCAATTATTTCAGTTGACTTGCAGAATAAAAAAAAACCACAGACCTATATAGTCAAGCACTGTCAATGCCTGGCATTCATCGAGCTATCTTGCATAACTAACAAGGCGTGCTGGCAATTTCCATGTGCCTAATTTACTTTGATACGGAAAAGTCATGAGGATCCATTGACGGAACACATAAGTAACAAACTCCTAACAGTTCTTGGCCCAAATCAAAATATATAGAAAGTCTAAAGAAATGTTTCTATAATTTTGCTTTTTAATTTTTTTTGTACTTTACATCTTACAATACAGTTGTATAATGTATGCAAACACATCTAAACACAAGGTTTAGAGTTTAGTTTTTTTTGTTTTTTGTTTCATGTATAAACACAGTCACCATACAGCAAGCTATGTCATAAAATTATGTTTGTCACATGAATAATCGCTATTGAACAAATCTTTGGTAAATAATACAGTTTTACAGAAGTTACACGTGCAAGAAAACCCACATTGCACAACTTGGCAATGAGCAAATTAAATCAGCTGCAACTTTGGTTTGTAAAGCAAAGCAATGCGACTATAAAAAAACAAAACAAAAAAAAAAAACGTAAAAAAGCAAAATCCCCTCTGTAGCAGACCTCCCTGTACCCAGACTGGGTACCTCCGCCAAAGGACCACTTCCTAGCTGGAACCGGGGGCAAACCACAGCATTTCTGCCCAGTCACAGTGGCTTGACTGGAACCGCTCTCTCCTGGAGCTGAATGGGGAAGCTGCTCTAGCAACCCCGAGGCACTGGACGACACTCAGTCCTGGGAGCTCTAGTCTTTACAAGGACTTTCCCCATTGAATCCTCCACACTGGAAAAATGATTAAAGAATAGCCCTTTCCCCTCCCAGTAACCAGACGACACATAGTTCTGGGAGTACAAGCTGGAATCCTTTATTGGCAGCCAGCACTGGCTTTGTATGCATGTCCCCATGCAAGGGGCATTCCCCCTGGACCTGAGCATAAACCACAGTAGAAACACACAATTACATTGGCTTCCAGATCCAGGACACTCTTATACATAATCAGATAATCCCTCCTCTGTGCCTGGGAGATAATTGGATCCGGAATTGTACTAATCTAATCCAATATTCTCCACGCACAGAAAAAAAAAGTACCCTATAAATACATTAAAAAACAACAAAAAGTTACATCCCCTGATAGCACTGATCTGGGTGACCAACACCAAAAATCACCCAGATCAGTTCAAGGGTTCAGGAATTTCCTGGTAGTCATTTGTTTGAGCGACACACGCATGGTCCCATGCCAAAAACCGTTCCAGAGAATCAGGGCTTGCGGTCGGTCAAGTTTGGTAGTTTAAAAACGAACAAACTACTGAACATAGTCAATAGTCATACCATGGAGCTTGTTCCCCTTGTTAGTGGGAACGTTTCCACCGAACAGTATCTTTCTATGTGTTGTCGAACCGAACTTAGGTGATCATGGAAGTCCAGCGGTGTTCCGAGGTTTCAGTATCCGAAAATAGTTCCATGAACTCGACGACCAAACACTGCTGCCTGCGTTCATGTGAACAAGATAGCCACCACCTCGTGGTCGTCCATAGGAATTGCGGCCACCCAGACGAACACTTAGAACACTGAGGTGGAAATTGTTACAAAGTAGCAATTAGACTTTACAAGCTCCAGGGTGGTCTCTGGTTCATGCAGCTGTCCGGTTCCCGAACCATACAGTCCAAATACATGAACGGAGACTTTTATATCCCATTTTACAAGGTTCATAGTCTGTGGGCAGGAGGCTGGCAAGCAGGCTCCTCCAGGAACTCGTGGCAAACTCACTTGAAAAAGAGATTTTGTCACACCCTCCTGCCTGCTTCCTGTACCTCCTCTACTGATGGAAGTATATATTTATCAACCTTACGGTTTTGTTTTTTTTCCCCAGTACGAGGCCAACATTTTTGCTGTCCCTAGTCAGGATCTAACTATTTGTTGTCACTGATAGTTTAAAGGTTCCAATACCAATTTTACCTCATCTTCATCTTTTCCTTTAATTAGTGATAATTTTGGCAGTGACATTTTGAAAAACAAAGATTCCTTGACAGCTTTATTTTCAGTGCGTCTTTCAGGTACTAAATATGGCTGTGGAGAAGGTGGCTGTGGATCCTGTACAGTGATGATATCAACTATTCATCCCATCTCCAAGAAGATAATGTATCCTATACCATCAATGCCAACTCTAGACTATAATAAAGAAGATAAAATGTTAACACAAAGTTTAGTAGTGGTGGGTAGGAATGACTATTGTCCATATCCGTGGCCAGAGCTAAATATAAGTCCAGTATTCCTCCCCATAACATAAAATATTTAATTAAAAAAGGCAAATATTATTTGTGGAAGGAGCAAGATGGGAGGCAAGTGGATATGCATACAAGATAGTCTTCTAATGGAAATTAAGTGAGAATGTATTAAAGTGTTCTGTTCTAAAAAAGTGGTCAATCACCAGCAGGCATATTCCAATGGTGACTTCTCCTTTTTTACATTTTTAGAGCAGAACCTTTTTATAAAAAACCATTAGTTATGCCAGAGACCCTGATTAATTTTAATATCTCAATTTTTTTATTAAAAGTTCTTTTTTGTTTAAAGTGATACAATATAATCTTGCAAGTTATACAACGATAAAAACAATAATACAGAAATAAAAACTATAGTGCAGTCAGCATCTTCAGGTAGAGAGAAATAAAAGTGGAGGCCACTACAGAAACTGGACTGTGTAATGTATCAGCACAGACAGACCTTTAAAAAGGTAAGGAATATCCTATTCAATGGTGTACAAGACCAACAGCCTGGGGGTCTGTATAGTAATGGATGTTCGGGGTTCCAGACTTTAGGTGAATAGAATTGCACCCAGGAGGGCCATACTTTTATATTGCTGCTTGCTTGAGGGATGATTTTTAAAATGTTTTTTTCTGTTGTTGCTCATGTATGAAACGTGCACTGGTAAGTTATATAGCTTTGACAGCACGTAGACATTTCGCAGCCAATGCCTGTTTGCTACCTGTCTGCTCCCTGCATGGAACAGCAGTCACCACAGTGGAAGGAATTGGAAGCACCACCACCAGACTCCACCCAGTACAGGTAATTTAGCCATGGATCCCTGCGCTGGCTACATTTACAATCAAAAGAAGGAACTAATAGGATTATTGAGTTCATTGACATTCCACGCTGTACATAATTACCAGGTTCTTGAAGACAGGAAAGTAAAGGGATTCTGGGCATAGACTATAAGGTGGTAAAGGGTGTGACCTTACACTCACACAGAAAAGCAGTGGCTTACTTTATTGAAAGATAAGGGAGACAAATTGAGAGACATGGCTGAATGTCTGAGAAACATGAATGTTGGTTAGGTATATAACTGTATGTTTTGCTGTATGGGTGCTTTTATATATTAAAGTCTATTCTTATAGGTACACTATAGTCACCAAAAACACTTTAGCTCAATGAAGCAATTGTGGTGTATAGATCATGTCCCTGCAGTCTCACTGTTCAATTCTCTGCCATTTAGGAGTTAAATCACTTTGTTTAATGCAGCTCTAGTCACACCTCCTTGCATGTGACTTACGCAGCCTTCCTAAACACTTCCTGTATGTAGAGTCATCTAATTACACTTCCTTTATTGCAAATTGTTTAATTTAGAATTCCTTATCTCCTGCTCTGTTAATAGCTTTCTAGACCTTGCAGGAGCCGTGTGTGTGATACTGTCACGGTGCACCTTGAGCCCTGAAGACAGCAAGACATGGCTGCCCCTGTAAGACACCTGGTGTGTTTCTCTTCTGGCGGACGGATCAGGTGACATGTACCATGACCTCCACGCTGCTCCAGGATTCTATTTAAACTCTTAGAATCCTGTGCACCCTAGTGTGAGTTACCTGGAAGCAGTGTGGAGGTCAGTGGGTATACAAACGGATGTAGCGTCCCACCCACGTAGGGGATTTGTCTCACCTGACCACTGGTTACCCTGTCTCCTTATTTAGGTCCTTAGACTCCTCCTCATGGGAGGGCCCTTATTCCCTTTCCCCTATAAAAGCACAGAACACCCTTGGTTCTGTGCTCAGTTGTTTTGTTCATCCCTAGGAGTGAAAAAAAAACATCTCCTAAGGCATTTTGCCTACCTTTTGTTTATGGAAAACCCTTGCTGTGTAGCCTGTGTTCCTGTTTCCTGCTGATTCCCCTTTAAAAGGTCTTTTGCATATTTTACTTTGTATTGGATTAAACCTTGCAATACTGATTCTCCTTTGGACTGCCTTACGTAGTGAAGTAACTCTGGTAAAGGATTCAATTTTCTTTTAATGAGACATTTATTTGCACACTGCAATAATTACTTTACTGTTCCTTTTATTTTCTGCATATGAAACCTGCAATTACGTTACAAATAAAAGACCTGTTAATTTGGTCACTGCGCTCACTTCCAGCTCTGCATCCTGAACCCTTCCACCCAAACCGGTGACAGATACAGTACAATTTACAGAGCAGGAGATAAAAACTTTAGTTACATGTTACCTCTGATTGAAAATGAAACACTTTCTTTTCGTGTAGGCTGCATGTGTCACTGTCCGGGGGAGGAGGTGTGGCTAAGGCTGCATAAACGGCCCCACATTTATCTATGATTTTACATGTAAGTGTATATAAGCAGATACTCAAATCAAACATCCAAAATATTTTAGTAAATTACCAATATCTTCATCATAGGAAAGAATAGCAAAAGCTCATGGGTCTCAGTGTGGGTTCTGTAGCCCTGGAATAGTGATGTCCATATATGCATTATTGAGGAATCACCCGGAGCCAACCATGGACCAGATATATGAAGCTCTAGGAGGTATGGTCCTCTAAATTCCAATATATGTATATACTATTACTGAGATTGTACAAAAATGTCCACCATTAACAAGATCTCCCCCAGCTAGGGCCATGCTTTATCATATAATTTTTTATTTTTTTTTAACAGGAAACTTGTGCCGTTGTACTGGATATAGGCCAATTGTTGAAAGCTGCAAGACCTTCTGTAAGGTAGATATGGGAAATATAAAATGTGTGTGTGTGTGTATATGTGTATGTATGTATATGTATGTAT
Organism: Pelobates cultripes; assembly: GCA_933207985.1. NCBI lineage: Eukaryota > Metazoa > Chordata > Amphibia > Anura > Pelobatidae > Pelobates > Pelobates cultripes. The sequence continues at coordinate 49,603,931 of OW240918.1, read as the reverse complement.
GTATGTATGTATATACATATATATATATATATTACTCATGCGTTAACCATGGTATTCTGATGGGTATTCCATCAATTCATTCAGCAGGCAAATGTATCAGAATATACTTAATATTTATAACTCCCTGTTCTGATTGAATCCATGTGCACAATGGTAGAATATATTAGACATGTGCAATTCGTTTCAGTCTGAATTTAAATTGCTTTTGAATGTCCGAAGTGCTGAACTGAACCGCCGAATTTCGGAAGTTTACATAGTTACATAGCTGAAAAGTTCAGCCTTTCTCACATATGTTTGTGCTGTTGATCCAAAAGAAGGCAAAAAAAAAACTATTTTGGAACAAACAAAGAACTAAAATTCCTTCTTGACCCCAGAATAGCAGTCAGATGTCTCCTTGGATCAAGCCGCTATTACCCCACTAATTTGACACTATATTCCTGTATGTTATGTTTTTGCAAGTATTTATCCAATTGCAGTTTAAACATCTGTAATGACTCTGACAAAACCCCCTCTTCAGGCAGAGAATTCCACATCCTTGTAGTTCTTACTGTAAAAAAACAACAACTTTTCTTTGCCTTACATAAAATCTCCTTTCTTCTAGCCTAAATGTGTGACCTTGAGTCCTATGTATAGCCCTGTTTATGAATAGATTTCCAGATAATGGTTTGTACTGGCCCAGAATATATTTGTATAATGTTATCATATCCCCTCTAAAGCACTGTTTTTTCAAACTAGTGAAGTGTTTCAGATTTCTGAAAAGTGGCAAAACAGGAGAGGGAGGGAAAATTAAGGGAATGATGACAGGACTCTAACTCTAACCCTAAACTTACCCCTAACCTAGGGGTTAGGTAAGGGTTAGGGAAGTCCCGAACCAAACCAAATTTTTTTGCCCATGCACATATATTAATATGTTTGTGTATATATATATGTCTCACCTATAACAGAAACTCCATTAGGAGCTGATCCCACTTTGTGCGGCCTCATGGAGGTAAATAGTTTTAGCAGCCAGGCAATCAGACTTGCTGTAATCATTATAAATAGTACAATAAAGCAAGTGAATATCCATTTTTGCTTATGGTTGCAGATAGAAATGGTGCACAAGAATCCAAGAACAATGAAGCATGATACCAAGAGCCTATATGTGACCCATTGAATACAGAGAGTCATTGGATCTCTCTAGGCAATGGGTTCTGATCTCACAGCATTATGTTTCATGCTGATCCATGGATGACCAGTACAACGCTATCCTTAAGCCAAATTCTGTGGGCTCTTGGTGATTAAAAGGTCTTTAAAAAATGCATGCCAGAACCATGAGTGTGCTTTGAGGCAGGCTTCACGAGTTTACAGATCTTGTGAACAGGGATTACCTGTGAACTATGAATGGAACAGAGTATACTGCTCTTTTTAGTCTGATGAAAAATGTAAAATGTGTGTAGCACACTATGGACAGGGGTCAATTTACATGTAATGTGTATTAAAGCATACCCTCCAACCAAAATATACAGTATGTAATGTATTATATGATCTGCCATGGCAGTCCATATTTAAAACCCTGTACTGTACAATGGATGCAGTACTCCGTGCAATGTGTGGTTTACTGCCACCATGCAGGGTGTCTAACATCAGGGCTCACTGGAACATGGATGTCCCGGATTGCAACTACTATCTGTATATTTCTGTGTGTAATGTGTTAAGGGGTGTAAATGTGGAATGGCATGCACTCATCAAATACACTCTTAGTGCATACAAAGGATGTACAGTAAACAGCCAAAAAGCACCCTATATTTGAACATGCTTTTTTACTCAAACCATAATCATGAGCATGATCTACCGGAGACAAACAGAAGCATGCAATTACCATGTAATCTGTCCCAAATCAGTAACTGTTTCTCCTTGATCAATATCACTGTGTGCATGAATATATTAAAGTAGTTGAACTTCTCTGAGCTAATGTAAATGGGAAATTATTGATTGGTTTATTCTATTTGTTCAGTGTGGTATTTGATGGCAAATATATTTACAAATTGTTTTATTCTGATGAATTTTATTTTTCTATTCATCAAGGAGGTAAATTGCTGTCAACGCCAGGAAAAATGCAATGGCCCTATCCAAAATGGTCCCTTGGAAAATCAAGTAAGTTATCCTACTGTTGTATTCCTTGGCAGATGTTTATAAATAAACTATAGCTAATTAAAGCAATGGAAAATTATGTAACACAGTGGCACACTGGTACGCCTTAAGTCCCCTCACAGAAGTGTACAGAATCATTGATTAGGCTGGATGTGGCCCTTAGGTATGTGTTGGTCTTTTGTTTTGGTCTTTTTAACTTCATTAAAATTGGGGTTTCTATTTGGCAAGCAATCTAAGTAATTTTAGCTAGAAGCACACCAAGTATGGATGCAACAAAATATAATGTTACTAATACACTGATGAAAATCTAAACAAAAATTGATGTGCCTTTGAAAATATTGCATAAATGCAGTGTGCCATAGTCCAAAAATGGATGGTAGCCACTTGACTAGTATGCAGCATCCTCCATATGTTTCATTCAAGTGACATATGTGTGGAAACTCTGATCCCAAACTGTGAAATAAATTGTAGAACAATTTTAAATGTGCACTGCAAAGATTAACAGGAGAAAATATAACCCCAGTCATGAAAGCGCTTGGGTGGCTACCAGTACCTGTACCGGTTGCCGAGAGCATCCAAGAGATAGAATTGTATTTTATTTTTTTTTAATCCAGAATTCCGTAAGACAATTGTCACGCAACCAGTCTATTAGTAGCTTTCACATGTCTGGTTATCAAAATAATAAGCTTTCTCTGAAGTTGGCCTGTAATGTGAAACCACCATGTATGCACAGAACAGTGAATTTACTGTATAAATAATCCGAAATAATGACATTTTCTGTTTACAGAGGATTACGGTAACATGACACGTAATTGATTTATTATTTTTCTGCAGTATCACCTCCTTCTTTTCTGAACATTCCGAATTTGACATGTTCTTGTAACAATTTAGGTTTTGTTTGCACCATAACAAGCTAATACTTGACTGAGTTTCTAAATAACATAATCATGGCGCTTGGAGTATGTAGTGTTTGAAACACTGCACTTACAGAGCAAATTGCTGCAGCAGGCATAACTCCACATCCAGCAGAGTCATTAGCCAGCCCAGAACAAGATTTAAAGGGACTTTCATTTAAGTGGTTACAGAGTTTGGAGTCCCTTGGCGCCATCCTTCAATTCAATGTTAGACTGTTTTTTTAATATTTTAATGCTATTTGAGAGTTCCAGCAGCTCACCCCCTTGTGCTACCGACTAATAAGAAAGAATAAGCTTGAGCAGCAGGTGCAGCGCCTGGTATGTTCTTAAAAGTTTATGAAATGACCGAGCATTAAAAAAAAATAAAAAAGAGAAATGGTGGTATAGTAAGTCTTTTAATGGTGAGAAAATAAAGAATATGATGTAGTGTCGCTCTTGTGTTTCTGGTAGTTATTCCCTGTAGGGCAGGGCTGTCCAACTTGCGCCCCCCCAGATGTTGCTGAACTACAA
>OW240918.1:49589188-49600277 GCA_933207985.1 Pelobates cultripes | reverse complement strand
AGGTAAATTCAATATATATATAAACAAACTTTAGTCTCTGGCTCACCAATTCCTGGGTACATGACGGGATATTGTAGTCTATAGCAATTCAAGTGCCAAAGGTATTGGAATGTAAAAAGGTAGGGTTGACAGGAATATTTAAGAGAACACCAACCTGTGCTAGCATTTTTACAAATTCAGAACCCAATTCAATTAGGCATAATGTACCATAAAAAGGTAGAACAACTGTTTTTCTTCCGTGGCCACCAATAAAGTTGTTTTTGCTACACTCCACAAAACAATATTTATAAATAACTATTTATAGTGGTTGTGTCTGAGACCCATGATTTTTTTTTTTTATTTCCATTAAGAGCAAATGGTTTTTATTCACATGTAATATGTAAAACCTGCATATTCTTTAGATAATTTAATTAGTTGATACACCTGGTAAAATCAGGTGGAAATCAAAGATTACACATGTGCAGTAAATATTTTTAATATGTTATACACTTCCCTGCCCAAATACCCAAAATAAAATGGAAAAATCACTGTTTTGTAGATATTTTCCCTAATGAAAAAATGCATGCATTTAGTTACGTAAATTTATAAAAGTGCCAATTTCTATAAGAAAAAAACACAAAAACACACTTTTCACACATAAAAAAGCACTTCAGCAAACTAAAGTGTTTTAGAGGTTTGGAGTGTCCTATTAATAGCACAACTAACCTCTTTCATGATCCCTTTAAAACACAAGTTACAACACAAGAACACAATTAAGTACATGCATATAGTAATAATAATCCACAAAATTCACCGATAAACTTACCACTAAACTAAGTCTCACACTACCCTCCAGGCCTTTGGTCTGTGTCTTAGCTCACACAAGCAAAACTAGACATTAAATGATTTAGAATTAATGATTTTGATTGTGATTTTCTAATAGCCTTGATTATTGAACTGAATTGAAAGGAACACTATAGGGTCACTAACACAAAAGTGTATTCCTGAACCTATAGTGTTAAAACCACCATTTAGGTGGCTTGCCCCCTCTTCCCTCTTAAAAGGTTAGAAAGGGTACCTTTTTTCCAGTGCTGCGTGGGCCGGCCACCGACACTGGCCCAGCCCCGGATCCACCTCCTTGGCTGACCTAATCAGAATTGATGATCTCCGCCAATCCAATGCTTCCCCATAAGGGGCGATGCCAAACGCCACCCTGGCCATTCAGAAACTCTTCATAGAGATGCATTGAATCAATGTATCTCTATGAGGAAAGTTCAGTATCTCCATAAAGAGTGTGGAGAAGCTGAATGCCAGTGCTGAGGAGGGGTGTCTGTGGCCTCTGGTGGTGTTACTAGGCTGTAAAGGCAGTGTTTACATTAAAAAGCCTGCAGGGACAGACTATATACTCACCAGAACTACAACAATAAGCTATAGTTGTTCTAATGACTATAGTGTCCCTTTTATATTTAGTTTAAATTTCATAATCCCGTGCAAGTTTATGCTGTGCATGTCTTTGTAATTACAGTGACAAGTTTTTGTATATATTACTGTGTCTCTGTTAATAGGACTGGGAAAGAAATGCGGGGAGAATAGTGGGCGACGAGATCAAATGTGTTAATGCCAATTTTACCACTTGGAAAATATTGACTTCCTAGTTGCCTAGAAAAGGTCCACAAACTGAATGTTGTCCATGGTCCTACAAAATATAGTAACATAAAAACTCAACCCTGCTTGGCATATATGTTTCTCTGTGGGGTAACAAGACCTAAATCCTTTATTAAATGTAAATTTACAATCTACAGTAATTAAAGATAAAAGCGGACCACCAGAAGCTTAATACTGTAAAACCACATGCATTGACTAGAAATATTTTGCCCTCACAAATTTGAGAATAGATTGCAGTCAGAACATAACAGTTTAAGTACACTGGACCTTCCTTCTTCTTTATCCCAGAATAATCCATAATAAGGAAAAGAAGAGACACACACACACACACACACACACGTACGTACGTACGTTCCGTTATGATTACACTCACAAGATTAAATGACATTAAAAGCCCACCAAAATCTCTCTCCCAATCCCAGGAAGATGGCTCAGGTTATCCGGAATTAGGAACATTAAGGAAAAAAAGATAGGTTGCACTAAATCAATATAAAGTAAAAAGAAATTTCGTCCTGTGCTGGACTTGCTGTGAAATGAAGCATAGTCAGGATCCAATTTCACTAGGATGGAGGGATGGGAAGGTACATAGACTGATAAATACAAAGATGGATAGATATGTAGATAGACAGATTGAAAAATGCATTATAAACTATGCTGTACATAACTGTTTCCTGTATGTTTAGGAATATCAGTAGGAGCTGCATGCACCCTCTCTATGCTGAATGAAATGTTATATGATGCAGTATCTCAGCTTCCAGAGGAAAAGACCAAGATATTCCGTGTTCTTCTACAGCAACTGAAGACTCTAGCAGGACAGCAAATCCGGAATGTGGCAGTATGATACCGTTTTACATCTATCAACACTGAAGAGATCTAATCCGCACTCTGCAAGAGAATCTAAGATTATGTTAGCTTTAGTGTACTAATAATCTTAATTTTAATAATGACAGGAGGCTTCATATTTTCCATAATCTTTCTTTACTAACTCCATAGCAAAAGTAATGAGAAAACTGAGAACCAATCACAAGCAAGCATAGGTTATAAGATGCATGTTTCACTGCAGTGGTACCTCTTTAAAACTGCAACATCACAAGTCCATTAAACAATGAAACAGTAGAAGAACACGATGTGGTAAACTTTAAACACGAACAGGATGAAGAAGGTCCCAATGAAGAGACGTCTTGGATTCAACTGTATGTTCCAATTAAAATGACGAGGAAGATCCCATCGAAGGAACACTTTGGGTTCAACTGTGGGTTCTAATTCAACTGAAAAGAGAATATAAAGAGTTTTAGTCTCCAGAAAGGGTTGTATAAAATGTATACCCTGACTGTCTATACTATGTATAATACATATTGTACAATCCCGTCCTCCCCCAGGTAGTGTAACTAAAACTAACAACTCTCATGCAAATCGTCAATGTCCCAGGAGGAAAAAAACAACGTTGGTGTAGCCAATACAAAGTATGGACATAACATAAAGGAAAACCACAAGCAAGTAATCAGAAACAAAGGGAGGGAAATAGTCTGAGAAAGGACAGTGGGTGGCTATACTCGCCTCCTGTCATTATTAAGATTATTAGTACACTAAAGCGAACATAATCTTCAATTTTACCACATGACAGGAGGCTTCATATTTTGCAGTTTCAACGCTGAGATAAAAAAGCAAAAGCTGGATTTGACAGAGGTCAGAAATAGAACATCCAAAAAGTAGATTCTCTCGTAGAATGTCTGGAAGTGAAGCTCCTGCCGAGAAGGCAGATGAGGCTGCGGCCCTTCGCACAGAGTGTGTTCCAAAGGCCTGATCAATCCCAACCAGAGAAAGCAGCCAATGAACCCATCTGGCCAATGTAGTGATCGAAACTGGACCATACGGGCTAACGTAAGAGACGAGAAGGTAAACGCGTCGGCGTCAAAAGCGCAACATCTGAGACTCGTCGAAAGGAAACCAATCCGAGGAGAAAGGTGAATTTGGACTTAAGCTGATGCAGGGACAACTTTTCGTTCGGAGGCCAATCTTGCAAAAATTGCAAAACGATACCGACGTCCCAGAGACGTGTAATATTTGGGTTCCGACGTATGCCCTGAAGAAGTCTGCAATTAAGGGGGTCTTGCCCAACTGGGATCCCATGGAGTGGAATGTGAGCTGCTGAAATGGCCAACTGTACCACGTGAATGGACCAATACAATTTGCCAGTTGCAAACAGAGAGGCAAGAAAATTTAGGATATATGGAACAGGTGCAGTAAAGGAATTGATAGACGTCCATCGCTCCCCAACCTGATCGGCTGGCATCTGATTAGAGCACGGACATAGTCTGACATTCGGCACTGGTTGATCGTACATTGGGTTTTGACGTAGGAATCTGGTCTTGAGGCGTTGCATGGCCCTGTAGTGTAGTGGTCACGGGAATATAGCCTGTATGGATGAAGACAGAAGACCCACTACTCGTGCCAGTAGGCGCAGAGGTATGGACGTCATGTGAAGAACCCTCCGGATCTCCCTGTGGATGGAGGTAACCTTTGCGGCCGAAAGACGAAGGGTACAAGATCTGGAGTCTATTTCAAAGCCTAGAAATTGTACTGATTGTGCTAGATCCAGCGCTGATTTGGCACAATTGATCACGAAGCCTAGCGATTCTAGCAGGTGTACTGTATAATCGGTGTGGGTCCGGAGAGTTCATGCGTCTCCATCGAAGATCAGGATGTCGTCGAGATAAATGACACATCTTATGCCGTGGCCTACAGGGTACGCCACCACCAGCTTCAGCATTTTGGTGAAGCACCAAGGGGCCAAGCTGAGGCCAAATGGGAGGCAGGTGAACTGCCAAGCTGTTCCATGCCAGTGGAAATGAAGGAAGGAGCGACTCTGTGCGTGGATCAGACTAGTCAGGTAAGCATCCTTGAGATCTAGACTGGTGAACCAGTCGTTGTCTCGAAGCAGATCCTGGAGGAGGTGGATGTCCTCTATATTGAAGTGTCTGTATAGCACTTGGGTGTTCAGATCCCTGAGGTTGATAACTAGCCAAAATTCCGGTCATCTTCCTGACCAGGAAAATGTTGCTGAAGAATCTGGGCAAATCCGGGGATGGTTGAATAGCACCCTTGGCACGCAGTTCCTGTAGTTCAAAATCTATCAGGCATGCGTTACGTGGATCGGGCTTGGTGGAGCTCTTTGGACAAGGATTGTCTTGAATTCTATGCAGTAGCCTTGCGCAGTTTGTAGGATCCATGCGTCTGTGGAGAGGTCTGCCCAGTTCTGGGGAAAAAAAGAGAAATGCGATCTGGAAGGTAGTTAGTGGAAGGGTAAAGTGGTGACTTACTCACACACTGTATCTGGGGTGAAGCTCATAGGCATCATCTGCCAGGTCCATAATCCTTGATAGAGGTCCAGGAGTTTATCCTGAGCCGCCTTGAAACCACGCTCCACCCCTTTGCGTGGGTCCCGACCCCCATGGGACACGAAAGTCAGCATGAGCTGATCAATGTTGGGTGTATGAGCCGCCTTCTCTGGTAGAATTGGACGAGGGCACTCCGACCTCATGCGTTTCCACACCTCTTTGTCCAGGGATTTTTCGGAGCCAAAAGTCCATAAACTTTGCAAGGTGTTCAGTGGGAGTCAATACCTCAGAGCGGGGATGACTTATTTTCCTGAGGTCAAACATCCGGAGGCCAGAGGCATCCAGGAATACCTCCAATTCGTCTTATGGAACATCAGTGGTCATGGCCATGGAACCCTGGGGCTCACCCAGATATGTTTTCCTAGTAAAGAACGGGTCAGAGTTGGGATCAGAGTCCCAGTCACTCTTCTCCGGTTTGGCTGGTCCCGTGTCCTCCTCCCCTGAGGACATCTGTGCAAGCCTGTGGACCGTACGTGTCGCTGTCTTTTTGCTTTTGGAAGGGGCCTTGCCTTTGGATTTCCTGTGCTTGGTGTTTTCGCCCTTCCAGTGGCATTTGGGAGGTCATGACTGTTCCCTGGAGGAGTTAAAGTCCTCCAAATCTGCCACATACTGGGCCCGTTTGGGAATGGGCATGGCAGTGTTGTGTTCCCCCTGGAATGTCTTGGAAAAGGCCTTTTTTCCATAGAGGCAGCAACTGCTGCTGTGATCATGGCCTGCAAGTCTGATGGGGTCTGTGTCTCTTCCATGGTGACTTGCTTCAATCACTAGGGGCTCACCCGGTGGTATTAGCGTGAGGGCAATAGTGTAGTAGCATTAATGGTAGTAGAGGCTTGTGGACCAGGGGGTAGTATGGAAACCGGTACCGGATGACCTGTACTAATTGTGGCCGGTAAGCCGGTACAAGCAGATGGAGAAGGTATGTAATCACTGGGGCTCACCCAGGAGTTCGGAATCCTGCGTGAACAGGTCCGTTCAGCAGCACATAAATGGGGGCTCACCCCAACCAGAGTAAGGGATAAACCTTACCTGGTCCCACCGATATCCCTGAAAGGGAGTGCCGTAATGCTTGACAGGGCACAGCTGAATGAAGCTTCGTAGGTACTTCAAGAGACTGTCCAAATCAAGATGGCTGCCAGACTGCACGTCCGTGAAAAATGCGGGAATCCAAGCACCTCCCTGAAATGCGAGTGGGGAGGGAGTTTATGCGTCAAACGCACGTACATGGATGCGCACGAATGCCCACAAACTAATGCGAACAAAACCGACCGTGAGCACCTAGAACCCGACGTTCGCGGCTAACTTGTCGAGCTCCTGGGGCGTTTGTCTGGACACAGGTTTTTGTGGGCAAGTGGCCGTTCAGTTCCCGAAATGGTTAGTACGGCGGAAAAAACGCAGAAAGGGGTAAAAAATCAGCGCAAAGCGGGTGGAAAGGGTGGGGGGGCACAGCACGAGGGCACAAAACCGGGAACCAGAATAAGCAGGGTGCCTCAAAGAAACGGGCAGGCAAAGGGGTCAGCAGGAGAGCACTAATGACCCCAAGAACAGAAAGGGAGATGCCTAAGGTGAAACCGGTAGGAATAGGAAAGACCTCTGAAGGGAGTTGATAGTAGCCCCCCGACAATGGTCAGCAAAAGTGTAATGAAGGTAATAAACTGCAATATTCTAAAGACAAATAAGAAAAGGAGAAAACAAAGGTTGAGTAAAGGACAGAGAGGATAACCAAAACTCTGTACTTATTTTATGATGGAGCAGCAAAGAAAGAGGTATTGCTGCAGTGAGACATGCCTCTTATAACATATGCTTACTTGTGATTGGTTCTCAGTTTTATCATTACTTATCTTTGCTGCTATGGAGTTAGTAAAGAAAGATTAGGCAAAAATATGAAGCCTCCTGTCATGTGGTAAAATTAATCAAACCGAATTATAACATAAAGAAATAGCAAGTTATTTATAAACCCCTGCTCTACATATGTTTGTGAGCTACACTTACACACAATGGCCTTTATTTTCTTAGTGTATGAAAAAGCAGTTGAAGCAATGAAAAATTATACTTGTATTTCAATTAAAATATCTACCAGTCTAGAACATGATTTTGGAAAGCCGCATTAAAGTAGAGCTCCACCGAAACATTGTTTCCTGTGTAAAACCTTCAAGGTTGCAATGATGGCATATTTTTGGGTATGCTCTTTAAATTATTTAATATTTTGGGTAAAGTATTAAAACTAATTCAACAAAGTATTCAAATATCAAAAAATGTTAAATTATATATCAGTGTGTAAAAGAATATATATTTTTTCCAAAATATAAAGTAATTTTAAAAGTTTTTACAAACAAAATAAATAATTTGAAACTTAATAGAAAAAAAAATTTAATTGAGGCCCATATTGAATATGCCAGACCGGCCTTATGTTAAAGTGATTCTGACATTTCCCTTTTAGCAACTTTACCAACAGCAAGATTTTACATACATTTATTCATTAGTCAATTTGGAGGGTTGGGTGCAGCTCTTAAAAGTAGCATCATGGTTGAAACCAATCACTATGATCTCAATTTAATATTGTTGGACATGCTTTCCAAAAGATTTAATATTTTTGGATAAACTATTATGAAAAAAAAATAAAAAAATATATATATATATATATATATATATATGTGTGTGTGATAGAGAATTTTTTTTTTTTTATATATTCTATTTTTTTGAAAATTATTTTAAAAGTTTATCCAAAAAATATTAACTCCTGTTGAAAATTACGATTTTGGTTTTATTTTGGTTTTTGGTTTTTTATTTTTTTTTTCTATATTTCTTTTGTAATGAAATGGGTAATTATTTAAAAGTTTTATAAACGTTGATCGATGCTCAAGCAGCTTTTTAAGTGCAGTTCACAAACCTATGAAGTGTAATTAAAACCGAGATTTAATAATCTTTTCACTCTGAAGAAAGCATTAATCGAATAACCTAAAAAATATGGATTCTGTCTATAACTATGCCTTTCTTGCAGTCTCTAGGTGGACACATAATTAGTAGAAATGCAAACTCAGACCTGAATCCTGTCCTTGCTGCAGGCAATGCATCTCTTTACCTGATGTCAAAAGGTAAAGCAATTCTAAAGTGAAATGTATTTGTTTTTTTTATTTAACTTACAAATACCAGCAATTCACATAAATGGACCTTAGAACCATTACGAACCATTACAAACCTATAGGTGCATATTCAAACAGTATACCTTTAAGAATTTATCCACAATAATATGTCACAATGAGTCAATTTGTAGCATGAACTGAAAATGCCTCAGCCTTTTAATCCAGAATTAAGGTTATGAAATATCTCTCATACATTTTAGTAAGGGACTATGAATAATAAACAAAAGAGAGCGAGGTTGGGTAAAGTACAGGGCTGTTGGAAGGTTAGTGTGATCAGAGTTTGGGCAGCATTCAGGAGGAGCTTGAGCAGATATTAGTTTTATTTTTATTTTTTAAAGAAAACCTTTTGATTGGTAATTTTAGTATAGTGCAGTAGGTATTCTGCAGTGTGGAAAAGAGCTGCACAAGAGCAAGGCTGATTTCTAATAGCTATTGATCATTTTTGTAAGAAATTAGATTTTTCAGAGGCTTTATCTTACTTTAATAAAAAAAAAAAAATTCTATTTTTAATTTATTTTTTTTTGTGTGTGAAAAATTGTGACCTATTCGTTTGTTGCAGGAGGATCTCGGCATATACCATGCAATGACTCTTACTTCCAATCCACAGAAAAGTTGCCCGTTCTCTTTCCAGGAGAAGTTTTAGTGTCTGTCCTTATCCCATATTCCCAAAAGGTACAACAATTTAGGGACGGAGGCATTGATAGATTTTTCACAGTTTATATACCATTTTATGTTTGGCCATATGAAAATTATACTTGGAAAATAATCAGTACTTACTAGTCTTTTAAGCAATATATATTCTTCCATGCCACCATGTTTTCCAGAAAATTTTTCAGAGCCTCCAGAATAATTCTAATACCAAACTTTTACACAAGCATTTTCAAAGATAGGCCTTGATTCCATTTTACTGGCAGGAAATCATTGATAAATATTGACTGGTTTTAGGCTATGTTTTTTTGGTTTAGTTTTTTTCCAACTTCCGGCTAGATACAATAAAGAGCACAGTATGGATAGGCTCAGGTCACTGCCGCTTTAGTGTACTATGGTGACACTCAATCTTTTCAGTGAAGTTATAGCACTCAGTATCCTCATAAGAAAGGGAAAAAAAACAGGAAGGAGAGAGAGGGGGCAAAGCCAGCCCTAGTGAATTAACTTAACTTGGAGAAGCAACACTCGCAATACTGCCACTCACGATATGGCGAGTGATGCTTCACGAATTACAATAAACCCAGTGATATTTAAACTGAAGGATCTGCAGCAGCATGTTACGATTGATAAAGCCGGGGTGTGACTGGCAAAACGCGTCTCGGATGATTAATTACATGGACGTTTTTTAATGAATGTTTTATTGAATACATTTCTGTTACTACTAGTGATGTACCGAACGGTTCGCCGGCGAACGGTTCCTGGCGAACATAGCATGTTCGCGTTCGCCACGGCGGGCGAACATATGCGCGGTTCGACCCGCCCCCTATTCGTCATCATTGAGTAAACTTTGACCCTGTACCTCACAGTCAGCAGACACATTCCAGCTAATTAGCAGCACAGCCTCCCTAGCAGACCCTCCCACCTACTGGACAGCATCCATTTTAGATTCATTCTCAAGCTGCATGCTTAGTAAGAGGAGGGAAAGTGTAGCTGCTGTTCATAAGATAGGGAAAAGCATAGCTAGGTTAGGGATAAGGGTATGTTTTTTTTGGATTTTTTTTTTCTATCTAATGTAAATGCACTTAGTTGTCTGCCACTGCTGCCAGCTTCTGTGTCAGGCTCACAGTGCCCATTTCCCCAGTCAGTGCCACCAATTACATCTGGTGTCACAATAGCTTGGATTTAAAAACAAAAAACTTTTTTCACTGTTATAGATTGAATAGCAGTCAGTTGTCTGCCACTGTTGCCAGCTTCTGTGTCAGGCTCACAGTGCATACTGTGCCCATTTCCCCAGTCAGTGCTACCAATTACATCTGGTGTCACAATAGCTTGGATTTAAAAACAAAAAACTTTTTTTACTGTTATAGATTGAATAGCAGTCAGTGTCCTTAAAGCGGGTGTGTTACGCTAACAGTGGATACGCTGACAAGTGCCACTAATTAGATCTGGTGTCACAATAGTTTGGATTTAAAACAAAAATAATCTTTTTTCACTGTTATAGATTGAATAGCAGTCAGTGTCCTTAAAGCGGGTGTGTTACGCTAACAGTGGATACGCTGACAAGTGCCACTAATTAGATCCTGTGTCACAATAGCTTGGATTTAAAAACAAAAAACTTTTTTTACCGTTATAGATTTAATAGCAGTCAGTGTCCTTAAAAGCGGGTGCCACGCTAACAGTGGATAATACTTGACAAGTGCCACTAATTGTGATCCTGTGTCACAATAGCTTGATTTAAAACAAAAAAAACTTTTTTTAAATAAGAGTAGGATTGAACAGCGGTCGCGTCCTTAAAGCTGTGGGTGTGTTACGCTTAACAGTGTGGATACGCCTTTACAAGTGCCATACTCAATTAGATCTGGTGTCACAATAGCTTCAATTTAAAAACAAAAAAACTTTACCACAGGATTGAATAGCAGTCAGTGTCCTTAAAGTTTAAGTGTGTGTTAATACGCTTTTAACAGTGGATACTTTTTGACAAGTGCCACTAATTAGATCTGGTGTCAGCTACTGTTTGGATTTAAAAAAAACACTTTTTTCACTGTTATAGATTGAATAGCAGTCAGTGTCCTTAAAGCGGGTGTGTTACGCTAACAGTGGATACGGTGACCAGTGCCACCACTTATATCTGGTGACACAAAGCTTGGATTTTAAAACAAAAACTTTTTTCACTGTTATAGATTGAATAGCAGTCAGTGTCCTTAAAGCGGGTGTGTTACGCTAACAGTGGATACGCTGACCAGTGCCACTAATTAGGAT
>OW240918.1:49501601-49587957 GCA_933207985.1 Pelobates cultripes | reverse complement strand
CCCTCCCTCTTTTAAATTTCCTTCATCCCCCCTCCAATTTCTTCCCCCACCCCACACCCGGCGCGCGAGGGAGCACTCTCCTCTGCTGCTTCCTCTTGAGCCCCCTCGCGCACCGCGTACTGATGCCGGAGCCGGAAGATGACGTCATCTTCCGGCTCCGGCATCAGTACGGTGCGCGAGGGAGCTCAAGAAGAAGCAGCAGAGGAGAGTGCTCCCTCGCGCGCCGGCCGCCGGGTGTCAGCAGGGCCAGCCTCTGGGGGGCCCTGAGGTGACCGGCTGCTGGGCTCCCCAGGAGAAGAGACTGGCCCTGTGGGTACATACCGGGTCGCAGGGTCCCCTGCGACCCGGTATGTACCCACTGAATGTGGGGCCGGGAAGACCTGAGCAGTCCGGGCCCCCCAGGACCACCGGGCCCATGACAACCGTTATGGTTGTCATGCCCTGATGGCGGCCCTGGCCTTATCAACTAATGACGTACAGAGAGTCTGGCCCTTTAAAGAGTTAGGAACAAAGGGAAGAGAGACATTCAGATTCGGATTCACATTCAGATTCACATTTGCAGAGAGATTCAGGACACTTTGGGACTAACACTCAACTCTCAAACTCTCTTGGACACAGCTCAAGAAACACTTCCTAGACACTTAGAATTTTACTATTACTTTCTAACCAATATCTCTTTCTCTATCACATACACACCTCCTTACAAACATTAACCACACTTCCATTCATTCCTGGGACTACCTACTCATCTGATAAGAGCATCTACATAACTGGTAATTATGCTAGTTTTATTTAATTAATCTAAATTAATTAAAATATTTACTAATAGCAAGATATATGTCTGGATAAATCCCGGTCAGATTCCATGATTGAGAAATCTTAGTTAACTAAAGAATATATAGTTATAAACATTCCATTCTGCAGGTGGAATCAAAATAATTATATATATGGATGATATGTTTATCACATGTTAACATACCGCTGTTTTTATCCAGGTGTATTGATTTGCTCTGAAATAAGATTGTGTATCTTATGTAGAGTTAAATTCGGCTTTTGTAAAAATCTAGTAGATTATTCTTATTGGACATATATGAACATTTGTAGCGGATGGTACTATGGCTGTCCTAAAAGACTGTGTTAAAACTGCAATTCGTGTGTTGTTTCTGCTGTATAGTTAATTGTAAGTAGAATTCGTATGATTGTTCGGTAGTTTACATCTGTAGTTCATACGAATGGAAACTACCAAACTAATAGACCACCCCAGAGTTAAGTGTGTCCCTCGTTAAGCTGCAAATTGCTCGCTAACCGCAGACTAATAGGTTTTTATGTATGTAGCTGGGTGGCCGCCATTCGGCATGCGAACGCACGAAAGGCTCAGCGGTGTTTGGTCATCGAGTGTCTGGAACTCAAATCGGACACTCGATTACCCGAACACTGCTGACACCTCCAGAGTTCCGTAACTCCCGAACGGGAAGGCGAATCTGCCCCCCGTTCGGTAAGTTTAAAGTACCGAATTAGGGGAATCATGCGACCGTAAATGTATTAGTGGATGGCAGTTTTTTATGTGTCTTTCAACTCCCGAACGGAGACCAACCGCAGGGCCAAAACACATGGAACCCTTTTCGGATACCACCTCGTGTGCGGTCGGTCAAATTACACCCTCCACCTAACTCCCGAACCCCTGGTCTGATCTGGGTGAATTTTGGATATGTTAGTCACCCAGATCAGGGCTACCAGGGGGTACCCAAAGTATTGGTGTATCTGCTGATCTTAGGGTAAATCCAGAACTTGGGGAAAACTATAACCTGGGTAATGGGATTAAGTGTCATACTAAGGGGAGGAGATGTGTGGGAGGTAACTGCTATTCCATTGGGTACTGTACTAATAAATGTGAATCCCTCCCTTGCATGGGAGAAATGCTTAAAAGGAGGTTGTATGGAATAAAAGTTAGTTCTGCTCCTGATGCTGTGTGTCGTCCAGTCATTGGGATCTGTATGGGAATATTCTTGGATTACCTTGCTGGCTGGAATTATTGCTTTATGGGATTCTTCATCACTTGTTCCTGAGCCTCACTGGGAATCTTAGTGGAGTTAACCTGTGGAATACCAGGCCCCGCTACAACATTATTTTAATTAAAAATAGCAATAGAGTAGGATATTATAAGCCAGCATTGAAAGAGTTAACCAAGTGATCTAACTGTGAGCCAAGATTTTATGGCTTCTCGCTGTGCTGTGTGAAGTTTCTGTGTTCTGGGTCTGTGAGATTGTTTACATATCGTAAATTTGTAAGTCTTGACAGTTGATGCTGTAGCCGTTGAATTTGTTTAAAACCATTGCCATTTTGTTGTATACCTATATTATGCTAAATATTCATTGATTATTACCATGCATGTTACATATTATTATTATTTTATAATGATGTCACAATAAATTATATTTTTATAATAGAATTTGTGATTTAATTGTATGGAGTAAAAATCCTCTAAAATGATGATGTTCTCTAGGATCTAAGAGAATTAAAATAGTGGGTAATTCTCAAGATATCAAATTTGATGTAATAAAAATTATTAAATAAATTTTTGATAATTTTTATGAAAATATTATTTTTAATATTTATCAACCCATAAATATCCCCACAACATTCTGCGCAAATACTGGAATATTCTGAGCAAAACCTGTCCCACCTTTCCCAAGTTCCAGTGTTCACCACAAAACAATGAGCCATTCGTGCATTTGGTTGAATTCATAGGTTAATTAATTAAAAATGGGGCAAGCCTACTGTTCCCCCAGCCCTCACCCAGTGCCGGCAGGTGGGGCCCTAATTAGTAATGGAGGGGAACCTATTGTTCTCAACCAGTTCCCATCCATTGCTGGCAAGTGAGGGCCCTAAGTAATAATGGGGGGGGGGAACCTATTATTCCCCTCCTTCCTCACCCAGTGATGGCGGGTAGGGTCCCTAATTAATATGGGAGAAAAACTTATTGTTCTCCAGCCCCCACACAGTGCCGGAGGGTAGGGGCCCTAAGTATAATGGAGGGGAATCTATGATGACCCCAAGTAACGAAAGGAGGGGAACCTACTGTTCCCCCCCCCCCATTTATTTGGCCTTTTTGAAGGCTGAAATAAGAAGATTGAAGAAAAAAACAAGACATGTAATGGTAAGTATGAATGTTTTATTTTACAGGTATTTAGTTTATGGTCCCCCCTCTTTACTATTATTAAGGTGAGGGGGTAAGTAGTGTATTTATTTATGGGGGGGTGACTAGGAACATGGGGTCTCCTAGTCACTGGGAAGATGACTAGGGGCTTGGGGACTCCTAGTCACTGGATGGGGGTTATTTTTTACTATTAGCCCCCACCAGCCGCTAATGGGTGGGGTGGGGCTGGGGGGAACAATAGGTTCCCCCCCAATTACTTAACACCTCCAACCGCCAGTAATGGATGGGTGCTGGGAGGAATAATATGTCCCCCCTTGTTACTTAGGGCCTTCACCTGCTGCTAATGGGTGGGGGCTGCGGAGGAACAAGAGGTTCCCTCAAATAATTACTTAGGGCCCTCATCCGCCGACAATGAGTGGGGGCTAGTGTGAATTATAGGTTCACCCCAATTACTTAGGGCCCCCATCTGCTGGCAATGGGTGGGGTTTGGGGGGACAATAGGTCCCCCCCCATTATTACTAAGGCTCTCCACCTACAGGCCATGTGTGGAGCTGTGGGGGAACAATAGGTTCCCCCCAATTATTACTAAGGCCTCCCATCCATAGGCAATGGGTGGGGGCTGGACAGGGGAACAATAGGTTTCCCACCCTTTTTTACATAGGGCCTTCCCCATTTAGTTTTATAGCCACCAATTGCGGGCACTGGTGGGGGCTGGAGGGGGACACTATGTTCCCCTCCTTATTAATTAATTAGGGTTTATTTATTTATTTATTTTTACATGCCTCTACCTGTGACATAGCGAGTAGGGGCAGAAGGGAAGCTTTAACCTCCTTTATTTACTAATACTAAGTATCTTTTACTTAGTATTAGTAAAGTTGGCTGAAAGACCAATTTTGGTCTTTCAGCTTTTTAGTAGATAGCACCTTAATACTTGTGGGATTTAGGGGGCTATCTACTATATGGCTGCAGGATGCAGCCGCCGCCCGCATCTGATCGGAATTTCGTTCCCCAAGTGGGCTATCTGAATCGCAAATAATGAACAAATTTCATCTGAAAATTAATGCGTTAATGGACTAAATTCGGTTCAGACAAAACAAAATGTATTTTTGTCCAAATGCATTCGGATGGAACAAAAATTTCTCCCATGCCCAAGTCTAGTTAAATCCCAAGTTTGGAACATTCCTGTGTCTCAGTTGCAACTCATGTAACAATTTACACATCCCAGATTGAGTAAAACCTATAAAATCAGAATCTATAGGTGAGACCACCATGCACATGAAGTATCTCCTTAACCTCCACAAATCTACCAGCCATACTAAGAATCTTGTCTTTTCATTACCTGAACACTTTACACATTGTGGTCACTCCATTTCTCAAATTAGCTTTCAGATGATTGATTCTGTGGACATTTTACAGATAGGAGGTAATAGAAAGAAGGCACTTCTCAAAAAAGGGCAGTTTTGGATTCACGCCTTAGACACTTCATCTCAGGGGACCGAAAGGGAATTTCATCTCCATAATTTTTCTAGTTAATAGACGATGAGCTTCCTGGTTTTCCCTTTGATTGACTTTTTGTTATTACTATATATGCATTAATTTACCTGTCGGTTCTTATGGTTAGAGTATGTATCACTTTGTCTATGGTTTTGAATTGTTATAAGACATTTTCTATAGATAGGATTGTACTGTTACACGTTCAGTGAATTACCTTATATTCATTTCATTATGTGTTTTTATTTCTTTTCTCTGTTCATAACCAGATTACTATGATCGTTTCAATAAGACCTATACCCATGCCTGTAATGTATTTACTATTAGCTACTGATAGGAAGGAATAACTAGTGGTGATTTGTATGACCTGTATCCTCAGTATTTTGTGTGCCGATACATATGGTTTGTGTGGTTGCTATGGCAACCCAAATACCAAGGGTTACTGAGTTTCTCGATTCATGTATATAATTTTATATCACTCTGTTTGTCCAAAGCATTATTTCCTTGCAATCCCTTATGTTTATGTACAGATATTTATGGTTTTGTTTACAATTTGTATCCCCGGTTACTATGACAACTCCTTTTTTGTTATCCTTTATAGTGGTTTGTGTCATTCTTACAGCCCCTGCACTCTACTAGACATTTGTATATTCTCTTATATGTACACTCTTATGTACACCTATATGTAGTAGTTTACACATGATTTTTGCCAAATTTTATTCGTCTCTTTCGGTTTCATTTATGATTTCTATGACTATTTCTGTCTACTTCTATTTTTTCCCGGTGGGTGTTCCATTGCATATTGACATCACACCTGAGATTGAGGCATCTGTTTGGTGTTTTTTTGCTGATTACCAAAGATATTTAAATGCTTTATTTACTAGTGTTCTGTATGCACGATTAAGGCTCATGGCCGAAACGTTGTATTCGCTTTCTTTCTTCTTATGGTTAAATAAACCTTTTTTATTTTGCACTGCATTGTGATGCCTGGAGACCACTGTCTATGGTGCTTGGAGTGTTTCTGTCTACTTACTGGATTAATTTAATTTTTTATTTTTATACTACAAAGCTTGTCTTTTACACTTTGATGTTTTTATATAGAAACTGCAGTAAATTAGAGGCCAAAAATATGGCCTTACTTAGAACAAAAAAAACAACAAAAAAACCTCAAAGCGAATGTCCACGTGGAAGAAAATATGTTCAAAAATCCAGATACCCAGCCAAGTAAGCACTTTGAGATAATACAGTATTCCAAATTCAGCTTACTTGAGTGTATTAAGGAAGATCCGCTCCTTAATGAGACACTCTCATTAAAAATTAACACACAAAAACTAATTTAAGAGGATGTAGGTAATATTTTATGCTCTATTGATTAAGGAAAGTTGTTTTTAGATTGCAAATGGGAAATGCTGTCAGGCAGACAAAAAATGATTTAAAGAAAAAAAGAACATTAATTGCATACATGCCTAGAACCATAAGGACCATTATTATTATACAAGGCAGGCTGAGTTTACCTTAATGCCAGGTGTAACGGCTACCACAGACTGCATTGTCTGCAAACAGGTGCATTAGCTTAAACACAGATGGATCAGCTGAAACAAACTGACTCGCCTGTGTTTAAAAGGGAATTGTCACTTTTCTAGAAAATACACAGTTTAGTAAAACCACTAGGAATCACCTATAACCGTTTCCCCCCTTTTTTTATATGAGATTCAGTTTTGTTTTAAAGGGTTATTCTAATTCTTTTGAGGGGGAACCTGTCCTGTGTTAAATTAAAAAAAAAAGTGCCACAGAGGGATGCGGGAGGGTGGGAGGAGATACCAATCTTCCCCTTGCAGACACTCTGCCTGCAAGGGGAAGATTTTCCCATCTGTTGGCAGTGTGCAGTGCATTAGTAGCTCAGAACAGAGTATGGTTGCCAGTGTCATGTGTGCTGGGGGTGCAGTTAGCCCCCAGAACACAATTACAAATACCTCAGTAGGTGCAGTGTTTCAGACCCAACAAAGACAGAAGGGGTTATTTACTAAATTCCAAATGGGCCCTATTCCAGATTTGTTCAATTCTCAACCATTTATTCCCCATGTCCTGCCCAGACGGATGTGACATTAAAATAAGGTTTGCCATTCTGTTGGATTCCAACTTTAAAACTTAAGTCTGAGCAGAACCTTCCATGGGTGAAAAATGGGACTATTTAATAAGGGGGTGGCAAGGGACTTGGGGGCCACTAACCACTGGAGAGTACAATTTCAGGGAAAGTGGGCATGTCCACCCGTCTCCATTCTTGGTTGTAGTTATACCTCTCCACATAATGGCCATGGGTGGTGTGGGGCAGAACAATGGCATGTCTATTACCCTCTTATTGTAGTAATACCCCGATGCCCATGGGTAGGGTATAGGGGTGCTGTAAAATGACCAGGCCACTTTCATTATTGTACTTATACCCCCCACCTGATCTGATGCCCATGGGCGAGTAGAGGGATAGACACTTGCCAACTCTATTGCTGCTTATCTTATTTGAAGACCTCCACTCACATCCCATGGTGAGGGGCATGGCGGATTCTGCAATTATGGTGAAACATTATCAAATAATACAAAGCAAACATTTTTGGGCTTCTGCTTATAGCTCCATGAATTGAGACACCAACAGGCGAAGCAACCAGAAGCCGAAGATCAGACGAAGGAAAAGAATGGCATTGATGGGAAGCAAGAGGTTCAGGCATATATTATATGTATCTTTCCACTCTGTTCCAAGTGCAACTGTATGTGATCTTGGGGAATCTTTGGACACATTGAAAAATTATAAGAAGTGACAGTTCTGCTTTAGTGAGTTGCAAACATTTTCTAAATTAATGTAAAACATTTAAAAAAAAATCTATTTTCAATCTTGGAGGAGCAAAATGTTGGTAACTCATTTGAACATTTTGTCAGCCACTAGAGGTGCTTCAGCTGAAATAGTAAAGTGTCAATTGTAGAGCCCATCTGATTGGTGCAGAACAGTGTTTTGGGTCATACATGCGCACTAGCCTCCCAAACCTTTCCTAGTTCATCACTAGTGATATGGACATTATTGGATAGTGAAAGAATATCCCTGGGAACTTTGGTGTAAGATGGTAGGAAAGGAGAGGACTCTTTCAAAAGCATTTGTTTTACTTCCAGAAGTTGGGATGACCTTCCCAAATGGAGTGTGATCTACTGTGTAATAGGTAGAATTATGGTAGAAAATTAAGTCTTGGCTGCACATTATAATGCAACAGAATGTGCATTTAACATTACATCACTTATAGGAATTGCAGTTTGATGAGCTCTGACTGTTGTTGTTTATATACGGATACTTTCTTATCTTTAATATGGAAAAATTTTATTTTACATCCACCATTCACAGTGACATTTTAAAGTTTATATTTTTTTGAATTCAGAATGTACTTTTATTTATTTTGGACTTTGAATGTGGAGACAGGAATGGTTGTATCACTGTTATTCAAATATCAATGGCCCATGGGATGAATGATTTAGGATTGTCTTTAGGGATCTAAAAGAAAAAACAAAACACAAATAAATAAAGATCAGTGACGTTAATTACCACGTCTTTGTAAATCATTATCTCTTAAGCAATAACTTTATCCGTTCCATACAGCTGTATCTTCAGATTCTTAGTTGTATTAATGCACGGTCGGTTATATAGTTTAACAAACACAATCATGATGATTCTATAGTCTGTATAAGAAATACAGATTGAGTGCTATTATATTCCACTTTTTGGGGAAGGAAGGGAGTGCAAATGTTTATTTTTTTATAAATAGGTCTTGCACAAAACTCTAGCTGTCAAATGTTTTTAAGAAAAAGAAATTGAGATATTTGGGCTATTGCACCAATAACACTAGCATAAACTATAGTCATTGTGATGCCTATGATGCCTCTTTAATACTGTGTACATTTAAAAAACAAAAACAAAAAAAACACAAGTTGAAAACTAATTACCATCTTTGTGAACTGATCAGCACAGGCCATTCTAATCTTCTCTGGGGTAGCAGGGCTGTTCAGCGTGAAAATATCAGACATCCCTCTTTCTTTTCTGGCAGAAACTATTGCATCTTTTATGGCAAAATACACAGAAGAACCCAGAAAGAGAGCTGGCTCTCCAATGCCCTGAAGGAGTAAAACAAATGGAATTAATATATTCAAAAAAGAAAGAGGAAAAAAAATATAAGGTAAATAATCTTAGAGCTAATTAAACAACGCCTTGGCCTTAAGGTGCACTCTAAGGCAGAAACACTCATAAGACCTTCATTTGTATATTTTGCTTCAATTGTTTAATCAATGGAGAGTTTAAAATGTTGTATCTCCCTAAACAAATTCTCTATCTAGTCATTGTAGTTTAACAGTGACCCATTCAAAGCATGCCAGACTAATAAAGGTATTATGTATCTCCACTCCAGTGATTTGCTTACATTTACTGAAAACATACAAAGAAAGAGGTACACAAACAAAACCCCTAAAACCAAACAAACAAACAAACAAACATGATCCAAAACAACTAAGTGGAATAGGAAGTATTGTAGTAAAAAACAAAACATGTCAATTAAAGTTTATATTTTGGCTATTTTAGTCAATAACATGACATTTACTTTGAATTCACGTTGCTTTAATTTCAGCATTAATATACGGTTATGGTTTTCAATAAATGTAGGATTTTCAAGTGAATTTAAAGTGTACTGCAAAATTAAAGCCAAAGAAGTTTAACTGGAAGAATAGCTGGCTCGGAGAATTTTTAATAATTCAGCTATTATGGCCTTATATTTGAATTCACACTTTAGAGAATAACCCTATGTAAAGTACAATTTACAGACGTGTTCTAGAATTTCAACAAAACAACGTGCAATGTTTTGTTTTCTTACATGTGTTTTTGATATCCTCTGGAGGCTACTAATTTACTCATTGGACTAGCAGACACCTTTATATGTCATGTGTTATATGGGGTTATTCACTAAAGTGAGAATTCAAAGTGAATTTGAAATGTTAATTAGCCAAAAAAAAAAAAAAATAAGTAGCAAGAGAAGAGAGAACGGACAACAGCTCAATTAGCCTGCCCTTCAGTGGGTCCCCACTCAGATCTGAAGCTGGTTTTACTTCATCTTGTGCCATTACAGAGAGAACATATCTGAAGGATATCAGACTGGTCCCACCCATACGGGCAGTCCAGATCCAAAATGCCAGCAAGTTAATTAGCCAAAGTAGCTGATCTGAAAGCACATCTGAGTAAAGATCATTTTTCCCATTTGCTATTTTGGCTATGGTCGGCACAAAGTAGCTTACCTTGGATGAATAGATAGCATAAGGGTTTTGTGATGAAGACAGCAGTGATACATTGAACTCTTGTGGTATATCACAGACAGTTGGGATCTTATATTGTCCAGGTCCCCGGGTGTGTAAAACTCCTTCAGGGGAATATTTCAACTCCTCTGTTGTGAACAATCCAATGCCCTGGACAAATGCTCCTTCAATCTGAGAAAATAAAGGATTACTGCATTCTGACTACTATAGTAAAGTTACTGGTCATTGAAGTTATTAAACTAAAACCTCTTTTAGTGTTTTTCAGACCAATATGCCATTAAAATCGGGATTCCAGTACCAGTGGCATTCTGGCAGTATAATGGGCAATGGATTAGAACCAAGGTAATTAGAAAAGTAATTAACTGGAACAATAATTATATTCTTCAAAAATAACACGTTCTAGAAGCTAACAAAAAAGGAGCAAAAGGGACATAGTATTTTAGAATGGTTTCTTAGTGAATTATGGGAATAAATTACTTTTAGTCCCATCCATTTACTAGTTACATTGGTGATATATAACTCATAATTGAAACCCCGATCTACAAGTAGATTGTATATCTAAGGTAGAGAGTTTCAGATTAAATAAGCAAGCAGTATTTTATCCTATTTGTAGTAAGACATGTAATGGAAATACACTGTTCTACTCTTTCCCAATCTACAAATTAGTAACTCCTACTCCCAGGCTGAGTGGGTAGAATGAGGGAACAGGATTGAACATCCATACATTAATCCATCAAACATTATATACAAGGCAACAGGGGTAGCAAGCAGAGAATGCTTGTTTCAGAGCCTCTATCACACTTCGATCAAATACACACATTGTTATGTGAGAAGAAGTTATATAAACTCTACACTCATTCGTACAAGAGGTGGGATTTTAAAATAACCATTTATTTACTCTGCCTTAATTGAGAGCTATGTATAATAAGCACTAAAATAACAGTTGGCTTGAAAAGTAAACGGTGGAAATAGAAGATAGAAAAGGTGTTTGATTGGCAATTAAAAAGTTATAGCAGTAAATTATTTATTAAAAGAAATCGTAGAAAGTAAAATTGCACCAACAGCTTAGAGTTGTCATTCAAGTTACTTGTATCCATATGTTAAATTAAACTTACCTGTCCCACATCTAAAGCAGGATTAATGCTGCATCCGACATCCATAACAACGTCAGTTCTGATGTTCTGTTTCAGAGAAGCACAAGGAAAAAAAGGAATTGTATTTGAGTAATTATGGAATTACTGTGTGTTCAGAGAATGCAGTACCAGGGTTTTTTGGACCTGCTTCCTAGCTGGATTATTCCCTGGTCCCGGGTACATCTTGAGAAAGAGCCAGACCTTTGTAAAGGCAGAAGTTGGAGCCAGCCCAGGCAGGTGGGTATATATATCTTGAAAAAGACCCTCTAGGGGTCGAAACGTTGGTCGATATCTTTTGAACAAATGTGATACCACAATAAAAGAAAAACATTGCAAAAAAGTCATTTGAGTGCTCCCACTACTCCTGATTTATTATATATATATATATATATATATATATATATTTAGATTTAATTTTCAAACTATGATGTTGCAAATGTCTATTAAATAATGTAAAACCTGTAGAAAATACCCATTGACGTACCTTGTGATCTCCTGTTAGACAATCTATTTCCACTTCTGAACAGGCTGCACCATAAACACAGTATTGGAAGGGGCGGCCCTCTCCTTTCTCCCAGTCTATGTATGTGTCATAACCTCTGGTAACAGAAAATATTGTAAAAATGGTTTAACCAAATTCTAAATAAGGGATATGTCTTGATACACTCCGTAATTTCCTTACATTTACACATGATTGCTAGGACCAAATGTTGTGATTCCCTCATCTCCGTAATATCGGACCTGACGTATTACCATGTCTAGAGCAGGGGTGTTCTATGTAGATTAACTACAGCTTCCATTATTTTCTGCCTCTGGATTACATTTAAAAGAATTGTGAGGGTTGTAGTCCATCGACATCTAGAAGCAAGAATTTGACAACTCTGATCTAGAGTTTATAAAAAAAACCAAACAAACAAAAAAAAAAAACAACTAAACCACCCAGTTAACAAGAGAGAAAATATTATGGCCAGGCTTTTAAAATCAGAAATATGATTGAAAAACACCCTCATTACAACTGTGGTGGGTGAAAGACCACCTTTGAAAGAAACAATGAATGGACTGTTAAGTGGATGGCCAGGACCAACAGGAAGTTCTTACTTGTGCTACCTTGACAGGAAGTCTAGTCTGTAGAGGATACAAAATCCTAAACCTTTACTGACGAAACTCTAGAATAAATTGATGAATTTCACAATAAATAGAGGAACACTCCAGTGCCAAACTTCATGTTACCATTTTCTCATCTTTAATTCCATAAAGTTAAAACCATATATCAGACAGTGCTTCAGGCTTACAGCATCTCAGACCATCAGCAATCACAATCTAAGTGTTTTGTACATAGTTGGACTTTATCAAGATACACTTGATAAATGCAATCATTTACAAAATGTGTAGATTTTGATGCTGGTGGTCTGAGAGATGATCTGAGCATAAAAGAAGCGTCCGAGATATGTTTAAGGAAATAAAAAGGAAGACATTGAACATAAAGCATAGCAGTAGAGTATTCAACTACATCACTGCAGAACCTGAAGCCTATATTGACTAAGCACTTGATTGCCTTTACAAAAAGAAGACAAAATTCTAATTACCTGGAATATCCAGTAGCAGATAGGCTAATTTTTTGAATAAAAGCTTCTTTCACCTATAATACAGAAAATAGGATTAGCACTTTATATAATTTTTTTTAATCCTGTAGGAGAATGTAAAGAAGCTGAAATCAAACCCTTTATTTCAATTAATTTCATTTATACATAAAACGACAGCACTATAAACTATGACATTAACATTTTTAACAATTTCATTTATAACAAATTTTTTTAAAAACGATGATTTATATGAAACATTTCATATTTCTTGTTTTGTCATATTCCTCATAAATTACATTTGTCACCTCTTGATTATTATTCAATTTAAAATGAAAACATTGACCACGAACCTACATTTCTTAAATAGGCTTACATTTTAAGACTTATGAGTAGCACCAATATTTGTTCTAGGTAAAGGCATTTACAATAGAACTATAGGATATATCTTCAAGTGCAATTCTAATCTAGGTCACTAAATCAATCCAATGGAACGGATACACAGGTCTTGTAAAAGAAGAAAGACTGGTCACTTTTTCCAATTTTACCCGACTTATCAT
Source organism: Pelobates cultripes (assembly GCA_933207985.1). NCBI lineage: Eukaryota > Metazoa > Chordata > Amphibia > Anura > Pelobatidae > Pelobates > Pelobates cultripes. The sequence goes on along the minus strand of OW240918.1, from coordinate 49,574,705 downwards.
TGAGCCTTCTTAATGTTTATACGTAATGCTCCTACCCAATTCTCCCAGGTGCCGGTGGGATTTCCTTTCACAATAGGTTCAAGGCGTCCCCGAAGTTTCTCACAAGCATTCTGCAATGGGATTAATTTGATCAATCATCAACAACTGAAACAATTATTTCGTTGGAAATGCATTTTAATATTTAGTGTAATGCCTAATGTTATTTTTACTTATAAATAAAGTTGAATATATAGTATGATACCCTTCAACAAGCCAGTGTATCAGTAGGTCATTGCATTATGTTGCAATCTCTAGAGCAACCTTGTGCTTCTTCTTTGAGTGAAGGGGAGTGTGATGGCAGCAGTCTCTTTATCAATTATGTATTATTAGTTTAAGAACTCTGCAGCGCCCTCTGTTGACTAAATGGAAATGTGTCCATTTACATTATTATTGGTATGCAATTAGTGCAACCAAATAAACAGTCAAATGTGTGTATTTTTGCTTTTTTTATTGTGTTCGAAAGAGTTGCTTGTATTATATATTTTGATGTAGGAACTATAGTTTGTTTTTCACTGTTCAGCATATTTGTATTTAAATGTATTCCACAAAATGCTTAAGGACAAGTCACCAAAGGCTAGTCCTTGTTCAAAAAAAGTATTGTGTGGTAGTTCTGTTGGGAACTATGTGTCCTATCTGTTGTGTTCAGGGAATCCAGTACCAGGTGTTTTTGGACTTTCTTTCTAGCTGCACTGTTCCATGATCCGGGGTACACCTTGAGAAAGAGTTAGGATTTTGTCCTATTGAGAAAGAGTTAGACCTGAGAGCCACAATGGCTTTATAGAGGCAGATGTTGGAGGTAGCACAGGCAGATGGGTCCATACCTGTCTGGGAGAAGGAGGGACAAGCAGATGGGATGATACCTGCCTGGGAGAAGCTGGATAGGCAGAGGAGCCTATATGGATCTAGAAGGAGCTGGTATTAGCAAATGGGCCTGCACACTGATATTAGCTGGAGGAGATATTGCATGACATTGGTCTTGGCGAAGATCCCTCTCTGAGGTGGCAGACCCACATCCCCAATGGCGTATCACAGGGAGAAAGAGGGGGACCTCTCAAACCTTGGACCCTAGTAAAGCCAGCGCCAGTTAACTTGCAAGCTATTTCAAGTGACACAGTTTAAGGAAACTCACAAATAACCTTAAAACCAGCTACTCTGGCCCAGACAGGGGTTCTTGCATTGACATATTGGGGTCGTTCCTAACAAAATTAATATATACTTAACTTTGGATAACTCTGGAAACTTTGGGGACTTCAATTTATTCTGAGGTTTAGGACTTAACGAGCCTTTTGCTCCCGTATATCTAAAATAGGGTGAGAAATTTTTTTTGTTTTTTCTCCTCTTTACACTTCTAAAAGAAATAGAGAAACACCATGTTGTGAAATGGGATCCTCTACTGTTGACTGTGGGGAGCTGTGATTTTAAATAGAATATATAATATTTATTGTATATTACACAACGGCTGTCTTCATCTATTCTTGCACGGCTTTCTCTGGTCAGCTCCTCTAACTGCTTCTTCTATTACTTTACATTAGCAATTAAAACCAATTACAGATGTCAATCTTTCCACCATTCTGTCATTCTTCCATTCCTCTATAGCTCCAGTTTTTCTCATTTCCTACACTCTAGCCCAGGGGTGTCAAACATGCGGCCCCCCAGATGTTGCTGAACTACAACTCCCATGATTCCCTGGCTATCTGTTTCATTGAAAGAATCATGGGAGTTGTAGTTCAGCAACATCTGGGGGGCCGCATGTTTGACAACCCTGCTCTAGCCTATGTCCAGCCAGGGTTGCCCTACCCTTCTATATGGCTCTCTCTACATGCTCTCAGTCTGGCTTACACTCTAGCTGCTAGCCTGAATCAAACTCCAGCCTCTGTCATGGACCAGTATTACTGGTGTTGACCTTCCAGCCAACTGTCTGGTACTCTGGATGTACATATGCCACACATCTAATATATATGGGGTTTGATTACGTAAAAACAAACATATATCATACACACACATTTATCCATTTCAAAACTCTACAGGTGCTTGCGTTTATACAGATCGCAATCACATAATTACAAACAGAGCTATCTAAATATTAATCAAATCTTAAAACATGTTCTTCTGCTTTGGTTACACTGTACCTTGACTGCCAGTCCATTAACATCAGTTCCAATAGTAGCAGCTGTAGCAAGCGTGTTCGGGACTGTGGCTGTGCTGGTTTCACAGATGTGAATGTATGAAATCGGTATTTGCAGTTCACGACTGGCAATCTGTAAAGAAGGAACAAGAGAAGCAGCATCCAAGGTTTAATAATAAAGATTTTGATGTGAAACATAGAAAAGAAAAATAAGTGTTCTATTTAAAGTTTTTTATTTTTTAAATATTGCACTATTTAAATAATATATATAGTTTATTATCAGGGCCGGACTGGTCCACTGAGATACTGGGAAGTTTCCCGGTGGGTCATGGCACCTGGGGGCTGTGCATGTAGGTGCCACTGGGTGGCCGGTCTGGTGGCACACTCTGAGGGGGCCGGCCGCCTTCCATGCTGGTGCCGCCAAGCCGGTCCGGCGGCACACTCGCTAATGCTGACAGCAGTGAGCTGTCAGCATAGGAGGACTGAAGGAGGGAGCATGTCTATCATGCTCCATTGTGGTTCACACAATTCCCAGCACAGTATGATGTGGCTGTGCTAGGAATTGAGGGAACCGCGAGGGAGCATGATAAAGAGACATGCTACCTCCTTCACTGCTCCTATGCTGACAGCTCACTGCTGTCAGCATTAGTGAGTGTGGCCCCCAAACGGCTAGGCGGCCACCCGGACCGACGGCACCAGCGTGGAACATGGCCGTCCCCCTCTGACTTCTTTTGGTAAATGGGAGGGGGAAGAAAGAGACAGACAGGAAATAGAGAGACACAGGGGGACAGAGGAAGAGGGAAGAAAGACAGGGGGAGAATAGAGAGAGACATAAGGGGAGGGGAAGAAAAGATACAGAGGGGGAGAGAGAGTGACACTGGGAAAGGAGGGAGAAAGAGAGAGGGGGAAGAGTGAGACACAGGGGGAGAAAAAGGGGGAATAGAGAGATGGTGGAGGGGGGAGAAAGAGACAGAGGGAAGAGAGATGTGGGGGAAAAGAGACAGAGGAGAGAGAAGGAGACACACAGGAGAAGAAGGAGACACAGAGAGAGGGGGAGAAAGAGAGACACACAGGGGGAGGGAAGAAAGGCAGAGGGGAGGGGAGAGAAAGAAACAGGGGGAGGGCAAAAGACAGAGGGGGAAGAGAGAGACTGGGAAGGGGAGGGGAGACAGAGGGGCAGTGAGGGGGAGAAATAAATATACAGAGGCACTTTGGGGACAAAGAGGCACACAGAGGGGCTGGAGGTAGAAAGAGACACACATAGGGGCTATATTATATATATATGGAAGGCGTATGCCTGAATTTGTGGGAGGGGTTATTTTCCTATTTAAATCCCCAGTAACCCCAGCCTACCTATCGTCGCCGTCTGGAAGTTCCCCTCCCACCTCACCCTTTGTTATTTTCAACTATATACCAGGTGGGCCCTCTTTTGCAGGCCTGACCTCTCATCGGTTTCGGCACACCTCAACCGACTTTTGTCCTCATCGAACTACATACTTTTAATTGTACGTCCTCGAATTACCCCGTACACAAATATAATTATGCCTATAATATTTACACATACATTAATGTACATTTATATATGCATAATACACAGAGAAATGTCATTGATATGTACCATACGTAATGAGCAGATATTGGCCCAGTCTTGTTGCTAGGTGCATACTCCAGCACAATAACATATTTAAGATAATATATTAAGAGCGCACCCACATGACTTCAAAATAAACAAGATAACGTCATTTTCTACAGTTGTGCACTACATACATTCATCATTTCAGTCCCATTACCAAACTTTCCTTAATATGTCAGGGTAGTTGGACTGAAACATTGATTACATGCAAAGGCACATCTGCTTACAATAAATCTGCACTTTGGAGTAATACATTTTTATGCTGGTGCGATGCATTATTAAGCTGGTAAATAATTTTTTTCCCAGGGCTGCTTTTAGTTCCCAGTCCGGCGCGGTTTATTATGGCTAGAATAAATAATATGTCAGTCTACATATCAACTCCATATGCCATTGTAATGTAATGTAATTAATTGGTTTACCTGAATGATTTTAGTGTGAATGCCCTGTCCCATCTCCGTTCCGCCGTGTGACACAAGCACAGATCCATCGACGTAGATATGAACCAGAGCAGCAGCCTGCCATTAAACATATGAGAGATATTCATTGTACCCATTGTTCCCCTTTTTCCCCCAAATTTAAATCATGAAATATTATACCATGATTATCAGCACTATCAAATAATCTAATAATGGCCACAACATCTGAAACACTGGACTTTACTTTGGTGTCTTAAATTGAACACATTAGAATATATTATGATTTCCTGTGTAATACTACTTATTGCAATACGTCAATTTATCAGTGACGGTACATGTGAACAAAGGGCCTCAGGCCAAGAATTTTTTTGGGCAGTCTGTAGGTAAATGTAATTTTGGTGTAGAATAATTTTATCTCTTGTTCTATCCCATTATCTGGCCTGAGTGTCTCCCTTTATACCAGCCAACCCTACCTTAAAATTGAACAAGCGGTCAATCTTCGGTCTATCCAGACAAGCTTTCGTGTGGGCTCTACATGTGAAGAGGCAGGGATTGGATGTAAGGTCAAATATGGAGATATCCATACACAATGACACACTAACTTTCCAAACCCACCCCCAGGTAGAGAGAATGGTGACAGCATATAGCATCACGTACCATTATTCTGCTGCATCACACTTACTAGTGTAAATAGGGGTGCAAGGCCTCTATATGGTGGGGACGTAAGTTAGCAAGAAATGGTGCTGGCTACTTGGTTAGAACCAGGAATTAAAAAAAAAAATATGGTGGTTTGGTTGGGGAGCAAATACATGATTTCCTGAAACAGCACCAAACTGAAGGCTTCACTGCAGCATTAAATAAAGCAAGGGTTGCCATTAAGTAGGTCTCCAGCTGTCGTGGCTTGCCAAGAAGAATGGGAGTTTTAGTTGTACCCCAGTTCACAATCTACCTTGAAACAGCTCCTGCTGTGACTAATGAGTCGTGCATGCAAATCAATGAATACAAACATGAAACAAACGAACAGCAAATCATAACTGAAGAAAATCAGATGTTTAAATGAGAATGGGCAGGACTGCATTAATTGATTTCTACAGCCATGCACGAGAACATTACTTCATTCTGTTCCTAGCTTTAATAATATACCATGTAAACAGACCTAAATGCATATGCAATGCAAGGGGGAAAAAAGATTATTATTTTGTTTTTTAAAATGCTTTATTTTTTATTGTGCAAGTGCTAACAGACGAGCCCGTGTTGCCACAACAGCGGTCACAAGCTTAACATAATCAAATTTTGTCAAACATGGCAAATAGAACAGTTTTAGAATATTAATAAACGAATGTTGATCTGATATAGTATGCGTGGCATAACAGTACATGCTATTATCAAAGTAAGACAAAATTGAGTTAATGCATGTCTATCTGTTACAGCTGGTATGTAGCATGAGAACTCTTCAACTGACTGTCCGATGTTTACATGAACGTTACCAAGATATTTGCCAAGACTAGCAATTTGCTCTAAACAGTGCTGTACAGCAGCTAACAGGTGAATCAGCGTGATGTATACCATAAAAACGTAAACAAAAAACCCCCAAAACATTGATTCAAATCAAGGGCAAGGATTACTCGATGTGGCTTAAGTTTAAAGGTAAGCTATAAAGCAGATATGCTATATGCATTGTGAGTAGCTATGATAGCACGCTTAGTAAAATGCAGGTTTCACATGTTGGGGCAGCCCTCGATGTGAGTGTGCGTGGGTGGCAGGGGGTTGCAGGCTGGTGTGGAAAGCCACTCGGTGAGATTGCAGTAAGGGGGGGTGATTGTCCCTGGATGTGTGTGAACGGATCAGGAGTAAGGGGACCCCCTGTGCTTGCGGCCTAATTGTTGCACATGTATAGCACTGTGCTCGGAGTCGGATTGAGCCCCAGTTGCCGGGGCAAGTGTTGCTATGTGTGGGAGGTATGTGTGGCTCCACCACCCAAGTGGCCTGGGTGGTCACGGTGGCAGGGGGGGAAATTTGTGTTTGGTTGGACGTGATCCAGCGGCCACCGTGTGACCTAAGAGTGTGTGAGTGTAAGTGCCTCTGTGGCCAGGGTGCAGCCTGATTGTGTCATCAAAAACATAAACATATATTCAAACTGTATATACAAACTTCCTACAGCAATAGGGTAAAATTATGAGAGGTTGATGCAGCTCAGCCGGCCAGTTAGGGGCGCTCAGGTAGTGGCTACTGTCTGTACTGCGTGGGTTGAGCCTCTTGGAACGAAAGTCTCGGAGTTGGCTGGGTTCCACTCGTGTGGTCTGGAGGGTCTTTTCAGTTGCTGCAGAGAGTATGTGTTTTCTCCCTGAAGCACCTGGAGCTTGTGGGGCGAGCGCCTTTGGTATTTAATATTATGTGTGCGGAGTAGGGTGGTGAAAGGCCTCAGGGTTGAGCGCCATGCCATAGTCCCTCTGGATAGTTCCGTGTAAAACGATAGAGCCATGTCCTCAAAGGGGTATGGTGTGTTTCCCCTGATGGCGGTCATAACTGCTACTTTATTCTGTCGGTTTTGAAATTTGACAATTAAGTCCCTGGGTGCCGCTGATGGAGCTGTCGGTGGTTTAGGGATTCTGAACATGCTGTCCAGACTTACTCCCTTGGCCTGCTTCGGCCGGAGTATTTTGCTTATAAGGCACCTCATGAGGTGAGGAATTTCCAATTCTGGGATTGACTCTGCTATGCCTCTAATCTTTATGTTGTGGGCCCGGCGGGAGTCTTCCAGTGCCGTCATTTTCTGCTCCATCTTCAGGTGCTGTTGTTGCAGCGTTTTCACCTCCTGCTGGTATGTGGTCACCGACCCTCGAGTGGTTGCGGGAGTCTTGCTCCACAGTACCCATGTGGTTCGTTAGGCCTTGGATGTCTTTCCTCAGGTCTGCCACATCCGCCTGGATATTCCGACGGAGCTCCGCCAGCAGCTCCCTCATTTCTGCCTTCATGACCGGGGCCGTGTCCGGCTGCGATCTAGGCTGCACTGCCACCTTTGCTGCAGGCAAGCATGTCCCCTCAGGCTCCGAGAGTCGCTTGTCGGAGTCGTCGAAGTCATCAAGGTAGGCGTCCATGTTGGGCTCCATGTGCTCGCCGCCATAGGTCCCCTATGCTGGTGCCCGGCCGTGGCAAATCTTGTTTTGGCTTTTTGTTTTTTCTGCCCATTGATGCTTTGTCTGCTACAGTGGGTCAGTTTTGGTTGCCTTTTGGGGGGTAAAATAGTCGTTTTGTGCACCATTTGTGCCGTTAAATCTCGGAGCTCTCAGAAGATGTGTCCAGTCGTTTTGGCAGTTGGCTCCGCCCCCCCCCCCCACCCCCCCCCAGAAAAATAGATTCTTGCTGCCATTGAGAATCTATGGAATGTGGAAGACGCACAACAATCCTAATTAAACCAATTTTTTGAATTTCAAAGGCCTTGGTACAATGCTTTCTTGGCAGCTGTCATGTCTTCTCACGGTGATATCTATTGCACTCTGTTTCTAGAAAGATAGACACTGCCTGTCTCTCATGGATTAAGTCAAAAAGAAGGGGACACATTTAGATCAGGTTTGTTGTTTGTAGACAGTGCCAGAGCTGTTTTGACATAGATTTGTTCTACTCCAATAATAAGAGCAATGTCAGATTGACATAAAGTCCCTTAAAGAAGGCTTTTATTTTGTATCTCCATGCCCTGGTTTTCCCTTAATTGGAAAAAGGTACACCTGTAACCAACATACAAATTTTAGAATATTAATGTTGACTAAGCATTCACCTGATTCTGGTAGGACAATATGTAGCTAATTGGGAAATTTAAAGGGATAATCGATATGCCCTTTTTAGTCCACTGATTCTGTTTGTTGAACCATGTAACTTTTTCCTTCCTGTCGTGGTACTGCGAGGACTCCATACATTCCTCCCAGCACCTTCTCAGATTGCAAGTGTCAAACTCCTGCTTGTAAGGAGTCATGGCCACATTCCCGTACATGTTGATTTCTCGGATCTAAAACAGAAATTGGACATGATTTCTTAAGGCCAAATATCTCTGTTGAAAAACAATCACTGGAGGAGCAGAAAGTGTTAAATCTTTGGTATCTAGAAACTATACACACACTTTAATGGTTTTGTGTATGTCAATTCTTACCTTATGTGGTGGCAAATTGCATTTGGCTGCAATTTCTTCAATCCACGCTTCAGTTATTAGGGCACTCTGGGGAAACCCGAAACCTCGGAAGGCAATATTTGATGGAAGGTTTGTCTTGCAAACCATTCCATGGCATTTCAGATTAGGAATATTGTAGGCATGGGTGTTCTGTAGCACCGCAAGTTCCATTATCTAATAGGAAGAATTGGTTGTCAGTTGGAAATCGAACAACATGACAAGAAATTACTGTCCAACAATCTGAAAGTACTATGATATTGCTGATCTACACATTCAATACACGTAGCTACATCTTTACCATGACAATGTAAAATTCCAAGAACATGTACTAAAAATGGGTCAGTCACCATGGAAAGCAGTGGTACCAGCAGGATAATTTCATTTGTGGTTTCTTCCCTTTAACATTTTTGTACCACATAAAATCATATTAGAACAGAACACTTTATTATTATTATTATTATTATTTTGAAAATATTACACTTTGACAAATAAATATGAGAATTGGGATTTTCACTTAGCCAGTAGTTAAATTGTGTGTTCCCCGTAGTTAATACTAGACTTGGTCATTAGTTATCCGACAAACGTTTTCATTCGAATTTTCGTCAATTCGTCCATTTGTCCGAAAGACTAATTAGATTGATGCAAGATACAGTGACCTAAATAAAGAACAAATTGCTTGTTGGATGAAATTTCATCTATGCAATTTGTTCTCTCTTTCGTTCGTTCATTTAGTTATTACAAGTAGGATGCTACCGGCTTTGTATTGCTGCCCAGTTACTAGTCAAATACATGGTAACCTGGCACAGGTCCCCCACGCCCTCATGGTGGGTTACCTTTTAAAAGGATTAACTGTGTTGAACATAATCACTCTACATTGCAATGGGTACATTTTATATAATGGGATAGTAAACTTACACAGATTGATTCAGTTGTAAAACATCCGCCATTACTGTACAGGTTAATATCCGCTGCCATAATTCTACCATCATTCATGTAACCCACCTAAAAGAAAGAAAGAACGAACGAACGAACGAACACTATTACAGGTTTAATCTTTAGTATCTGTTTAGTAATCCATGTAACATTTCATAGCAGAGTTCATAATTGTTGAAAATAACAAACAATTCTGAACTTTGTGCGTATCCACTAAAGTGTAATGGTTACTAACCCTTACAAACGTATGCTTATCTCTGACTATCTGAAGAAAAGAACCAGACAGATAAACGGGGTGAATTAACATTCTTTACATCTTCAAAGGGGTGTTGGAAACTCTGCAAAAATAAGGAAAATACAAACCTATCCTTAAATATAAAATGGGGGTTAGATAGTTTAAATATCATCATAAATCATCGAAAACTGAGATCTCAGCAACAGATATAGACAAAAACATTGGCAAGAAATAATAGTGATCCCATCATAATTAATGCTACAGGTAGGTCTAACTGCAGAAACAATTTGATTACGTTACATTGATGTTTGAACATATTTACAGATACGCCTGAGTGTGTGCAATACACAATATCAGAGGGCTTGTAAGTTATCCACTGATCCGAAGAAACTTGAGGTTCTAATTAGAAGCTTACTCCGTAGGGGGAGCTATGTGTGAATATACTACACTTGATTCAGCCTGTACATCATGTAAATCATTCCTACTATAGAGGAAGGATAGAAGTGAAGATATGCCTAATAAAGTTTTTTTTTTTTACAATTGGACAATTTTTATTTTATCAGAGAACATGTTGGGGTACAGAAAGGAAAAAGGGGAGGGTATGCAGTTGAGGTACAATGCTTCAAGATACATCTTATACATTCGGGAAAAAGGCCAGGTTTTCAACTTTGTGGGAGTACCTCCCCCACTTTTGTGACCATGATCATGTACCTTGTCCGGCTTGTCTGACCCTCAAAACCTTGCGTTGAATGTGGGGTTGGGTAAGGGGGGGTGGGGGAAACAGGGGTTCGGGCAGTGGGAGAAGAGATGGGGGAGCGGGCTGCAAGAGCTCCGTATCGCTCCATGTCTCCGCCTTGGTTGTCATACTTTGCTTGGTTCCTGCCTCTTGTCCCCTGGATAACTATGTACAGTGTGGGTGGTTGTTCCGCATTTGCCTATTGAATTATTTGTCTTCAGCTGGGTTTATCTCAATGCCTGTTTTCGAACCTTGGTGGTAGGGTTTGTGGCCTCTCTGCGCCTGAGCGGTTAGGTAGTATGCGTGGTACTTTTTATTCTTCTTGGGTATATGGATATAGTTTTTTTTTTTTTCTTCTTTCTCTTTCTTCCCCTCCACTCTCGTTAGTGTTCAAGCCCCTCCCCCTCCTCAACCTTCCTCAGGTATGCCTCCCATATTCGCCTAGCGTCCCTTATGTGGTGTGATGGGCGCATCAGCTGGCTAGTCTTCGTTTCATATGTTAGGTTTAGGGAGATCTGTTGGATAAGGCTAGATCTCTCCGGTGGCTTTGGTTGTTTCCACCCTCTGGCTATTAATAGGTTGGCAGCTATCAGTATGTGGTATGTTAGGCCAGCATGTGCTTTTGGGAGTGGGTCAAGGGATATGAAAAGTAGAGCAGTTTCTGGTTTCAGATTGTTTCCTGAGTTCAGTGCCCCCTTTAGCATCCCTTCAACTGTCCTCCAGTATCCCCTGATGGTCGCACAGGTCCACCAAATGTGGAACATTGTGCCCTCCTCTTGTAAACATCTCCAGCAGAGCCGCGAGGTGTTGGGGTATATGGTTGCCAGTCTGGTTGGCACTAAACACCACCTATATTGGATCTTGCGCATTAGCTCTAGGTGAGATGCGCATCTGGATCTGCCTTTATGGGCTATAAAAGCCTGATTCCATTGTTCCTTTGAGAAAGTTGTATTTAGGTCCCTATGCCATGCCTCTATGAATTTGTCTAGCTGTGGTGGTATCTGTTGAGTTGGGTTATTGAGTGTTGCATACATCAGGGAGAGCGGTTTCTTAGGCATTGTCCTAGATTCGCATGCTTTCTCTATGTGTTGCGCATATGTCTGGGTTGTCAGGGCAGTGGAGTCCGTTAGTATTCCTTTTAGTTGCAGATAGGAAAATATTGCTCTTTGTGGCAGGTCGTAACTGTGTTGTAAGTTGGGGAATTGTCTCATTGTCCCTTGATTATAGAGGTGTCTAACTAGCGTGCACCCTCGCTCAGCCCATATGCGATGGTCAAATGTGGGGTTTGCCAAGTGTATGCAGTATATTGGAGTGGTCAGCGCCCATTTCTCTGTGTAACCTAGCTGGGGTTTGATCGTGTCCCAGTTACGTAGTAAGGTTTTTGTGGTAGCGGGTGTGTCTGGGGCTATAAGTCGGTGTTCGTGGGGGACCCAGAATAAGTGGCTAAGACCCTTGGGGCAAGCCCACGTTGATTCCATCTCCACCCACTGTGGTGGGTTTTGGGCTGTGTGCGCCTGTAGTGCGGTGGTCAACAGTGCAGCCCTATAATATGTTGTCACCTCGGGTAGGCCTAGCCCTCCCTGCGCTAGGGGTTTGGAAAGTATGCGGGTGGCCACTCTAACTTTCTTGTATGCCCACACGAAACTAGTGAGAGATCGTTGTAGGCGTTTCAAGTATGTGTTGGGGATATGGATCTGTAGCGTTCTAGTTAGGTATAGGAATTTCGGCAACAGCATCATCTTCACCGCCGCCAATCTCCCCACCCAGGACATGAACTTGCTATCCCAATTCTTTAAGGTGGCATTAAATTCGTCTATTAACCTCCCATAGTTTAGGTGAAAGAGTCTCTCGGGGTCCTTTGGGATCTTCAGACCTAAGAAGGTAAGGTAGTCCTCTCTCCAGTCTAGTGGGAATTAGTTTTTTAAATTTGCTATGGTGTTGCGTGCTATCCCGATTCCCATTGCTTGTGTTTTGGTTACATTAAGTTTGTAGTATGATTGTTCCCCGTAGATTTCTATTTCCCTCAACAGGTTTGGGAGCGACAGATGTGGTTGTGTTAGCGTCAGCAGGATGTCGTCCGCGAAGAGGTTTGCCTTGTATTCCCTCCTCCCTATCTCCAGGCCGTGTATTGTGGGGTTTTCTCTAATTTTGATCGCTAACGGCTCTAGCGCCAACACATAAAGCAGCGGGGACAGAGGGCATCCCTGTCTCGTGCCGTTTGTGAGTCGGAACGGCTCCGACAGGAACCCCGCGTTCAATACTCGTGCTGCGGGTTGGCTATATAGAGCACTAACGGCTGCCACAAAGCCACAAGGGATGTCAAACCTACCCAATACCTCCTGAAGGAACCCCCAGTGTAGACGATCGAAGGCTTTTTCGGCGTCGAGGGAGACAAGAAGTCCCCCCCGGTGCCGGCCCTGTAGGTAGTGGAGGATGTTAATAACTTTCCTGGTGTTGTCCGACCCCTGTCTCCCCTTTATGAAGCCCACCTGGTCATCATGTATTATAGTCGGGAGGATTACACTCAGTCTGTTGGCATATAATTTGGCGTACAGTTTTGCGTCCGTGTTGAGGAGGGAAATTGGTCGGAAGTTCTGTGGGATTGTCGGGGTTTTGTTGGGTTTTGGGAGCGTAACTATGTGAGCCGTCAGTGTTTCTTTGGGGAGTTCCCCCTTTTGAGTTGCCTCTGTGAATAGTCTGGCTAAGTATGGTGCGAGTGTGGTATTAAATTTCTTGTAGTATAGATTGTCAAATCCGTCTGGTCCTGGGGATTTCCCTGTTGGGAGGCCTTTAATTAGCTCCTCAACCTCTAGAACTGTTATTGGTTTTGTAAGGTCTAGCTGTTGTTGTGGCGTGATCTTGGGTATTCTCACTCCATCTAGGTACTCTCTTATGCTTGTGGTCGTCGGATGTCTGACCTGTGTGTCCTGTTGAATATTATAGAGTGTTGAGTAGTATGAAGCGAATACCTCACTTATGCCTTTTGGGGTACGTATTTGTGTTCCTGCTTGGTCCGTGACGTAGGATATTTTTTGGTGTGCCTGTCTAGATTTTATTCTTTGTGCCAGCAATTTGCTTGCCTTATTCCCTTGCACGTAATGGTTTATCTTGAGCTTCTGCATGTGTGCGCTGAGTGTCTCAAGTGCGTGTTGGTACATAAGGCGTGTGAGCTGGGTTATTTTGTGTCTTGTCTCTGGTGTTGGGGTGTGTTGGTTAAGTCTGTTTAAGTTATACAGCTCTGCCTGCCATTTTCTGAGTTGTGTCTGTTGTGTCCTTTTCACATAGGCTGCCCTTCTGATCAATAGGCCTCTTGTCACTGTCTTGTGTGCTAGCCATAAGGAGGAGTCTGAGACATCCCCCGTGTCATTATTATCGAAGTATGTTTGGAGGTCTTCCTTTAGAGTTTGTGCGTATCCCTCGTCCCTTAACAGTGAATTGTTTATTTTCCACGGGCTGCGGTGTTTAAAGTCGTAGATATTTTTTAGTTCTATAGTGACTGGTGCGTGGTCTGACCACGTAATCTGCTGTATATCGCTATCAACTAGTTGGTCTAGGGCCGATCCCGCTAAGAGAAACCCATCTATTTTGGAGTAAGAGTTGTGCACTGCTGAAAAGTGGGTATACGCCCTTTCTGTAGGGTGCGTGACTCTCCAGGCGTCATAGAAATGTTGGGCATGGAGTAGTTTTGCTATGGCTCTACATTGTCTCTTCAGGGGGCGGTGATGCTTGCTACGTGCATGTAGGGTGGTGTCCGTAAGCGGGTCGAAAATGTGGTTGAAGTCCCCTCCTATGATCGTGATGCCCTTTTGGGTTTTGGCTGTCTGAGTTAAAATTTTGTGCAAGAAATTCCTTTGATTAGTATTTGGGGAGTACATGTTCACTATGGTGTATAGCATATCGTTAAACAATCCCACGAGTATGATATATCTACCAGTCGGATCTATGTCTACAGTCTGCAGTGTGAAAGAGACCGTTTTGCTGATGAGGATGGATACTCCCCTAGCTTTAGTGGGTGCCGTGGCATGATACTGGTGTGGAAAATCTTTGGTTAATATTGCTGGGTAGTCGTTGTGCCTAAAATGGGTTTCCTGGAGGCATAGTATATCTATACCCATATGTCTAACCTCTCTAATTAGGAGGTGGCGTTTTACCGGAGCATTGAGGCCCCTAACATTGAAGGTACAGAGCTTCACGGTGGTCTGTGAGGTTGGTGTCTCTCATACCTATGGAATTGGTCAATGTATGTGGGGGTCGCTGCCCTCCCCAGCTCTATCGAGCGGAGCAGTGAGTCCCTCTGTATGTTCATTATTGTGCCAGCATGGCCTGCGGAACAATCTGAGTACTGGTTGTCATTAGGTAATTGGGATATTTCTTTGGTGGCTGGGGTCGAGTCACCCACTAACCCTTTCCCCGCCTCGTGGGTAAAGCGTTGGACTGGTGAGGTACATGCAATACATAGAACAACATATAACAAAACATTAACATCAACAAAAGTATTTACAAGGGTATTCCTAAGGAATATATGTGCCATAAATTTGACGTGGCACTGCGTTGTCGTGCCTTGGGGGTAGAGGCGGAAGGCCTCACGTCCTATGGGAGCTTTCTCCCTTTACAGCTATTACTTATGTGTATGTTGGGATGTCCCAACTAGTATTCTTAGCCCTGCTGGTCGAGCTGCAGTATTTTCTATGCTTGTGTAGTGATGAGCTATCTACTTGTATTTTTTTTTTTTTTCATTTAAGCTAGGTGTGGGTGAAGGTTGACATGCGGCTGCCCCACCGGCAATCTATTTGTCTTTGGGTGAGTGAGTCTAGCTGGAGATACTCGCTTCTATGTGAGTGATGGCGGGGTTTTTTTTTTTTGTATAGATATTATGTAGGTAGTATTTTTGTGGGACCCAAGCTCGTATAATAAAGCGAGGCCCCCCACCTATTACTATGCCCTATCGTGAGCATTGCAATTGCTCAGTGTGGTTGGTGTATCATTGTACGTTACCCTGCCCCTGGGTTGATAGTCCATCACCCTGTGGTGCCGTAAGGCCTGCACACAGTCTTATATGTTTCATCTCCGCTTCATCTTCTTCCAGTCCGGTGAGGCTCTGTTGCCGCTTCTATCTTGCTCAGCCATCTGTGTGGGTGCAATGTTCCAGTCCCTTAGGATACGGTGGCCTTCCTCCGGGGATCCTATCGTTGTGGTCCTCCCGTCCCGCATCACCAGGAGCTTGGTGGGGAATCCCCATCGGTATGGGAGATGGTTGTCTCGGAGCAGAATGGTTATATCCCTGAAGTCGCGCCGTCTCTTTAAGGTGTATGAGGATATGTCTGAGTAAATGGTTGTACCTCTGTATTGTGCAGGCATTTCCTTCCGCTTTCTGTTTGCATTCAAGATAACTTCTTTAGCGTGGAAATAATGCATTCTGAGTAAGGTATCTCTCGGCGTATCTGGGGTTAAGAATTTCGGTCTGGCGGTCCTGTGAATCCTGTCTAGCAGGAGCAGGTCAATTGGTAAATCTGGAGCAAGTGCTTTTAGTAGGCCCGTGACATGGGCGTTGAGGTCTTCATTTTTAACCGTTTCTGGTATCCCCCTTATGCGGAGGTTGTTGCGGCGTGCCCTGTCTTCCATATCAGCTATCTTAAGATCTTGGTCATTTAGTCGTGCGGCCAGGCCGTCAACGGTTTCTGCAAGTGCGTTGTGGGCTTCCGCCATTTCTGTGATTTGTTCCTCCGTCCGCGCTGTGCGCTGGCCTATATCTTGAAGTTCTTTTCTTAGGGCTGTCATAGCACTGTCCATTTTTCCCACTATTTTATCTGACATTTCGTCCAGCAGTTTCCTTAGGGAGCTGTGTGTCAGCAGATTGTCATTTTCCCCTTGCTGGGAGTCTGCATCATGCTCCTCACCTGCGCCATCTTGGGCCTGCTCGGACTGCTGTGGAGTTTTCCCCTGTCCCGTCCTGGAGGCGAAGAAATTCGTTTTTTCTCCCTTGTCTCCTGCTCGTTTGCCTTTGGGGTGAGACATTATGGGTCCGGGCTGTTCCCAAGTATATTTTTCGGGCTTTAATTGCTCCTTTTTAGCTGTCGCGGCACGGAGCTCTGATTACATGCGTCTGCTCCGGTCCGCGTTCAGGACACGCCATCGCCTAATAAAGTTTTTAAGCTGTAGATAATCTGCCTCAAAAGTCTCTTTTCTTTGTATATTCCTCTTGTTTTAACTATTGTTTGGGGCAGACCACCCCTCCAGCCTGCTGGCTTTTCAGCCAGATAACTTTTAAAGCTATTTATTAATTTCCCTACTATGTTAGATCGTGAGTCACGTGACCTGTACGCCATCTGCGCCATATTGAAGCCTCTCTCCTCCTATAACATTTTATTTACTATAAAAATAAGATTGTTTTTATGTTTCTCTTTAGACTCAATTCAACTGTATTATTACTATGTACTGCCAATATTGAATTTCTAATGTTTTTATACTTTTTTCGCAGTCATGTGACAATGACATGATTTGACCGCAAAATGTTATTATATCCATTTGCTATCTAAGGAATAAGTGTCCAGATCACTGTAACTTGGATAAAGCCCCATTAGTGGTGTAACGAGCCAAGGTTCGATTTTAATAGTGTTTAGAGCTACCGTTATTGTTGCAGACCTCTGATATCCCGACTGGATATATCCGCTGAAATTCCCTCTAGCTGGAAGAAGAGCTACTTTAGTGTTTATAGCCAAATTCCCTAAACACCAGATGACACATAGTACTGGAGAGAACTACAACATTTACTGGAAACAATGTGAGTTCATATACACAGAACCCCAGCATGGGAACTCCAGCAAAGGTATAGGTGAACTCGCCCCAGCGTCTGTGTCTGGGAGAGGATTGAGACATCCACTGCTTAGACACAGATACCCAACACAAAATATCCCCAAAACAGCAACTTAACAGTAAAGAACCTCCACATCATATATCCCCAGAAAGCCCATACTGGAGCACCCAATCTGGGAAAATAGAGTCCTGATCCATTGAGTATAGCAGAAATGCCACTCAATTAAAAGTTTGGACTGGCCACAGCTCAAGTTCTGACCAAAACCAGTTCTATGTGGTCTTCAAATAATGCTTGATATTCCGTGGCCGGCATGCTGAAGGCTCAGAGTGGATTACGGTCAGGGTGCTTAAGGGCTGGTTTGTCCTTACCCCTAATGTTTTAAAGTATACAATCACACATGATGAGTTATATGCCCCCAGACAGGTCTTTTCCTCCAAGTGCACTGTCCATATATTAGCCGGATTGGATGTGCCCAGCCCGAGGAATCATTGAATACAGTTTTGACTGGGCATTGGTCACATCTCGATCCGGCGTGGAGTTTCAGGGTGGTTGCAGCTCAGTGCTGGTCTTTGAATGGGGGCTCCTGCGGTCTTGGAAATGGGGGCTCCCGCTAGCTCTTGGCTAATGATTGTTGGTAATGTCCCTCCAAATAGTGCTTTCTTAGGTGTCTGTAAAATTAGGTTAGGCAGGTTGTAAAATAGACCTGGCAGACGCTGGAGTTGATGCTGGGTAGGGGTCCAGACAATCAGGGCCAGGGCCCGCTGGAAACAGCATGGCTGTTCCGGCTTTGAAGACTGCTACCGGTCAATGTGAGGTAGCACTCTGGTGAAATTGCATTTGAGGGGGATCGAGGAATGCGAGGGGAGTGATATAATCTTTTGATGAAACAGTATAACAGAGTCCTGTGACATTATGCAGGCTCCCCTACACTTCTAAAGATATAAGGTTAGCTATAGAATTTAATATCCCCCACCCACTGACCACAGGTGAGGGCAGTGGGGTTAACAGTAATGCATCCACCTCCATTATTTAAAGGATCACTATAGTGTCTCAAACTCGTTTTCCTGACACTACAGCATCCTTGGGACCCCCCACCCTCTGAAACTGCTATGTTTACATCTAAAGGGTTACATCCTGGGGGACCAGGCATCCAGACCACTGCTTTTCAGCTCAATGGTCTGGGTGACTATAGTGGTCCTTTAATTTCCTGATGCTCATGGGTAGGGGCACATGATGTTGGGTGTGACTATGTCACCCCTACTGTTACATAACAGGCCCTGTCCCAACAAAAGCTGCTCAGTTGCTAGTTTCACACATTTAGTAGATATAACCCCCTTTGCATGGCTAGTGTGGATGTTTAAAACCTCACATATAGGAATATATAGAGACTTTATTGACCCCCCATAGGCCGATTTTCTTTAATGTGGTAGTTGGCAAGCAGTAACTGGACAGATACCACATAATTAACTCTTGCAGTGCCGAGTGTCTAACAGTTTGCCCACTGGCTGCTAACAGACAAATAGTTTAGATCTTTTTTTTGTAAATCTGTCCTGGATTTGAAACATTTAGGTTTGAATTCCAGGCATCCGGCTGCACTGGGTCCAGATAAAATCCAAGCAAAATGAAAAATCTGAACATTGCTAAATAGCATAAGCATGAAGCATACCTTATATTTCCCAATATAGGGATGTCGGCCTCCTTTGATTAACATATCTTCACCTCGCTCCAATATGCAACGAACAGCCTGTTTAGTCCTAAATATTAAATAAAGCATTAGGATTATGTTCATTATTTACTTAATAATTTCCCATTTCAAGTAAGAAACAATCTTACAAATACTAATTGCTTCTTTATATCAATTTATTTTATTTAAAACATGTTATTAGATTATTAGTACAGTGCTGAAGTTAAATATATCCAGAAGTTATAATTATCACACGTTAGGTGCTAATGAGTCTTGATTTCTCAAAACAGACATTTACTGTAGAGTAAGCATTTACCATGAAAATATATGGGGTTTGGATAATATATAAGGCATAGCCTGGCATATTAATGACCGTTACAAAACATTGTCTTCCAATAGACTCTAGGAGGCAAAATTAAAGGGACATGCCACTACCCAATATAAACAAAAACAGAACACAAATTTGAAATCACTGTTTAGTAGATATAGCCCAAATAAAGACATGCATGCATTTAACTATGCATTTTGTCATCAGGGTTATATCTAAAAAAAAAAAAAAAATCTTGCAAAAGCTGCAGATCTTGTCTGTAGCATTTGCAGGCCCTCCCCTTCATCCCATAATTTCTGTGGCTGTCCAATCACAGACTTCCCAATACTTGTAAGGCAGTTGCTCTGGCAATTTTATAACATGAACTTCAAAGCAGCAAAGAAACAGATCAGAACATAACTAACAGATGCCCTGTTCCTGGAGTTTAATTTTGCTTTGCCTGGATCGGTATACGAATCTAACCGAACAGATTCTCCCCAGCTGGTTCGTATACCGAATAATGTACCGAACACTTGGGCCACTCAGAGCAGTCATGTGCCTCTAATTACTAACCCTTGCTCTAACCACAACACTGAACGTTCTCAGTGGTTCACTGGGTGGCCATCGTTCGCATGTACGAACACGTGGCGGCGGCCATCTTGTTTTGTCGAACACATCCAGCGGTGTTTGGTCGTCAAGTGTATGGAACTATTTTTGGACACTCAATGGCCCGAACACCTCTGAGACTTCCAGGATCACCTATTTTCGTTCCAAGTCATCTGAAAGAGGCGGCGCTCGGTAAAACCAAACTCCCGAACAAGGGGCACATGACTAGCTTTCTCACGAACAGTTATTTGTGACGTTTCATTATAATGAAAGCTCCCGAAAGAGACCGGCCGCACATCCTGAAATCTATGGAACTATTCTGGGGAGGAGACTCGTGTGCGGTCGGTCAGAAATAAGACTTCCATAAAAATCCCCAAACCCTGAACCGATCTGGATGATTTTTGGATATGTTGCAAACCCAGATCGGGGCTAACAGGGGATATACTTTTTATGGGGTTTATGTGAGTTTTTGGGGTACTTTCAGTTGTCTAAAGTATGTTCTTTTTCGCCTGGAAATAATGGAGTTGATACAGTAATTGACTCAATTATCTTCTAGGCAGAGGGGAGGAATTGTATGCTATGTGTGGGAGTGTCATACATTGTAACCCTGTTATTGGTCTGTAATTTTATATTGTAGTCCCTAACAAGGTCTATGTGGGAGTGTCCCGTGCATGGGGGTTGTCATAAAAGACCAAGTGTGTCACCATTAAAATCAGTCCACTTTACCCTCAACATGCAGCCTCGTCTCGGGATTGTAGGGAACAGCTATAACCACTAGCTCTTCTAAGAGCTGTTTGTTGTTATCTGTCCTGCCCTTTTCGGTCGGCTTTGCCATTGTGGCCGTCTTTGGCACCGCTCTCAGGGGTTGTTACTGGACTGGTTATCTGTTTTTTTTCTTTCCCCTTGATCCGCAGTAGCCTATTAGGCCAACTTGAGAATACAGCAACCATATTGCATTTCGGCATCCTATCCTGGGGTGAGCCCCCACTTACATGTATATGTGTTTAAAATGATTTTCCTTGTCTTGGATTGTTCGCACTGTGGCAGCTATCAACCACATTGCTGTTCGGCACCACTGCCTACTGGCAGACTGCCTTTACCGTCATTGGCCTGTATTATTAGTGACCTAGCCTCCCTAGTGAATGTACTGCCATGAGGATTGACCCCTTTGCCGTATTGTGCCTAGGTGAGCCCCAGACTGCCCTCCCGAGTGAGCACCAGTTTTCCCTACTATAAAATGTATTCTGGCAGAGCCCCAGTTTTATGGTGCAGGTTCAGGAGAACCTCTGCGCACTTACCAACTTATGCCCTATTGCATATGTACCCTAATTGATTATTGCGATCTCTCATTATAGACAGTCTACTGGCTCTTTCTGGGGGAACATGGGGGATTCCTTCACAATCACACGAAATCCATGAGTTACTTAATACTGCAGTATCCGCCTTGGTAGTTAAGGCACTATAGAGGTCCCTGCAGCTCCAAGCATAAAGCCCAAGTCAAGAGGGTGAAACAAGTGGATAATCAGGAGAGGACCAGCCTCTCTTTGGATGATTTACACAATCTTCTTATTTTCCAGATTACCATCGGACATTGAGGAGTAGCCAGACAAACACCACTCCGTCTCAGATGAGGACATATAGTGGGATGATAAGCCTAAAAGTAACTCAAAATTTGTCAGGGAGCTAAACATGGGTGAGCCCCATGTACTTGGAGGGTCACAAGTTTCTCTTCAACCTATAGAGGATGCGATTAATAACCGTGTGCTGAATGCCACAAACCCATTCTTCCAGATCAAGTGGCACAGATTCCATAACTCATCTTTATGTCCAGTACTAGATTCTACCTGTGCAAGTGCATTGAGGAGGCATACAAATTGCAAAAAGCTCATAGCGGTCACTGGGCTTATGGCAACATTTCTATACACTGCAGATATCGCTCTTTTCAAATGCATTTTTTTAGACCCCATTTGGATATGTGAATGGGCTCCATGCTTCTTCTGCCTCCTGGAGAATGCATACATTACACTCTCCATTGAACATCATAAGGCTTCAATTTTGGGATCACTTTGAAATTCTCAGACCTGGGATCCAAGGTATTAAGCTGTGTATTTGGTGAGCCTTTTATTAAGGAATTGCACAATAGGGCGCAAATGGAAAGTTTTTAGGTCCATATTTAGAAAAAATGCAGGTGCAGGGCTGAAAATGTCCTACATCTGTTGCGTTAAGAAGGGGGTTAAGTGGATAACCAGGGCATTACCCCGAAGTATAAATATAGGAAGAAAAAAAAAATTAGAACTGGTCTCAGAAAAAGAACTGGTACCAGGATGCACATTGTTACCACTATAGATATTCAGGTCCTATTTGTAGCAAAAATTGTATATAAATTTTTTTTTTTTAAAGAAAACTTTATTAGATGGCAATGATGTATAGTAGTGCCACAAAAAAATAAAAATGAACCACAGATAAACACTTAATTGTGATAGTGTTACACACAGTAAAAAAACAAAAGTGATTAAAAAGGGAACCAATTGCTTTCAAATATGTACATAAGGTAGTGAAAACACTAGATGTAATATTTAATAGCATGGAGGTAGATTGTATCTTTAAATGATTGTAACCAAAAGTTATCCACCTGGCTGTTTGAAAAATTCTAAATTTTTTATTGCACCTTTTTTTCCTTATGGCAGACCTATCGCTTTATTTGCCATCTCATGAACGCCCTGAACTAGAATCTGAACGACTATCGTTCAGGACCTTCTTAGTTACAGTCTTGACAGGCATTAAGATGCCCTACCCTCTATCACTAAGGGTTCTCACCTTTTGGATATGAATTTAGTACCGTATTTTCTTCAGATTTGGCTAGCCAATGAGAAAATGCCTCTTCACAACTTTCAGCAAAGTTCACTCTTTCGTATTTTATCGCCTTTTATCATGTCTCTGACATGGAGCGTTTGTTATGGATGGTTTTTACTCTTAACTGATTGGGTCAACTTTACCATTGCATGAAGGATGAAATCAAATTCTTCTCTGGTATTTTCTCACCCCTCTACCCCAACCTTTGTGTAGTTTCTGGTCTCATTCAGTACGTAGAGGTTCCTTAGGGCAGATTCTAATTTTTTTCATACATTTGGATACCTTCCATGTGTTTTCTATTCTGTTTCAGTGTCAATTTCAGAAGTTCTTGAATGGACTTTAACACTTCTGCTACTTCTACTGTTCCTGATATTACTTGTTGTTACTTCTGGTTTGTTTTTTATTTTTTATGATAATCCATTGTAATTGTATTTTTGTTTCATACTCACATCAACAAAGGGGAGGTTGCTTTGCAGTCAATGGCTTATATTACCTCCTAGAAATTTGCAGTTACAATTTAACAACTTCCCACAGGTTTGCTTACATTAAATGCAAAAAATACCCTGGTACCTTGTAATGCTTAAGCATTAGAGAGAAAGATTCTACATTCCCTAATCTTTGTAAATGTTTGTTAGTTATACTTCTTTTAAAATACTTTAGATGGATTCAAATAAAGTAGAGCATTCAATTTTAGTGGTAAAAAAAACATGCATTATGTTTAAACAGCAATTGGATAAATACTTGCAAAAACATAACATACAGGGATATCATTTCTAATTAGTGGGGTAATAGCTGCTTGATCCAAGGAGATATCTGGCTGCCATTTTGGGGTCAAGAATTAATTTTTTCCTAGTTTTTTTGCAAAATTGGAAGCGCTTCAGACTGGGTTTTTTGCCTTCTTTTGGATCAACAGCCAAAACATATGTGAGGAAGGCTGAACTTGATGGACGCAAGTCTCTTTTCAGCAATGTAACTATGTAACGTCAAAATCAGAACACCAAACTGAAACAGAGTCATAATAAATAACTCTATAACCCCTTAAGGGGTCAACTATACATATAACTCCACATACTATCCAACCTTTCCAAACATACTCATTATCTATGATGAATTATATGGCGGTTGCAAAAATATATACCTATTGAAGCCATTGGAAATGGATGTTGGCATACTTACTTTCTAGCTGCAACGGCTGTGATTGCTGCAAGGTGAGCAGTCTTTACAATTTTACCACCAAATGCTCCTCCGATCCTTTTCACATGGCAGTGAATGCGGTTTGAAGGGATGCCGAGAGTGGATGCCACAAGACCCTGTGTAAGTATTAAGAATTTTATATCATCCTAGCCTTAAACATCAATAACTTGTCTATTTAAAGTTCTTTCTAGTATTTTAATTTAGGTTTCTTTCTCTCGCAAACTCTCACCTGGTCCTTTGTGCCACCAGCAAGTCCAAAGTTACTCACACTTTGTTTTATAATGATTTCAAAACTCAGAAAAAAAAACAGACTCGTGCATTATCTGGCACAACTGAACTTTATGTCTAATCTCAATCCAACTAACGGTTTATTGTTAATGTTTGGCACACTATACTTTCACTCACTTTGAAATATTGGTCAATATTGGTTAACCTTGGTAAAGCATCTAGGTTTCCCTGACATTTTTCCTTGCTATCATTTCTTAGATAGTTCTGACCAACATTTGCTTGTTAACAGTATTTAGACTCTTTTATAAATACCCAATATAATCACATTCTCTCTCTGTTGTGTAATAGTCACCTGCATAAATGATGGATCTTGGCTTGCTGCGTAGATGTCCATTTCCTTGTTGTCCTTACTGGGTATAACTCTAACACTCTGGGTTTCCATGTAAAAATGCTCCTGGCCTCCGATATGAATCTCACCTATTGCCAAAACAAAGACCCACTTATTTTTCTCCAACTTGTCTGTACAGGACCCTCTTGAACTACATTGACTTTTTGTTGATATTGTGTTGCCAACCTTGTCAGTACTTGCTAACAACCCCATTTTCTGTATACTAGACACAAGTTGTAAATTCCTAGGAGAACACAAACAGATTCAATGCCGGCAACAGTTTGGCCAATACAGAATTATTCACTAAGCTGGAATTTGTGGAGGACTGACAAAGGGTTTTCACATTTTAGCTTAGATTAGAGGGAAAAAAAAAATCTTCAATTCCCTCTATTTTTCCTGGTTGACAATTCTGGCCTAAAAGGTGCAGTTCTCTTTATTTTCTAGTTTAGCAAATAGCTCTATTAGTAAATATTCCTGATGAACTTCAACTATATCATTCATGGTCATATTCAATGGAGTATTTCATGTCCACGTACAACAAAGAATGGATGAGCATTAATTAAAGCGAGGTACTGTATGGACCTCAAGTATCATCACACCAGTATCAATACCAAACAAAAAAAAAAAATGGTCCATCACTCATAAATAACAAAGTGTTCCTTTATTTAGTGTGTAGCAGGAAGCACACCAATAGCAACATTTTGCCTCCCTCAAACTCACAAAATTTCCCGTGTGAGCTGAAATGTTGACATGTGTGTGTTTTTCTATTTTTTGAGATCATTCGTTTTTGTTTTGGGTGTCTCATGTCAACTCAGATTATAAAGAAAGTTTTTCAGGGATGCTGCAATTATTAATTGTTTGTTGATAAGTAAGCGGTATGATGGATATTAAGGTTCAATCTCAGAAAGAGTGTCCATAGGTAAAAATTGCATGGTAAAAATCAATTACTAGGTAATTTCTTTTTACAGGATATTTTAATGTTAGTAACATTAGGATAAGGACAACAATTGCGGGTATCCATTTGTTGTAAAGTTGTAAGACAAGGCAATGTGATATGATGGAACAAGACCTGCTGGTAACACCAGCTAATATTTGTAGGCATTCTGTGCAAAACACACAAAATGTACATGAGATGGTTTTGCTTCATCCTTTTATACCTTGCATTTGTCACTATCAAACAATAATGTGGATAAAATCAGACTGTGGAATTTTTTTTTGTTTTAGAAGATTGCCTGATTTTATGAGTATACAGTTGCAAGAAAAATTATGTGAACCCTTTGGAATGATATGGATTTCTGCACAAATTGGTCATAAAATGTTATCTGATCATCATCATCATCTAAGTCACAACTATAGACAATCACAGTCTGCTTAAACTAATAACACACAAAGAATGAAATGTTGCCATGTTTTTATTGAACACACCATGTAAACATTCACAGTGCAGGTGGAAAAAGTATGTGAACCCCTAGACTAATGACATCTCCAAGAGCTAATTGGAGTGAGATGTCAGCCAACTGGAGTCCAATCAATGAGATGAGATTGGAGGTGTTGGTTACAGCTGCCCTGCCCTATAAAAAAAAACACACACCAGTTCTGGGTTTGCTTTTCACAAGAAGCATTGCCTGATGTGAATGATGCCTTGCACAAAAGAGCTCTCAGAAGACCTACGATTAAGAATTGTTGACTTGCATAAAGCTGGAAAGGGTTATAAAAGTATCTCCAAAAGCCTTGCTGTTCATCAGTCCACGGTAAGACAAATTGTCTATAAATGGAGAAAGTTCAGCACTGCTGCTACTCTCCCTAGGAGTGGCCGTCCTGTAAAGATGACTGCAAGAGCACAGCGCAGACTGCTCAATGAGGTGAAGAAGAATCCTAGAGTGTCAGCTAAAGACTTACAAAAGTCACTGGCAAATGCTAACATCCCTGTTAGCGAATCTACAATACGTAAAACACTAAACAAGAATGGATTTCATGGGAGGATACCACAGAGGAAGCCACTGCTGTCCAAACAAAACATTGCTGCACGTTTACAGTTTGCACAAGAGCACCTGGATGTTCCACAGCAGTACTGGCAAAATATTCTGTGGACAGATGAAACCAAAGTTGAGTTGTTTGGAAGAAACACACAACACTATGTGTGGCGAAAAAAAGGCACAGCACACCAACATCGAAACCTCATCCCAACTGTGAAGTATGGTGGTGGGGGCATCATGGCTTGGGGCTGCTTTGCTGCGTCAGGGCCTGGATGGATTGCTATCATCGAAGGAAAAATGAATTCCCAAGTTTATCAAGACATTTTGCAGGAGAACCTAAGGCCATCTGCCTACCAGCTGAAGCTCAACAGAAGATGGGTGTTGCAACAGGACAATGACCCAAAGCATAGAAGTAAATCAACAACAGAATGGCTTAAACAGAAGAAAATACCTCTTCTGAAGTGGCCCAGTCAGAGTCCTGACCTCAACCCGATTGAGATGCTGTGGCATGACCTCAAGAAAGCGATTCACACCAGACATCCCAAGAATATTGCTGAACTGAAACAGTTCTGTAAAGAGGAATGGTCAAGAATTACTCCTGACCGTTGTGCATGTCTGATCTGCAACTACAGGAAACGTTTGGTTGAAGTTATTGCTGCCAAAGGAGGTTATTAAAATCCAAGGGTTCACATACTTTTTCCACCTGCTCTGTGAATGTTTACATGGTGTGTTCAATAAAAACATGGCAACATTGCATTCTTTGTGTGTTATTAGTTTAAGCAGACTATGAGTGTCTATTGTTGTGACTTAGATGATGATCAGATCACATTTTATGACCAATTTGTGCAGATATCCATATCATTCCAAAGGGTTCACATACTTTTTCTTGCAACTGTATTTTTAAATTTGTTTTGCACTCTTTAAAAAAATATTAATACAGGTATTGTAGATGCTCAACCCCTCACATTTTTGTAAATATCTTATTCTATCTTTTCATGTGACAACACTGAACAAATGACACTCTGTTACAATGTAAAGTAGTAAGTGTACAGCCTGTATAACAGTGTAAATTTGCTGTCCCCTCAAAATAACTCAACACACAGCCATTAATGTCTAAACCGTTGGCAACAAAAGTGAGTACACCCCTAAGTGGAAATGTCCAAATTGGACCCAATTTGCCATTTTCCCTCCCCGGTGTCATGTGACTCGTTAGTGTTACAAGGTCTCAGGTGTGAATGAGGAGCAGGTGTGTTCAATTTGGTGTGATCGCTCTCACACTCTCATACTGGTCACTGGAAGTTCAACATGGCTCCTAATGGCAAAGAACTCTCGGAGGATCTGAAAAAAATAATTGTTGCTCTTCATAAAGATGGGCTAGGCTATTGAGTTATTTTGAGGGGACAGCAAATTTACACTGTTATACAAGCAGTACACTTACTACTTTACATTGTAACAGAGTGTCATTTCTTCAGTGTTGTCACATGAAAAGATATAACAAAATATTTACAAAAATGTGAGGGGTTTTCTCACTTTTGTGAGATACTGTAATTAGTAAAGATAAAGCCATTAAACCAAATCATTGCATGGTATTTAACAAGTGACTATAGTATCACCTGTCAAGTAGGACCTGGAGTCTAATTTAGTACTGTACCTCTTTACTAGGTCAGTCAACAATTCTCTGACTGCTTCTTCATCCTCAACCAACTTTAACCCCTTAAGGACTGGACTGTTTTTGCGATGTTGTACATTTGCGACCAGGCATATTTTTACACTTTTGTGGTGTTTGTGTTTGGCTGTAATTTTCCGCTTTCTCATTTACTGTTCCCATACAAATTATATATTGTTTTTTTCAGGACAAAAGGGGCTTTCTTTACATACCATTATTTATATAATCTCATGTATTTTAATTTAAAAAAAATAAAAAAAATGATGAAAAATTGAAAAAAATACATGTTTTTTGACTTTTACTTAAAATCTTTTACTCATCTACAAAAGCGAATGAAAAAAAAAAAAACTGTCCTGAGTTTAAAAATACCCAGTGTTTACGTGCTTTTTTGCTTTTTTTTGCATGTTATAGGGCTATAGGTACAAGTAGGATATTGCGGTTTCAAAACATACATTTTTAAAATTTATCAATAGTGATATTGTAACACTATTATCTGTCATAAATCTCTGAACAACACCCCACATGTACATATTTTTTTAAAAGTAGACAACCCAGGGTATTCAATATGGGGTATGTCCAGTCCTTTTTAGTAGCCACTTAGTTGAAAACACTGGCCAAAGTAAGCATTCATATTTGTTTGTGTGTGAAAAAAATAAAAAAAATAAATTGAACGCTAATTTTGGCCAGTGTTTGTGACTAAGTGGTTACTAAAAAAGACTGGACATACCCCATTTGCAATACCTTGGGTTGTCTTCTTTTGCAAATGGTATGCCATCATGGGGGTAATTCTCATTCCTGGGCTACCATACGCTCTCAAAGGCAACGTAACCAACCTGGCCATTTTCAATATAAAAATATTTGACCCATATATTTGACCTTGTAACTTTCAAAAACGCTATAAAACCTGTACATGGGGGGTACTGTTTTACTGGGGAGACATCGCTGAACACAAATATTAGTGTTTAAAAACTGGAAAACGTATCACAACAATTATATCATCAGTAAAAGTGCTGTTTGTGTGTGAAAAATGCAAAAAAGTCACTTTCACTGACAATATCATCACTGTGATATGTTTTACTGTTTTGAATCACTAATATTTGTGTTCAGCGAAGTCTCCTGAGTAAAACAGTACCCCCCATGTATAGGTTTTAGGGTGTCGTAGAATGTTACAGGGTAAAATACAGTGCTAGCAAATCAAATTGCAATCAATAAAATTACTGAATTATGTAAAAATATTACATAAATACGCACGTAGAATTTAAATATATATGCATATTTATATATTTGAAGTCTACGTATATATTTATATAATTATTTATGTAATTTTGTATATGGACATATGTATATTTCGTATTATTTTTATTTATTTATATATACATAGATATATATACAAATTCATTCTAAGTGTATTTTGATATAAATATATATATTAATTTTAAAATACAGTTAGAATAAAATTTCATATAGATATAATTTTTTTTAAAATTTTTATTATTTAAAAAAAATATATTTAATTTAAATTACTTATTATTTATATTTTATAATAATATATACACAATATATATATAGTTATTATATATATTATATATATATATACACATGTGTAATTTAATTATAAGTGTATTTTTATATTAATATAAGTACATATTAATATAAAAATACACTTAGTATGGCATTATATAGATGATATATAGACATATTATATAGATATAATATATGTCTATATATCATATATACACACATATATAATTTTTTTTTTTATTTTTTTTTTTAAACACTAACTTTATTTTTTTTAATTGATTTTACACTAGCAGGGAGACTGCCTGTCAGCACAGGCAGTCCCCCTGCAGGCAGACACATGGACACCCATTGTGACCATGTGATCGCTGTGTTAAGCGATCACATGGCCACAGGGGTCCTAATTCAGTGTGGGGAGACTGTCTGGGCTGCAGGCAGTCTCCCCACAACCGGAGCCACGCTAATCGCCGCCGGGGGAATGACGGCGATCAGGTAAGTAACTAGGACTGTTAGGACGGTTCAGGACCGTCATCGGTCTGCAATGCAAAAATGCCGATGACGGTCCTGAACCGTCCTCGGTCGTGAAGGGGTTAAATAAATTCCTGTATTTATTCTGAATCAATATGTTTGTAAAAAAATAATTAAAAAAAATGCCATTGGTGTTCCAATTGGGTCATCTATTCTCAGTACCTTCATGAATATTGTCCACTTTTTTAAAAGCTTCATCGACATTTCCTTGTTGTATTTTCTTGTCTGGCGTATGAAAGGAATTGTGTCTTATAGCATCCTGGAAAGAGAACAAACAGAATTAAATGAATTCCTCATACATGCAGTGTTCTGAAAATAATGCTCTGTCGTGAAAAAAATAAATATTCCCTTAAAACAAGTTGGCATTTGAAGTTTTGGCAATTTCTAGTGTCCGCCATGGGGCTTATTG
This sequence comes from Pelobates cultripes, assembly GCA_933207985.1. Classification (NCBI taxonomy): domain Eukaryota; kingdom Metazoa; phylum Chordata; class Amphibia; order Anura; family Pelobatidae; genus Pelobates; species Pelobates cultripes. Next base: position 49,544,255 of record OW240918.1, on the reverse strand, counting down.
AGGACGTTAAATCAGATTGTACTGCGTAGCACCATATGCTCTCAGCCTATAATTTCCATTTCAAATCTGTACTTCCTGCTTCTTTAATTACCTCTCTTTACATTCAACTCCAAATACCCTTTACGTTCCCTCTGCATCATTTAATAGGTTCATAATTATTCCACTAAAATATGCAAGATAATGAGCACATACAATGGCCTCGATTTAATATTGTAGGAGAAACATTTCAAATTATTTAATTTAGATAAACTTAAAAAAAAAAAAATGTTTTTCCAAAAATATTCAAATATCCCAAGATGGTGACGGCCCTCCATCAGGCGACTGCTCCTGCCACCCCAGACCCTTACAAGAGGAGGGACCCCTTCCAGCTATAGCCATGAGGGCAATGATGGCTGAATTTTCCACTACAATACAAAGCTCTATAAAAGTTCAGATACAGACCTTAGGTACAGAGCTGCACAAAGAGATGCATGATGTCGGCCAACGCACCGAACACATGGAGAGCAAGATGAACGACTTTGCCAGAGCGCATAACTCCTGAGCGAATAAACTGCAGGAGCTAGATGACATCATACAAACGCATACAGTCAAGTTGGAGGATCGCTCTTGGAAGAATAACCTCAGAATCCGTCCACAGCGCAGGAGCTGCCACACTACTTGCTGGGTCTCTTCCAGGTGCTTACTCCTGAAATACACCTGGATCAACTACTGGTTGAAAGGGTGCATTGCTTGAGGAGGTCAACACATATCGCCCACTGCGACTAGAGAAGTGCTCACCCGAGTGCATTTTTTCCCCATGTCAAGGAAAAGCTGACAAGGGCCTGCAGGAACAGAGACCTCCGAGAACCTTACCTACACCTAAAAATATTCACTGTCCTCTCAGCGCCTACGGTGCAATTTCAGAAAAGCCTGGCCCTACTTACTACAACTCTTTGCAGCAATGAGATGCAATACAGGTGGGGATACCCCGCCAAGCTGTTGGTACACCGTCACGGCATCATACATCCTATTGCAACTGTAGAAGGAGGGGGTGTCCAAGCTGCACAAATGGGGCATCCCAACTCCAACCATATCTACAGCGGAGCAACATTGAGTCCACAGAATGACACAGGATTTGTTCAACACAGTTTATCTTGCTGTGAGTGAGCTCACTGTAGAAGATTCCGTGAGTAGAACATCCCTTGGGATGCTAGGATACCTATATGCCTTATTTTTGTTAATGTTCAGTAATGTAATGTGTTGTACTTACCTTTACATACTGCCTTAAGTTATGGCTAGATCACGACTCTGCCCATAAGCATGGGAGGGCTGACTAACTACCGCACAACCCCACACCAACAGACCAGTCAACCCCATACTAACTAATGTGTCTATACATTAGTGAATGGAAAAAGATAAAGTACATGAAACGTAAAAAAACAAACAAATTTAAAAAAAAATAAAAATAAAAAGAGGTACACTTGTTACCAGTTCAAGTTTCCTTAGTCATGAAGCTAACCAGCTTGGTGTTAGTTCCTCCAAGACTATACATTCTGTTCCTGTTGTATGGTCTGCTACTTCCCCTAACACTGCATGTCTGGTATGCCCAGTGCACGCTCCTGCTCACTGCGTGTGAGCTATGGTTTGGTTTTACCAACTTCCCCATCCCCGAGACAACCCATCCCTCGACCTATAACACAATACTTTAACACACACAAGATTGGGATAACCCCACTTGGTCCCAGCTACAATAGTTGGACCGCGGGAGACATGGTCAGACTTAAGCACAGTAGCAGCTGTTGTATACATATAAACTATGAAAGTACTGATGTATAATGTTAAGGGACGTGGCAGGTGAGCTTATATTCAAATGGCCATTGGAATGAAACTAAAGAGCCTCCGTTTTGTTCAAATGTACATAGGAATTTGGGCCAGAGCGCAGGTAACTTTCTTTTTGTTTTCACCATGTATTTTGAGCTGTTCAAAACTAAGCCACTGCTGCTGTAAGCACGGTGCGTTATTTTGTGTTTGTTTAATGTTAAGGGATTGAACTCCCCAAACAAGCAAAGGCTACTACTCCAAGAGCTCAAACGATCACAAGTGGACATAGCCTGTGTACAGGAGACCCACCTCACAAAACATCCCTTCGTTGTTCCATAAGTATTATCCATCCCAATTCCATGCACTATCAGAGAATAAAACGAAAGGGGTGTCTATTTTCTTGCATAAGGACCTAGTGGTATCACTGCATTACACGTATGTAGACCCGGATGGTAGATTCGTAATACTAGTGGGACGGTTCAATTCTGTACTCTATACTGTAATTTCCACGTATTTCCCCAATACAGACTCTCATAACTTCCGCCAATCATTATTCCATAGGATAGATAAAGTCAAATGAAAAGGTCTCATACTATGCGGAGACTTTAACTTTATCCAGTCCTCGACGTTGGACTCCTCTGCCCTACCAAATAGACGCAGGAAGAAACAACTTACTTTGATATGTAGGAGGATTGACAGACATATCGCTACATGGGCTCTTTGACGGATGGAGGACTCTCCACCCATCGGAGAGAGACTAAATGTTTCACTCCAAGGTACATAACACCTACACCAGAATTGATAAATTTTTCTTGGATGGCTCATTACTAGCCCAGCTAGCAGGCTGTTCCATAGGGGAAGTCCTTTGGCCTGACAATAGCCCGGTGCCACTAAGATTACAAGAAGCTTTCCAGTGCAAGGGAAAGGGCACCTGGCGACTCAATGAGTCTCTCTTAACAGACAAGGCTCTAACACAAGAAATAGGAAATTAACTGGCCAACTACTTCCAAACCAATAAACAGGGTGAGACCTCCATCCAATCAGTGTGGGCTGTCCACAAAGCAGTGATTCGAGGCGCCTTTATCAAGCATGCCCCTTTCAAAAAGAGAAAACATGCTAGTGCACTCCTAGAGTGTCCGAATCAACTGGCAGATCTGTCTTCTCAAAATAAATTAAATCCATCCTCAGCCCTAATGGGTGCAATCAACTCCCTACAGGACCGCCTCCTGGAGCTCAACTCAGCCAAAACCGACTATCTATTGCATAGACTTAGGGCCACCACATACCATGCCTCAGGGAAAGCTAATAAGGTACTGTCCAATAGACTCAGAACGCAACAAGCCGCAACTAGGGTTGCACACATTAAGTCAGGACGGAACCAAAAAGATGCGACCCCAAGCCATAAGCCAGGAGTTAGCTACATTCTATTCCTCCCAAGACAACATGAGAGACGACCCCAAAGTCCACACACCCTCTGATGCTGAAATTGATGCCTTTTTAGAATCAGTCCACATACCTCACCTTACACAAACACAAAAAGAGTCCATACTCCACCCGATCACAACCGATGAGATACAAGAGGTTATTAAGCACCTGCCAGCAGGCAAGTCCCCAGGGGACGATTGTTTTCCTAACTCTCCGCAATACTCACCCCCTACCTTGAGTAACTATACAACTCCACAGCGTCTGATGGAAAACTACCCCCAGGCATGCTTTTGGCAACCACAGTCACGATACCCAAACACGACAAAGTGCCTGATACATGTAAAAGTTACCGCCAATATCCCTAACATAACACAGACGTAAAGATATATGCAAAAATTCTACCTAGCCGAATAGGCAAATTAATACTGACCAAACGAATGACGACCAAACAGGCTTTGTACAGGGGAAACCCGGCCTGGATAACACCTGGAAACTGTCACAAGTGCTTAAGAGCTTGAGGAAACCTGGATGGGACGGTCTATTACTGTCGTTTGACGCTGAGAAAACGTTTGACCACCTTAGCTGGAATTTCCTGAGACGAGTGCTGGTCAAATATGGATTCTCTGCTTCCACCGCCCAGCAAATATTTGTGCTCTATGACTCCCCCACTGCACAGTGATGCAGGGAGGCTTCATGTCCAAACCATTCTGTATTACAAATGGGCCCCAATATTACAGTCATGGTCTGAATGCATTATAATGCTTAAAATGTCCATTCTCCCGAAACTACAATACCTGTTTTGAATGCTACCTTTAGATATCACGCCACTTTTTAAAAAACTATTAGAGCAGATATAAACTTTTTCATATGGGCAGGTGGTAGGCCGAGAGTCGCCGCTAAAAATCATGCTGTCTCTGATTAAACTAGGAGGGCTTGCGGTTCCAAACATTCAACTCTACTACCAGGCTATAGTTCTGGCTACAGCTATGCCACTTTTCATTAAAACACTGCCCCCACGGTGGGTGCACCACAAACTTGAAACCCTACGATTTTATTAGTCTTATGTGGCTCCCGACTGCGATCTAACCCAAATGCCAGGCTGCTTCTCTCTTGAGTTAATCCTTTCTTAGAATTTGGGATAAATATAGGTGCAAACTATGCCACACAAACTATTTCCATAGCAATACCCATCCAGGCAATCACCTACTATTTTCCCACCTTCCATCACACCCCATGGCTGAAGACTGGCGCCACCCACCTGTACCACCAAGGAAGTCTGTTGAATTTTGATGCCCTTGCTAGATAGTTCTCGCTACCACAGACCTGGCATTATTCATACAGACAGCTCAAAGCACTCCTTACACATACACAACCTGCAAGCAGCCCCTCACTAAGGTCCACAATTAAGATAACTGAATGGGATTAACTGTGCATAAAACGCTGCTCTTCCACCTCATTGTAAACCCATCTCCATGTGCTACAAAATACTTTCTAATCACATGCCATTCTATGACTCCCTCTATGTCAAACAGTGGGAAACTGAACTTGGCACAAATCCCACAAATCAAGTGGAAAAGCATGATAAACGGCCCCAAACGGCCTAATAAAATTCTTGGCCCACCTAGAACAATTCCGCAAAGTACTTTATAGGTGGTACTTAGTTCCAGCCAAACTGCACACAATATACCCCAATACCCCATCACAGTGCTGAAGGTGTAATGGAGATGAAGGCACGATGTTACATGTTTGGTGGCACTGCCCGGCTCTCAAGCAATATTGGCACTTGGTTCAAGACCTTATAGGTAAGGTGGTACGGGCAGCCCTTTCACTTGAGGCCTCTATATTCCACTTGCTAGACCTACCTGAGTACCTTAACAGGGCCACAAAAAACTTGATATTGCATATTATTCTCAAAGGCCCTACTTTAAATTGCTAGAACCTGGAAATCCCCCACTCCCCTGACTCTCTCAATGCTAATAGTGGAAATAGATAAACAACGGGCATACGAGAGAGGCCTCCCCTCAGTCTTCTCCCCCACAAACATTATCACGAAGACCTGGTCCTTGTGGGACACATGGAGATCTTAGGCTAACTAGCCTATCTATGGATGTATATATATATGTAACTGTAACTCAGAACTTCTTACAATCACAGAAGATGAGAGCATCAATGCAGTTGAACCCAAAATCGGACTAAGGTCAGCTACCAGACAAGCGAAAAGGGGTTCCCTAGATCCTCAAGTGATGAGATGTCTACTATACTCTTTGTGCTCTGAAGTACTGTACCCCAACTAACCTACTACAACTGGATAAAACAATGTACCCACTCTAAAGGTGCCTCGGCCCACAGACTTGTCATAGATTATTATTATAACCAATTGATGTATTGACAAACAAGAAAACTGATATTGTGATTCTGCTTCCCCCCAACAAAAGTGAAAAGAAATAAAAACTTCTAATGAAAAAAATAAAAAATAAAAATCAAAATATCAAAAAAAGAGGCAGTGCCCATACCCCCCACACCTTAAGTGGAATCACCCGCAATTTGTACCCCTGTCTAAATACGGACTTCAAATAAACTGAAGCGTGGTTGAATGTTAGCTGTAAATACATATTATGCAAAAGGAGCGAATGGAATGCAGCCAAACGTGCGCCGAAATAAGACAAACTGACTATTGAGAGTATAGCGTGGCCAAACGCAGGCCAACTTAGATGCATTGCGCTCCCAAACAAAATGTGTAAAGTGGCGGCACTTGGACAAATGTTAAGCATGATGGAATGATTAAACTAAGTAGAATTTAGGGTGGCCCAACATGGCCCAAAGCATAAAACTTGAGAATTGAAAATCTAGAATCAGGAGACTGGTCTTACTCACTACTCAATGTCTCCTGGAGGCTGCAGTAACCTCGCCATTTGAAAATTACTGGGGGAAGGACTTATGATGCAAGCCTTCCCTACTCAAGAATTTGTTTTGTCAGCTGCAAATGGAAGTAATGCCGACCGGAAATGATGGCGACTGTAAGTGATGTTCCATTTTGTCACAAACATCTGCAATCTCGAGGTACAAGCCCCAAGCTTTTTTTTTTTTTTTTAAGGCCAATACAGCCTTCCTACAACTACAGGCCTAATGGACTGAGCATTCATTTGAACACTACATTTTAGCGCACTGTATTGTGTAATTGTTTTTATTTTTAATGCTTTATTTTTGTATGTGCTTGGTTACAAAAAGGCTGATGTCATTAACAGAGAAAGTGATCACGAAATTAGACATATCCAGTGTATAACATGCATAGAGGGAACAGCAAATTTTTAGAATTTATGACAAAAATAACAATGCTAGGCTAGCAAAACATTGGTGAAAGCTATATACAAGACAGAGCTCATGCACTAAGAGTAAGTTCAGCTGCTTGTAATGAATAGGTAATAAGACAATTAGTTTAGCAGATAATACGGATAAAGATTAAAGGAGCCATCCCCTAGAGTGAGCAAGTCCCCCTTCAGTCCTGGTTTCATCCAATTCCGATTCTGCAGGGTCTCAAGTGCTGTGTGTGTACGTCCATCAGGGTCTGGACCAGGTTGAGGTTAAAAGCGTTGCACACTGAAAACCCCTCAGAATAACTACCGTGCTGTATCAATGTACCTTCACCATGTGGTAAAGAGAGGGTAGACCATACGGTAGTGGCGTGTTCCCTTGTCCGATGTAGGATAGCTGTTTTTCCCGGCTGGGGGGCAGGAGTGTGGACTTGGACGGTGAGTGGTCGGCAACCTGGCGCACAGTCTCGACCGCCCGTCTGTGCAAGTTGCTTGCAGTCGGTGGTTTAATTTCGCCCAGAAGTCTGCAAAGATCTTGTCTAGCATGGTCGCATCTGCCATCTTGGATAGGTCACTGTTTTTTCAGCATTGGTAGGCCACAGTGCAGTAAAGCCGGTCTCAGCAGGGATGCCTCCTAGACCGGGATAACCCCCACCGGCCCAGAGGGAGGGTGGGGGGGAAACGGGCCTCTGGGAGGTGATTTCGACAGCTTTCTGGGTGGTCCCCGATGTGAGATCGGCTGCTTCTCCAGGGCACACCAGGCTGCAGATCGATCTGTCTGCTCTCCGGGAGCATGTCTGCACAAGGCAAGTGTCAGTAACAAGACAGGGATCCAATACACAGAATGCAAAATAGAAGAACGTATACCGGGCCTTAAAATGGCCGGACTAGTGTAGGAAAGGATAGAGAATAGTCAGGAACAAGCGAGGTCGAGGGAGCCAGAAAACAGGTAAGCAAATTAACAAGCTGAGTCAAAGGGAAGGAGAACACAGAATAATCAAAATCAGAGCCAACTCAAATACCAATAAACCAAACCAGAGTATGCACTATAGTAGAAATCAAGCTAGAACCACAACAGGGCAATGATTTGTTGCAAATTAGTACTTTTTATAGTTTGGCTCTTTAAGTGATGGCCACGGCCCCAAAACGTCCGAATTCGAACGTTTCGGCAGGCCGTGACGTGCGGTGTAATAAAAAGGGGTGGAGCTACTGCGGCCGGCGTCTGAACGGCCAAGATGAGAGGAGGGAATGTGAGGAGTGTCCCCATCAGGTGGGAGAAGATCCACAGGCTAGGTCCCTGCCTGGGAAGTAACCACAGGTACCTTGACGGTAAGTTAATGTTGCTTAAATTGAGCTCGGATGCAGCTAGAGAAGGTTATAGGTTGTAGTGAATTGCTTCTTAGTTGAGTTTGTAGACATAAAACCTCAATTTAGTGCCTAAAAGTACAGAGCTCATTCAAGACACATCTACCTAGCATGGCAGTCAGGCCTTGCTCTCTGTATTGTGTAATTTAAAACATACTATTATCAATTCATTCTATTTATAATGGTTTAAAATAAAAAGGTATTTTGCAAAAAAGTATAAATAGGAGTTATAAAACACAATTCTGGAAATGCTGATTGTTTACAGTCACAATTTCTAAGTTTTCATGTCAGTTAGTTACCAAGTAAAATTGGATCTCTTCAAAGTGTAAAAGTCTTTTAGTCAGTTTAGTTTCATTATTTATTTTTGTTAGTACTCTGTGTGTAATGTGGTTTAATATCACCAGCATTAAACTGTATTTTAATTCATCATTCAAAGTAAATTGAAAGTGAATTTCCAACTTTAGGCCACAATACCTGAATTAGAAAATGTAAAACATCAGGTAAGTTTTCACTTTAGCTGCTTTGGCGTAAATTTGGAAATTCATTTTGAATTCTTGACAATGGACTTGTTAGTAAATAACCATGACTGTTTATCAAACTTGTGATGCTAATTGTTACGTGTAAAAGATAACCACTGGTAACTTTCAACATATTAGTGCAATCTACAAAGAACGCTTAATTTCATGTAATTTGTTACCTCAATGGTGATAATTGCCGGTTCTATGTTTTCGTATACAATGTTCACTTTGTTCACTGCCTGCTTTGCATGTGCTGGTGTATCAGCCAGAACGGCACATACTATGTCTCCAACGCAGAGCACCTTGGGAAATAAAATCAACCATTTGTAAAACAGAGTTGTGTTCAATGCATTTTTTTTTATTAGGAATCATTAACCAATGAGATTTCAGTTGTTGTGCTAACTAATATTTGTGTTTAAACTCCACAACAGTAGATCATACGGTTCCCTGACTACAAAGACGAATATAGTCAGGTAAATAGATTCATGGCGACGTTTACAACCAAGGTAAGTATAGGAAATCGACATTTAACAAAATTACACTGGGTTTCGAGGGCTCTTTGTGGTGTCATAGTGTCTTTGAATATGTAAGCAAGTTGTTCCAAAGTGAGTGGATGCGGGCAGTCACACAAAGGGTAGTGTACATATTAATCAATGCCACAATATGGACACATAGGACTATAGAACAGAGGTCACGGAGTGAAAATGATGAACACAAGGTTGACAGAAATGCTCACAAGAGGTACAGTTGGTCAACAGAGGAAAAAATAAAAATAGTACGTCTGGTCCATTAAGACCACGATGAGAAGAGAAAATGCACAATGCATATAGTTGGAAACATGGTTGACAACTGGAATCAGATGTATAGAGGTCACAATAGGGTACATCGAGGACTATTAAAGGAGGAGGGAGGCTATGACCAATGTAATTACAGAAAAGCAAGAAATGTTGTCACTGAGGAGTCCTGAAAGATCAAAAGAGATACCAAAGAGGATTTGAGCAGCAGTTGGAATATTGAAGGGATCAATGGATACACATGACTAGCAATGGGAACCATAAAATGGACATAAATACAACAATATTAAAGATGCAATCTGCAACAGTGATAGGGGAGGCCGCAAGGGGAAACCAAAAATGAACACCATTTGTAATTAGAGTGTAGACTTTTTTTAATTTGCTAAATTTTCCATGCAATAAAGCTAGTGTATTAAAGTACTTATGTTCTCGTTTACCTGAAAGCATGGTTGTTATGGTTAAACCTTAAATTGATGTCAAATGGTAACATTTTATAGAAGGCAAATTCTTTGGTTCACAGGAGTTTCATCACTTTGTCTGTATGTTACCTAACAAAGTAACCTAGGCCTGGTTGTTTGAAAAAAATAAATAAAATAAAGATATTGGAAAAAAAAAAGTTATATTAAATCACTGAGACCTCTCTCTAGCTTTTCTCCCTAACTGAAACATACACTTATAAAAAGTTTTCATTCTAAAATGAGACAACATTTTATCCTGAATGGTACTATTTGTATGGGCTTTTAGTTCAGTCATTTCTCTTCGTATAACATTCTACAGAAAATACAATTTCCCAGCAGTTTTATTTTGTTACTTTGGTTTTTCAAAAATGTTAGATATTCCGTAATCTTTAGTGCACAAAAGCATTCTGTGGGTCATGTGAAGTCAGAGATCAGAAGGTTAGGGAGAATTAATGTACGGGAATGCCTTTCAGAACAGGTACCTGGTAAAAGCATGGTTAAGTGGTCCAAAAAAAGTCTCAAAGAGAGCAATTAGTGCTCATTGTGTAGTGTCAAGACTTACATTCAGTAGCATATCTTGCCTGCGATATTACAAAATAAAGCTGCTATAAATTAATATTTGTTTCATATGGGCAGATAAAGGATCATTAATATTTATAACTAGAGGTTATCCAGTGTAGCACTTACTTTTTTTAGCTCGAACACAAACATTAATATGAGGTTCTATTGTCTTAAGGGACAGGATTTTATGTTATTCACATTCTCTCTTACCTTCTCATCTGCAAATAAGCAATCATCCCAATCAATAAAACGAAACTCGTTTGTGTCAGGAATATCTTTCGCTGTTACAACATCACAGACTCCAGGCATGTTCAATGCTTCTGTCAGATCTATTGATCTGGAATAAGAAAGTAATTAAGGGGAATAGCTTCCATAAAAGCACTTCAATACTTTTACTACTGTAAGAATTAACCATCTTTGGTTTATTGCTCGTTAAAGTCTTCTTAAAAGAAACACTCAGGGCATCAATACAACCTAAGTGCTTTTTTGGGGTTTGCCTTTAAATTCATGCCAGTGGCGGCCTGTCAAGTTTTAAGATGGTGGGGCACCAAACTTATCCCCCAGAATTTTTCTACTCCCTATACAGTACATATTCACTCATTTGGTACAGAGATTTTCATACAATAAAACAAATTGGGCACAACAAACAATATTTGTAAAATACATAGAGCTGAGAAAAGAAAATAGAGGTGTACGACAGATACCTAGAAAATACACAGTAGAGCCAACTAAAATACAGAGAAATTACACACATAGCTGGGCACAATAAGGAGATACTCATAACTATCCAACGCAGCCAAGATCACTATAATGGATTAATTCATGTCTCTGTATAATTCTCTAGTGTTCTCCATTGGTTTTTCTTCATACACCTCTTTTAGCTCTTTCTTTCAGGATCGCGTTCCTGCTATGGTAATCTACTCTGGACTCCCTATTAGCTTAGCACAGGGTTATAAAATTAGGATACTGAGACTTCTTATTACCTCTGAAGCTGGCAATATACTTAATTTGCAGTGGTAATATGGAACTCAGAAGTAGCTAATGATGTTAACAGAAGCAGCAATTATTACAGATTAAAACAGATTGAAATCAGAATCAAATCAGTCCCAGTCCTGCAGTTTGAAGCTTCATAACTTCCAACTAGCCACATCATGAGTTTCTCAGGCCTCAGCTGTAGAGTGACTGAGCACTTTAAAGAAGATAGTGGGTATGTGCAGTAGGAGTTATGAAAACTATTAAGGACAAGCAGCAAACCACTCGCTCAAAAATGTCCTCCTTCCCTTGTCACCCCTGGCTTTAGACAGATTATATATTTGAGTAAAAACCCTAGCTTAATCAGCCCTCACGCAGTCAATGGTACTATTTGGGGAGAGAAAAAGATATTATACACTACAATGTGTCAGGGGTCAGGAACGACTGCTGCCGCTGTACTCTCCCTGTGCCGCTTCCTAGATGGCGTCTTGATTCTCTCTCCTGTGGGCATTGTAATCCCACCCCCTGGTGTTGTGAGCCTATAATGGCTCCTGAATGGGAGGCAAATAGCATGCCTCCTCTTGTGGGCAGCTAAATGTAAATCCGCTCTTAAAGCAGAATAGTCATGTGCAAAACCTGCTAAAACAGGGCACATTTCAAACCTACCTCTCAAACATCTTCCTGTTTGGAATATAAACAGTGTAGCTGTCAAGTCTAAACTACCCCAGAGTAAGAGAGTATCCTATAAAAGAAGAAGATGTATCACTGGTCATTAGAGTTGCTAAGTTAAATGTATTAAAGAAAGCATACAGTCTGCAGGCAATAAACAATAGTAGTCAAGTTCAAAGAGTACATAAAAAGCAGGTAAACAATAATCAAAGCCAAAGTCAGGGGTTCCTAGAAGTCAGAAACGTAGCCAAGTCAAAACTAGATATTGCACAGCAAAAGTCAAAATGCACCCTTGGGTAAAAATGCTTCAAGAAGGCACTCAAGTAATGTTGCTTTGGTGACGTGTACCAGCATGATGGCAAAAAATGATGCAGTGATTGGAGCATATATATTGAACACCGGGTAGAAGACATCCCAAATGATGTCAGAAAGACACATGGCGTCAATATGCATGCATTGTTGCCATAATAGCACTGGAACAATCATAGTAACTTAGACAATAAGAGATCAGTTTGACCCACATTGCTGATTTAGCCCTTCCTCTTCTTATTTGTATATTATATAAAAGCTGTGCTAAATGGAAAGGGGGCAGATCATAATATGACAGTAATGTCACCAAATAAGCTCATACTGATCTCTTAATGGTGGAACTGAGCACATTCTTAGAATAAGTTTAATAACAAGGGACTGTGGCGAAGGTGGCAGGGTTATACTGTGGAAAGCTGCAAATTCCTTTATTTTTTAACAAAATAAAAGATATTTGAATGTAGAGAAAAATACAGCATGAATACAAGGCCAAATCCTATCAAATAGCTTTAAGTTGCATTGATTCGTGGGTGTGCTTGAAATATCCTTTTTAATACTCTAGTATTTTTGTACAGTGCGCAGTTAGTTATTAAAAAAATTCTTGCTTATCTTTCAGGTATCTTGCTCATATATATATTACAGTTTCATCTAGCTACCTATAAACTCAATTACTACTGTATAATCCCCATAAGAAAAAGATGTACTAAGTATTTATGAGATAACATTTTCCTAACCACTGTTCCTATGGTTTAAAGAAGTCAAAGTAAATTTAAAAGGGAGAACTTGTAGCGGCATCTCAACTATACAAAACACAACTTTCCTAAAATACAATTTTTCCAAACGTGGAAACCACAAAAATATATGTTATACAGACAAGATCTTGGCGTGAGCTCTTGGGCTAGTCAGTAAAGCCATGAACAGCTCTCCTTCAACTGCTGCCATGTCATCACAGTATACAGCTTCTCCAGACACTTGTAGCATGGCGGAATGGTGCATGACTGGCCTTCCAATGGTGTCTTGGAGAGGTTGGTTAAGCTTTACATTCTGCAAGAATATAGAAAAATATTGAGATCAAGTTCTCTCAGATTCATGTATATCAAAAGAAAAAGAAAACACTTTAGTTTAAATCAAGTTTGACGCACAGAAACAGAGAATCAATAGCTTTCTCATGAATTGATTTACTGCCAATTGTAATAGTCAGAACAAATATTCAGGGTGTACAATATTGAGGAGACTCCCGTGGATGATCTAAATTAAATCTATGAATAGTTTCGTTTTCCTTTCTACAAAACCTACTTAATTCTGGCACTGTTAAAGCATCATTAGAATTAAATTTAAAAAAAAAATTATAGTAGACAGTCATAATTGTCTACAAGTACTACCAACAGCCCAAGAGTTAGCTGTTGCCAACATTATGTTCTAGTAGAGTTATTGAAAAACAAATAATTTTTCATTTATGAGCGTTATTTTGAGGTCTTCTTAATCAGAGCATTCTATGGACCATTGAATGACCATTGATCATAGCAAAATTATATATGTAGAACAGTGTAGGCTCAAGAAAGACCAATGAATAGGCTGTTGTGGCACAATAAAAGACATTCTACGCTATCTTTGCTATGTTCTTGATCTTACTATTGGCAATCAGGTGGAACTAGACATATATTGTACTCTATGTTAAGATGTGATTTATTTTAGGAGGAGTTTCCCTTAAATTATTAAAGTGTGCTTATGGTTGACGTCATGTGGAATGTAACTGACTGGAAATTATAGGGCATCTTAAAGCACCATCACTAGGTCACCTGTTTAAACAGGAGGGGGTTTGTGTAAATATTCATGTAATGTTAATTATATAAATATTAATTTATTCCAGGAAAGAAGTAAAAAGAACTGCTACATTTGAAGTGTTATATAATCTGATATAAATCATTATATCATGTACATATACAAATCTAAAAAGTATAAATAGAACAAAACACAAAATTGCATAATATGAGGCTCTTGGAGGATGATCATGCAGCAACAATTGGTAAAGTAAAACATGCAAAAAAACTTCTCATTTTTAAATTTTTACTTTGTGTTACCAATTGTTGCTGTATGATCATCCAACAAGAGCCTCATCAAGATTCTGGTTCCAGATGTGCCTGATTTGGTCTTTTATCCTGGAAGTGCAATCTAATAAAGCCAATTTTTTTAATTTTTAAATCGCTACACTATGTGTTTGTCTCTCCATTCGTCTTTCATGTTTTAAACGTGAGGAATAGAAAAAGAAAAAAAAAAGGTCTTTCCACTATAAAGTTTGTTTTATGTGCGTACCATCAATTTTATCTTTCTGAGTGCAATAATTACCCCACCGCCTTTTGAGGATTTTACAATATTATGCGATTTTGCGTTATGCTCTATTTATATATTTTTTAGATTTTATATGTACATTGTTTTTTTTAAAGGAGGACACGAGGAGTCTTCTTACAATCTATCAATTTATAGGGTAAGCTATTTAGTTTTCTTTACCTACGGTTTTCTGGTGGTCACCTATTTGTATTAAAGTGTACATTTTTGTATTATAAATCATTATATGAATACAGTGTTTTCAAAGTCACACCAAGACCCAAATAATTGCAGTAAATGGCAGTCACTGACCTGATACCTCTGTTTGGCACTTGGTTTGGCAATATGTGAGTTTGTAACACCACCATCCCCCGATATCTCCAAAGGACTGTGACAATTCTGTACATTATAGTGTAAAAGAAATTCAAACAGTGGACATTATTTCTGTATATATATATTCTCTATATTTATTTATTGCACAGATATAGAGGCCATAGTTAACAGATGTACCAAGTTATATAAATTATTTCCCCCCCTTTTTGGTTAATATCGAAAAAAATAAAATAAAGACAAATGCAATCATGCATGATTGTAATTAACCATTTTTAACATCAAATATGTTGTTCACATGAAATTGGAAAGTGATTCAACCACCATTGTGGCAAGAGATCAATCAATTAGACTATCAATGTAAAGTAATTTTATATCATCATCTGGGAAATTTATTTCACAACAAGATCTGAGGAAACCTTGGATTGTGAAAAAAAACAAAAACAAACAAACAAACAAACAAACACTATCCTAATGGCACAATGGAATAACTCGCAAAATAGTACCTCTATTGGAGGAATCTAGCTTTCTACACTGTAGTCCCTATCATATTTTTGTCTATGTCCTTAATTTTTTGCCTGTGTTTTTTTGTGTATGTCCACAGTTGGTAATCTATATCAATAATAAGTACAATTGTCTATTATTGTTTTGTTCAAGTTATAAAAAAAGCTTGGACAAATAAAACAATATATATTTTATGTTTTTCACAAATGTATTAATATCCAGTTACTGTAAGTCCTGCATTGTAGCATTATTATTATTATTAAGATGATTTACATACCAAATCATTATTTATATAATATTTATTTGCCTGATAACTTTTAAACAAATCTACAGTAATAAACCAACAACATTTTTGGGGTTGTAAGTAAATATAGATGGTAAGGCTTAGATTAATATTTTTAGAAATTTCAAAAGAATCATAGTTCAAATTTGTTCCTGTGAATATTTTTGCTAAAAATTGTATTGACATTTAAACTATATACTCCCAACTCAGTTGTTTGATGTCACAAGCATATCAGATGTCAGCACAAAATGTCTGCCGATATAAATATACTAAGACAGAAATTGAAAGTGTATTTTGCCAGTCACATTTAGAACATAGGCGACTCGATACTGGAATTTCCAGGCTAAGGAGACACAAAGTTATCTTTCCGTAATTCTAGTCACAAGCCTGAGCCAAGGAATGTGTTAGGTAAACAAGGCAATGAGTCTAACAGAGAAGGGGGGATGGAATACTCTGCTTAATGTTAGCTTCACCAAAGAAGGCCAGACACCAGTGATAGATAACACATAGTAATTAATTTTACTTTCTAAATCTTACAATAAGAAATAGGGTGAAATTAAGGTTAGGAGGTATCAATTTTAAATTACGATCGAAATTGCCGCCACGAAGACTAGGGAAATCCTTTTAAGCTGACAGCAAATTTGAGTTATACAATCATTATAGATAAGCCAAAATGACGTAAGAATCATTATCAAACTGAGTTAACCCTTTTCGGGACAAGAAATTTTGGTGATGTAATTACGCCATCTACTGACCAAAAATGAGATAATACTAGATAAAGGTGGACACACCTACAGTTCCCTACTGGCCTATCAACTAATGACGTGCAGAAAGTTTGGCCCTTTAAAAAGTAAGAACAAAAGATGAAATTGAAGACAGAGATTCAGGATTCACACTCTCTGGGACTGACACTCAAATCTAACACTCAACTCTCAAACTCTCTTGGACACAACTCAAACACTTCCTGGACACTTAGAATTTTACTATTACTTTCTAACCAACACCACTTTTCTATTACATAGAATCCTTTACACATAATCATACTTGCATTTAATTCCAGGAACGGCTCTTTGAAGTAATTTGATGAGAACATCTACATAACTGGTAATTATACTGGTTTTATTTAATTAATTTAAATTAATTCAAATTTTACTCCTAGCAGGAATATATGCCTGGATAAATCTCGGTCAGATTTCAAATTAGAAATCTTAGTTAACTAAAGAATATATAGTTATAAACATTCCATTCTGCAGGTGGAATCAAGATAATTATATATTAATGATATATTTATCACGTGTTAGCATACCGCTGTTTTTATCCAGATGTATGGATTTGCTCTGAAATAAGATAGTGTATCTATTTAGGAGAGTTAAAATTCGGCTAATGTAAAATCTGATAGAGGATTCTTGTTGGATGGTTCTAGTAATGATTATGAAAATTGCATTAATAAAAAAAAAAAAAAAAATTGCAATAGAATAGGATATTGTATGCCTAGGAGGATTATAGCCAGCGTTAATCAGTGTGGTCTAACTGTCAGCCGACATTTTTATTGCCGCTTGCTGCACTGTTGTATTCTGTGAAATTTGGTGTTCTGTGTGCTGTGAGCTTTCTGTGAGATTGTTTACCTATCATAAATGTTGTTACGTCTTGACAGTTGGTGCTGTTAACCGCTGAATTGAGTTTAAACATTGCCATATTGTATGCGATGTTATACTAAATATTCACTGATTATTATCACGCATGTTACATATTATTATTGTCACAATACATTATATTTTTATAATCAAATTGTGATCACTGTGTGAATAAAATCCTCTGATAATCCGCTTCTAGGATCTAAGAGAATTAAAAAATTCTCAGCTTTATTATATTATTAATTTCGGGGTACAGTGCCGAGATATCAATTTTGATATAATAAAAATTAAATTAAGTTTTGATAATTTTTATGAAATTATTATTTTAATATTTTCACCCCATAAATATCCCCACACAGATCACATACAGTATCTCACAAAAGTATTTTATTACATCTTTTCATGTGACAACACTGAAGAAATGACACTCTGCTACAATGTAAAGTGAGTACACCCCTAAGTGGAAACATCCAAATTGAGCCCAATTAGCCATTTCCTTCCCTGGTGTCATGTGGCACGTTAGTGTTGCAAGTTCTCAGGTGTGAATGGGGAGCAGGTGTGTTAAATGTGGAGTTATCCCTCTCACACGCTCTCATACTGGTCACTATAAGTTAAACATGGCACCTCATGGCAAAGAACTCTGAAGATCTGAAAAAAAAAAAAGAATTGTTGCTCTACATAAAGCTTTAAGAAGAATGCCGAGACCCTGAAACTGAGCTGCAGCATGGTGGGCAAGACCATACAGTGGTTTCACAGGACAGGTTCCACTCAGAACAGGCATCACCATTGTTGACCAAAAGAAGTTGAGTGCACGTGCTCAGCGTCATATCCAGAGGTTGTCTTTAGGAAATAGACGCATGAGTGCTGCCAGCATTGCTGCAGAGGTTGAAGGGGTGGGGGGGCAGCCTGTCAGTGCTCAGACCATGCCACACACTGCATCAAACTGGTCTACATGGCTTTCGTCCCAGAAGGAAGCATCTTCTAAAGATGATGCACAAGAAAGTCCGCAAGCAGTTTGCTGAAGACAAGCAGACTAAGGACATGGATTACTGGAACCATCTCCTGTGGTCTGATGAGATCTAGATAAACTTATTTGGTTCAGATGGTGTCAAGCATGTGTGGCGGAAACCAGGTGAGGAGTACAAAGACAAGTGTATTTTGCCTACAGTCAAGCATTCTGGGCCTGCATGAGTGCTGCCGGCACTGGGGAGCTACAGTTCATTGAGGGAACCATGAATGCCAACATGAAATTTGGTGTTCTGTGTGTTGTGAGCTTGTTACTAGTGATGTCACGAACTTGCCGCGAACGGTTCCTGGCGAACTCCGGTCAGCTGACACATCCCTGCCAATCTCCGGCATCCATGTTGAAGGCAGCTTCAACATCGATGCTGTCCGGGAGGTGGGAGAGTCTGGGAGGGAGGGTCTGCCGGAGATTGGCAGGGATGTGTCAGCTGACCAGAGTTCGCCGCGAACGTTTCGTGGCGAACCGTTCGCGGCAAGTTCGCGGACGGTTCGCGACATCACTAGTTGTTACATCTTGACAGTTGGTGCTGTTACCCGCTGAATTGTGTTTAAATATTGCCATATTGTAGGCGATGTTATACTAAATATTCACCGAGACCCCCCACTATGACATACTGAAGCAGAGCATGATCCTCCTCCCTTCAGAGACTGGGCAGTATTCCAACATGATAACGACCCCAAACACATCTCCAAGATGATCACTGCCTTGCTAAAGAAGCTGAAGGTAAAGGTGATTGACTGGTCAAGCATGTTTCCAGACCTAAACCCTACTGAGCATCTGTGGGGCATCCTTAAACAGAAGGTGGGGGAGCGCATGGTCTCCAACATCCACCAGCTCTGTGATGTCGTCATGGAGGAGTGAAAAAGGACTCCAGTGGTAACCTGTGAAGCTCTGGTGAACTCCATGCCCATGAGGGATAAGGCAATGCTGGAAAATATTGGTGGCCACACAAAATATTGGCACTTTGGGTGTTTCCATTTAGGGGTGTACTCACTTTTGTTGCCAATGGTTTAGACATTAATGGCTGTGTGTTGAGTTATTTTGAGGGGACAGCAAACACTGTTATACAGGCTGTACACTTACTACTTTACATTGTAGCAGAGGGTCATTTCTTCACTGTTGTCACATGAAAAGATAGAATAAAATATTTACAAAAATGTAAAGGGAGTACTCACTTTTGAGAAATTCTGTATATTTTATATAAACTGTTTCTATTAACATTTATATCAGCCCTATCCTTTGCCATTATTGTGGTTAGAATTCAAAATTGGCAAATTTATAAAATCTAAATTTCCAACGAAAATGTAATATGTAACCATGGAAACATAGAATATGACGACAGATAAGAACCATTCGACCCATCTAGTCTGCCCAATATTTCAAAATACGTTTAATTATTCCCTGGCCTTATCTTAAGTCTAGGATAGCCTTATGCCTATCCCACGCATGCTTAAACTCCCTCACTGTGTTAACCTCCACCCCTTCAACTGGAAGGCTATTCCATGCATCCACTACCCACTCAGTAAAGTAATACTTCCTGAAATTATTTTTATACCTTTGTCCCTCTAATTTAATGTCCTCTTGTTGTGGTGGTAGTTTTCCTTTTAAATATAGTCTTCTCCTTTACTGTGTAGATTCTCTTTATGTATTTAAATGTTTCTATCATATCCCCCCGTCTCGTCTTTCCTCCAAGCTATACATGTTAAGTTCCTTCAACCTTTCCTTGTAAGTTTTATCCTGCAATCCATGAACCAGTTTAGTAGCCCTTCTCTGAACTCTCTCTAAAGTATTAATATCCTTCTGGAGATACGGTCTCCAGTACTGCGCACAATACTCCAAGTGAAGTCTCACCAGTGTTCTGTACAATGGCAT
The DNA here is from genome assembly GCA_933207985.1 of Pelobates cultripes. NCBI lineage: Eukaryota > Metazoa > Chordata > Amphibia > Anura > Pelobatidae > Pelobates > Pelobates cultripes. The sequence continues at coordinate 49,524,104 of OW240918.1, read as the reverse complement.
GAACACTTCCTTCTTTCTACTGCTAATACCTCTCCCTTTACAACCAAGCATTCTGCTAGCATTTCCAGCTGCTCTATTACATTGTCTTCCCACCTTTAAGTCATCTGAAATAATTACTCCTAAATCCCTTTCCTCAGATCTTGAGGTTAGTATTATATCAAATATCCTATACTCTGCCCTTGGGGTTTTACGTCCAATATTTAATTATATTGTTGCAATAGATTATAAGTGTTATACAAAACTGTACACGCATTTATTGCATTCACATTACATGAGTGGTTGATATAAAATACACACTCAAACATTTGAACAAATATTTTGAAAATCAAAAGTAAAGTTTGTGAAAATACATACATAGTCACATAATTACAGTAGAGAAAACTTATGGTATAGAAAACAATGGGGGTAAAATTACTATGAGACTGTACAAAATCATATTTAAGGTTTAGGAAGTAAAAACAAGCAGGGGGAGGGAAGGGGAAACTCTCCAGTCAGAAGAAGCTGTATGGAGTTTACTAGATCTTGACTGATGTTCATCATCCAACGGAACTTACCACAGACGGCAGCTCACGCAAAACCTTGAGATAGAATTTGAAGAAGAAGCTGATAGTTAAAGTTCTCTTGTATTCGACCTTCCCACCAGGAGCAGCGGGAGACAATGAAACCTCGTCCAGGACCAGTCTACATGCATCACTTAGCATCTCCTCATCCCAGTGTCTGAAACAATGTGATGCATCAGATTAGCAAACTGATGGTTGCAGTAATCCATGAGATGTTCAAACTATTTGTTTGCAAACAGTCTTACAATGATCATGGTTGGATTTATACATTGTGGGTATAGTACAATATAGTTTGATTGAAAACACCATATTGTTTTGTGCAAATCTAAATTGACCATTAGGAAACAAACTCCACTGGGAATATGAAAGAGTACGAAGAAGGTGGGATGCTTGATTGAGTATTAGGCCTGTGGGACAGTTGCTTTAGGGGACAATGGGTGCCCCCACTTTGCTCATGCAACTCCCAGTCTGCAGTTTGCCAGACTGCTAGTAAATCCAAGAAAAATAACGGAGGCATACACCAGACATCTTCAAACAGGATCTTTATCCCCACAAGTGTGGATCAAGAAAACTTTCATCCATTTTTGGGGTCAATAAAGATAGTTAAGCACTGGGTAGTGGCACTGCTGCCTTTATTTTTTTGTCTTTTGAGGCAGTTAGAACTATACTACTTGAGAAAGGTATTTTCTTGGTTTGTATGGGATTGTATTTGATATAGAAAGCAGAAAAAAACCCATGTAATTTCACTCTTAGTACCATATTATGTATTTTACCTCAATCACAAAAGAAATATCTTCAAATATAGAAATAAACCCAAGTAAATTTAGTCAAGTCCTGCTAAGAGCACTTAATAGAAATCTAATAGTTATAAAACCATGTTTTTCTGATATCTCGCACAAGACACAGCAATTGGGATAATACATGAAATTGTAAGTAATGTTAATACTGGAAAATAATTGAAACCTCTTGCTGCTTAAATATAAAAAAAGAAAATGGAAAAAAAAACACAAACAAAAAAAAAACAAAAAAAAAAACAAAACCCAATTTGTAGTTCCTACTCAGAATCATACTCGATAATCTATGTTTGAGTGTTTGTCTGTGTGAGTGTGTTTTTGTATGTGCATGTCAAGAAGTTATCGTTTTTGGAGATTCAGGTATGTTCAGCTTTCAATTTATCTCATCATGAAAGAGTAAGAAAACAGTCCAGATGTTTTGCATTTTGCGGTTTTATGTTCCATTCCGATCACAGTGTGCAACTAAGGAGAATTGCAGAGATTGGCCACTAGGAGACAAAACATCTCCCTGAGGACATTATACATAGACACATGCCATTATTCCTTTGTGAGCATAAAATTGATTTCAGTATAACATCACATACCTTCCAATGAGGCCCTGTCTTGTTTTCTTAGCACATACAGTGCTTTCTCCAATGCCCCCAAAGAAGATATTGCAATCCTTGATAAGGTCTGTATTCTCTTGGAAAAGGACCCTCATCGCAGACACAACTATAGCAGCGGAATTCATCTTAGTTTGTGATTGTCTGAAGGCTGATACAATTTCCCACTGCGGATGAAGAGGACACAGGGTCACAGTGTATCATATCAATACTCTTTTTTTTGGACATTTCCATTTCAATCAAGAATGGTCAATAAACATTGACTTGTTTCAGTCAATATTTTATGTTTATAATATGTTTTATACCTCCCCCCTTTCCATAAAGCGAGTGGGGGCATGTCATCTAAACAGCGACCAGTCAGTGGCTGCTGCTGTAATAAAAGACTAGTGAATGGGCAGCTATTGCTACTCCGTTGCAATAACATATGGGGGGACTAAGGTACTATACTTCACTCCCTGCACAGAAACAGGTTTGAATATAGAATGTACAATATTTTACTAAAATGGTAGAGATACACCAATAGTAAAGAAGTGCGTAGCGCTTAAAGTGGTGTTACACTTAACCCCTAGGGGTTGAACAATGATAACACTGTAAAAAATAAAAAGGGAACACATATAGTGTAATGACGTAGATATTAAGTCAGTGGACTAACTTTAAAAAAGGATCCATTTGGGAGGGATCAGGGAACCTATCAACACATCTGGTGGTCGTGCAGGAGGGTAGAGGAGTACTGGAGGGAAGTGGCTCGTCTCACAGACCAGCTTAGAAAGGCTCACCTGACCCTCATACCAGAAACTCTATTTTTCCACATCCCGATTTCACAGAAAAAAATTCAAATACTCACTACTCTATTACCTATTGACAGCTGCTAAAGCAGTAATTGCAGGGAACTGGAACTCCCAAACCAGACCCTCTAGAAGAGAATGGTATCAAAAAAATAGATAACATCCACAAGATGGAAGAATTAAGAATTTCAGCTCTGGGTAAATTCCATCAGTTCCAAACCATTTGGCAACCATGGGACAAATTCACCCAGGGGACTAAAAACCCACCATAATTTACATAATGAGGTGGGAACACCAGGGATAGGAAAAGACAGAATATAAAATTCCTATTATACCACAATAAAAAGGGCCATAAAATGCTAAGAAAATACACACAGTGTATGCAGTATTCAGTAATCAATAATCACCATTATAAACACTAAAAATAAAACACTCCCTACCAGATACTCACGAAGGTACTCTTGAAGTGTATCGGACATACTAATGAGACACTAAGATTGTATAGAGTCGTCAACATTATGTGATTTCCTTGTAACCCAAATGCTCTTAATTGCACGTTAGTCATCTTAATATTATATATGTATTTTTTTTCCCTTTATGTTAAATAGTTTTACTCTGTCTTAAGCTACTATATGCGATATAACCTGATGAAGACATTACTTAAAAAAAAAAAAAAAGGGGATCCCCTCACATGGTAAAGAGCCCAGTATGGATTGGCTCAGGTCACTTCTGCTTTAGTGTTCTATGCTGTCCCTCAACCTTTTCAGTGACGTTATAGCAGTCAGTATCCTCATAAGACAGGAAACAAATACAGGAAGGAGCGACACAGGGGCAAAGCAAGCCCTAGTGCATTAACTTAACAACAACCGGTTATTACTGTAGTGAACAGTTTGCTTCTCACCTTTTAAGGTGCCTGGAACTGGCACCTAGTAAACAAGAAGATGTATCAATAAGGGAGATACTACCCGTCTTTACCCTGCAGCAGCAGTAGTAGATGATCCACAGGACACTGTTCCAAATGTAGTAACAGAAATGTATTCAATAAAACATTCATTAAAAAACGTCCATGTAATTTTTCATCCGAGACGCGTTTCGCCAGTCACACCCCGGCTTTATCAATTGTAACATGCTACTGCAGATCCTTCAGTTTAAATATCCCTGGGTTTATTGTAATTCATGAAGCATCACTCGCCATATCGTGAGTGGCAGAATTGCGAGTGTTGCTTCTCCAAGTTAAGTTAATTCACTAGGGCTGGCTTTGCCCCCTCTCTCTCCTTCCTGTTTTTTTTCCCTTTCTTATGAGGATACTGAGTGCTATAACTTCACTGAAAAGATTGAGTGTCACCTGTAGCGGATGGCACCAGGCGACCCTACAAAAATACTGTATAAAGCTGCATCCGTGTATCTGCTGTATTTTCTTTGTATTTAAAAAGAATTGTATTCCTCTGATTGTTCGGTGGTTTCATTCCCTTAGTTTATTCGAATGAAACTACCGAACAACCAGACCTCCCTGTGTGAAGTGTGTCCTCAATTACCCGTTGCAACATTGTTGCGAACGGGTAATTGAACAGTAAGTAGCCGTCCTTTGTTCTCGGGGGTGGCCGCCATTCGACAAACGAACACGTGGCGGCGGCCATTTTAAAACTCCCGAACAGCGGTGTTTTGCCGTCGAGTGTCTGGAACTAAAATCGGACACTCGAGTAGGCGAACACCGCTGAGACCTCCACAGCCCTGGTCCGTTCGGTTCCAAACTACCGAACGGCCCCTCGTTCGGTAGATAGAGAATACCGAACGAGGGGATTCAGGCGAACCCTCCCTAGCCTCTATAGCTAGAGGCTTTCGTGTATTTTATTCCCTTATGCCAGGACCGACCGCAAGGCCCATTCACATGGAACCGAATTCGGCTATCTCAGTTCGTGCGGTCGGTCATTTTATTCCCTCCATACTTTTCCCGAACCCCTGGTCTGATCTGGGTGATTTTTGGATATGTTGTTCACCCAGATCAGGGCTACCAGGGGATGTATGATTTAAAGAGGTACCCCTACGTTTAGGGGTACATCCAGAAATGGGGGGAATTGGTGTACTGGATAAGGGGATTATGATGCTGGCTGAGGGGAGGAGATGTGTGGGAGGTTACCAGGACAGGATTGGCTACTGTAATAATTACTGTAAGTCCCTCCCTTGCATGGGAGCATGTTTTATAAGGAGACTGTGATTAAAGGCTAGTCAGTTATGCTCCTGAAACTGTGTGTCGTCCAGTTATTGGGATTGCTGTTGGGATATTGCTGTATTTTACCTGCTGGAAACCCTGCCTTTGGATTTACTAGTTACTTGTTCCTGAGTCTCACTTGGATTATAAGCGGAGATACCCTGGGTAATATTGCATCTCCGCTACATCACCATAGTACACTAAAGCGGCAGTGACCTGAGCCTATCCATACTGTGCTCTTTATTGTATCAAGCCGGAAGTTGGAAAAAAACTAAACCAAAAAAACATAGCCTAAAACCAATCAATATTTATCAACGATTTCCTGCCAGTAAAATGGAATCAAGGCCTATCTTTGAAAATGCTTGTGTAAAAATTTGGTATTAGAATTATTCTGGAGGCTCTGAAAAAATTTCTGGAAAACATGGTGGCATGGAAGAATATATATTGCTTAAAAGACTAGTAAGTACTGATTATTTTCCAAGTATAATTTTCATATGGCCAAACATAAAATGGTATATAAACTGTGAAAAATCTATCAATGCCTCCGTCCCTAAATTGTTGTACCTTTTGGGAATATGGGATAAGGACAGACACTAAAACTTCTCCTGGAAAGAGAACGGGCAACTTTTCTGTGGATTGGAAGTAAGAGTCATTGCATGGTATATGCCGAGATCCTCCTGCAACAAATGAATAGGTCACAATTAATTTTTCACAAAAAAATAAAATAAAAATAGAATATATATATATATATATATATATATATAATTTTTATTAAAGTAAGATAAAGCCTCTGAAAAATCTAATTTCTTACAAAAATGATCAATAGCTATTAGAAATCAGCCTTGCTCTTGTGCAGCTTACTGGAGAGTCCTCTTTTCCACACTACAGAATACCTACTGCACTATACTGAAATTACCAATTAAAAAGTTTTCTTTAAAAAAAATAAAAAAAATAATATCTGCTCAAGCTCCTCCTGAATGCTGCCCAAACTCTGATCACACTAACCTTCCAACAGCCCTGTACTTTACCCAACCTCGCTCTCTTTTGTTTATTATTCTTAGACCCTTACTAAAATGTATGAGAGATATATTTCATAACCTTAATTCTGGATAAAAAGACTGAGGCATTTTCAGTTCATGCTACAAATTGACTCATTGTGACATATTATTGTGGATAAATTCTTAAAGATATACTGTTTGAATATGCACCTGTATGTTTGTAATGGTTCTAAGGTCCATTTATGTGAATTGCTGGTATTTATAAATAAATTAAATAAAAAAACAAATACATTTCACTATAGAATTGCTTTACCTTTTGACATCAGGTAAAGAGATGCATTGCCTGCAGCAAGGACAGGATTCAGGTCTGAGTTTGCATTTCTACTAATTATGTGTCCACCTAGAGACTGCAAGAAAGGCATAGTTATAGACAGAATCCATATTTTTCAGGTTATTCGATTAATGCTTTCTTCAGAGTGAAAAGATTATTAAATCTCGGTTTTAATTACACTTCATAGGTTTGTGAACTGCACTTAAAAAGCTGCTTGAGCATCGATCAATGTTTATAAAACTTTTAAATAATTACCCATTTCATTACAAAAGAAATATAGAAAAAAATAAAAATGAAAAACCAAAAATAAAAGCTAAATTTTAATTTTCAACAGGAGTTAATATTTTTGGATAAACTTTTAAAATAATATTGTCAAAAAAAATAGAATATATAAAAAAAAAATTCTCATCGATCGATCCTGACGAAACTTCCACATAGGAACTGAAACGTTGATTTTTCATGTGGCTGTCATTGAATAAAAGCTAAGTATATTTTTTCACTATATCTATTAAGTCCTGGGAGTGCTATTATTTATTTATTTTTGTTCTATTAATGTTGCTGATAAGCACCATTACAAAGTCTGCTTTAACAGGAGTGCAAGCATTTGGAGATATATATATATATATATATATATATATATATAGATATATATATATATATATATATAAATAATATATCATATTTTTATAATATAACATTTTAAAAAGTTTATCCAAAAATATTAAATCTTTTTGAAAGCATTTCCAACAATATTAAATTGAGATCATAGTGATTGGTTTCAACCATGATGCTACTTTTAAGAGCTGCACCCAACCCTCCAAATTGACTAGTTAATAAATGTATGTAAAATCTTGCTGTTGGTAAAGTTGCTAAAAGGGAAATGTTAGAATCACTTTAACATAAGGCTGGTCTGGCATATTCAATATGGGCCTCAATTAAATTTTCTTCTATAAAAAGTTTCAAATTATTTATTTTGTTTGGAACAACTTTTAAAATGACTTTATATTTTGGAAAAAATATATATTCTTTTACACATTAATATATAATTTAAAATTTTTTGATATTTGAATACTTTGTTGAATTAGTTTTAATAGTTTACCCAAAATATTAAGTAATTTAAAGAGCATACCCAAAAATATTAAGTGGATGCCATCATTGCAACCTTGAAGGTTTTACACAGGAAACAATGTTTCGGTGGAGCTCTACATTAATACTGCTTTCCAAAATCATGTTCTAGACTGGTAGATATTTTAATTGAAATACAAGTATAATTTTTCATTGCTTCAACTGCTTTTTCATACACTAATAAAATCAAGGCCATTGTGTGTAAGTGTAGCTCACAAACATATGGAGAACAGGGGTTTATAAATAACTTGCTATTTCTTTATGTTATATTTCGGTTTGATTAATTTTACCACATGACAGGAGGCTTCATATTTTTGCCTAATCTTTCTTTACTAACTCCATAGCAGCAAAGATAAGTAATGAGAAAACTGGGAACCAATCACAAGTAAGCATATGTTATAAGAGGCATGTCTCACTGCAGCGATACCTCTTTCTTTGCTGCTCCATCATAAAATAAGTACAGAGTTTTGGTTATCCTCTCTCTGTCCTTTACTCAACCTTTGTTTTCTCCTTTTCTTATTTGTCTTTAGAATATTGCAGTTTATTACCTTCATTACACTTTTTCTGACCATTCTCGGGGGGCTACTATCACCTCCCTTCAGAGGTCTTTCCTATTCCTACCGGTTTCACCTTGGGCATCTCCCTTTCTGTTCTTGGGGTCATTAGTGCTCTCCTGCTGACCCCTTTGCGTGCCCGTTTTATTGAGGCACCCTGCTTATTCCGGTTCCCGGTTTTGTGCCCTCGTGCTGTGCCCCCCCCACCCTTTCCACCCGCTTTGCGCTGATTTTTTTACCCCTTTCTGCGTTTTTTCCGCCGTACTAACAATTTCGGGAACTGAACGGCCACTCGCTCACAAAAGCCTGCGTCCAGACAAATGCCCCAGGAGCTCGACAAGCTAGCCGCGAACGTCGGGTTCTAGGCGCTCACGGTCGGTTTTGTTCGCATTAGTTTGTGGGCATTCGTGCGCATCCACGTACGTGCGTTTGACGCATAAACTCCCTCCCCACTCGCATTTCAGGGAGGTGCTTGGATTCCCGCATTTTTCACGGACGTGCAGTCCGGCGGCCATCTTGATTTGGACAGTCTCTTGAAGTACCTACGAAGCTTCATTCAGCTGTGCCCTGTCAAGCATTACGGCACTCCCTTTCAGGGATATCGGTGGGACCAGGTAAGGTTTATCCCTTACTCTGGTTGGGGTGAGCCCCCATTTATGTGCTGCTGAACGGACCTGTTCACGCAGGATTCTGAACTCCTGGGTGAGCCCCAGTGATTACATACCTTCTCCATCTGCTTGTACCGGCTTACCGGCCACAATTAGTACAGGTCATCCGGTACCGGTTTCCATACTACCCCCTGGTCCCCAAGCCTCTACTACCATTAATGCTACTACACTATTGCCCTCACGCTAATACCACCGGGTGAGCCCGTAGTGATTGAAGCAAGTCACCATGGAAGAGATACAGACCCCATCAGACTTGCAGGCCATGATCACAGCAGCAGTTGCTGCCTCTATGGAAAAGGCCTTTTCCAAGACGTTCCAGGGGGAACACAACATTGCCATGCCCATTCCCAAACGGGCCCAGAATGTGGCAGATTTGGAGGACTTTAACTGCCCCAGGGAACAGTCATGACCTCCCAAATGCCACTGGAAGGGCGAAAACACCAAGCACAGGAAATCCAAAGGCAAGGCCCCTGCCAAACGCAAAAAGACAGCGACTCGTACGGTCCACAGGCTTGCACAGATGTCCTCAGAGGAGGAGGACACGGGACCAGCCGAACCAGAGAAGAGTGACTGGGACTCTGATCCCAACTCTGACCCGTTCTTTACTAGGGAAACATATCTGGGTGAGCCCCAGGGTTCCATGGCCATGACCACTGATGTTCCATAAGACGAATTGGAGGTATTCCTGGATGCCTCTGGCCTCCGGATGTTTGACCTCAGGAAAATACGTCATCCCCGCTCTGAGGTATTGACTCCCACTGAACACCTTGCAAAGTTTATGGACTTTTGGCTCCGAAAAATCCCTGGACAAAGAGGTGTGGAAACGCATGAGGTCGGAGTGCCCTCGTCCAATTCTACCAGACAAGGTGGCTCATACTCCCAACATTGATCAGCTCATGCTGACTTTCGTGTCCCACGGGGGTCGGGACCCACGCAAAGGGGTGGAGCGTGGTTTCAAGGCGGCTCAGGATAAACTCCTGGACCTCTATCAAGGATTATGGACCTGGCGGATGATGCCTATGAGCTTCACCCCAGATACAGTGTGTGAGTAAGTCACCACTTTACCCTTCCACTAACTACCTTCCAGATCGCATTTCTCTTTTTTTCCCCATAACTGGGCAGACCTCTCCACAGACGCATGGATCCTACAAACTGCGCAAGGCTACTGCATAGAATTCGAGACAATCCTTGTCCAAAGAGCTCCACCAAGCCCGATCCACGTAACGCATGCAGACGCACGCCTGATAGATTTTGAACTACAGGAACTGCCTGCCAAGGGTGCTATTCAACCATCCCCGGATTTGACCAGATTCTTCAGCAACATTTTCCTGGTCAGGAAGATGACCGGAATTTTGGCTAGTTATCAACCTCAGGGATCTGAACACCCAAGTGCTATACAGACACTTCAATATAGAGGACATCCACCTCCTCCAGGATCTGCTTCGAGACAACGACTGGTTCACCAGTCTAGATCTCAAGGATGCTTACCTGACTAGTCTGATCCACGAACAGAGTCGCTCCTTCCTTCATTTCCACTGGCATGGAACAGCTTGGCAGTTCACCTGCCTCCCATTTGGCCTCAGCTTGGCCCCTTGGTGCTTCACCAAAATGCTGAAGCTGGTGGTGGCGTACCCTGTGGGCCGCGGCATAAGATGTGTCATTTATCTCGACCCACACCGATTATACAGTACACCTGCTAGAATCGCTAGGCTTCGTGATCAATTGTGCCAAATCAGCGCTGGATCTAGCACAATCAGTACAATTTCTAGGCTTTGAAATAGACTCCAGATCATGTACCCTTCGTTTTCCGGCCGCAAAGGTTACCTCCATCCACAGGGAGATCCGGAGGGTTCTTCACATGACGTCCATACCTCTGCGCCTACTGGCACGAGTAGTGGGTCTTCTGTCTTCATCCATACAGGCTATATTCCCGTGACCCCTACACTACAGGGCCATGCAACGCCTCAAGACCAGATTCCTACATCAAAACCCAATGTACGATCAACCAGTCCCGAATGTCAGACTATGTCCGTGCTCTAATCAGATGCCAGCCGTTCAGGTTGGGGAGCGATGGACGTCTATCGATTCCTTTACTGCACCTGTTCCATATATCCTAAATTTTCTTGCCTCTCTGTTTGCAACTGGCAAATTGTATCGGTCCATTCACGTGGTACAGTCGGCCATTTCAGCAGCTCACATTCCACTCCATGGGATCCCAGTTGGGCAAGACCCCCTTAATTGCAGACTTCTTCAGGGCATGCGTCGGAACCCAAATATTACACGTCTCTGGGACGTCGGTATCGTTTTGCAATTTTTGCAAGATTGGCCTCCGAACGAAAAGTTGTCCCTGCATCAGCTTAAGTCCAAATTTACCTTTCTCCTCGGCTTGGTTTCCTTTCGACGGGTCTCGGATGTTGCGCTTTTGACGCCGACGCGTTTACCTTCTCGTCTCTTACGTTCGCCCGTATGGTCCAGTTTCGATCACTACATTGGCCAGATGGGTTCATTGGCTGCTTTCTCTGGCTGGGATTGATCAGGCCTTTGGAACACACTCTGTGCGAAGGGCCACAGCCTCATCTGCCTTCTCGGCAGGAGCCTCACTTCCAGACATTCTACGAGAGAATCTACTTTTTGGATGTTCTATTTCTGACCTCTGTCAAATCCAGCTTTTGCTTTTTTATCTCAGCGTTGAAACTGCAAAATATGAAGCCTCCTGTCATGTGGTAAAATTGAAGATTATGTTCGCTTTAGTGTACTAATAATCTTAATAATGACAGGAGGCGAGTATATCCACCCACTGTCCTTTCTCAGACTATTTCCCTCCCTTTGTTTCTGATTACTTGCTTGTAGTTTTCCTTTATGTTATGTCCATACTTTGTATTGCCTACACCAACGTTGTTTTTTCCTCCTGGGACATTGACGATTTGCATGGGAGTTGTTAGTTTTAGTTACACTACCTGGGGGAGGACGGGATTGTACAATATGTATTATACGTAGTATAGACAGTCAGGGTATACATTTTATACAACCCTTTCTGGAGACTAAAACTCTTTATATTCTCTTTTCAGTTGAATTGGAACCCACAGTTGAACCCAAAGTGTTCCTTCGATGGGATCTTCCTCGTCATTTTAATTGGAACATACAGTTGAATCCAAGACGTCTCTTCATTGGGACCTTCTTCATCCTGTTCATGTTTAAATTTTACCACATCGTGTTCTTCTACTGTTTCATTGTTTAATGGACTTGTGATGTTGCAGTTTTAAAGAGGTATCACTGCAGTGAAACATGCATCTTATAACCTATGCTTGCTTGTGATTGGTTCTCAGTTTTCGCATTACTTTTCTTTACTGCTATGGAGTTAGTAAAGAAAGATTATGGAAAATATGAAGCCTCCTGTCATTATTAAAATTAAGATTATTAGTACACTAAAGCTAACATAATCTTAGATTTTCTTGCAGAGTGCGGATTAGATTCTTCAGTGTTGATAGATGTAAAACGGTATCATACTGCCACATTCCGGATTTGCTGTCCTGCTAGAGTCTTCAGTTGCTGTAGAAGAACACGGAATATCTTGGTCTTTTCCTCTGGAAGCTGAGATACTGCATCATATAATATTTCATTCAGCATAGAGAGGGTGCATGCAGCTCCTACTGATATTCCTAAACATACAGAAAACAGTTATGTACAGCATAGTTTATAATGCATTTTTCAATCTGTCTATCTACATATCTATCCATCTTTGTATTTATCATGTACCTTCCCATCCCATCCCTCCATACATCCTAGTGAAATTGGATCCTGACTATGCTTAATTTCACAGCAAGTCCAGCACAGGACGAAATTTCTTTTTACTTTATATTGATTTAGTGCAACCTATCTTTTTTTCCTTAATGTTCCTAATTCCGGATAACCTGAGCCATCTTCCTGGGATTGGGAGAGAGATTTTGGTGGGCTTTTAATGTCATTTAATCTTGTGAGTGTAATCATAACGGAACTACTTTTTAATGGTGTGTGTGTGTGTGTGTCTTCTTTTCCTTATTATGGATTATTCTGGGATAAAGAAGAAGGAAGGTCCAGCGTACTTAAAATGTTATGTTCTGACTGCAATCTATTCTCAAATTTGTGTGGGCAATATATTTCTAGTCAATGCATGTGGTTTTACAGTATTAAGCTTCTGGTGGTCCGCTTTTATCTTTAATTACTGTAGATTGTAAATTTACATTTAATAAAGGATTTAGGTCTTGTTACCCCACAGAGATAAACATATATGCCAAGCAGGGTTGAGTTTTTATGTTACCATGTTTTGTAGGACCATGGACAACGTTCAGTTTGTGGGCCTTTTCTAGGCAACTAGGAAGTCAATATTTTCCAAGTGGTAAAATTGGCATTAACACATTTGATCTTGTCTCCCACTATCCTCCCCGCATTGCTTTCCCAATCCTATTAACAGAGACACAGTAATATATACAAAAACTTGTCACTGTAATTACAAAGACATGCACAGCATAAACTTGCATGGGATTATGAAATTTAAACTAAATATAAAAGGGACACTATAGTCATTAGAACAACTATAGCTTATTGTTGTAGTTCTGGTGAGTATATAGTCTGTCCCTGCAGGCTTTTTAATATAAACACTGCCTTTACAGCCTAGTAACACTACCAGAGGCCACAGACACCCCTCCTCAGCACTGGCATTCAGCTTCTCCACAGTCTTTATGGAGATACTGAACTTTCCTCATAGAGATACATTGATTCAATGCATCTCTATGAAGAGTTTCTGAATGGCCAGGGTGGCGTTTGGCATCGCCACTTATGGGGAAGCATTGGATTGGCGGAGATCATCAATTCTGATTAGGTCAGCCAAGGAGGTGGATCCGTGGCTGGGCCAGTGTCGGCAGCCGGCCCACGGAGCACTGGAAAAAAAGGTACCTTTTCTTACCTTTTAAGAGCAAAGAGGGGGTAAGCCACCTAAATGGTGGTTTTAACACTATAGGTTCAGGAATACACTTTTGTGTTAGTGACCCTATAGTGTTCCTTTCAATTCAGTTCAATAATCAAGGCTATTAGAAAATCACAATCAAAATCATTAATTCTAAATCATTTAATGTCTAGTTTTGCTTGTGTGAGCTAAGACACAGACCAAAGGCCTGGAGGGTAGTGTGAGACTTAGTTTAGTGGTAAGTTTATCGGTGAATTTTGTGGATTATTATTACTATATGCATGTACTTAATTGTGTTCTTGTGTTGTAACTTGTGTTTTAAAGGGATCATGAAAGAGGTTAGTTGTGCTATTAATAGGACACTCCAAACCTCTAAAACACTTTAGTTTGCTGAAGTGCTTTTTTATGTGTGAAAAGTGTGTTTTTGTGTTTTTTTCTTATAGAAATTGGCACTTTTATAAATTTACGTAACTAAATGCATGCATTTTTTCATTAGGGAAAATATCTACAAAACAGTGATTTTTCCATTTTATTTTTGGGTATTTGGGCAGGGAAGTGTCTAACATATTAAAAATATTTACTGCACATGTGTAATCTTTGATTTCCAGCTGATTTTACCAGGTGTATCAACTAATTAAATTATCTAAAGAATATGCAGGTTTTACATATTACATGTGAATAAAAACCATTTGCTCTTAATGGAAATGAAAAAAATAAATAAAAAATCATGGGTCTCAGACACAACCACTATAAATAGTTATTTATAAATATTGTTTTGTTGAGTGTAGCAAAAACAACTTTATTGGTGGCAACGGAAGAAAAACAGTTGTTCTACCTTTTTATGGTCTAATTGAATTGGGTTCTGAATTTGTAAAAATGCTAGCACAGGTTGGTGTTCTCTTAAATATTCCTGTCAACCCTACCTTTTTACATTCCAATACCTTTGGCACTTGAATTGCTATAGACTACAATATCCCGTCATATTCCCAGGAATTGGTGAGCCAGAGACCAAAGTTATATATATATATTGAACTTACCTTCATTTGTATACTTCACCAAAAAAAGGTCAGCAATCCTCCCAACGTAAATAAAAACTGGGTAACAAACACCTATTTGCTTCATTTGAATACCTAAAACAGTCACAAATAATCAGGTCAACACGAAAATGTTTACATACAAATGTGATTGTTTTCTTAAATAGGTTTCTTTTGGAGAGATTGTAAAAAAAAAATCAAAAAAATCTTTAAAAAGCATTAACAATAAGTTTAGCAGTAGTGTGCAAAGACTGCTAAGACATATAAAAAGGGAACACAATGTAATTGTACCTCTATAAATAATGAATATGCAGTCAAATATCTGCAACAATTTTCAGAAAGGAGATTATGGAAGTGGAAAAAGTGGACATTGCACATTGTTGCACTATAAAACGAATTAAAAAGCTAGAAAATGGGTTATTGTATACAGTGGTCTATTGCATGTGAAAGGTATAGGAGATTGATTCTGTAATTTATTTATTTTGTTTTAAACCAATCATAGGAGTGACTTATGGGCACTTTTAGATGAATCAGGGTTATTTTTTTATTTTTTATTTTTTTTTAAGAAAGAAAAGAAACCGTTATTACCAGTATTTTGACAAATGTATTCTAGAGTTTCAAGATTTACAACAAAAAATATTAAACATTTGAGAAGTACTCTGTCAGACATTCAGAAATCAACAATATTACCTGTATTTTGTATTTATTTTTTTCCCCTAATTTTTAAAATGTATTTTTAAAGGAATTTACAATAAACAAAGGCAATCTTTTGAGACTTTAGGAATGAGGATTTACCCCACAGCAGGAAGAGAGTCATTGACAATAAATTAAAGAAGTCACCAACTACAGAGGTTATGCGGCTCAAATCGTTTGATGCATTTAAAATGAACTATATGCATTTTGCAAAGTAGATTAGCAATTTAAAATTCTTTTTTTTTTTTTAACTGATTATTAAAACCCTCTGATAGTGGCACAAGATCACTTTATTACTAAATAATACTATTTTTAGCCGTTGTATTATGCAAAATATGCCAGGGAGTAAAATACCCACCAATGCTAGTATTTCCCACAACAATTGGGGCTTTTGGATACTGGGCCTTCAACTCCAGAAGTTCCTCCAAAGTGATCGGAGCAATCCACTTTATTTTTTCACCTTGAAAAACCATTGTCTGTGGTTTGTTTTTTCCAGCCATTAGCTATAAAGCAAAAGCACATGCTGTTTATACATCGGTTTCATTTTTACAGGGAAGCAACACAAATTTGTATGTCTATTATCGGTCTAATAGAGGCAGTACAAAAATAAGCTATTGCGTTTTGTTTTTTTAAATTGACTAGGATGGTCAGATGGTTACATATAAAATGTTTGTTTATTAATTTAGATTTTAATCGGCTCCTATTGAACATAGTGATTGGAAACTTACAGTCAGTTCAGGAGGAAATATTAGCTCTTGTGATGGATCAAGAGGCAGAAACTCCTCTTTATTAAATAATGTTGAGATCTAAAAAACAAGAACATTGGAAATTATTGAACTTATTAAAATGTCGATAAATTAAATATGAACTTTTCTGTGAAATTTTGTTTTCATAATCCATGAACATTGAATAAAAATCAGTCAGTCCCTTAATTAAATTACGAAGCAAATAAGCACACAGTTATGCTATGTTTGTTATTAAATGATCCATATTTTTATTGTGTGGTTATTTTGGATTTGTTAGCTCCTTTTTGATGTTTTTCCATAAGAGGTCCAATCAGGCAGCAGCAGATAAATGTTTTTTTGTTTTTTTTGGGTGGAGGCTACTGTGATCTATCCGGACTAAGCAAGGATTGCTCATGACACCACCCAACTGGCCAGATAATATTTATTCCTGTGGTTTCTGGTTTGATTCCTATCTGTTATGGCACACTGTTCCCAGTGGACCTGGGGTCCTGGATGGGCCTTCTCCCAACTCGTTTACCTCACTTGAACTATTTCAAGTTATGAAAAACATGTAAATACCAGCAAAAAAAAAAAAAACTCACTATAAACCCTGCCCAGGGGTCCGAGCAAAGGCTTTCCCTGTGGACTAATCTATCACATTCACACACTTAAAGGAACACTATTGTGTTAGGAATAAAAGAACGTGTATTCCCAACATCATAGTGTCCATCTTCCACACCTGTCGACCACTGCATTTCACCATGTAATATTGTTATTTCTTTTTACTTTAGTTTTATATCAAAACACTTTTTCTTCCTGGACCTTACCATACTGCTGCTTGCCTCCTGATCTTCATATCCTTGGTGGGAATAAATACCACCTATGCTACTAGGACTGGACAAACCGTATTTGCTCTTTTCCATGTAAGTAAATATTTATCTATCTGTTTTTACACTTCCATTGTAGAGTATGCACTATATTGTTTTGTTCCCTTTTATACCTAGACAGAGAGGACTAGCACCACCCACGTATTTCAGAGTGGAGATCATACCACTCCATGCTATACCCTAGGAGCCACTGCTATGCTCCAGAACATGTGAGTGTGCATCTATATACTTGCTTACCTGTGGCATCTTACATTTTAAATACTACACTAGATTATTTTTTTCTGTTCTCCTTTTATGCATACCCTACAGCAGGGCTATCCAACCTGCGGCACCCCAGATGTTGCTGAACTACAACTCCCATGATTCCCTGCCCACCTGTTTCGTTGAAAGAATCATGGGAGTTGTAGTTCAGCAACATCTGGGGGGCCGCAAGTTGGACAGCCCTGCCCTACAGGGAATAACTACCAGAAACACAAGAGCGACACTACATCATATTCTTTATTTTCTCACCATTAAAAGACTTACTATACCACCATTTCTCTTTTTTATTTTTTTTTAATGCTCGGTCATTTCATAAACTTTTAAGAACATACCAGGCGCTGCACCTGCTGCTCAAGCTTATGCTTTCTTATTAGTCGGTAGCACAAGGGGGTGAGCTGCTGGAACTCTCAAACAGCATTAAAATATTAAAAAAACAGTCTAACATTGAATTGAAGGATGGCGCCAAGGGACTCCAAACTCTGTAACCACTTAAATGAAAGTCCCTTTAACTCTTGTTCTGGGCTGGCTAATGACTCTGCTGGATGTGGAGTTATGCCTGCTGCAGCAATTTGCTCTGTAAGTGCAGTGTTTCAAACACTACATACTCCAAGCGCCATGATTATGTTATTTAGAAACTCAGTCAAGTATTAGCTTGTTACGGTGCAAACAAAACCTAAATTGTTACAAGAACATGTCAAATTCAGAATGTTCAGAAAAGAAGGGGGTCATACTGCAGAAAAAAAATAAATCAATTACATGTCATGTTACCGTAATCCTCTGTAAACAGAAAATTATTTTGGATTATTTATACAGTAAATTCACTGTTCTGTGCATACATGGTGGTTTCACATTACAGGCCAGCTTCAGAGAAAGCTTATTATTTTGATAACCAGACATGTGAAAGCTACTAATAGACTGGTTGCATGACAATTGTCTAACGGAATTCTGGATTAAAAAAATAAAAATAAAATACAATTCTATCTCTTGGATGCTCTCGGCAACCGGTACCGGTACTGGTAGCCACCCAAGCTCTTTCATGACTGGGGCTATATTTTCTCCTGTTAATCTTTGCAGTGCACATTTAAAATTGTTCTGCAATTTATTTCACAGTTTGGGATCAGAGTTTCCACACATGTCACTTGAATGAAACATATGGAGGATGCTGCATACTAGTCAAGTGGCTACCATCCATTTTTGGACTATGGCACACTGCTTTTATGCAATATTTTCAAAGGCACATCAATTTTTGTTTAGATTTTCATCAGTGTATTAGTAACATTATATTTTGTTGCATCCATACTTGGTGTGCTTCTAGCTAAAATTACTTAGATTGCTTGCCAAATAGAAACCCCAATTTTAATGGAGTTAAAAAAAACAAAACAAAAGACCAACACGTACCTAAGGGCCACATGCAGCCTAAATCAATGATTCTGTACACTTCTTTGAGGTGACTTAAGGCGTACCAGTGTGCCACTGTGTTACATAGTTTTCCATTGCTTTAATTAACTATAGTTTATTTATTTATAAACGTCTGCCAAGGAACACAACAGTAGGATAACTTACTTGATTTTCCACAGGACCATTTTTGATAGGGCCATTGCATTTTTCCTGGCGTTGACAGCAATTTACCTCCTTGATGAATAGAAAAATAAAATTCATCAGAATAAAACAATTTGTAAATATATTTGCCATCAAATACCACACTGAACAAATAGAATAAACCAATCAATAATTTCCCATTTACATTAGCTCAGAGAAGTTCAACTACTTTAATATATTCATGCACATAGTGATATTGATCAAGGAGAAACAGTTACTGATTTGGGACAGATTACATGGTAATTGCATGCTTCTGTTTGTCTCCGGTAGGTCATGCTCATGATTATGGTTTGAGTAAAAAAGCATGTTCAAATATAGGGTGCTTTTTGGCTGTTTACTGTACATCCTTTGTATGCCCTAAGAGTGTATTTGATGAGTGCATGCCATTCAACATTTACACCCCTTAACACATTACACACAGAAATATACAGATAGTAGTTGCAATCCGGGACATCCATGTTCCAGTGAGCCCCGATGTTAGACACCCTGCATGGTGGCAGTAAACCACACATTGCACGGAGTACTGCATCCATTGTACGGTACAGGGTTTTAAATATGGACTGCCGTGGCAGATCATATACATTACATACTGTATATTTTGGTTGGAGGGTGTGCTTGAAGACACATTACATGTAAATTGACCCCGGTCCATAGTGTGCTACACACATTTTAAATTTTTCAACAGACTAAAAAGAGCAGTATACTCTGTTCCATTCATGGTTCACAGGTAATCCCTGTTCACAAGATCTGTAAACTCATGAAGCCTGCCTCAAAGCACACTCATGGTTTGGCATGCATTTTTTAAAGACCTTTTAATCACTAAGAATTTGGCTTAAGGATAGCGTTGTACTGGTCATCCATGGATCAGCATGAAACATAATGCAGTGAGATCAGAACCCATTGCCTAGAGAGATCCAATGACTCCCTGTATTCAATGGGTCACATGGTAGCATGCTTCATTGTTCTTGGATTCTTGTGCACCATGTCTATCTGCAACCATAAGCAAAAATGGCTATTCACTTGCTTTATTGTACTATTTATAATGATTACAGCAAGTCTGATTGCCTGGCTGCTAAAACTATTTACCTCCAAGAGGCCGCACAAAGTGGGATCAGCTCTTAATGGAGTTTCTGTTATAGGTGAGACATATATATTAGGGATATGCATGGGCAAAAATTTGGTTTGGTTCGGGACTTCCCGAACCCTTACCTAACCCCTAGGTTAGGGGTAGGTTTAGGGTTAGAGTTAGATTCCTGTCATCATTCCCTTAATTTTTCCTCCCTCTCCTGTTTTGCCACTTTTCAGAAATCTGAAGCATTTCACTAGTTTGAAAAAACAGCACTTTAGAAGGGATATGATAACATTATACAAATATATTCGGGACCAGTACAAACCATTATCTGGAAATCTATTCATAAACAGGGCTATACGTAGGACTCAAGGTCACACATTTAGGCTTGAAGAAAGGAGATTTCATCTAAGGCAAAGAAAGGCTTTTTTTACAGTAAGAACTATAAGGATATTGAATTCTCTGCCTGAAGAGGTGGTTTTGTCAGAGTCATTACAGATGTTTAAACTGCAATTGGATAAATACTTGCAAAAACATAACATACAGGAATATAATGTCGAATTAGTTGGGTAATAGAGGCTTGATCCAAGGAGACATCTGACTGCTATTCTGGGGTCAAGAAGGAATTTTTGTTGCTTGTTTGTTACAAAATTGTTTTTTTTTGCCTTCTTTTGGCTCAACAGCACAAACATATGTGAGAAAGGCTGAACTTGATTGACGCAAGTCTCTTTTCAGCTATGTAACTATGTAAACTTCCGAAATTCGGCGGTTCGGTTCAGCACTTCGGACATTCAGAAGCAATTTAAATTCAGACTGAAACGAATTGCACATGTCTAATATATTCTATCATTGTGCACATGGACTCAATCAGAACAGGGAGTTATAAATATTAAGTATATTCTGATACATTTGCCTGCTGAATGAATTGATGGGATACCCATCAGAATACCATGGTTAACTCATGAGTAATTTGTATATATATATATATATATATATATATATATATATATATATATATATATATATATATATATATATATATATACATACATACACACACATATACACACACACATTTTATATTTCCCATATCTAACGACTGGGATCTTACCTTACAGAAGGTCTTGCAGCTTTCAACAATTGGCCTATATCCAGTACAACGGCACAAGTTTCCTGTTAAAAAAAAAATATATGATAAAGCATGGCCCTAGCTGGGGGAGATCTTGTGAATGGAGGACATTTTTGTACAATCTCAGTAATAGTATATACATATATTGGAATTTAGAGGACCATACCTCCTAGAGCTTCATATATCTGGTCCATGGTTGGCTCCGGGTGATTCCTCAATAATGCATATATGGACATCACTATTCCAGGGCTACAGAACCCACACTGAGACCCATGAGCTTTTGCTATTCTTTCCTATGATGAAGATATTGTTAATTTACTAAAATATTTTGGATGTTTGATTTGAGTATCTGCTTATTAATTTTCATTCAGAGGTAACATGAAACTAAAGTTTTTATCTCCTGCTCTGTAAATTGAACTGTATCTGTCACCGGTTTGGGTGGAAGGGCTCAGGATGCAGAGATGGAGGTGAGCGCAGTGACCAAATTAACAGGTCTTTTATTTGTAAGGTAATTGCAGGTTTCATATGCAGAAAATAAAAGAAACAGTAAAGTAATTATTGCAGTGTGCAAATAAATGTCTCATTAAAGAAAATTGAGTCCTTTACCAGAGTTACTTCACTAGGTAAGGCAGTCCAAAGGAGAATCAGTATTGCAAGGGTTAATCCAATACAAAGTCAAATATGCAAAAGACCTTTTAAAGGGGAATCACCATGAAACAGGATACACAGGATACACAGAAAGGTTTTCCATAAACAAAAAGGTAGGCAAAATGCCTTAGGAGATTATGTTTTTTTCACTCCTAGGGATGAACAAAACAACTGAGCACAGAACCAAGGTGTTCTGTGCTTTTATAGGGTAAAGGGAATAAGGGCCCTCCCATGAGGAGGAGTCTAAGGACCTATATAAGGAGACAGGGTAACCAGTGGTCAGGTGAGACAAATCCCCTATGTGGGTGGGACGCTATATCCTTTTGTATACCCACTGACCTCTACACTGCTTTCAGGTAACTCACACTAGGGTACACAGGATTCTAAGAGTTTAAATAGAATTCTGGAGCAGCGTGGGGGTCATGGAACACGTCACCAGGGCCGGCGCTACCTGTAAGGCGGACTAGGCAGCCACCTAGGGCGCCCCTTGGGAAGGGGCGCCGCCAGGAGCGCCGGCCCCGCTCATCCTGCAGCCGCCCGAGCGCTCTGTAAAGAGCCTCGGGGGGCTGCATCTTTTCCCGGGCGGTGCGTCCATGAGGGCGGACCGCACCGCCCGGGCGCAGCCTGAGGAGAGGGGCTGACAGGAGGGAAGTGCTGAGCGCTCCCTCCTGTCAGCTTCCTCTGTTGTAGCGTGGCCGAGCCCAGTATAGCCGGCGGGTACAGGGAGCAGCTGTCTCCTGTACCCGGCCGGACTAACAGGAAGTACACACTGAGTGTTCCCTTCCTGTTAGGGTACAGGAGACAGCTGCTCCCTGTACCCGCCGGCTATACTGGGCTCGGCCACGCTACTACACAGGTAGGGGAGGGGGGAGAAGAAAGAGGGAGGGAGG
>OW240918.1:49481319-49501501 GCA_933207985.1 Pelobates cultripes | reverse complement strand
AAAGAAACTAACAGGGAGGTGGGGGAAAGAAACTAACAGGGAGGTGGGGGAAAGAAACTAACGGGGGGGAAGAAACTAACAGGGAGGTGGGGGGAAGAAACTAAGGGGGGAACTAACAGGGAGGGAGGAGACATTGACAGGGAGGGGAATTGACGGGGAGAGAGAAATTGACAGGGAGGGGGGAGTGACAGGGGAGGGAGGGGGGGAGAAGAGAGTGACAAGGGAGGGGGGAGAGATTGACATCCATCACACACACACACACAATCACACACAATGCACCCCTTACACACAAAGACAATGAACCCCTTGCACACAGAAAAACACACAATGCATTACACACACACACGCAATACAACCCTTACACACACAGAAACACACAATGCATTCCTTACACACACTCAATGCACCCCTTAAACACACTCAAAGCACCCCTTACAGACTCACACACTTCATCCCTTACATCCCTTACACATACAAACACAAATTCACACAATGCATTCCTTACACACAAATCAGGACATCCCCTACACACTCTACCCCCTGTGAACAAACTCATTGGTGGAACAT
Organism: Pelobates cultripes; assembly: GCA_933207985.1. Lineage (NCBI taxonomy): Eukaryota > Metazoa > Chordata > Amphibia > Anura > Pelobatidae > Pelobates > Pelobates cultripes. The sequence goes on along the minus strand of OW240918.1, from coordinate 49,500,934 downwards.
GAAGGTGGACCCTGGGACCCAGACCTTGAGCTATGTAAAGGGCCCCCAAAAAATGGAGCTGCTTCTCGTTCTCCCAGAACATTGATTTTTGTGACCACAGTTACAAACAGCCTCCAGAGATCCTGTTATACACCAGACCAGTGGAGCCAGACTGCAGCTAGAGCCCATCATCATCCTCATCTGCTTGTAAGTAGGTAATCTAGTATATTATTCGTGGCACTAATCTCTAATTTACCTCACATTAAAGAAACACTATAGTCCCCAGAACCACAGCAGCTTAATGTAGTGGTCCTGGTGTCTATAGCCTGTCCCTGCAGGCCTTTTAATGTAAACACAGCGGCACTGCAGCACTAGCGTTAGTTAACATGGCAGGTCATATGGGTGGGGCATTGTGATGTCACGGGAGGGGGGGGGGGCGGCAAACTTTACTTTTGCCTAGGGCGGCAAAAATCCTTGCACCGGCCCTGCACGTCACCTGATCTGTCCGCCAGAGGAGAAACACACCAGGTGTCTTAAAGGGGCAGCCACGTCTTGCTGTCTGCAGGGCTCAGGGTGCACCGTGACAGTATCACACACACACACACGGCTCCTGCAAGGTCTAGAAAGCTATTAACAGAGCAGGAGATAAGGAATTCTAAATTAAACATAATTTGCAATAAAGGAAGTGTAAACATTAGATGACTCTACATACAGGAAGTGTTTAGGAAGGCTGCGTAAGTCACATGCAAGGAGGTGTGACTAGAGCTGCATTAAACAAAGTGATTTAACTCCTAAATGGCAGAGAATTGAACAGTGAGACTGCAATGACATGATCTATACACCACAATTGCTTCATTGAGCTAAAGTGTTTTCGGTGACTATAGTGTACCTATGAGAATAGACTTGAATATATAAATGCACACATACATCAAAACATACAGTTCTATACCTAACCAACATTCATGTTTCTCAGACATGTCTCTCAATTTGTCTCCCTTATCTTTCAATAAAGTAAGTCGTTGCTTTTCTCTGTGAGTGTAAGGTCACACCCTTTACCACCTTATAGTCTATGTCCAGAATCCCTTTACTTCCCTGTCTTCAAGAACCTGGTAATTATGTACAGCGTGGAATGTCAATGAACTCAATAATCCTATTAGTTCCTTCTTTTGATTGTAAATGTAGCCAGCGCAGGGATCCATGGCTAAATTACCTGTACTGGATGGAGTCTGGTGGTGGTGCTTCCAATTCCTTCCACTGTGGTGACAGCTGTTCCATGCAGGGAGCAGACAGGTAGCAAACAGGCATTGGCTGAAAAATGTCTATGTGCTGTCAAAGCTATATAACTTACCAGTGCACGTTTCATACATGAGCAACAACAGAAAACAACATTTTAAAAATCATCCCTCAAGCAAGCAGCAATATAAAAGTATGGCCCTCCTGGGTGCAATTCTATTCACCTAAAGTCTGGAACCCCGAACATCCATTACTATACAGACCCCCAGGCTGTTGGTCTTGTACATCATTGAACAGGATATTCCTTACCTTTTTAAATGTCTGTCTGTGCTGATACATTACACAGTCCAGTTTCTGTAGTGGCCTCCACTTTTATTTCTCTCTACCTGAAGATGCTGACTGCACTATAGTTTTTATTTCTGTATTATTTTGTTTTTATCGTTGTATAACTTGCAAGATTATATTGTATCGATTTAAACAAAAAAGAACTTTTAATAAAAAATTGAGATATTAAAATTAATCAGGGTCTCTGGCATAACTAATGGTTTTTTTTTTATAAAAAGGTTCTGCTCTAAAAATGTAAAAAAGGAGAAGTCACCATTGGAATATGCCTGCTGGTGATTGACCACTTTTTTAGAACAGAACACTTTAATACATTCTCACTTAATTTCCATTAGAAGACTATCTTGTATGCATATCCACTTGCCTCCCATCTTGCTCCTTCCACAAATAATATTTGCCTTTTTTAATTAAATATTTTATGTTATGGGGAGGAATACTGGACTTATATTTAGCTCTGGCCACGGATATGGACAATAGTCATTCCTACCCACCACTACTAAACTTTGTGTTAACATTTTATCTTCTTTATTATAGTCTAGAGTTGGCATTGATGGTATAGGATACATTATCTTCTTGGAGATGGGATGAATAGTCGATATCATCACTGTACAGGATCCACAGCCACCTTCTCCACAGCCATATTTAGTACCTGAAAGACGCACTGAAAATAAAGCTGTCAAGGAATCTTTGTTTTTCAAAATGTCACTGTACAAGAAAAAGGCCCAGGGCTCAAAATTGTGCACACATAAGCAAGGAATTGTGCCCAAATTATCACTAAAGGAAAAGCTAAAGATGAGGTAAAATTGGCATTGGAACCTTTAAACTATCAGTGACAACAAATAGTTGGATCCTGACTAGGGACAGCAAAACTGTTGGCCTCGTACGGGGGAAAAAAACAAAACCGTAAGGTTGATAAATATATACTTCCATCAGTAGAGGAGGTACGGGAAGGGGGCAGGAGGGTGTGACAAAATCCCCTTTTCAAGTGAGTTTGCCATGAGTTCCTGGAGGAGCCTGCTTGCCAGCCTCCTGCCCGCAGACTATGAACCTTGTAAAATGGGATTTAAAAGTCTCCATTCATGTATTTGGACTGTATGGTTCAGTAACCGGACAGCTGCACGAACCGGAGACCACCCTGGAGCTTGTTAAGTCTAATTGCTACTTTGTAACAATTTCCACCTCAGTGTTCTAAGTGTTCGTCCGGGTGGCTGCAATTCCTATGGACGACCACGAGGTGGTGGCTATCTTGTTCACATGAACACAGGCAGCAGTGTTTGGTCGTCAAGTTCCATGATCGCCTGAGTTCGGTTCGACAACACATAGAAAGACACTGTTTGGTGGAAACGTTCCCACTAACAAGGGGCACAAGCTCCATGGTAAGACTATTGACTATGCTCAGTAGTTTGTTCGTTTTTAAACTACCGAACTTGACCGACCGCAAGCTCTGATTCTCTGGAACGGTTTTTGGCATGGGACCATGCATGTCGCTCAAACAAATGACTACCAGGAAATTCCTGAACCCCTGAACTGATCTGGGTGATTTTTGGTGTTGGTCACCCAGATCAGTGCTATCAGGGGATGTCACTTTTGTGGGGTTTTTATGTATTTATAGGGTACTTTTGGGGTGTTTGGGGAAAGTATGTTTTTTCTGTGCATGGAGAATATTGGATTAGATTAGTACAATTCCGGATCCAATTATCTCCCAGGCACAGAGGAGGGATTATCTGATTATGTATGGGAGTGTCCTGGATCTGGAAGCCAATGTAATTGTGTGTTTCTACTGTGGTTTACGCTCAGGTCCAGGGGGAATGCCCCTTGCATGGGGACACGCACACAAGGCCAGTGCTGGCGGCCAATAAAGGATTCCAGCTTGTACTCCCAGAACTATGTCGTCTGGTTACTGGGAGGGGAAAGGGCTACCCTTTAATCATTTTTCCAGTGTGGAGGATTCAACGGGGAAAGTCCTTGTAAAGACTAGAGCTCCCAGGACTGAGTGTCGTTCAGTGCCTCGGGGTTGCTAGAGCAGCTTCCCCATTCAGCTCCAGGAGAGAGCGGTTCCAGGGTTCCAGTCAAGCCACGGCGACTGGGCAGAAGTGCTATGTTTTGTCCCCGGTTCCAGCTAGGAAGCGGTCCTTTGGCGGAGGTAGCCAGTCGGAGTACAGGGAGGTCTGCTACAGAGGCGATTTTGCTTTTTTACTTTTTTTTTTTTATATATATATATATATATATATATATATATTCGCATTGCTTTGCTTTACAAACCAAAGTTGCAGCTGATTTAATTTGCTCGTTGCCAAGTTGTGTAATGTGGGTTTTCTTGCACGTGTAACTTCTGTAAAACTGTATTATTTACCAAATATTTGTTCAATAGCGATTATTCATGTGACAAACATAATTTTATGACATAGCTTGCTGTATGGTGACTGTGTTTATACATGAAACAAAAAACCTAAACGCTAAACCTTGTGTTTAGATGTGTTTGTATACTACTGCATACATTATACAACTGTATTGTAAGATGTAAAGTACAAAAAAATTTAAATAAAGAAATTATACAAATGTACGCTCTTAATCAAAAGCAAAATTATAGAAACATTTCTTTAGACTTTCTATATATTTTGATTTGGGCCAAGAACTGTTAGGAGTTTGTTACTTATGTGTTCCGTCAACGGATCCTCATGACTTTTCCGTATCCAAGTAAATTAGGCACATGAAAATTGCCAGCACGCCTTGTTAGTTATGCAAGATAGCTCGATGAATGCCAGGCATTGTCAGTGCTTGACTATATAGGTCTGTGGGTTTTTTTTTCTGCAAGCCAACTGAAATAATTGAAAGTTACATATATTCCTGTATGGAATTAAAGGAGAAATGATGCTTATTATCATATGCATTAACTCTGATGTGTGCCTAAATAATTTAAAATCTTGATATAGAGACATATATATATATATATATATATATATATATATATATATCCATGCATTGAACAGATGTATTAATTGAAACACCTGTGACTTGTCTTCTTATGCCAATAGTCATCCCCTCCCCCCTCGTCTTTCATTTTTTTCTAATCATTGGACTTTTTGTAGCCCTCCAGTTATAAAATTGGGCATTCTAACCTTTCATACTTTGAAACCTTATAGTTTTATATGTTCTGCCATTAATAATTTTATATATATATATATATATATATATATATATACATATATACACATATACACACACACACACACACACACACATACATACATACACACACATACATACCTTAGAGGATCACTACAGGGTCAGGAACACAAACATGTATTTCTGACCCTATAGCGCTAAATCCACCATTTAGGTGGCTTGCACCCCCCTTAGTCCCCCTATAAAAGTTTAAAACTCATCTTATTTCCAGTGCTGCGTGGGTCCGCTGGTGCTGGCTCCGCTCCCTTTGTGATATCTTTTAAACGGCTGATTTTTAGCAAATCCAATGCTTTCCCAGAGGGAAAAAAATCAACACAGGGGCTGGGCCAAATGCCATTTTGGCCAATCAGGACCTCCTCGTAGAGATGCATTGAATCAATGCATCTCTATGAAGAAAGTTCAGCGTCTCCATGCAGAGCGTGGGGACGCTGAACGGCAGGGCTGCTTACTGTGCAGCCATGAGCCAGGAAACCCCTCCAGTGGCCACTTGGAGGTGTCCCTAGAGGCAATGTAAACACAGCCTTTTCTCGGAAAAGGCAGTGTTTACATGAAAATGTCTGAAGGGAGCTATTATACTCACCAGAACAACTACATTAAGCTGTGGTTGTTCTGGTGACTATAGTGTCCCTTTAATAAAGATTTATTGCTATTAAATAATGGAATGTACTGTCCCACAGAGTTCTATCAGAATGGAAATAAAATATATAAAAATATTCAAAAGGGAATCTATAGGCAATATGCAGATTTAAACTAATAAATCATGTTTTGAGAAGCACAACTCTCTTTAAAACAGAGCTGTTACATGTGAGTTTTTACACATCCTGATGCCAACTAAATGTTTGAAATGAGCTGTGCTCTATATTACATTTACACGTTTATTTTATTTATTCTGTATGCCTGGTTGTCAAAGTACATTTTACATAAGCCCAAAGTAGCATAGGTGACTTGGATATTTTTCCCCCCCGTTTGGCTACTTTTGCCTTAAATTTTAAATTCACCTTGACTTCCCCACCATTCCCACTTTAGTCAATAAGTCTCTATACATAGGAAGAATGACTTTACAGTAACATGAAAGGATATGTTGCTTTCTCAAATAAGGGAGGAGCATGGTCTCCGGATCAATTCTCTGCTCAATTATCTGCAAATGTAGGAAATAACGATTAAAAATAAATCATGGAAAAAAAATAAATAAATAAAATTGAAAATAAACATAGTTCACTGCAATAAATAATTAACACTATAATAAAAAAAAAAAAAGTAGTAAGAAACAAAAAGGTCAAAAATTATCACTAATGTCTGATTATATGGGAAAAGTTTTTTCTCTGGTGAAAAGCTGAAGGGTTAAACATAAGAAAACACACACAGATAGGATAAAGTATAATTTCTGCCGAAGTATTTTGTAAAAAAAAAAAAAAAACTAGTATCAATCTACTATAAAAAGAGAATATATTTACAAAAAGAAATATTCAGGAAAGCGCCTAGTTTTAAATAAATAATTAATAGTAATTTGGCTAAATGACAAAAGGATCAACAATAGATCTTTGTGACCCCGCAGGGCTATGAAGGGTTGTGTATTAAATTTGAATCTCAGTTGGAATTCTTACCGTAAGGCCAGACTGAACTAGCCGAACTGACAGCAAAGCTGAGATTTTCTTCCACAATGGCTATATTGATGTTAAATATTACGCATTCACTTTGAATTCTCACCTCAGTAAATAACCCAGCTGCCCTGATAGTATGAAAATTCTAACTGGTGGGATTTATTTTAAACCTGGACCATGAACTTGCAGTCCACAATGGCAATTCAATGTATAATTTCATTGAGTAGGTAGTATTCTATATCAAGGGACACCCTAGGCACTATAAGTAGCAGTGGCATAGCATGTGGTCAGTGGCGTACATACCAGGGTCGCAGGGGTCGCGGCTGCGACCCGGTATGTACCCACTGTGGCCAACCTCTTCTCCTGGGGGGCCCAGGAGCCGGCCACCTCAGGGCCCCCCGAGGCTGGCCCTGCTGACCCCGGCGGGCAGGTGGCCGGTTGGGCAGGCGGGCGCGCGAGGGAGCACTCTCTGTGTGCTTCCGCTTCAGCTCCCTCGCGCACCTCACTGATGTCGGAGCCGGAAGATGATGTCATCTTCCGGCGCGGCATCCCTACGCGGCGCGCGAGGGAGCTGAAGCCCGACCGGCCACCTGCCCGCCCAGGAGCACCACTGGACCCCAGGGAATCCCCCCAGCTCTCCAAAAGGTAAGAAGGCTGGGGGGATTAAATTAAAAAAACAAAAAAAAAACTAGTGTTTGAGTGTGTGTGAGTGTTAGTGTGTGTTAGTGTGTGTGAGTGTTAGTGTGTGTGTCTGCTAGTGAGTGTTAGTGTGTGTGTCAGTGTTAGTGTGAGTGTCTGCTAGTGAGTGTGAGTGTTAGTGTGTGTTAGTGTGTGTGTCAGTGTTAGTGTGTGTGTCTGCTAGTGAGTGTTAGTGTGTGTGTCTGCTAGTGAGTGTTAGTGTGTGTGTCAGTGTTAGTGTGAGTGTTAGTGTGTGTGTCAGTGTGAGTGTTAGTGTGTGTGTCTGCTAGTGAGTGTTAGTGTGAGCGTGAGTGTTAGTGTGAGTGTTAGTGTGAGTGTTAGTGTGAGTGTGTGTGTCTGCTAGTGAGTGTGTTACTGTGTGTGTCTTACTGAGTGTGTGTTAGTGAGTCTGTTTGATGTATGTTAGTGAGTTTGTGTTTGTCAATGAGAGTGTATGTTGTGTAAGTGAGTGTGTGTGTATGTATGTCTGTCGCTGAGTGTGTCTCTGTCAGTAAATGTGTGTGTCTGTTAGCTAGTGTGTATGCGTCTGTAAGTGTGTGTGTGTCTTCAGCACTTACCTTTCTCCAGCGCCGGACTCCCTTGGCGCTGGGGATCCCTCAGCCTCTCAGCTCCGAATGTGACCGCGCACGCATTCAAACCGCCCATAGGAAAGCATTACTCAATGCTTTCCTATGGACGTTCAGTGTGCTCCTCTTGCGGCTGTCAGTGAGACAGCCACTAGAGGCTGGATTAACCCTCAGTGAAACATAGCAGTTTCTCTGAAACTGCTATGTTTTCAGCTGCAGGGTTAAAACTAGAGGGACCTGACACCCAGACAACTTAATTGAGCTGATGTGATCTGGGTGTCTGTAGTGGTCTTTTAAAGGACCACTATAGTGCCAGGAAAACATACTCGTTTTCCTGGCACTATAGTGCCCTGAGGGTGCCCCCACCCTCAGGGACCCCCTCCCGCCCAGCTCTGGAAGGGGAAAGGGTTAAAAACTTACCTTTTTCCAGCTCTGGGCGGGGAGCTCTCCTCCCCTCCTCCCTACAGCGAGCAGCGCCGCAAGAGCTGCGCGCCGCATTCAGCCGGTCACATAGAAAGCATTCATAATGCTTTCCTATGGACGCTGGCGTGCTCTCACTGTGAAAATCACAGTGAGAAGCACGCAAGCGCCTCTAGTGGCTGTCAATGAGACAGCCACTAGAGGATTAGGGGGAAGGCTTAACCCATTCATAAACATAGCAGTTTCTCTGAAACTGCTATGTTTATGAGAAAATGGGTTAACCCTAGCTGGACCTGGCACCCAGACCACTTCATTAAGCTGAAGTGGTCTGGGTGCCTAGAGTGGTCCTTTAAGTGTGTGCATCTGCATGCACTGGCGTACATACCGCGGTCGCAGGGGTCGCAGCCCTGTAACCCCTGCGACCAGGTGCCCACCGCCATGTGTTGCGGCCCGGCCCGCGCGCGGGGGGGAGGGGTGGGGGCCACGGATCAATTTTCGCACCGGGGCCCCATGGGTCATGTGTACGCCACTGCATGTGGTGGATTTGGGGCCGGCACGGGGGCAGTTGCCCTGGGTGCAAAAGTTTAAAAAAAAATTAAATAGAAGAAAGTAGAATACATTTTAAAAAAAATAGCGCACTCACACAGAAAATCTCCCAATGTTCGAAAGTTCTATAAAGTTTTTCAAAATAACGGGGCAAATAAATGTTGCCACCTAACATTTTACAGTATTTTTCTTGCTAATTGCAGCCATACTGCTCTCATATAATCCTTATTAGTTAAGATTATTTTGCTTAATAACCCCTTAACGACACAGCTTCAAAAGGTTGTTTTACGCTTAAGGACAAGCCATTTTTGCATATTTTGTGGTTTGTGTTCAAACACAATTTTGTATCTCTGTCATTTATTGCACCAACACATATTATACATCGTTTTTTTTAGAGGGCAAACAGGTCTTTAATTTAATGTCACATATACATAGATACATTCTCATTAATTATAGAAATAATTGAAAAAAAATATATATATTTTTCCCTCCACAGCTTTGGCAACAATAATATGTGCATAAAATGGCCAGCTTAGAAAAAGTAATTCAATAGAAATTAATGTGGGGGGGCGGGGCCACGCCGCCGAGCCGCATGGCAGCAAACTACCAGACCTCAGCCCTAGCCGCAAAGAACGGCATTAAAACCGCATAAGCATGGCCCATAAAGCCGGACATCAGCACATAATCAGAAAGAGAAATATCTCAGCTCCGATTCGATACCGCACATGTACTTAACGTACCGGAAGCAGTGAAACCGACACAACCGGCCTATTAACCTCCACAAGCAGCTACATTGCATAAATGAGACCCGGCAACGAAGGATCACACTAAAAGGCACACATGCCGGAGACACACGCTTCTATGGAGGGTAGCTGGTGGGGGTAATCCCAGCCACGTGGGGACCGCACACGCTGAGGCGGGAGCTCCCGGCCGAAACCTGTGCCGCTCCCCTACACTGGCAGTGGCTATTACAATGGAAACCACCAGCAGTAAGAAGCGGAAGACGGTGGACCCGTGCATGGGGGGAGACCCCGGCGCCCACTGCTTGACCCATGGAGGTCAGGGCCGCGGACAGATTGCCCTGACGGCCCAGGAGCCGATGCCATGACCGCTCTACCTCCGGATGAGGAGGGCACCTGGAGGAACTTGTCCCCACCACTGTGAGCCCGGCGGAGCTGGGCGGAGCGCGCCTCTGGCGGACCGGTGACCTTGGGGCCGTGCAGCCCCTGCTCTGCAGAAGCGGCCGGCGATGGGAGAGACATACAGAGCGGACTGTGGACCTACCGGGGCACTGGAGGTACAGGGGAGGTGAAGGGGACACTGGGAGTGCGGACTCTTTGGGTGGGGGGGACCGCAAAAGCCCATGTTGCCCCCGAGTGCCCACCGGGCTGCGGTGCTAACAGAGGGCAGCATGCACCAGGCTGGGGGCCAGCTGGGACCTGGCAGCCGGGGAGACTGAGGAGTGCTGGATGCTCCCTGACCTACATGGGCGACCCGACCGCTTTGCACACTCACAAGGGCCGCACCCGACATCACTCCCACACAGTCAGCCAGATTATATAATCTTCAAACCAGCACAAAAATTCCGGATGGAATACATAAGTCTCAAACACCATACCTGGGACTTATACATTGGGCTATACTTATGGACGCTCCCTAGACACCAACCTCACAGCGACACCGAGAAACCGCATTGAGAGACACATGTAATTATTTACAATGGTCCAGGAGCGTTAATTTTAGTGGATCAGATGTACAGCACTACCGCTTACAAGGACATAGTCCACGCAGTTATGATTTATATGCATGTTTGATATAGACCATTTTCTTATTATTTTATACAGATTCTAGGTATGCTGCTTAGTTACCAGCAGATGTTGCATACACTATTTCGCTTACTGTATAGTCTGACTGCTGCAGCATATGAAGGATAAACGCATAAGCTAACACTGGCTAAATGTAGCTGATTTAATAATGCGATCAGAATCTGGATGTGAATATCGCAAGTAACATCTACATCCATCTTTGCCTGAGAACAAGGTTATTTTGTATTATGCACCTTTAATAGACTGGTATTGTGTCTGTGGACTCATTTTTAAATTCTATTTTTAAATATTTTGGAATAAATTTTACTTTTTATACTCTCCGTTGTTTTCCAGCGATATTTTTATATTGCACACAGCAACCAGTGTATGGTACTGGCTTTGCTTGATCTTAGCAAGTATTATACTTGCGTGATAATAGTCAGTGTTATTTTAAGCACATCTATAACATTTGGCTATTAATCTTTCATTCTATTTGGAAGTATAAAAATTGTGAAGAGGTGGTATTTACCCTGGGATGCTCCATTTTCCAGAGTTAAGGACACCCATGCCATACAGTTATCTTTAACAATAGACACTCAAGATATCCATCTATATGTTTTAATCATATTTATTCACCTCTAAATATTTTATCATCTATAATACTTGCTACTATCTTATAGTACTAAGCATACTATTTATAATATGTGTACACCTATTTCATAGCATACCTATTGTGCAATTAAGACACGGTCATAATGCGAATAGCTATGATTTACTATCGCCTCACGATGCCTGACTAAAGCACCGCTTCCGCCATATATGCTTATGCCCCTGCGTGGGTGAAAACCTGTTTTGTCACAAATCAGTTTGATATACGCACATATATTGTGAAACCAATAAAAATATTCAAAACAAAGAAATTAATGTGTCTTGATTTATAGAGTACAACATATGCATCGGATTTCAGCTTATTTTGAAAGTTACAGGTCACAAAATACAAGGACTAAAATAAAATTTCAATTTGCAACAATTTTAGAAGTTGGTATATAGGTTCTTGTAGATTTAGTAGCCCTCATAGAAAACATTGCCACACAAAAGTATATATTTATATAAAGTAGACATCACAGGCTATTTAACAAAGGTTAGTTTGACACTTTTTACGTAGCCATTTTATCGCCAATCTCTGCTAAATATTGGAGTAAAATTGTGTTTCTTTATTTTAGCATATACACATATAACAAGGTTTTTGTAAAGTATTTTGTGAAGCTGGTGTGTGCTATTCCTGCACAGAACTCCATATTGTGTTCAGCTACATCTGCTGAGTATAACAATACCCCCATTGTATGCCTTTGGCACTTTTCCGTAAAGCTACAATGCCATATAAGAGACAAGGCTATTTCAGTTTCTATAGTTAGAATTTTCGTAGATGGATAAGATGGGCCCATGTCTCATTTTAGGGTATTATAGCAGTGTGATTGTTCAAATAACCCCACAAAGGGCTTTCACTTGATAAAGCAGACACCCCAGGGTATCTTATATGGTGTATATTGTGCCTTAACGTGTCACAATTTTTCCACCAATTTATGTCAACGTTTGTGGTGGTGGGGGGAGGGGGAAATTGCATTTTTACATATATGTTGCATTTTTACTGAGTATTTCTTGCACTTAATATGCAGGGCCGGACTGGGAATGAAAAGCAGCCCTGGAAAAAAATTCCATACCAGCCCCGTAATGCATCGCGCCAGCATAGTGCGCAGATATGGAAGCGGGAAAAAAAACTGAAAACTAGCACTCAAACATGAAAGAAAGCACTTAGAGGGCTTCAAAATAAAGCAGAGCAGATTTATTGTAAGCAGACGCAGACTTGCATTTGCATATAATCCAGTAGCCCCCACATATGTCCTATTAGCCCTCTCTCCCAGTCCTCCATGTGTCCCTATGCCCCCTCCCCACCATCCATGTGTCTAGGGTGACCAGATTTTGAAAATATAAAAATTGGACACCCATTAGCGATACAAAAAATAAATAAAAAATAATCGCTAAAAAAAAACCAAAACAAAACAGAGAAATACATAAGTTTTTAATCTCTTCTTGGCCAGAAGTGGCTGTTACAGCTCATCCCCTTCCTGGTACTCAAATGAGTGTCTTTTCATTTACATTTTGTAGGAGCATGATCATCAGAGCACACACATACCCTAGACCATGGCCATCGTAACAGCATAATAGTCCACTGGGCAAACCAATGCACTGGGGCACTGACTATGCAACCACTCAAAGAAATAAAAATATAAATTATCAATAAAATAAGGCTTATATTTATTGGTACCTCCAACAAATACAATACTTACACACAGAGACAGACTGCTAAATACACAAAAAACGCAAAAAACACACACAGACTGCTGAATATATACACTGGCTGCTGAATACACACATATAGAGACTGCGGAATATACACACAGATTGGTGATTACACGTGCACAGACTGGTGAACATGCACAGACTGGTGAATACACGCACACACACACAGACTACAGTGAGGGGTGCAGTGTGTGTGTTCAGTGTGTGGGGAGTGCAGTGTGTGTAGGGGTTCAGTGTGTATTTGGAGGGGTGCAGTGTGCGCGTGGAGGGGTTCTGTGTGCGCGTGGAGGGGTTCTGTGAGCGCGTGGAGGGGTTCTGTGAGCGCGTGGAGGGGTTCTGTGAGCGCGTGGAGGGGTGCTGTTGGTGGGGGGGGGACGGGGTGCCTTTGGTGGGGGAGAAGGGGTGCCTTTAGTGGGGGGAGAAGGGGTGCCTTTGGTGGGGAGAAGGGGTGCCTTTGGTGGGGGAGAAGGGGTGCCTTTGGTGGGGGGGATATGTAGTGTGTATGGGCATTGATATATTGAAAAAAAAAAAGCTTCATTTTACCCCCCACCCACCTTACTTTTGGTCAGGGGAGAGGGGGGACCGCTACTCTTCGATCCCTGGTGGTCCAGTGGTGGCGCGTGCTGTTCAGCCTGCAGGCTGACTTTGCTCTCCTCCCGCGAGAACAGCAGGCAGGTCGGAGCATTGCCATGGTAACCTGCCTGCTCGCAGGAGGAGCGTTCTCGCTTCCTGCTTCCTGTCAGACCGGGTAGGGGAACAGAAGCTCCCCTACTGTGGTCTGCCTGCTCGGCCACGCTACATTCTGTGACCGGCAGGAGGGGAGCGCATCCCCTCCTGCCGGTCACCCTGTAATTGCAGCCCGGGCTGGTGCACACTAGGCGGCCGTGCACCGGCCCCCTAGTGTGCCGGCCCACCGGGAAATTTCCCAGTATCCCGGTGGGCCAGTCCGGCCCTGTTAATATGTACCACTGTCATAAAAATTCCAAAATTATGCTCAGTTACATCTTCTGAGTAAAACAATATGCCCAATGTATGACCTAGGCACTATTTTGTGAAGGTCCAGTGCTGTAAAAGAGACGTGACAAGTTCAGGTTTTTAAGTGTGAATTTCCATGGAGGGTTTTGATGCGTCCGTGTCCCACTTTGGAGCACTTAAGCAGGCTACATATAACAACTACACCATAAAGGCATACCATTTCTTAAAGAAGACATCCCAGGGTATTTCAAAAGGCATATTTTGAACCTTAGCGTGGGATAATTTTTCCGCTAGCTTCTACCAAGTGTAGTGATAATAAGCATCTTTTCAGCCTTTTTGACACACAAAGTGAGTTTGCACAGTATATTTTACAAACCTTATGCGTGCTACAACTGTATAATACTTCATATGTTTCTCAGCTATGTCGCCTGAGTAAAGCAATACCCCCATATGTACCTTTGCCAGGTATACGTGGATGTTGAAGGGGCACATTTGAGACGCAGTCATTCAGCTTTTTTCTAACTTGGAAGTTTTACGCTGTGAACATGTTCCATTTTGGAGTAGTTTAGCTGGTTGGTTATTCAAACTTCCCCACAAACACATACGATTTATTAAAGAATACACCCTGGGGTAATTCAAAAGGCATATTTTGAATGTTAACGTGGGATAATTTTTTTCTCTAGTTTGTTCCAGGGTAATGAGCATTTTTAAATGTATATTTTTTTACTTTTTTAAACTTGTTTTTAAACTTTGTTTGCTTTTTTTTTTAACTTTCCTAAACTTTCTTAAAAAAAAAAAAAACAACCTTTTTTTGTTTTTACAAACTTTACCATTAACCCCTAACTAGCAGTTTGTAGCACTAATTGTAAATTCCCCAATTTCCCATAACTCCCACCCACCCCAGCTAGCAAAACATATTTTAAAATATTGAAAAATTAATTAAATAAATTGAACCCCTGAGGGTTAAAAAAAATATAAATAAAAAAGTTAACCCTATGGGGTTAAAAAATAAACACAAATTGGATCACAGTAAAAATTAGGACTGGGTAAAGGCGGGGGAATTTTTTGTAACTAACTTTTTTTAACTGTTAAAAAAAAAAGTTTAAAAAAAGTTAACCCCTAGCTAGCCAAAATTCCCCACTTCCAAACTTCCACCCACCCCAGCTAGCCAAATATATCATTTTAATATATTTCCATTAATTAATAAAATTTAATACAGAGGCAGACTGGAGGAGCGATCATAACGATCTGGGGTTAACTTTACCGCATGATGGACCCGGCCCATCATCCGCCGTTAACTGCTTCCCCACCATGACGGACTAGGTCCATCATGCGGCGGGAAGGGGGTTAAGGACGGAGTCAATTGTACACGTTCTGATCAAAACAAAACGTAAACAAAACCTGTAATTTGCTTTGTATGTTAGTTTAACCATAATTTACCTTATTCATATTAAGTGCATCCACACTTATTAAATATAATTTTGTTTAGGAGAAACTGGGCTTTTATATCATATATTTAAAACATAATTTAATATGAATACAATTTAGAGAACTTTGAGAAATTAAGACATTGTTATTTTCCAAATTCTGCATGGCATTTTAACTGTGAATGTCATAATACTGTTTGCTTTTGCTGCAATAAAATACACATATTTGTGTTCAGCGATGTCTTAAGAGTTCAACAGTACCCCTCCTCTCCACCCCCACCCATGTACAGGTTTTGTGCAGTTTTGAAAACTTACAGGGTCAGATATAGGGCTTGCCTATTAATTTTTTTATACATTGAAATTTGCCCCCATCATGGCATACCATTTGCAAAAGTAGACAATCCAGGGTATTCCTAATGGGATAGGTCTAGTCTTTTTTTAGTAGTCACAAACCGTGGCCAAACTTAACGTTCATATTAGTTTTCCCATTAAAAATAAAATAAAATGCCCTTTCACTGATGATATTAATGTCATAAGTTTTACTGCTCTAAAACGCTCATATTTGTATTCAGCGATGTCTCACAAGTAAAACAGTACCCCTCCTGTTAAGGTTTTATGGGCTTTTGGAAAGTTACAGGGTCAAATATAGATTTTTCCCATTTCTGTTTGCCAGATTGGTTAGGTGATCTATGCTGCATTTGAGACAATAATGGCAGCCCAGGAATGAGAAGTAGCTCATCATGGCATACCATTCATAAAACTATGCAACCCAGGGTATTAAGAATTGGGGAAGTCTGGTCTTTTATAGTAGCCACAAATCCTAGCCAAAGTTAGGTTTCCTATTTTTTTTTTTTTTGCATTTTTCACACAAAAACTGCGCTTTTACTGGTGATGTCATCATCATCATCATTACATGTTTTAGAGTTCTAAAACACTCATATTTATGTTTAACGTAGTCTCACGAATATAACAGTACCCCATATGTACAGGTTTTATGGTGTTTTGGAAAGTTACAGGGTTAAATATAGGGCTTGTAAACTAAATTCGCTGGACTTTCTGCCTGAGTTGTCAGGCAGGTCCCTTGAATTATAAGTAGTAAAAATAGTAGATAAATATACACGTTGTATATAACATACATACATACATTATATATATATATATATATATATATATATATATATATATATATATATATATATATATATATATATACACACACACACACACACACACATCACATTGACATTGTGGCAGGCTTATGCAATGTATGATCATATAATGTAACTAAACCCCAATTATTTTTGCCTAGATTAGGTGTTTAAAAAAAAAAAAAAAATTAAATTTATTCACCAAGTTAAAATAGCCAAAACTACAACTAAATTTACAATTCTCATATTCACTAAAAGCAAATACAGTTGTAATCCAGTCATTTTAACAGAATGATTAGTACTACCCAGGTTCAGCTTTAAAAATGTTGAATTTTCACATGCAAATACTAAATAAGACATAGGTTTTGAATATTTATGAAACCAGAAATATCAGATGGATTCACTCTTAACAAATCCAGCAGTAATCAAAGTACTGGGGGGCAGGGCCTGAGCCTGACCCAAGATGGTAGGATGTTTTTGTTAATAGCTCCAGATACCCAGAGCCATTAACCCGATTTAAAACAGCTCATTCTATTTTGGAAGCTGACCAGAACGTACAGCAGACAGGCTACCAGCCTGGGAACTTATCCCAGACTCTAGACTGTGACACTTTGGTGAGAAATCCTAACATCCAGACTTAGTCTGCTGGCTTGTCAGCTCAGGGAGGCGGCCAATCTCCTGACTGTGGTAATATGGCTACCAGCGACTTCTACACGGCCCCCCTCTGAACCAGTGGGGGATATCCCGGTTTCCGCTGGGGTAAGTTACCGCTATGCCTCAGCAGACCTTTGAAACGAGCCTGCCCAATTTCTACGTATCAAGGCCAAGATGGAAAGCTATTCCAAGTTTTCTGGGACTCCGTTCACAGGCGAGCACACTTACCTGCCTCAATTGTCCTACTGCTGCCTCCAGGACTGCCCCGGCTCGCTGTTCCTTTTTAGCGCTTAAGGCCCACTGTTATTATTAGTTGACTCATATTACAATTTGCAGCCAGACCAGTTTATCAGTCCATATATCAGGGCATATCTATCACAGGGAACTAAACACGTTAAGCACGATGGTGTAGAAAACCAAGCTATTTAGAAGCATGGTTTCCATCTATTTGCACTTAAATTTATTTATTTTCATCCCTTTGACTATCTAGTAAGATCAAAAGGGAGCAAGGCTTTGTCTATATCTAACTCCTTTCAACGATCTGTTTAAATTATAGGTTGAATAACTTTGAACTGATATTTAAAGGACCACTATAGTGCCCTGAGGGTGCCCCCACCTTCAGGGTCCCCCTCCCGCCGGGCTCTAGGGTGAGGAAGGGGTTAAATTTAACTCTTTCTCCAGCACCGGGCGGGGAGATCTCCTCCTCCTCTCCTCGGCTGAATGCGCATGTGCGGCAAGAGCTGCGTGCGCATTCAGCCAGTCTCATAGGAAAGCATTATCAATGCTTTCCTATGGACGCTGGCGTCTTCTCACTGTGATTTTCACAGTGAGAAGCACACAGCGCCTCTAGCGGCTGTCAATAAGACAGCCACTAGAGACTGGATTAACCGTAATATAAACATAGCAGTTTCTCTGAATCTGCTATGTTTATAGAAAAAAGGGATAACCCTAGCTGGACCTGGCACCCAGACCACTTCATTAAGCTGAAGTGGTCTGGGTCCCTATAGTGGTCCTTTAAGAGCCAAGAGGCTTATTTATGATTTATTAAAAAAAAATTAAAATTTGTTTCAATATACTGGGGCAATCAGTAGCGATCCAAAGTGAGCATCGGAAATATATTTAATTTGATCCTAACTTTAATTCTATTCTTATGAACTAAATGTGCAGCTACAGATTCTGTGCAAGAGCACAATCATTGTAATAGCTCAACCTTTAATACTCTGTTTCAATACTGGAGACACTTGTAGAGATTTTTAAGCGAGCATTGAAATTCTATCAATTAATTCCATGATTAGTTTATTCCAACAAACCAGATGTGAGGCTGCAGATTCTACGTAAGGGCTTAATTATCACATTGGCTTTGCTTACTTTAACACAGTGCATATTTGACTGCAGATTTGGAAAAGTTATCTATTTCTACATTAGCTCTATTAACGATTAAATTGCTAACCTTTATATCAGTTTGAATGCAAAGGAGATACATCAGATTTTGAAAGCAGATATCATACTCCCCCCCCCCACCTTGTTTTGTGTGTGTGTGTGTGTATATATATCTATCTATCTATCTATCTATCTCTCTATCCATCCCTCTACATAGGCAATCACCAATAAAGCCCAGTAAGTTAGGGGAATATGGATTCATGTCCAAGTTCTTAATAGTCAGAGGTTTTGGATTCTTAATCTGACCTTTATTTTGGTGAAATATTTATTTATTTTAGGATTGTATAAAATATTTCCAGGCAACACCCTCATGCAAAGTTTTCTTTTTGTGAGTGAGTGTTACAATCCAATTTTATCAGTCCATATAGCCAGTCTATTCTTTTTTTTCTGTCTCTCTTTAAAACGTAAAAGTGCAGCATATATTGACTTTAAACCTGTATAGATCATGGTTATGCCTCATGTCATACCTTAAGCTTGTACTCAACACTGCACGCCAAAAATAAAAAAAAGTTTAAAAAACAAACAAAAAAAACCTGCAAATTCCTAAAATAAATTCTTCTAGTTTTTTGCAAATGAACCTAAAGAAATGTATCTGTTATATTTGTTTAGTCACCGCACACAGTGTGCAAAGGTTAAAATATTAAAAATAATATTGATTTAAATATAGAATTTATAAAAATCCTGTAACATGCTTTTATAATCTGTAATTTATTACAATGTACCCCTTTATAAAGTTAACCGTTTCTCCCTAGGCGTCAGAGATGTAGCCTGTGCATTTTTGTAATATAATAGAACGGACACGATCTGTCTCCAAATTTGTTTAACCCCTTAAGGACGTGTGACATGTCATGATTCCTTTTTATTCCAGAAGCTTGGTCCTTAAGGGGTTAAACCAAACCTATACAGATGTATTGACCAATTCTGTTAAATCTGAGCATTTGATTGCATTTTTCCATCATTCCCTGTCTGTTTTTTTTTTCTTTTTTAGCTTTTTGGTTGCATCCAATATAAATATTGAAATCAATGTTTGGAGTTTGGATGCCCCAGATAGTACCAGATTATTTTTCATGTACAGTTTACAGAGTGTGCTGATGTGATACATATTTTAATGTTATAAAATATATCCACTACCCTAGTCAGGGATGGCAACATTTTTTAATGAAGATTCAAAAAGTGAATTTCAAATTTAAGGTCAAAATAGCCAAACTGGAAAAATTCTCAGTCAGCTATAGT
>OW240918.1:49451930-49480091 GCA_933207985.1 Pelobates cultripes | reverse complement strand
ACGCCAATGTATTCAAGAAGAGGTTTCAGGCACTCACAGGGTTCAAATCCAGAATGGTTTTATTGTATAAAAAGTTTATGAATCGAGCGTGATCCTTCCTCCTTTTGAGGTACGTTTTGATCCAATAAAACTGCTTTGTATTTGAACCCTGTGATTGCCTGACAGGGCCGTACTGGAAAGAGAATTCGGCCCAGGCATTTTCTAATAACATGCTTGCACTGTGTTTGCTTGAAATTTGTCTCTGGTGTCTCCATAGATGGGATACCAGGAGACAAAAATGTAAGGAAAGAGTATTGTGCAGTATGTGTGTGTGAGGGTGCAGCGTGTGTGTGAGGGTGATATGTGTGTGTGTGGTGCAGTATGTGTGAGGGTGCTGTGTGTGGGAAGGGTGCAGTGTGTGTGCTGTGTGTGAAGGGTTCATTGTGTGTGGGATGTGTGTGAGTGAGGGTGCAGTGTGTGTGAGGGTGCTATGTGTGTGTGAGGAAGCTGTGTGTGTGAGGGTGCTGTGTGTGTGAGTAAGAATGCTGTGAGTGTCAGGGGTGCCGTTTGTGTGAGATGCTGTGAGTGTCAGGGGTGCAGTGTGTATGAGTAAGGGTGCTGTGAGTGTTAGGGTGCAGTGTGTGTGAGTAAGGGTGCTGTGAGTGTCAGGGGTGCAGTGTGTGTGTGTGTGTGTGTGTGAGTGTCAGAGGTGCAGAGTGTGTGAATGAGGGTGCTGTGTGTGTGTGTGTGTGTGAGGGTGTTGTGAGTGTCAGGGTGTAGTGTGTGTGAGATGCTGTGAGTGGCAGGGTTACTGTGAGTGTGTGAGTGAGGGTGCTGTGAGTGTCAGGGGTGCAGTGTGTGTGTGTCTGTAAGTGAGGGTGCTGCTAGTGTCATGGGTGAATTGTGTGTGAGTGAGGGTGCTGTGAGTGTGTGTGAGGGAGGTTCTGTGAGTGTCAGGGGTGCAGTGTGTGTGTGAGTGAGGGTGCTGTGAGTGTCATGGGTGCATTGTGTGTGAGTGAGGGTGCTGTGAGTGTGGGAGGTTCTGTGAGTGTCAGGGGTGCAGTGTGTGTGAGTGAGGGTGCTGTGAGTGTCAGGGGTGCAGTGTGTGTGTGAGTGAGGGTGCTGTGAGTGTCAGGGGTGCAGTGTGTGTAAGTGAGTGTGCTGGTGTGTAAATATGTTTGGAGGGCTTGTGTGTTGTGGGGGGCAGATTATTATCAATATATATTAATTAAAAATAAGCTTACCTGGGAGGGGGGACAGTGCTGCCATCCCTGGTGGTCCTAGTGGTGAGTGAACTCTAGCCTATGATTTCGCGAGAGGGACCAAGTTGAGCTGCAAGATAGCGCTCCTCTGGGTCCTCTCTTGTCTTATTCCCTCCCAGAAGGCAGTCGCATGTAACTGCCGGTGGGCCAGTGAGGGAGATCTTTGAGGGAGATCTGTGGGGCCAGCGCTCAGATAACATTTGCCCGGTGTGCCCGATGGCCAGTCCGGGCCTGGTGCCTGAAGCCTCTTTTTGGATATATCGTATACTAAGGATTTGCTGGTCTTGCCTCAGTAAGTGAGTGTGGTCCTTCCTCCTTTTGTAGTATGTCAAAATAATGTTTTTTGTCCTATAACCAAACCTAAACTTTGAAGGCAGGAAAAATGAGCAAGTGATAAGATCTGAGTGACTTTGACAAGGGCCAAATAGTGATGGCCAGACGACTGGGTCAGATCATTTCCAAAAGGCGAAGTCTTGTGGGCTGTTACTATTAAACAGTAGTTTGTACCTACCAAAATGGGTGCCAGGAAGCTGGTAAACCGGTATCAGGGTCATGGGCACCCAAGCCAAGGCTCATTGATGGATGTGGGGAACGAAGGCTAGTCCATCTGGTCCGATCACACAGATGAGCTACTGTAGCTCAAATTGCCCAGCCCAGCCTAGTGGACCTGGTGTGGGCGCACTACCTTGGGCCCAGTATGGAGATGCTGAAATCTTCATGGTCTTCCTGCAGTGCTCCCTCGCGTGTCTTTCAGTGATGCTGGGGCCAGAGTGACACCAGATCCTGTTATCCTGGCAGAGCGCTCGAGGGAGCACAGCAGGAATAGCATGAACATCAGAGTTTCCTTGTGGCCTGTCCAGGTAAGCCGGTGTCTACTCTGGCTTACCGCCTAGCTGCCCTCCTTTGGGGGGCTCTAAGGTGGCCAGTCGGCCATTTCCTTGGCCCCCCATAGCAGGCAGAACACAAAGAGCCTGGTTGCCCTTGCAACCTTAGCGACCCCTGTTCTGCCACTGGATGTAGGTTGCCTGGTCCCTGACGTAGAGCTAACCATATATACAAAATTTTGCGTGAATGTGATCTCTAGAAAGATCAAGAATTTGATGGGTAATTATAAAACAATTATTTTGGCAATCTCCTGACCCTATGATATTTTTACCTGCAGGGTAAAGGATTGGTTAGGGGCTACACAAGTTATGGTGAGGTTTTGATTACATGCTTTTTTATTATTTATTATTATTTTTTAACTGTTTAGAAATACAATTAATTTCCTCTAACCCTGCATGATGAATGCAACTGCCACATGGGGAATAAACTTCCTTGTTGGGAAAGGTCTATGGTGCCACCGAAACCAGCATATTTTATCTAAAATGTTTCATTCATAATAGGTGGCATTGCCATTCTTTATTTGAAACACAGTCCATTGTGTGTTATACTTACATAGCAGATATATTTCCCTGAAGTAAATATGTGATGTGAACTACACTTTCTCCAAATCTCTATATTCGGAATGCCAGACAGAACAAATTCTTATAATAATTAGCATGTTTATAGAATTGTGTAGCATTTACATTTTCTACAGTGCTTTGCAAATATACAATTGGGTTATTTAAAGGGACACTAGGGTCACCAGAAGTGTTGTTCTGGTGTGTATAGTCTGTCCTGCAGACATTTTAATGTAAACTCTGCCTTTTCACAGAAATGGCAGTGTTTACATTGGTGCCTAGGAACACCTCTAGTGGCAGTCACTCAGATGGCCACTTGAGGTGCTTCCTGGGTCACTGCTACACATTGTGATATTCTGCAACTTTACATTTTTCATGGAGATGCTGAACTTCCTCATCGAGATGCATTGTTTGAATTCCAATTAGATATGCCATTGTTGGGAGGAGGTCCTCAGACATGATAGTCCTCTCTGACCTACTCCAAGCAATCATTCTCTTCTATACTTATTAAACCTCTGATAGATAGCTGATCACACTATTTTCAGCACTGCATTCTCTACTTATTTGTTTAACATTCTAATTTTTACAGTTTTCCTGGATTTGGACCGTGTTCTGAACTGTTCAACCACCAGTAGTTATCTATTGCTCCTTTTATCTCATACATCTTAAACTTGTTTGACCAGGACTCTCTTCAAATTATTAATTAACTATTATAATCTATGCCTACCTTCCAAAGACATCTTCTCAATTTGTGCCTCAATCTCATTCTTCGAGAAGTCTGTAACACAAAATGTTAATGCAAGTGATATAGTAGTACGTTTTCCCCCCCTTATCTTGATTATACAATCATCACCTCTGTAGCAAAACTTCTTCAATCCCTACTTTATTCCTGGAGACATAAAGGATATACAGTAGTCATAAAAACACCAGGCAGCCTATGTGTACCACAGAGTTTTGGTCTAGCAACCCACAAATAATTATGTAGGTAAAGGCTGCTTTCCTGTAAACATTCACACACAAATTTTTTTTTAATCTTCCTTGCTAACACAATTTGGTTTTCCCATAGGTCAAGGCAGACACCAGCATGGAATTATACCATTAGGGAGACAAAGGACATAAAGCTGTGTTTTTTAATTTTGCCTCATTCAGTTGCATTTAAGCCTTGATCACTTGCAATAATGTCACTAAAATTTCCACAAATTGCTAACCCCACCTTGTCTGTGCCTTATTGTGATGTCTTTACGTATTATGGGTGCTTGAGCAGTTGTTCAGAAGTCAAAAAAGTGGGGGGAGGGTGGGTGGGGGTGAATTGGCCATATAATTAATCCTTCTGAGAGTGTGATGTGCATCATCATGTTTTAAAAGAAAAATATTAAGTATCCGGAAAAAAAAATACCAGCTATCTACAGCCCCAACATGGCAAGTATTCTTGGTCAATTAGGTTATATAAATCAGGTAGTGACCCAAGCATAAGCATCTGAGAAGGTCTGCTAAAGAGTAAGTGGGGTATCCCATATGTCGGCCGATATGGTAGCCCATTGCGACCCACTTTGCCGCAGAGGGTCAGGATAAAGGCCAAGGGTCTCCAGGAAAGCCACTTGGAAATCTTGGACTGGGAAGGAGGAGATACCACAAATGACCATGAGAGTCCAGGATAGGTGCCATCTCTTGCAAATACCGTGTTTCCTAAGAAGTGAGGTAAATGGTATGAGAGACCTCCGCCACAACAATGTGCCACTGAGAGCTCTAGATAAAACGTAACAATACACACTAATAGGAGAAAGTTTTCATCCAAATAGGGAGGAGCACCACCAGGGCCAGCCTTAGGCCTTTAGGCATCCTGTGCGGAACATCTTCGCAGCTCCCCCCTGCCCGTCATCCATGTATAGTGTGTGTATAGAAGTGTAGTGATTGTATAGGGGATTAATTAAATAAATATTGATGTAAAAATAAATATTCATTACACACACAGAGTTACAGGCAGACAGTCACACACACACAGTTACAGGCAGACAATTACAAACACACACAGGTACAGATGGACAGTCACACACGTACAGCCAGCCCGTGTAACACACACACCACTACAGGCAGACAGTCTCACAAACACACAGGCGGACTGCCACACACACACAGGCAGACTGCCACACACACACAGGCAGACTGCCACACACACACAAGCGACAGCTACACACACACCCACACAGGCAGAGAGCCACGCACACAGGCAGACAGCCACACACAGGCAGACAGCCACACAGACGTACACAGGCAGACGGCCACATGCACAAAGGCAGACAGCCACACACACACACAGAGGCAGACAGTCACACACACACACGCAGACAGTCACACACACACAAACACACAGAGGAAGACAGTGCCACACACACACACAGGCAGACAGCCACACACACACACAGGCACATGCAGACAGCCACACACACACAGGCACAGGCAGACAGTCACACACACACAGGCACAGGCAGACAGTCACACACACACACACAGGCAAGCAGTCACACACAGGCACATACACACACACACACACACAGGCAAACAGTCACACACACACACATTCAGACAAGCACACACTGTTACCTCTATTCATTATGGAGGTGGAAGTAGTGCAGCTCCTGGATTCTGCTTGTTGGTGAAGCAGGGACTCCTTCCTGCTTCCCATGCAGCAATTGCCCAGTTTGGAACTTCTAGCCCCGCCCCCACCACATGCTAAGCCCCGCCCCCGCCGAAAATGCTTTTTTTTTTTTTAATCCCGGGTGGAGAATAATGTAATCCTCCAGCGGGGCAGCCGGCAATGTGTGAGCTGTGTCGACTACAGGGCATCCTGTGCAGTTGCACTACTCGCACACCCCTAAGGCCGGCCCTGAGCACCACTAATATCTAAGTATGACTAAAAGTAAAATACAAATTCTTTATTGGAATAAATTAAAGTGAAAAAGAAAGACAACAATTAATGTGAACACAAAGGACTTTTGTTGGAGCTGAACAACCCAAGCCAATAAAGCTTAATGATCTTTAAAGGGACACTGTAGACACCCAGACCACTTCAGCAAATTGAAGTGGGCTGGATGCTGTGTCCCTTTTGCACCTAGTGCTGCAATGTAAATCATTGCAGTTCCAGAGAACTGCAATGTTTACATTGCAGCTCTAAGTCAGCCCTCAGTGGCTTTCTACCAGACAGCCACTAGAGGGCTTCTGGAATCCAAATGGACTTTTGGTCTGTTATCTGACGCTGGACGCCCTCACGGATCCCTTTAATCTGCGCTTTAATCACCACAGGATCCCTTTAATCTGCGCTTTAATCACTACAGGATCCCTTTAATCTGCGCAGGCAGATAGAACTCCTATAGAAACATATTCTGATACAGGCACATGTATCCAAAATTGGTAGGACTATCTATATGTGCTACAAAAAAATCAGGTATGCTTATAACTGCAGCAAATAGAAGCAACCACAGACTGAGCTATCTCCACCTGACACTCTTTATAATTGAATAAGTGTCTCTCTGGCAGATAACCAGGCAACCCTGCCTACTAGGCTAAAGGAAATGCTTACATTCCCCAGATAGCTATAAAAAAAAGATTAATCTCTAGAGTGCTTTCTTAGGAGACCATGTGATAAAAATAAATAATTCCTAAAAAAGAAAAATGCAAACTATTAAGTAAAAAAAAAATGAACTATCGACTAAGTGTTGCTACTAAAAGAGTATTGCAAAAACCAAACCAGGAGCTGCACTCTTCCAAATCCATAAACTTAGGTGCCACCAAACCAGAGGCCAGCACCAAGCCTCCAAATGTAATTAGAAGTCAAAGACAGGTCCAGGCACTCCAAAGTATAAATAGGCAAATTTATTGGACTCAAGTGTCCAGCAATGTTTTGACCAGAAAATGCTTTAAAAGACCTGAGAATTTACACCTCTCTCTCTAACAGATATCCAGGTAACCCTGCCAAATTGGCTGAAAAAAACTTCACATTCTCCCAAAAAACTAAACCTAAAAACTAAAAATAAATAAGTAACCCACACAATAGAAAATAGCTTAAAAGAGTTAAATTTCCCCTTGTATAAATCAAGCTATGAGATATCCAAGGTCTAATTGGCCTGATACATACTTTTAGTTATTCAATTTAAATTTTAGAAACAGCATTCATGCATCACCCTCACGCAGTTCTAACTAAAAGCACCCTAGTGAAAATAATGCCCCATAGGAACAAAAATAAGCTAAACTGGTCTAAGTCATAGCTACACATTAGTGGTGCTACTCCCTATTTGGAAGAACACTTTCTGTTACTAGTGTGTATTGTTCATTTACCATGGTTACCCCCTTATTGGTTTGTCCTATGAGGATTCTCATTGTTCATGTAGCCTCTTTATTTATCTTGCATAAAGGGTAAGTTCCATATTTTCAAAAGTGAAAGAGAAGTCCACTTGAGGGTGGCCTGGACTGCAGTTTTTTCTCTGCTGTCTTGGAAGTGCGCCACCAGATCTCTAGGTACTGCATCTGGAGTCTTGAGTGATTTGGGGATATAGAAGACACCTTTGAATATCATATTCTTGGCATGTCATGGTGACGGTACGGCCACCATCACTCACCTCAGAAAATGTGGAATCTCTGCCGCTGGTATGTCCTTCATATACTCTAGGGTTGCAAACCATTGCTTTAATATTTTCTGTTGCTGCTGCAGTTCTTGAACCATATTTTCAAGCGAAATAATCTTCTGGGCTTGACCATCAGACCAGGCCTCCAAAGAACACAGTTGGGTAATAAGGCCTGTGAGATTGTTGCGGAGCAAAGCCACATGAGCATGGATATCTAAATGGTAATCTACTAACAGCTCCTTCATGGCTGCCATCATCCCTGGCATGGAATCTGAGCGCCGGGGGACCAGCTGGGAAGGTAAGTGAGCAGGTAGGTCTGTGTTCCCTGGCCAAGCAACTACTTCTCCGAGGAGTCGGAGTAATCATCTAAATAGGTGGCCATCTTCGGCCAGATGCACAAAAGGCCCAGACACCCCCCCACAAAGGCAAGATCTATAAGATCAAGCACATAATCACACGTACCACATTGTTTGTGATCTATAAACTTCAATACACAAGTGGCTTAGCATATATTGGTAAAAAGAAAGCAAAGGAAAGAATAAGAGGACATTGTTCCTTGATTTGAACTGCTTATCGTGATGGACAGTTGGACAAACCAATGGCCAAGCACTTCCTGGAAACAGGCTACACTACCATTCTTAATATTTGTGACTACGCACAATATCCCTGAAATAGTGATAGGTGTAAATAACTGTATCGATCTACTTAAACTTGAATGTTGTTTGGATTTTCAATTTGGACGTTGTGGTATCTAGGCAGCTTAATTAAAGGAATAACCTGAGCTGTTTTCTAGAATTGTACGTAATTTTGCTCTATGTTGTTGTAATAAAGACAACTTTAATTTGCTGCATTAAGTCCCATGTGTGCTCTTCTTCTGTACTTTCATACTTGTGGCCAGAGATTTGGCACCAGGGCAAATATCTTGAGTAACTCTATGTATAAGTTCCTACCTCTTTGAATGTATTTATAATTACCAACAGTAGGGTGGCAGTGCTACTATAACACTGAATAAAAAGGAACATGTAGCAAACTATTTAGCTGTCTCACCTAGTTCTGATCTTCTGCTTATGGAAATATGCCATAAAACAATAAATAATTTTAAAAAATACAACTGCAAAAATAATTTTAAAATATCCACAGTGAAAGAAATTAATCCTGTTCTTCCTGCCCTGTTGCTGAATTGTGTTTACAAATGGTAAAAGCATGTGTATCCTGAATTGTGATTAGCTAGCTGTTCATTGCATAACTAACATACTTTACTGCAAGCATCTAGATTTGTTTGCCATCATCTATTAGTTTATCTTCTTTTTATAAAAAACAAAAAACAAACAAACAACGTTGTGGACTTGTTTGTTATCTGTTACTGAATCACGTACCACGACATTTCTTTTCAAATTCTTCAATTTTCTGCACAATGTCTTTTCGCTTTCCATTTATAAAAACTGTTTTCAGACATTTCATGTTATCTTCGCTTAAGTCTCCAGCCTTTTCCATTTCTACAATTATTTCCAACATGCTCACCTAGTAAAAACAAACAAACAAAAAAACACAGATATTAAAATGATATACTTTCACTTAACCATTTATATGGCTATTTTCAGGAAAGCTTTATTTATGTTCTGACTTACACACTTCCTTATCACTTCCTGTAAAAATCTAATGTTTAAGCTTCCTGGATTGCACAGTTTGCTTATTTTAGAATTTATTACCTCCTGCTCTATTAATAGTCTGCTTGACCCTGCAGGGACCTCCTGTGTGTGGGTATAGTTCGATTTACAGAGCAGTAGATACAAACATCTAAGGTAAGTTAAGATCTGATTAAAAATAAAACTTTATTTTCATTCAGGCTATGTGAGCCTGCTTAATTTGACTCTAGTGATTGTGAGCATAAGACATCATATTATTTTATCATATTTGTTAATCTATTTGTAGAAGGTAAGACACAGGCATATTTAAGTTAATTGTAAAAATAATATACAGTTACATAAAATGTATATTTGTATAATGTAAATTCCTTACTGCTTTTGCAACTCTAGGATTTCTCTTTTCTAGCAAGAACTTTGCTGACTCAACATTTTCCTGGGTTGTTTGTTGTGAAATGTGGTACAGTAGAGACCTACAGATAAAAAATAAAAAAAAATAAAGTTGTTCTTAGCTCTGCTTTAGTAAATCATAACTACAGTTTAAGATGGTAATTCCTCTACTAAAATCCTGTATAAGAAAATCTGGGGAAAAGCAAGTCAAATCAGGGTAACTTTAAGACCATATTATTGGGTTATTCTAGACACCATGATCACTTTTGTTTATTGAATTGATTAAGGTGCAGGACCTTTACCCTGCAGCTTTACATTTGACAAATTTGTCAAATTAACAAAATGGGACTTGAAACCAATGTCATAGTTCCTTCTAGAAGCCCTGTAAATCACAGAGTAATGAATAACCTCTCTTGAATGAATTGCAATGTCAGCCATGGAGGTACTTGCAGATGCTGCTACCCAGGAGTGGGCACTTTAAAGTCTAAAGACTTCCACTGTTTGTCACATGCCACATTCTACCAGAGGCCATAACACTAATGACATAGACAGGGACAGTATTTAGACTTACAAGCCCCCTGATCCCAAGTTACAAAGTGTGTGATTCACAATCTGTCAGGACTCTATGCAGGAGATGTAACTTCTGGCTCTTTGATGGACAGTGTTTTAAGACTGAGCACCAAGCACTGATTTAAAGCTCTATTTTGTCAATTAGGCAACGTTGTCAAACATAAGGTTTCAGGGACATGGGGTTGCCACCATAACCATTTCAATGAGCTATAGTGGTTGTGGATTTGTTACAAATTATTGTTCATATGTCTAAATATATTGCTGATTTATTAATGGATAATTCTCAAACACAAATTACGAAAAATAATATAACTTTATAATCAGAAGCGCAAATTTACACATTTGTAAGAGAATAGTTGGTTATATGACTGTAAATATATATATGTATTAAGGCAATTTTGCCTGCATTTGTGGGAGGTGCTGGTTTGCTACCCCTAGCCTACTTAAGGCACTTCCCTTACCTTGCTCCTTACCGTTCGAGGTCAGCGTTGAATGAGGATCCACTTCCGGGTTCTCTCAGATGCCATCTTGGTTTTTTCAGTATCCACAAGGTTTTTCCGCGGCAAGCTGTGTCCAGGAATCCTGTTTAAGCCTTTTCCGTCCGTCCAGCTTCTGACCCCGGTCATCGTCGTAGATCGTGTCCCAGGGACTCCTAAACCATAAGTTAGACCTACCTGTCACGTCAGGATCGGTTCCCACGGCGTACGGTACAGCACGGGTCCTCGCTTTACGTTTTTTCCCCTGTTATGTCACAAATTGTACAAGCCGTTCGCGGTTTTCATTCGTACGGTCATTTGGCTAAACAGTATATTCGTATAAATAGTCATTTCGCATATAACTATTCCATGTTACATTGAAACGGATTATCATTTCGGTTGTTTTGCCGTTCGGCATTTTTTCATGCTACGCTTGAAACACGCTTGCGGTTCGCATAAAATTCATACGTTTAAACTATTCGTTCCAACTTCTGTTTTCCCTCACATTGGGTTTCGGTTTTATTTCTATGTATTACGCATAATCCTTTCGTGGATTATATTCACCATTTCATGTATATAACATTCGGTTAACGAATTGCTTGTTTAAATAGACAGATTATTTCTATTACTGTTTAAAGGTATCAGTATTGTATTATGTCCATACAAAACCAAGCTCACTTATCTGTATAGATCATTTTGACTCCCATGCTTTCAGGGGTCTGCCATACTTATCCAGTCATCCAGATGGACTCAGCCTACATTACAGGCCTCATTTCTGTGTCATAACTACGACACATACAAAAGGATACAGTTTCCTTTTACAAGCAATAAATTCTCGGGTTGATTCACGTACTGATCCAACCAATCATACGTCTTTTTCAATACAGATATATCATATATATACATCACTTTGCATCACTTTAAGCATTTTGTGTATCGCTGCCCTTTTTGTTATTCTATTACATATCATACTTAACGCTATGTAATATAGGCCATGGCCTCCCTCATCCATGTTCTTTTCTATTAAACCAGCTAACATTTCTGTATGGATCATTGGACTCCCACGCTTACAGGAGTTTTCATAAATTATCCATTTCATTTCAATTAACTCAGCCTACGTTACAGGCCTCATTTCTTTGTTATGACCATGACACAAAATGCTATAATTCCTTTTCATGCATACTCGGGTTGAATCACACGTACTGATCCAACCAATCATACGTTTCCTGCACAGTAATATACATATATATATAACCTACATTTTATGTTTCCCTTACACACCATTATTATATAACACATATGTTGTTTGTACATAGGCCACGACCTTCCTCAGATGTCTTATTTAAGCATGACAACATTTCTGAGTAACTCATATCAATTCCCATGGTATCAATATTTTATTTTCAATCATACGCCAGCAAACCATAAAAACATTGCTGCTACAGGCTATAAGTCTGTTTTCTTTCCAACAATCCAGACTCATCATACTACTCTCTTTTACCCATTTCAGGCTGTCAAGCTTATATACATTTGCTCCACACGGTTTTTCCTGTGAATTTGTCATACTACCAGGTACGTACACCTGCTCATATGGTATTCTACCATACATTTAATTTCGTCCCCCTAGGTTAGAGTACTGGCAATAGGGTCACAGGCTTCCCAATAGGTATTTACCCCGTCTTGGCAGTCGCCATCAGTTAGTGGTCCCGCGAGGCCAACACCCCGCCTCAAACATTTCAGAGGCAAACACCCATCGGGCCACACGTTAGCTAGCCGCCCCGCATGTTGCATAGAGAGGGCCTCACCTGTCACTCCCTTCCACTGTTTTCTGTCTTACAGTCACCGAGAGGCCTAAAACTCCTGCCACTACGAGGAGTGGCCTCAATAACCCCTCGCGCCAACGCATAGATAGAGCCTCTCAAGCCGCTTGGCAATTAGCAGGGCCTCATCTGTCACCAAACAAGTATAATGTTTCGCCATCTGGCCTAGCTAGCCTGCCAGTACAATTTGGTGGTTTCATATACTAATTAATTGTTTTATTTATAGTATGTCTCAGGAGGGGGTAGAGGATTTCTCCTTGCCTAGCACCCCGGCTAGAGCTGTCACTCCCACACAAGGAGGAGAGCTAGCTAGTCCAGCATCGATCAGATCCTGGACGATCCCGCGTATAACCACGGAATTGAGGAGACGACCAATCCCCTACCCCGCTACATCAAGGAAAGCAGAACTTTTCAAACTGCTATGCACACCTACAAATAACATGGATGCTGGGGAAGGACCTAGCTAGTCCAACCCAGGAGACATACATGCCATGTTATCCTCACTCATGAGCAAGGTCAACTCCAGGCTGGAGAAACTTGAGTCGGTCACCACGGCCCTTACTCTAGCAGGGCCACCAGCTGCTGCTTCACAAGCACCAGCCGACTTGCCATTAGCTGCTCCAGCCATCACCCTGGATGACCAGGAAGTTAGCCCGGCTCATATGATACCTGAGCACATAAAAAGGGATATCCTGGAAGGTAAAGACGTCAACCTGGCTTCCCTGTTGATTGCCTCCCAGGATATTGTTGAGAATAAGATGTATGCTTATGATGATATATCTGTTGTTGTCAGATCTTGGGATGCCCGCCTGAACAGGAAACTGACTATCCCTGAATTTGTACTAGCTTTTGGTATTTACAGGGATGTTATCTGTGCGGTCTATCCCAACAGAAGAGAGGAGTTTGATCTCTATATGCACAAGCTGGTAGACCTGGGCAACAAATATGGTGGTTCAGCCTTCTATGACTACCATAGGTCTTTTTCTGCAAAAGTGTCTGGAGCCTTCTCCCAGTACGGAACACGATCCAACTGGGGAAAGACTGATACCGTCATTTTTTGCATACACTTTGCAGGTCTAAGAACACCGGCTTGTGCATACTGCTCCTCCACAGCCCATACTACAAATTTTTGTCCCAACACAGCGGACGAACATGCCTCCACGCAAGGAGCTAGTTCCTCTGGGGTTCCAGGGAAGTTGTCAAGAGACAAACTGGGACGCCCAATCAAGTTTCTGGGCAAGTCCCAGATATGTAATAATTTCAATGTTGGGTCTTGTAATTACAGTGGATGTAGACTATTGCATGTCTGTTCAAAATGTTTTAGGGCACATGCAAAGACCATGTGTCCAAATAAAATGTATTCCAAGCCTTACCTAACGTCCATTAATATGCCAGTATTCACGGCATTTATGTCTCAGCACCCATCTAGACACCTAGTAGACTTTCTCATCTCTGGTTTAACAGAAGGCTTCCATACAGGTATCCTACACATACCAGCCGGAACTCTGGAATGCCCTAATCTACAATCCGCCCAACACAACCCCACAGCGGTTGACACCCTCATAGCCCAAGAAGTGGTTGAGGGCTTCGTATTGGGGCCTTTCAAAACTCCTCCATTCATAGAATGGCGCACTAACCCCATTGGTATTGTCACAGGGAAATCTTCCCAAAAACAGAGACTCGTCATTGACTTAACGGCACCCCACTCTTCGGCCAATCCTAGTCTTAATTCCCTCATACCCTCTGAGGAATTCTCTCTGCAATACACCACCATAGATCATGCCATTACCGCTATCATACAAGCAGGGGTTGGAGCCTGGCTCAGCAAGACTGACATTACTAACGCCTTTTAATTACTACCAATCCACCCCACACTGTGGCACCTGCATGGCATCAAGTGGTCCGGGAACTACTATTTTTTCTCCCGGTTAACTTTTGGGTCCAAAAGTAGCCCAGCTATTTTCAACACATTTGCCGAAGCATTATGCTGGTTACTATTGAACATAGCCAGATGCCCTACGGTATTACATTACCTGGACGATTTCCTACTGGTCGAGGAGAATACTTCGCCTCCTACTAGTCTCAAAGCTACCACTAAGCTATTTGAGCAACTAGGTGTACCTATCTCCCCAAAGAAAACAGAGGGGCCAGACACGGTTATCACTTTTCTGGGTATCCAATTAGACATCGCCACAATGCAAGCAAGCCTACCACACGATAAGATAGAGAATATTCTCACTTACATAAACAGCTACCTTCAGCTCGGTACTTGCAACTGCAAAGAGCTACAGTTCCTGCTGGGGTCACTAAATTTTGCTATGCGCATCATACCTCAAGGCCGCTCCTTTATATCACGACTATTGCATCTTTTCCCACTTTTCCTACATGACACGCACAGGTTGTCCTTAGATACCCAAGCTACGGCAGATCTAAACATGTGGAAGAGATTTTTAACCACTTGGAATGGTAAAAGTATGTTCCTCCCTCAATTGACTGACTCATCTCCTACCATTTGGTCAGATGCGGCATCTACCACTGGTTTTGCAGCAATTTTTGGGAACGAATGGCTTTGGGGCAGCTGGCCTTCAGCAGTTCAGGATTTGGAAGGTTTTTCCACTACCTCAGCTCTTTTTGAGATCTATCCCATCGTGGCGGCTGCCGTAGCATGGGTCATTTATGGGCTAATATGCCAGTGCGTTGTTACTCAGACAGCCAGGCAACCTGTCACATCATCAACAAAGGTCGTTCCAAATCCCTTACGATCATGAGATTTCTGAGGAAACTCACTTGGTTGGCAGCTTGTCATAATTTTTTCCTATGTTGTTTCCATGTTCCAGGTGTATGTAACACAGCTGCTGACAATTTGTCTCGCTTTAAATTTCAGGCGTTTCATCAAGCACTCCCGTCAGCTGCGCCCACAGCCACCATCACTCCAACATTTCAACAACTCATACTGGACTAGAAACCATCATGCAGCATAGCAGGACATTGTCCCAATTGGCACTGTCAAACAATACACACAAAACATACAACAGGGCTTTCACACTATTCAAAAGATTCCTTTTGGAACATAACATCATGCAACCATTTGTTATGACATCTTTTTGGGGGTTTGCTTCCTTTTGCCACCTTAAACTTAAAATGTCATATAACACCATCAAACTCTATCTCACTGGCATTCAACACCACATGCTAATCTTACACCCAAATAACAACAGTTTCATGGCCTCTCACCAAATTAAGACCATACTCAGAGGTATTCAGAAATCAGAACCCACACATACAGCCCAGAGGCTACCCATAGATAACCATATCTTTAAAGCATTGTCTAACCTGCTTGACTTAAAACCGTTTGACACCAATACAAATTCTATCATCAAAACAGCAATATACATAGCTTTCTATGGATTTCTAAGACCTAGAGAATTCACTACAACCTCCACGACCCAAACTACTCCTTTCCTCCTCTATTCCCACTTGACAAAACATATGGATCATTACATCCTGACTTTACCTCACTCCAAAACCAGTCAGCACATACCCGTAAACTTTCCATACTATCCCACGCACAACAGATGGTGTCCCGTCAGTGTTCTTGATGCCTACATAGAGCATCATAACTTACTGCCCTCACAACCATTACTACAGCTACAAGGTGCAGTACTCACCACTACAACATTCATGACCTACGTCAGGTCTTTGCTCACACAACTGTCCCGCTGGGCTGAATGTGTTAAAACCCCTTCAGTCACTTACCTTTTTCCAGCGCGGGCTCCCTCTGTGCTGGTGAACTCTCCACCCCCTGCCGATGACAGATCCGAAAGCGCATGCGTGGCAAGCAGAGGCGGCTCTAGACTTTAGGCGAAACTGAAACATGAGGCCCCATGTGCCTGAGAGTGTGATGGTGGGGGCTGATGGTGAGGGAGGGGGTGATGCTGAAGGAGGGAGGGATGTTGGGGTGATGGTGGGGGCTGATGGTGAGGAAGGAGGTGATGCTGAGGGAGGGAGGGAGGTTGGGGTGATGGTGGGGGCTGATGGTGATGATGGGGGCTGATGATGGTGGGTTAGCAGGGTGATGAAAAGTGAAAGGGGCTGATGAGGGGAGG
Organism: Pelobates cultripes; assembly: GCA_933207985.1. Classification (NCBI taxonomy): domain Eukaryota; kingdom Metazoa; phylum Chordata; class Amphibia; order Anura; family Pelobatidae; genus Pelobates; species Pelobates cultripes. The sequence goes on along the minus strand of OW240918.1, from coordinate 49,463,784 downwards.
GAGGTTGTGGTGATGGTGGGGAGACTGACATGGTGAGGGGGTTGGGGTGATGGTGGGGGCTGATGGTGAGGGAGGAGGTTGGGGTGATGGTGGGGGCTGATGGTGAGGGAGGGAGGTTGGGGTGATGGTGGGGGCTGATGGTGAGGGAGGGAGGTTGGGGTGATGGTGGGGGCTGAGTAAAATGACACCCCATATGAATGTCTTTGGCACTATTTCGTGAAGCTACAGTGCCATATAGGAGACCTGTCCTTTACAGTATTCACAGTAGATTTTTGAGAGATGGATTTAATGAGCCTTAGCTTCCATTTGGGGTATTATAACAGTTTGACTGTTCAAAAAACCCCCACAAAGGCCTACCATTTGTAAAAGTAGACACCCAGGGTATCTCATAAGGTGCATATTGTGCCTTAACATACCCCATTTTTTCACCAATATATGCCAAAGTATGTGGTAAAAAATAATTTTGTGCATTTTTTACATACGGATTGCATTTTTGCTGGGCGTTTTGTATATTTCATATGTGCCACTAAGTTCAAACCTCCCAGATTATGCTCAGCTAAGTCTTCTGAGTAAAAAGACACCCCCAATGAATGTCTTTGGCACTATTCCGTGAAGCTACAGTGCCATATAGGAGACCAAGCCATATCCGTTTTTACCAGACTTTGAATTTTGAGGCTGGGCCTATGTGCAATTTCCAAGCATCTTCGCAGGTTTTAAATTCAAACTACCCCACAAAGGCCTACCATTTCTTAAAGTAGACACCCCAGGGTGTTTCAAAAGGTATATTTTGAACCTGAGCATGGGATCATTTTTCCGCTAGCTTGTACCAGATGTAGTGGTAATAAGTGTTTTTTCTGCCTTTTTGACATACAAAGTGAGTTTGCACAGTATATTTTGCAAACCTTATGTGTGCTACGACTGTATAATACTTCATATGTTGCTCAGCTATGTCGGCTGAGTACAGCAATACCCCCGTATGTACCTGTGCCAGGTATGTGTGGACATTGGAGGGGCACATTTGGGACACAGCCATTCCAGTTTTTTTCAAACTTTGAATTTTTATGCTGTGTCTATGTCCCATTTTAGAGTATTTTACCAGGCTATATAATCCAAATACCCCATAAAGCCATACCATTTCTTAAAGAAGACATCCCAGGGTATTTCAAAAGGCATATTTTGAACCTTAGCGTGGGATCATTTTTCCACTAGCTTGTACCAAGTGTAGTGGTAATAAGCATTTTTTCTGCCTTTTTGACATACAAAGTGAGTTTGCACAGCATATTTTGCAAACCTTATGTGTGCTATGACTGTATAATACTTCATATGTTGCTCAGCTATGTCGGATGAGTACAGCAATACCACCGTATGTACCTTTGCGAGGTATATGTGGATGTTGAAGGGGCGCATTTCAGACGCAGCCATTCAGTTTTTTTCTAACTTTGAAGTTTTACGCTGTGTCCCTGTTCCAATTTGGAGTAGTTTAGACGGTTGGTTATTGAAACTTCCCCACAAACACATACTATTTATGAAAGAATACACTCTGGGGTAATTCGAAAAGCATATTTTGAACCTTGGCGTGGGATAATTTTTTCTCTAGTTTGTTCCAGGTGTAGTGGTAATGAGCGTTTTTAAAATGTATTTTTTAACTTTTTTAACATTTTTACTTTTAAAAACTAGTTTTTAAACTTTTGTTTTGCTTATTAATTTTTTTTTAAACTTTCCTAAACTTTCTTAAAACTTTTTTACAGATTTAACATTTTTCTAAGCTTTTCTTTTTACCGTTAACCCCTAACTAGCAGTAAGCAGCACTAACAGTAAATTCCCCATTTTCCCATAACTCCCACCCACCCCAGGTAGCAAAATATATAGTTATAAAATATTTTAATTAATTAATTAATTAAATAAATTGAAACCCTGAGGGTTAAAAAATAAATAAAAGTTAATCCTCAGGGGTTAAAAAAAATTAGATCACAGTATAATACTGTGATCTGTATTTGATCACTGTAGGCAGTGATCAACTGGCAGGGAAGAGGTTAATTTTTATTTGGACTAGGTAAAGGGGGGTGTTTTTTGTATTTTTTACTTAAACATTATTAAAACATTTTTTAAGTTTAATTTTTAACTTTTTAAAGTTTATTTTAAAACTTTTTTTAACGTTAACCCCTAGTTAGCCTAACACCAAATCCCCCAATTCCCCACTAACTTCCACCCACCCCAGCTAGCTAAATATATAATTTTAAAATATTTTAATTAATTAATTAAATAAATTTAACCCCTGAGGGTTAATTCTTTTTTTTTTAACCTTTAGGGGTTAAATTTATTTAATTAATTAATATTTAATATTTTAATATTTAAAAAAAAAAATCAGATCATAGTAAAATGTAATCCCTGCCAATTGATCACTGTAGTCAGTGATCAATTGGCAGGGAAGGGGTTAATTTTTTATTAAAATAGGTAAAGGGGGTGGGACTTTAAAGTAACTTTTTTTTTTTCCAGCAGGGGGCAGGATCAGCACTGTTCCGGCTCCCTGCACTTTACACAGAACCAGAAGGTAAGTATACAGAGCACATGTGCTCGCTCTGACTTGCGGTCAGAGCGAGCACATGTGCTGGGCAGCCTGACCGGGTGCTCCCGGTATGCCTCTAATGCAGAGGCATACCGGAGCACCATTAACCCCGCGATCCCCGCGATAGCGGCGATCCGGGTTTAATTTTACTGCGTGACGGACAAGGTTCGTCACTCGTCATTAAGGGTCTCCCCTCTGTGACGGACCTCGTCCGTCCATCGGCGTTAAGGGGTTAATCATGTTTTTGTGTGGAGTATGTGTGTGCATGTAGGAGTATATTTGAATGTTTTGTTGCCACTAAAAATGTAGTCAGGTACTTCCATGTAATGTTTGTGTTTAAATGCAGTGGTCGATTTGTATGTAGTGTTACTCTTTAAAAAATCGTGTATTTTTGTGTGTAGTATTGGTGTTTGAATGAAGGGGTGTTTGTATATAATTTTGACATTTTATTACAGGGTATGCTTGTTTGTAATGTTTATGTTTGATTGCAAGGGTGTACTTTCATGCAGTGTTGTTATTTACATTCTGTAATGTATGTACATATATATATATACACTACCACATGCATACATACTTACACAGATATACATACATACACACACATACACACACACAGATACACACACACACATGCACACACATATGTATACATTCTTCACCAATGGATAACATAACATTTCATTAGTGATAGCAATAAGAGAAGCATATTGTCACAGATAATGCTCTACTAAACCTTGATAAATCAAATATTAATAATGAATAATTAAACAATAATTATAACAATAAACAAGTAGTACAGCTGACAATGCTCTGATTCGCTTAATAATTGGGAATTGGAAGGAGCAATGGAAGGTGGTCTGCACTCGACCAGATGGACTGGACAACCCAGGTTTTTAGTGTCACACTTACTATGCCCTACCCTCAAAACATCATACACTTGTCATGAATGTAGTATAGCCCTACCAATGCATTTTCTCGTGAGAATGAGAATTGTTCATTTGAAATATACATGCACTTTATTTGCATAAAGAATAATTTAATATTTTATAAATTGTCCCTGGCATTTTCTTTATTTTCATTGCTTTTTAACATGGTTTAATATGTTTTCATATGTGATTTGGGGTTTCAATTTAATTCCTTACTTCTAACATGTATTTTTCCTATAGAATGTATAGGAAGATAGCCATTGTTACTTTAGATTATGAGCTCGTTTGGACAGGAGCTCTTCAACTACTGTTCCCATATGTCATACAAGTTTTGTAAGAATTAAATGTTTGTCTTGTTTCCAGTTGCACAGCGCTGCTGAAAATGTTGGTACGATTCAAATGTGTGACTGTTATTGCTTTGCACCAAGAAAGAGACTGGCGTTACGTTTTGGGGGGTATTGGCGGAATTGGAAACCAGTTTGGTAAGTTGCAATTAGCAGCTCTAAAGAAAATTTAATAGCGGCAGCCAGTAACTCTCTGCCATAGTTTAAATTTTGTAGTCGGTAAGCAGCTGCTACTGAGTAACTAACAGTAGTGACAAAGACTTTAATAAGTAGTAGCTGGTTGCTAAAAAGTAGTGACAATATTGGAAACAAGCCCCAAGATTCTATTTTTATAGTAAAAAAAAAAAAAGAAATTGACAGTTGCCTTTTACAAAACATTTCCATTACATTTTTTAAATGCTTGACATAGTTCTGACAATTGGCAAGTATATTAATTGACGGATTTAAAATCACATTCTCTAAATGAATGATGAACCCAAACCAGACATTTGGTATTACATTAGATTATTGCTATTATTAAATTATTTTTAAACACATTTGTTTCATTGTACTTTAAGAATTCAAAGTGACAATCACATGACAAATGTTAAGGAGAAGATAATTAAAAACTATTTCTTAAAGGACAACTATAGTGTCAGGAAAACAAACTTGTTTTCCTGACACTATAGAGTTGCAAGAAAAAGTATGTGAACCCTTTGGAATGATATGGATTTCTGCACAAACTGGTCATAAAATGTGATCTGATCATCATCTAAATCACAACAATAGACAATCACAGTCTGCTTAAACTAATAACACACAAAGAATGAAATGTTGCCATGTTTTTATTGAACACACCATGTAAACATTCACAGTGCAGGTGGAAAAAGTATGTGAACCCTTGGATTTAATAACTGGTTGAACCTCCTTTGGCAGCAGTAACTTCAACCAAATATTTCCTGTAGTTGCAGATCAGACGTGCACAACGGTCAGGAGTAATTCTTGACCATTCCTCTTTACAGAACTGTTACAGTTCAGCAATATTCTTGGGATGTCTGGTGTGAATCGCTTTCTTGAGGTCATGCCACAGCATCTCAATCGGGTTGAGGTCAGGACTCTGACTGGGCCACTTCAGAAGGCGTATTTTCTTCTGTTTAAGCCATTCTGTTGTTGATTTACTTCTATGCTTTGGGTCATTGTCCTGTTGCAACACCCATCTTCTGTTGAGCTTCAGCTGGTAGACAGATGGCCTTAAGTTCTCCTGCAAAATGTCTTGATAAACTTGGGAATTCATTTTTCCTTCGATGATAGCAATCCATCCAGGCCCTGACGCAGCAAAGCAGCCCCAAACCATGATGCCCCCACCATACTTCACAGTTGGGATGAGGTTTTGTGGTTGGTGTGCTGTGCCTTTTTTTCGCCACACATAGTGTTGTGTGTTTCTTCCAAACAACTCAACTTTAGTTTCATCTATCCACAGAATATTTTGCCAGTACTGCTCTGGAACATCCAGGTGCTCTTGTGCAAACTGTAAACGTGCAGCAATGTTTTGTTTGGACAGCAGTGGCTTCCTCTGTGGTATCCTCCCATGAAATCTATTCTTGTTTAGTGTTTTACGTATTGTAGATTAGCAAACAGGGATGTTAGCATTTGCCGGTGACTTTTGTAAGTCTTTAGCTGACACTCTAGGATTCTTCTTCACTTCATTGAGCAGTCTGCGCTGTGCTCTTGCAGTCATCTTTACAAAACGGCCAGTCCTAGGGAGAGTAGCAGCAGTGCTGAACTTTCTCCATCTATAGACAATTTGTCTTACCGTGGACTGATGAACAGCAAGGCTTTTGGAGATACTTTTATAACCCTTTCCAGCTTTATGCAAGTCAACAATTCTTAATCGTAGGTCTTCTGAGAGCTCTTTTGTGTGAGGCATCATTCACATCAGGCAATGCTTCTTGTGAAAAGCAAACCCAGAACTGGTGTGTGTTTTTTATAGGGCAGGGCAGCTGTAACCAACACCTCCAATCTCATCTCATTGATTGGACTCCAGTTGGCTGACATCTCACTCCAATTAGCTCTTGGAGATGTCATTAGTCTAGGGGTTCACAAACTTTTTCCACCTGCACTGTGAATGTTTACATGGTGTGTTCAATAAAAACATGGCAACATTTCATTCTTTGTGTGTTATTAGTTTAAGCAGACTGTGATTGTCTATTGTTATGACTTAGATGATGATGATCAGATCACATTTTATGACCAATTTGTGCAGAAATCCATATCATTCCAAAGGGTTCACATACTTTTTCTTGCAACTGTATAAACCTTAGGTCCCCCCACCCTCAGGGCCCCCCTCCCTTGCCGCTGAAGGGGTTAAAATCCCTTCAGTTACATTAATCCAGCGCCTAGCTCCCTCAGCGCTGGTAAACTCTCCTCCCACTCCGACACCAGCTCCCGAGTGGAGCGGAATGCGCATGAGCAGCCAGAGCCGCGCGCGCTTTAATAACGCCTTTAATAATGCTTTCTTATGGACGTTCTGCATGCTGAATGCGATTTTCGCATTCAGCGTCGCAGAAGTGCCTCTAGCGTCTGTCAGGAAGACAGCCACTAGAGGCTGGATTAACCCTGCAATGTAAACATACATTGCATCTGAAGGGTTAAAACCTGGGGGACCTGGCACCCAGACCACTTCATTGAGCTGAAGTGGTCTGGGTGACTATAGTGGTCCTTTAAGCATCTATGGTTATTATTATTTTTTTTAGCAAACAGAACGTGACTTCTTATCAGTGGCAGTGATTTTATTATGACCTTCAAGTTTCAGAGCTGTTTGTACTATGCACACGTAACTTCATCCTTAAAGGAAGATTTCGAGCACTATAACCACAGCCTGCAGTAGGGGTTATAATACCAGGCGTTTACTGGTTCTTTTCCATGGTAAACAAGCTGATACAAAGCAGGGGCACAGCTGTGGCTGACTGACAGGATAAGTTAAGGTTTCAAACTGTTAGAAAAATTCCTTGACTTCTTACCATGGGAAGGTGCCAGGGCACTTCTGGCTAAAAACAGATTACAATGGGCTGTCGTGGTTATTGTGTTTGGAGTGTTTCTTTAAATTAAAATTATACGACTGACTCACCTGTATGGAGATATTTGAGGAGAATTGTTGCGTAAATATGTGTCCATATCGTATTTTGTAGTTTTTAGTACTTTGAGAATGTCCCTTCTTAAAATAAGGTTAAAAAGCTCTTTTAAATAGGACAAGTCTGACTCACTTATTAGTCCTTTATGTTCCAAAAATTTGAAGAGTTGTAGCGTATTCTTAATTGTTTCTTTATCACTGAATGTTATATCGGGTCCACAAAGAAAAATCATGTGAGCCAACTCTTCAGAACTTAGTAGGTTAGAAATACGATGCAGGAGTTCATGCATATCTTCCTCCATTTCAAGTTGTGTTAGCGTTGAACCACTGTGAAAAGTAATATAGGATTTAGTTTGCTGAAAATGCCACACTTGCAACTTGTTTAAAGTGATATGCTATGTACCATAACCAAACAGTTCTGGGTAGTGTGGTGAAAAAGGTCTGTGGGTTCCATTCCACTTTTTTGGCAAAATATGTAAAGGGAATAAACACAGTAAAGGAGGAGACTATATTTAAAAGAAGAAAAACTACCACAACAAGAGGACATAGTCTTAAATTAGAGGGACAAAGGTTTAAAAATAATATCAGGAAGTATTACTTTACTGAGAGGGTAGTGGATGCATGGAATAGCCTTCCAGCTGAAGTGGTAGAGGTTAACACAGTAAAGGAGTTTAAGCATGCGTGGGATAGGCATAAGGCTATCCTAACTATAAGATAAGGCCAGGGACTAATGAAAGTATTTAGAAAATTGGGCAGACTAGATGGGCCGAACGGTTCTTATCTGCCGTCACATTCTATGTTTCTATGTTTCTATGTTTCTTTTTTGGCAAAAATAACGTAATTACCATTTATTCGCAGAGTCTCCTACAAGATTATATACAGAAGTGAGACTTTTACAGAATGCAGAGTGTATTTCAAATTTAACCCCTTATGGACACATGACATGTGTGACATGTCATGATTCCCTTTTATTCCAGAAGTTTGGTCCTTAAGGGGTTAAAGGGACACCAAAACAACTTTAGCTTAATAAGGTGGTTTTGGTGTATAGATCCTGCCCTTGTAGCCTCACTGCTCAGTTCTCTGCCATTTAACAGTGTCACAGTGCCTACTACTTATGCACTTCTGAGAAAGCATAACACTTCATCTATACTTTGTGCTATCAGACTTGCTAGCAAATGCAGAGATTGATAGAAAAAAAAATATTTAAAAATAGTTCTTCTTCCATTTATCAGTTAGTTCGCCACCGTCCAGTCAGGGCCAAAACAATTATAAATACATAACCCCAAACACTAACATTCGTGGGAATAATCCGTCAAAATATTGCAACAGACACCTTACTCCTTGCTTCAATGTAACTTACTAACAAATAACCAGAAAATAACCAAAAAGCAGGGAACTAAGGGGAATATCCATTATATACAGGGGACATTATAATTATAAATAGAAAGACCAGAATAGTCCAATAAAGACCACTTAAAATGCTGGAGACTGAAGGCAGGAGAGGGATACAGTTACCCCATGGTAAATTAGGAAACTAACTATTACACATGTACACACTGCAACTACATGTCCCTTCTATATCAACTCCAAACTCAGTAAGCAGAGGGTAGGAAACTGAATTAAACTGTAAATGAAAATATAATGAGAAGGGAGTGTGAGTAACTGGCATGTGCAGTGTTTATAGGCAATAAAAGTGGGGAATTACCCTCATCACCACATACTAAAGTTGGGTACCCAAGTTGGGAGTTTGACCCATGATTGAGGCTCAGACTCATAAGAAAGTTCAGACTTTAAATTCACAAAGCAAAAAAGTTATAAAGCTGCTAGAATGTTAACATGTTTTATGTGCCGTGGTCTGGCGAAAATGTGGCTAGCCTGCCTGGCGTTTTGTATCAATGGGAGAACATCCTTTTATCCAGAATCTTGGTGTCTGGTGGTAATAGAAGATTTGTGTATAAGTAGGAAAAGCTCACACCACTAAGTAGGTGAGAATGAGTGATCCAAGTCTCTCTCCCAATATTTTGTGTAATACGAGAGGTGACTCTTCAGAGGGTGAGGTAAAAGATGTGTACAACAGCAATACAGCATGGGAAGGGGTCATCACCTGGGTGCATAGGGACTCTAAAGAGGTCAGTGAACGAGACGAGCTTGAAACCTCTGGTAGGTTTGAGAGAAAAGTATAAGCTGATGGTAACGTAGTCGAGTCAGCAGTCATAGGGATTGAGTTATGCTAATATCCATTTTCAGGAGGAGATCCCCACCAATGTGAACATCCTTCACATGCATAGAGTAAGGAAGCACTAAGGAGGCTACAAACTGTTTGGATTGGGATGGCAAAAATCAGCTAATGGGGGATATAGATCCCCATAGAAAGCAATATGGTGCGAGCAGGATTAAATTCTCAATTGATACCTGGGACTACCCTCTGTGAGGTCATTTAAAAAAAAATATTTATTTAAGTAAGAATTTTCCACATGAATAAACGGGATAGACCTGCATCACACAAGATATTACAGTTGTGCGCAATGATAGCATGGTATAGCTGAATGTAACAAAGGTGGTACAGTTGATCATGGTCAGCACAGTAAGAAGACAATACAAGGTAAAGAAAATACATGCCCGTGGTATCTAAGGTCTGCCGATGCATTCAGAGGGTACGCCGGCCACAAGATTCTATTACATTTAGTGTATAGGAATTGCATGTTAACTGTAAGTCATACGCTGTGCACTGTAAGTCGATATTGGGTGGTCACCGTAAAGGTGGGATAGGCTATTTGTGTTTGAATGCAGTCTGAGTAAGGGAACCAGATTGAGTTTTTTGAATTGATAGAGTAGTTGGAAAATGGGATGAACGCTTGCATTAAAGAGCGGTATAATATTCTCTCCAGGTATATGCCATCTCCTAAGAAAAAGAAGAAATATTAATAAAGTCCAATTGGAAAGAAGGAAAAGTCCAATATTATTGTCCTTACAGATAGTCTTTGCTGTTGACGTCTTCTACTTTGTAGTGAGTCCACTTATATGAAAGATAAAAAGAGAGAGGGGGACAACCAATAGTGTAGTATGTAGAGTTCTAATATGGATGTGTAGAAATAATAATATAAAACTCACATTTATCAGAGCTAATGTCCAAGCTCTGGAATAAAGCGCATACGGCGGTACAAGCCAGGTATCATCTGTTATTCCATTTGATAAAGTCTTAGACGAAACGCGTTATGGATATTTAATTATTGTGTTTGTAAATATATTAAAGTATTTTTGGTCATTTGTTTGTGCCAATAATCTTTTTTTATAGACACATAATACTCTTTTTACCCTGGCTTTTTAATTATTATTTTTATTGGTTTTAAAAAAAAACTGAAAACCCCTGGAAGTTTCCTGCATTTAAAGAAATCCAAGGTGGGGATCAATCCACCCAAGCTGTCATCACGGAGCAGTTGGTCTGCTCTGGTTTTGTAAGTACATTCTTTTATTATTTTATCAATATTGCTATACAGTGAGCACTATTGGCTGTCTCTTTTATTTAGAGAAACTGGACACGTATCACAGAGAGGAACCCATCTATATCCCATAAGCGGGGATCAAACCGCCGTATGCGCTTTATTCCAGAGCTAGGACATTAGCTCTGATAAATGTGAGTTTTATATTATTATTTCTACACATCCATATTAGAACTCTACATACTACACTATTGGTTGTCCCCCTCTCTCTTTTTATCTTTCATATAAGTGGACTCACTACAAAGTAGAAGACGTCAACAGCAAAGACTATCTGTAAGGACAATAATATTGGACTTTTCCTTCTTTCCAATTGGACTTTATTAATATTTTATTTAAAAATAACTTTTTTATTTTATTCCAATTTTATCTGAGTGCGCAGCCTTTTTTCTTCTTTTTCTTATTTTATCCAAATTAAAGGGTTTGAGGGATCCCCTTTAAAAGGTTGCTGCCTATAAGTTATCTAGCGCTGTCTTTCTCTTTTTCCTATATGCCATCTCCTGACTGTACGGGGGAACCCACCGGGAGGTGTGAATGCAAGGTGTAAGGTCATTTTTAATAGAGACCTCAAGACTGAACAGACCCTGAGAGGATCACCTTCCATGCCCCAATGCCATTGTGATCGGTGCTGGGCTTTGCCAGTTAACCAGCACCGATAACAGTTTAAGGGCAATTCATTTTCTGTTTGACATGGATTTAAATATACCTAATATACTTAAAACTGCCATTAGATGGCTGCAACATACGGTTTTTGCCTGTTTTATTTTATAATTCCTTTTACTAATATCAGTACTGCCATTAACAGAATTAATCCCTTGGATTAGGATTAAGATTAGATTAAGGATTAAGATTAGGTTTAGTATTAGCATTAGAATTTGGATTTAGGTTCAGATTAGGATTAGGTTCAGCAAAAGGAATCCTTCTAATGGTAATAATCGTAATGGGACTTTAAGATGCATTTAATGTTGTAGTTTTGAAAAATACCCACAGACGCGATGCACCTGAATAAAAGTGTGTGCCATTAGTGTCACCACTCACTGTTAATGTGTTGTACTGCAAATTGCAGGCTTAACACTATTCCTCATCCTAAGTATAGTGTTCATGGGCCCCAACCTCCCCTCTACTCGCTGAAAACAGAAGACCCTCTATTTACAAATAATGGTGGAGATCTCAGACTGGTTAAAGGACTTTGCTTTATGAATAATCCCTCAACCTCCTTTAAATCACGATAATCGACTCAGCATGGTTAATGATTCGGTCTCCGGATTACTCCCTCTTCTCAATTGATAACATGATCACTGACTTGAACTGGTTAATGGACTTTGCTTCATTCCTACTCATTCTTTCCTCCTGCTACCTAACTCAGCTTGTATCATCTGGACTCTGCTTCCTGTCTATACATCAAAATACTG
>OW240918.1:49362364-49443062 GCA_933207985.1 Pelobates cultripes | reverse complement strand
CTCCCTGTTCCGCTGCATTGTGATCTCTCTGACTGTAGTTATGGCATAATATGCAAACTAACTTAATTTGCAATAAACAAATTTAATTAGCAATTATGCAAATTGTTTATACATGACTGAGGGGTATGGTTACATAGCCTTGCAGTCGTATATACATAAGTGGCGGTGTATGTATATATGACTGTATCTGACATGGTCTACTTATGTGTGACAGGGTTGTAAGGGTTTATGTAATAGGGTGAGTGTGGCAGGGTGAAGGGGGTGAGTGGGACAGACTGATAGAGGATGAGTGACAGGGTCGGGGGGTGAGTGTGACAGTGCAAGAGAAGGTGAGTCTGACAGGGTTGATGGGGGTGGTGTTAATGCAATAGGGTAGGTGTGGCAAAGCAAGGAGTTTGGTATGGTTGCAGTGGGTGAGAGTGACAGGATTAGGAGGGGTTATGTAAATTTGGCCGGGTTTAGGGAGCGACTGTGTGTGGGGTCTGAAAGTGTTTGGGAATGGTGATAGTGTATGTGAAGGGGGTGTCAGTGTGTGTGGTAATGATAGGGTATGGGTGGGGAAGGACAAGGTGTGCGGTGGAAGGCTGTGACAGCGTGTGTGTGTGTGTGTGGGAAGGCTGTGATTGGATGGGTGTGGGGTGACAGGGTAGGGGAGCTGTGAGAGGGTGGGGGGGCGGTAGGGGGCTTTGACAGGGTAGGAGGTGGTAGGAGACTGTGACAGGACAAGGGGTAGTGGGGGGGGCTGGAGCAGGGGGTGGTAGGGCAGGTGGTGGTGCTCTGGCTGGGGCAGAGGGTGGTGGGGTGGCTGGGGCAGTGGTGGTGGGGTGGCTAGGGCAGTGGTGGTGGGGTGTAGCTGGGAGGGCAGAAGAAGGAGGGTAGCTGGGAGCAGTGGTGGTAGGGTGGCTGGGAGCAGTGGTGGTAGCAAGAGGCTAGCTGGGGCAGTGGTGAGTAAGGAGTAGCTGGGACAGTGGTGGTAGGGAGAGCTGGGGCAAGAGGGTGGCTGGGGCAGTGGTGGTAGGGTAGCTGGGGCAGTGGTGGAAGGGGTCAGAGGGTGGCTTGGACAGTGGTGGTGGGGGTGGCTGGGAGGCGGTGGTGTGGTAGGGTGGCTGGGGCAGAGGGTGTGGGGCAGAGGGGTAGCTGGGGCAGTGGTGGTGGGAGTAGCTGGGGCAGAGAGGGGCAGCTGGGGCAGTGGTGGTAGGGTGGCTGGGGCAGAGGGTGTCTGGGGTGGTGGTGGTAGGGTGGCTTGGGCAGAGGATGACTTGGGCAGAGGGTGGCTGGGGCAGTTGTGGTAGGGAGGCAGGGGCAGTGATGGTAGGGTGGCTGGGGCAGTGGTGAGAGTAGAGGCGGCTACAGGTCAGAGGGGTGCTTCTAGGAGCAGTGGTGAGGTGGGGTGGCTGGGGTAGTGGTGGTAGGGTGGCTGGGGCAGATGGTGGCTGGGGCAGGGGCTGTAGGGTGGCTGGGGCAGGGGTGGGGTGGCTGGGGCAGTGGTGGTGGGGTGGCTGGGGCATTCATGGTGGGGTGGCTGGGGCATTGGTGGTGGGGTGGCTGGGGCAGAGGGTGGTAGGAGGGGAGGGCAGGGCATAAATACCTGGGGATTAGTTTGTTCCTTGGTGGTCCAGTGGGCGGCAAGGCTGTAGCCCTGGTGGTCCGGTGGGCTCCCTTTACGGTCTGCAGCTCCGCCGGGTGCAGAGCTGCAGACCACGTGGTAAGTTTAGTCTCGCGATCTCAGCCAGTCAGAGCATTGCCGTGGTAACCCGTGGCAACGCTCTGACTGGGTGAGATCGAGAGACCCTCTCAGTCTGCAGCTCTGCGCTCGGCAGAGCTGCAGACAGGCTGGCTCTCTCCCGGGCAGGCATAATTTTTTATTAGTACTACCATTATTCTTCTCTCCTATTTTCATTTTATTTTATTTTCAATTTTTTCCTTACTTTTTTCAATTTTATCTATATTTTAATATTCATTTTTTATAACTATTAACTATACTAGTATCACTCCCACTTTGTTTTTTATCTATTCCTAATAATATTAATTTACCATTATGATGTAATGTTACCAACTTATTTCTTTATTTTTAAATCTTTAAATTTATAGTTCATTACTTATTCATTTCATTTTTGCAATATTATTTTTATTTACAATATTATTTATATCTACATATCTATTATAGATTATCTAATAATAAAGATTAACTGATGTATTTATATTTTTCCCCCCTGTATTTATGAAACAAGAGTTACCTAGTTTCTTTATCAAAATAACAGTAAACAACAATGGTCAATTTCTAATATTCCTCTTTACTTCATTTGAGCAATATCCTTGTGAGCCGATTTGGCTCGAATGAGAACTTTGAGATAAGGAGTTTTTCACGTATGGGACTTAATATGCGGACCGGAAGTCGCGCATGGAGCGCAAAGGATGATGGACATTGTAGTAACGAAAAAATGGAAGTGACGCGACGGCAAGTTAACCGCGCCGCAAACGGCGCAGAACCACGAGAATTTCTGCGGGAATTTGAATGTACTTAAACAGAAAGACAACAGAAGATTTGGAAAGCTGACTGAGGAAGCCGAATAAACCGGCGAAACGCGTTTTGGCTTTAAAGTGGACTCAATATTTTTCTGTACCACCCATATTTTATTAGTATACTGTTTAACAACCTTTTATTTATTTGTTATTTTCTATTAATGTATTTTTAAAGTAATTTCTATATATATTTATATATTTTTAAATAGTAAATGATAATAAACATCCCCCTTTTTACAACATACATTGGATCCTGCAAATAATTCCGGGGAAGGGGTAGTGTCACCCCATAAATTGACACCAAGCCGTTATACTTAGAGCCAGTTATCTAAAAATAAATATTACCATCACTGGAGATACTACACTTAGTACGATATAAAAATAAAAGAATGAGACAGCGCTTGGTTAACTTATAGGCAGCAACCTTAAAAGGGGATCCCTCAAACCCTTTAAAATAAGGTGAATAAAAAACAGTTAAAAGGCTGCGCCACAATAAATAATAAAAAATATATATAAAATAGTCCAATAAAAAGTCCAAAAAAGGGAGAAGATCCCAATATTTATCCTTACAGATAGTCTTTGGTGGTAAGGTCTTCTACTGATATGGTGGATCCACTTGGTATGAAAGATAAAAAGAGAGAGGGACAACCAATGGTGCAGTATGTAAAATTCAAATGTGAATATAAAAGTAATAGTATAAAACTCACATTTACCAGAGCTAATATCCAGCTCTGGAGTAAGGCGCCTACAGCGGTTTAAATCCCCGCTTATGGGATATAAATGGGTTCCTCTCTGTCGTTGGTGTCCAATTCTCGGAATAAAAGAGACAACTAATAGTGCTCACTGTATAGTATTGTTGGTAAAATAATAAAAGAATGTACTTACAAGGTAAGAGCAGGCCAACTGCTCTATGATGATAGCTTGGGTGGATTGATCCCCACCTAAGGATTTCTTTAAGTACAGGAAACTTCCAGGGATATTATCCAATGGCTTATAAAACCAATAAAAATAATACTAAAAAGCCAGGGTAAAAGGAAAAGTTATGTGTCTTTAAAAAAGTTGATTGGCACAAATAAATGACCAAAAATACTTTAATATAATAAAAGAACACAAATATTAAATATCCATAACGCGTTTCGTCAAAAAAAAAGACTTTTTCAAATGGATTTACATATGCTACCTGGCTAATAGATGTTTTATCCTTATAAAACATCTATTAGCCAGGTAGCATATGTAAATCCATTTGAAAAAGTCTTTTTTTTGACGAAACGCGTTATGAATATTTGTGTTCTTTTATTATATTAAAGTATTTTTGGTCATTTATTTGTGCCAATCAACTTTTTTAAAGACACATAACTTTTCCTTTTACCCTGGCTTTTTAGTATTATTTTTATTGGTTTTATAAAAACCATTGGATAATATCCCTGGAAGTTTCCTGTACTTAAAGAAATCCTTAGGTGGGGATCAATCCACCCAAGCTATCATCATAGAACAGTTGGCCTGCTCTTACCTTGTAAGTACATTCTTTTATTATTTTACCAACAATACTATACAGTGAGCACTATTAGTTGTCTCTTTTATTCCGAGAATTGGACACCAACGACGGAGAGGAACCCATTTATATCCCATAAGCGGGGATTTAAACCGCTGTAGGCGCCTTACTCCAGAGCTGGATATTAGCTCTGGTAAATGTGAGTTTTATACTATTACTTTTATATTCACATTTGAATTTTACATACTGCACCATTGGTTGTCCCTCTCTCTTTTTATCTTTCATACCAAGTGGATCCACCATATCAGTAGAAGACCTTACCACCAAAGACTATTTGTAAGGATAAATATTGGGATCTTCTCCCTTTTTTGGACTTTCTATTGGACTATTTTACATATATTTTTTATTATTTATTGTGGCGCAGCCTTTTAACTGTTTTTTATTCACCTTATTTTAAAGGGTTTGAGGGATCCCCTTTTAAGGTTGCTGCCTATAAGTTAACCAAGCGCTGTCTCATTCTTTTATTTTTATATCGTACTAAGTGTAGTATCTCCAGTGATGGTAATATTTATTTTTAGATAACTGGCTCTAAGTATAACGGCTTGGTGTCAATTTATGGGGTGACACTACCCCTTCCCCGGAATTATTTGCAGGATCCAATGTATGTTGTAAAAAGGGGGATGTTTATTATCATTTACTATTTAAAAATATATAAATATATATAGAAATTACTTTAAAAATACATTAATAGAAAATAACAAATAAATAAAAGGTTGTTAAACAGTATACTAATAAAATATGGGTGGTACAGAAAAATATTGAGTCCACTTTAAAGCCAAAACGCGTTTCGCCGGTTTATTCGGCTTCCTCAGTCAGCTTTCCAAATCTTCTGTTGTCTTTCTGTTTAAGTACATTCAAATTCCCGCAGAAATTCTCGTGGTTCTGCGCCGTTTGCGGCGCGGTTAACTTGCCGTCGCGTCACTTCCATTTTTTCGTTACTACAATGTCCATCATCCTTTGCGCTCCATGCGCGACTTCCGGTCCGCATATTAAGTCCCATACGTGAAAAACTCCTTATCTCAAAGTTCTCATTCGAGCCAAATCGGCTCACAAGGATATTGCTCAAATGAAGTAAAGAGGAATATTAGAAATTGACCATTGTTGTTTACTGTTATTTTGATAAAGAAACTAGGTAACTCTTGTTTCATAAATACAGGGGGGAAAAATATAAATACATCAGTTAATCTTTATTATTAGATAATCTATAATAGATATGTAGATATAAATAATATTGTAAATAAAAATAATATTGCAAAAATGAAATGAATAAGTAATGAACTATAAATTTAAAGATTTAAAAATAAAGAAATAAGTTGGTAACATTACATCATAATGGTAAATTAATATTATTAGGAATAGATAAAAAACAAAGTGGGAGTGATACTAGTATAGTTAATAGTTATAAAAAATGAATATTAAAATATAGATAAAATTGAAAAAAGTAAGGAAAAAATTGAAAATAAAATAAAATGAAAATAGGAGAGAAGAATAATGGTAGTACTAATAAAAAATTATGCCTGCCCGGGAGAGAGCCAGCCTGTCTGCAGCTCTGCCGAGCGCAGAGCTGCAGACTGAGAGGGTCTCTCGATCTCACCCAGTCAGAGCGTTGCCACGGGTTACCACGGCAATGCTCTGACTGGCTGAGATCGCGAGACTAAACTTACCACGTGGTCTGCAGCTCTGCACCCGGCGGAGCTGCAGACCGTAAAGGGAGCCCACCGGACCACCAGGGCTACAGCCTTGCCGCCCACTGGACCACCAAGGAACAAACTAATCCCCAGGTATTTATGCCCTGCCCTCCCCTCCTACCACCCTCTGCCCCAGCCACCCCACCACCAATGCCCCAGCCACCCCACCATGAATGCCCCAGCCACCCCACCACCACTGCCCCAGCCACCCCACCCCTGCCCCAGCCACCCTACAGCCCCTGCCCCAGCCACCATCTGCCCCAGCCACCCTACCACCACACTGCCCCACCCCACTCACCACTGCCCCAGCCACCCCACCACCACTGCCCCAGCCACCCTCTGCCCCAGCCATTCTGCTCCCAGCTACCACTGCCCACTGCCTACCCTCTGCCCCAGCTACCCTACCACCACTGCCTCAGCTACCTCTGCCCCAGCTACTCCCACCACCACTGCCCCAGCCACCCTCTGCCCCAGCCACCCTCTGCTCCCAGCTACCCTACCACCACCGCCCCAGCCACTCCCACCACCACCACTGTCCAAGCCAGCACCCCTCTGACCCTTCACTGCCCCAGCCACCCCTACCACCACTGCCCCAGCCACCCTCTGCCCCCCAGCCTCCCTACCACCCAGCCACCCTACCACCACTGCCCCAGCCAGCCTCTGCTACCACCACTGCCCCAGCTACCCCTGCACCACCACTGCCCCAGCCAGCTCCCAGCCACCCCACCTCACCACTGCCCTAGCCACCCCACCACCACTGCCCCAGCCACCCCACCACCCTCTGCCCCAGCCAGAGCACCACCACCTGCCCTACCACCCCCTGCTCCAGCCCCCCCCACTACCCCTTGTCCTGTCACAGTCTCCTACCACCTCCTACCCTGTCAAAGCCCCCTACCGCCCCCCCACCCTCTCACAGCTCCCCTACCCTGTCACCCCACACCCATCCAATCACAGCCTTCCCACACACACACACACACGCTGTCACAGCCTTCCACCGCACACCTTGTCCTTCCCCACCCATACCCTATCATTACCACACACACTGACACCCCCTTCACATACACTATCACCATTCCCAAACACTTTCAGACCCCACACACAGTCGCTCCCTAAACCCGGCCAAATTTACATAACCCCTCCTAATCCTGTCACTCTCACCCACTGCAACCATACCAAACTCCTTGCTTTGCCACACCTACCCTATTGCATTAACACCACCCCCATCAACCCTGTCAGACTCACCTTCTCTTGCACTGTCACACTCACCCCCCGACCCTGTCACTCATCCTCTATCAGTCTGTCCCACTCACCCCCTTCACCCTGCCACACTCACCCTATTACATAAACCCTTACAACCCTGTCACACATAAGTAGACCATGTCAGATACAGTCATATATACATACACCGCCACTTATGTATATACGACTGCAAGGCTATGTAACCATACCCCTCAGTCATGTATAAACAATTTGCATAATTGCTAATTAAATTTGTTTATTGCAAATTAAGTTAGTTTGCATATTATGCCATAACTACAGTCAGAGAGATCACAATGCAGCGGAACAGGGAGCAGCGACACTGCAAGCCTCTGAATGATGAATACAGAGAGTAGCTCTCTGTATCCAGCACTGCAAGTTTGTCCTTCAATACAACTACAGCACCTTATACACACAATGTAACCCCTATTTTTAACTTTAGGTGTTAGTGGGGGCCTCATGTTTGAGTTTCGCCTAAGGCCTCACAAAGTCTAGAGCCGCCACTGTTTGTGAGTATGTGTTTATTATTATTTTGCAGTCTCCATTAGCATAAACCATGACGTTTTCCTTGCAGTAAACATTAGCATTGCCTCTTCAGTCCTCCATTGGCCCCATCACAGCAGAAGATATTTTGATTTGGCAGCCAGTGATAGAAACATAGAATGTGACGGCAGATAAGAACCATTCGGCCCATCTAGTCTGCCCAATTTTCTAAATACTTTCATTAGTCCCTAGCCTTATCTTATAGTTAGGATAGCCTTATGCCTATCCCACGCATGCTTAAACTCCTTTACTGTGTTAACCTCTACCACTTCAGCTGGAAGGCTATTCCATGTATCCACTACCCTCTCAGTAAAGTAATACTTCCTGATATTATTTTTAAACCTTTGTCCCTCTAATTTAAGACTATGTCCTCTTGTTGTGGTAGTTTTTCTTCTTTTAAATATAGTCTCCTCCCTTACTGCGTTGATTCCCTTTATATATTTAAATGTTTCTATCATATCCCCCCTGTCTCGTCTTTCCTCCAAGCTATACATGTTAAGATCCTTTAACCTTTCCTGGTAAGTTTTATCCCGCAATCCATGAACCAGTTTAGTAGCCCTTCTCTGAACCCTCTCTAAGGTATCAATATCCTTCTGAAGATACGGTCTCCAGTACTGTGTACAATACTCCAAGTGAGGTCTCACCAGTGTTCTGTATAATGGCATGAGCACTTCCCTCTTTCTACTGCTAATACCTCTCCCTATACAACCAAGCATTCTGCTAGCATTTCCTGCTGCTCTATTACATTGTCTGCCTACCTAGGTTGAGAGTGTCAGTTAACATACATTTTTGTACCCTATGACATCGAGGAATGGACACCCAGGGGGACCACTTTGGGATGACAGCTTCATTAAGATTAAGTTGTTGTGGGGGATGGAGTCGGTAGCAGAGCTCCAATACCTAGCATAGGTATCTCCGCTGATTAGTCCTCTTGCTAAAAGAAACAATGTAATACTCCAAGACTCTTTACCCATAGCAACTAGACGACACATAGTTCTGGGAGTCAACGGATTTTATTTTGGCCACTAACGGCTTCTATGCACAAACCCCTACTTGTGGTCTCTTATACAAAGAAACAGGGCTTTTACTCCCAAGATCCTTTGTGCTTGAGAGATAATTGTGTGAGAAAAATCTATAACTCAATTATCTCTCAGGTACAGAAAAATCTACAATATTTTACAACACATTTTAATACTTCAGAATCCCACACAAGTCATATCACCGAATAGCTTGGATCTGAGTGCACACTTTGACGAAATATCACACAGATCCCTTTGTTGGTTCGGGAACACCATTCTAATGAAGTTTTGACTGGTCGGCAACAAGGTGATGCCCCAAAACAGCTCCAGAGAAAACAAGGCAATGATCGGTCATCTTTCGGGGGTTCTTGCATGAACACCGTCGAATGCATCCCCTGGCTGTTATGGTGCGAATGCTCCCCCTGTTCGGTAGTTCATGCCTCCCAAACGCCGTTATCATAACTATTCTGGAAGTTGGATGAGCAGCGGTTCTAGTTTACCTGGTGTTTGCGGGATTGCATAGCTGAAAATAGTTCCACGCTGTCAATGACAATGTACCACTGCCCACGTTCGGGAGATAAAATGGCCACCAATTGTTTGAACACATGCGTTTGGTTACACAAACGGCGGCCACACAGGGAAAACAATTTCTTTAATTAGCTATTTGTGGTTAACAGCCAGGGGTGGTCGGTTGTTAAAAGGTGAGGACAAGGGGGCCACACAGATGGGGGTATACGGACAGCCCTGTTCCTGAGCACTGGTGTCATGGGGGGAGGGGTCACCAAGGGAATATTTCTGCCTGGTTTGGTCCCATTTCTGACTAGAGTTGAGGATAGCTGGATTTGTGGTCAGGTGGGGCTGTTACGCAAACCCACAGATATGTAAATTCCTCCGTGTTTATTTTTAGGTGGTATTGGCTGCGGATGAGCACCATTTCCGGGGCTGTAAGGTAGAAGGGCATGGCCACTGATTTAGTTAAGTTGACGTTGTAGCCGATACATTACCGAAGTGGTCCAGCAATGTCATCAAGTGTTGTAGGGAGTTCAGCAGGTTACTGAGGGTGACGAGGACATTTATTAATTCCCTAGAGCCTCAAACAAAACATCCACAAAACTTTCCAATATACTAACTGGTATTTTTATCAAACCTTACTGAACAAACGTCCAGTAACTCTTCCTTTGAATCCAGTTTCCAACTCTGAGTAGAATGACTAATACCTGTCCAGAACACATCTCATTATCCATATAGGAGACTTTAAGATCCTCTTATTCCTCCATCCTACCCTATCGATTGCACTATTGGCTAGAGTATAACATGGTAATTCGTCTGTGCCCAAGTCTACAGCTGATGGTTTTCTTTTAGTCAATATTTGGTTATGGTTATTCATATATTCTTAACTGATCCTTTTTTTAAATTTAGGATTACTAATGTGTACAAAGTCAAATCTGATAGTGTTCTTATGGAATGGTATAATTTAAAACCTGGTTTCTCAACATATAGTATGTGTACCCCAGGGGGTACATGCACCAAAAACAGACTTAACCATTTGGCAGGTGCCTACTCTGCCCAAATAGAGTATCCGTGGGGAGACTCTACCCGGGTGGTGAGAGAGCTGTAATCTTAAATGCCCTGTGGTGATGCCAGGAGCCGGGTTATGACATCACTCCAGCCCCTGCATCACTAAACAGCGTGAGGGAGCAGAGCAAAAAGACTATGAAGATGACATCAGTCACATTAGACCCCAGGTTAAGTATCCATTCCAGCTCCCCCATAGTTGAGGAGGATGGGTGGATGTAAGGACGTTACCTTGAGTGGGAGTCAACACGAAGAGTTTAAAGCACCCTTTGCAATTATACACAGGCCAAGGGGACTCAAGGTAGAAATCCCCAAGGCTGTGAACCAGTGCACTGGGGCTGAAAATAACCAGTGCTTCCAGAATCGAGGTACAGACGAGGAATAGCCAATAAATGTAGTCAGGGGCGGAAACAAAGGTCAGGACAGGCAGCAGATAGGCAAGAGCGAAGGACGAGCAGAGGATCAAAACCAGAGGCAGATAAATAGCAAACAGGAACCAACAGGAACAAAACGATCTGACAAGGATCCATAGCCAAGGCGGGGTTATGAAGGCTGGAATCAGCAGACATCAGGAACAGGTGAGTAAAGTCCAGGCATACAGGTTCAGGCTACTAGATACCAGGAACAAACAGAAGTAAGCAAGGACATGTGGAGTCCAGTGTAAAGTCACTTGCTGGTATGCAGGAAACTCAGGTTTGAACCCAGCCAGGACCAAATACACAAAAAATGCAGAAGGCGTCATGACAGTGGGCTTGAATAAAAATAATAATTTGTGAGTGTGTGTAAGAGAATGTGTATATGCCTGTCAGCCAATAAGGGTGGTCATTTTGATGTCCAAGTAACTTTACAAAGGTTTTTTCGTGCTTTTAATTTAAAAATGCTTTTCTCTGCAGATCTGTTACACTGAGAGCCACCAAGAGTACAAGAGGCAGATACTGATCCACCGGTGGGTGGCACACATTCCAGAAATTTAAACTCGATAAATGTAAGTCTAAAAGCTCATGCTCTTTTGTCACTAATAACAGTTCAGTGCAAACTTTTATTTATTACTGTTGTTAAGAAAAAGGAAGAAGCTCTCTTGTGGCAGAAGCCACTACATAAATTCAATATGAGTCTTAATGAGAAAAATGCACTTGAGGAACCTAGCATGAATAGGGACATTATCATCAAACCCACCGATAAAGGCAGGCTGATAGTGGTACAGAGCCAGTGGATTATCATACTGAAGCAACAAGACAATTGCTCGATAGGGAAAACTACAGAATTTTGAAAAGGCAGATCCCTCTAAGTATGTTTCCACAATCATAGAAACTGTGGTGGACAGGGGACATACTGGTGGTGTCATCTGTCAGTCTCAGAGAGACTTTTTGTACAACAGCTGTGTTGTAGTTCTTATCCAAAGTACATAAAGATGCAAAGAGACTCCAGGGAGACCAACTGAAGTTGGTACTGACTATTTTCCAACTGCTAGCTATTTTTATTGATCAGTTTTTACAGCTACTAGTGACTGAGAGTCCATCCTTTTTTAAATTCAGGATGAGAGGCTTACATCTAATGATTGGTTAGTAACTTTAGGTGTATGTAGCCTATATACTTCCATTCCCCATAGAGAAGGCTAGGGCAGCTCTGGAAAAAGGTGATATCACCCCTAAGTTATTAGATAGCATGTTGACTCTTTTGAATAATGTATTATGTAAAACCTTTTTTCGCTATGAGAAGATCTTGTCATACCTTTAGCTGCAGCGGGGCACATGCAGTTTCCCGGGGGAGCCGTGTGGCAGCCACAATGTCTCCTATCCCACGCCTCTCTGACCAGGGTGTGCCCCCTATGCCTAGACACCTCCAAGTCGGAGGCCACACGGATTTCTGTTGCTCCATGTGCAGAATGCGGTCTGCACTCCCTCACTCTTGTAAAGTTGTCAGATCACTACAGCACCTACAAAAGTCCTTAAGAATTGCAAAACCATGTTCAGGTTTTTGATTTTAAAACAGAGTGACAGGTTATCATTGTGGGACACATCATCTACCCTTCACAGGTCACACCCCTTTGTGTGAATTGATACAGGGTGATGATGATGTCCAAAAGTATTTTGGTTTTCCATATATATACTTACCTCTTTCTGAGGATCTTGTCAAAGTTTATTCTAGCCCGAGAGTGTGTACTGAATAGCTATTGTGTTCTTGTATTGACTATCCTGATTTTCTATTTCCTTGACCTCGGCTTGTTATATCGCATTTTCAGTAGCTCTGGCATGTTTGACCTTGGCTTTCTACTAACTCTGTATTTTTGCCTAAGGCACACTTTAAAAAAGGCCACTCTATGTTCCAGTATACGTATCTCTCTGTTTATTTACTTTATTTTGGCTACTGTTTCTCTATATTCTGTGTGTAGGGGTTACCCTATCCTGACAGGGTATAAAAGCAAGGAAATGAAAATCATAATACAAAAAAGAAAACTGGATGCATGGCATTTAAAACACATAGATTGTTTCTCTTGTTATCAAAGAGAGGATATACTCAGATGGCAGTCCCAAGAGCGAGTTCAGCTGATTCCTCTAAGTGGCAGAGGTACCTCCTCAGCCCCAGGTCTGCATTAGGGCCGGCATCTTTTTTTGTGTTCATCGAGGGACCAAGTCTATCCCCTTCAGGGGTAGGGCGAAGGGGAAGAGTGGCAATCTCCGCTGGATATAGATGCTCTTCCGCCCACGTGGAAGATGCCTGGAGGTCTTGCCTTGGGTGGCCCCCGGCTTTGGTGAGGTCGTGAAAGCTTTGTTTTAGATCTTGCGCTCTGAGGAGGCTTCACCTTATGTGGCTGCTCCTTTCTCCGGTATCCTTTCCATGGTACAGACTTGTGGGTTGTGGTGTCTGTTTTGCGTGCTTGTATCTTCAGCCAGAAGTTCTAAAAGATCTGATCTAGCCGCCACAGGGAGTAGGCAGTGAAGTCACTAAATACCCTTGTGGTTGCATTTGTGCCATGTGTGTGTGTGCACACGGTGTCCGCCATCTTGGGATGATATTGTGCGATGCAATATTTGCTAGGCTTGAGTGGAGAGAAAAGCTGGAATAGCCGACTACTCTCCAGAGGGGACCGGGATTTCCCACGCCGGTCCAGATGGGGGGTGGGGTGGTGAGTGGGAGAGGGTAGGAGACTCTAGTTTAGAGTGGTTTGAGTCGTGGGGAGGAAAGCGCAGCCGACTCTCCTCTACTCCATCTCCAGTAGGTCGCAGCCTGCAGCTGCTGTTCTGGGAGCAACATGGGAGTCACCCTGGGTCTAGGTCTCCGACTTGTTAGTTCGGGTTATTACAGAGTAAGCAGCGTTAGCAGCAGGAGCTCATGCAATGCACGTTTTCCAGTGGTGTATCCTGGTTTTGTGCTTCCCTAGGCAGGACAAAATTCAGGCACTCCCCTCCCCCCGCGCCACCCCAACCCTTCCCCCCCGCCCCACCTTCTAAATACACACACACAGTCACACACACACACACACACACACAGTCAGACACAAACACACAGTCAGACACACACACAGTCAGACACACACACACAGTCAGACACAAACACACACACAGTCAGACACAACCACACAGTCAGACACACACACAGTCAGACACAAACACACACACACACACAGTCAGACACAAACACACAGTCAGACACACACACACACACACACACACAGTCAGACAGTCAGACACATACACACACACACACAGTCAGACACACACACACACAATCACTCACATTAACACTTTTTTATTTTTTATTTACCCCCCCCCAGCCTCCTTACCTTTGGGAGTGCTGGGGGGGGTCCTCTTTCTCCCTGGTGGTCCAGTGGTTTTATAGGTGACTGCTTCCAATTCTGGAGAGGTTATAAAGCTGAACTAGACAGATTTGCTGTATATCTGAACCAGGGCCATCCAAAGCTGGCATTCACCGCAATGGCCAGTGAAGACAGTGTTAACTTTCTAGATGTTACAGTGCAAAAAAATGCAAACAGGCTTTACCATGAATTGTTTTCAAAACCTACAGATTGAAATAACGTATTGCAGGCTGATAGTTTCCATCCTGTCAAACAGAAGCGGTCAAATCCATACAGTCACATCCTATGTTACATGTCAGACTTATTGTTAGTGATGAGTCACTGGAAGACGCGAGATTGGACTTTATTTCAATGAAGTTCAAGGAAAAAGGCTGTGGTCAGCAACTATTAGAACAGCCTACACTTAAAGTATATTGCATCCACTAAGACAAGCTCACGCATTCCCTTTGTGAGCACATTTTCGGTTATGTCAAGAAAATAATTTGCTCTAACTGGTTTATCCCGCATAGGGATTTTTTTTCACCAAGACAGGGATTTTGGCAATTTGTTTCGGGAAACCCTATCTGTGCACACAATCGTGCACCCAACATCAGAAATACGGTGGTTAAGGCTGAAATCATCCTGATTACCTCAGCAGTTGCTCCAGACTAAAAAAGTACATGACAGCTTTCCCTGCCTCAGTTGCAATCCCTGCCTCAGTTGCATTGAAGGTGACATTTGCACCCACTCTAGGGCTGGATAGAACATCCCATTACTTGGTTTCTCTGCATGTCTTATAGACTAAGTGGTCTATCTGCTGAAGTGCCCATGTGTTCTTGGATATGTGGGCAAGACCACCTTGGCACTAAAGGATAGAATATCTCAGCACAAGACTTCCATTAGGAACTTACACTCGGATAAGCCGGTGCAAGGCATTTCCTCGAAATGCACCACAATAAGTCACAAATATGCTGCCAATTTCTTGAACATGAGAACAAGTGAGTCGTGGTGTTAAAAGGGACAGAATTATTTTGCTAAAAGAGGTTAGATGGAGGTGCCTCCTGGATAGTTTCCCCCCATGGCCTCAATGAGATGCTGGGTGGCACTGGTTACTGTAAGTACTCTTCTGTGTGGGGCACACTCGGATGGTAAAGGTTTCCTGACTTGTATTTTGAACTGCTTTGGCTACATATAATATGTATTTTCTGTATTTTGTAATGTTCTTTGTTTATTTTTACCTTATTTATCAGACAGTGGTTAGTAAGCTTTGTGCCCTTTATGAGTCTACGGATCCGGGTCTCTTATTATATTTTTATTATTATTATTGCTATTTATAAAGCACCAACTAATTCCGCAGTGCTTTACAATATTATTGTTATTATTACAATTATACAGGAAAATTAGGTAGATGGGGCCCTGCTCAAATAGACATAGCTATCTACTTGTGCATACATAGCAAATTTTTTGGTAATCACATTTACTCTGCAAAATGTATTTATTTTGGAACGCACTTCTAATTTATTTGATTGCTTTCTAGCTGGCTCGCAGTCTGGATCCTTACACCATGCTCAGGGGATTGCATACATCTGTTGCTTAGTGATGGAACTCACTCCGACCATATTCCCGGATGACATCATCAGGTCTCGTAAGATCTCGGCTTGGAGCAATGGCACAAGAATCCAGAGCTGGAGAGACTGCTGTTCGGTGGGTGTAGAGTTTGAATAATGTGCATTACATATTTGTGTAAGTGCACTGGGTTTTTGTAATTCTTTTTTTTTGTGCAGCAACATAGTGTCGATATTTTACATCCACAGAAGACTAAGTCACGTTTAAAGTTGTCCAGCATACAATGCGAATAAGACAAGAAACTGCATCTTTTTTGGGGGGGGAATGTAAGAAATAAAGACAAGAGTAACTCAATGCATATAATTCGTCATATAGTTAAAATTAGAATAGGACATATGCACTGGATGCTTAGACATTAGAGTTAATCACGTGAGTAAGCAGATCAAAACAGTGGTAGTACCCCAGCAGGACCCCTCAATGCACAGGTAAGAAGCAAGACCCCAGGCAGTCAAGTCATTAGATGGAGGGAAGTATAGCAAAATAAAAGGTTAAAATAGGTGGCTTAAAACATAGACAGAACTAAAAAGTTACAAGAAAGCTTCAAAACTTTAATGAGTCTTCCACTACGAGTCTCCTTCTCTCCTAATCCTACACCCTTCAGGGGTAGGTCGCAGTTCAGCATTGATGAGGTGGACGTCCATTGAAATGTCCCATGCTGAGGTCAGTGTTGCAGGCTGCATAGGTATGTAAGTGGGGCCAGTGGCTGCATTCTTCGCCCTTCCGATATAGTAGAGCAGGGCCTGCTTGTGTGGAGGTTTGTTGATTTCTTCAGTACCCTAACGCGCCATCTATTTCCTGCATGGTCCGGATGTGGAGGCCTCCACTGTCATGGCTTACCTTAGTTGGAATCCGAAGTGCAGAGATGTATGCTCACCCTTACAGATAAACACAGCCCAGCATAACCAGGTAAGAAGCTATCTGGGCTGTGAATCTGTGCATGGGGGCTTAGGCAGGAACAGTAACTGGGTATGAGGAAACAAACAAGATCAAATCCAGAAGAGTAGTTAGGCACGGTATCAAAAAGATCAGGGCAGGCGGCAAACAGGCAATAATGCAGATTTCACAAGCAGGGGTCACAAGCCAAGTCAGTTGTCAGCAACAGGAAACATGAAACAATGAACTGATCCTGCTCTCAGGGAGAGGCAGTGTTATATAGGTGGATAACGAGAAATCTGCCTCAGGTGGACTTAGAGTGGTAGAAAGCAACCACAGGTGAAGTCTAGCCCCCACTGCTGCATACAATACCAAGTAAACAGGGCTAGAACCAGAAGTTCTGAAGTGGCAGGGAAGATGGCTTAGGATACAGAAGGACCTAGGTTCAATTCCCCTGTAAGGCACCTTTGGGTAGCTACGCCTAGCTGTCAGGATGGCACGATGAGAACCGTGACATCCACTAAATCCCAGCATAACAGTGGGATGGACTCGGGCATACCTGCAAAGTTGCTGCCAGGGTCGGTGATTCAACTTTGGGCAGCCACTGTCTCTTGATGATCCCTGTGTTGCTTCTAGGGGGTCCTTCCGGTGTTCCCTGCCCAAGTTAGCCTGTAGAAGATGCATGTGAGGGACCCGAAGGTGAGTAAGTAGTGCAAGCGAGCCTCCAGCTTCTCCTAAAAGGCATCAAAAATCATATTCAGGTGAAGCTCCACATCTGAGCTCATACTGCAAGGGTCAAGGGAGCAAACGTCATCCTCCATTTTGCAGGTAGCGCTTGTACTGGTCTCAAGTGTCAGCTGCGGTGCCGCACTCCCGACTATGCTGTGGGAGTACCTCCAGGGGACAAACCGGGGTAACCCAGACCGTTCCAGGGGAGGGAAGGATCGGGAGCACAGTGTCAGAATTTTGGCCATGGCAATGAGAGAGCGGCCGCCTCCCCAGCGCCAACCATGCTTGTAGGCCGCACTAGGCTGTCAGGTGGATCCTGCCTGATGGGCTGCATGTTTGGTTTCACCATGAGCATATAGGTGTCACCTCCAGCCTGATGGTCTGTGTAAGCAGATATCACAATGTTTTTCAATGATTTTTCATGAGTATTGTCGTGTAGAGCTGTACAAAATATCATCCAGTCAGGCCGGCGGTCAGACCCCGCCCCTGTGCACTGGGTTTTTATGGGTATTTATACATTGAAAAAGGGAAAGAGTCCTAAAACATCTCTTGGTTTATTTGTTCTTTAAATAAATGTGGGCTTTACTTGTGTGCCCTCTCTACAAAACGGCACATTGTGTTTCATACTTTTGCTGGTGAAACCACACTCCTAAATCTTATTTGTTTGTCAGTGTGTGTGTAAGTGTTTGTGTGTCAGTGTCCTCTGTGTGTAACTATTATGTGTGTATTTTATTTTCATTTTGTGAATTTTATACTTAAAATCAACAGTTCATTTATTCCTCCTTACATTCACAATATTAGAAACCTAGAATGTGGTGGGAGATAAGTCAATTTTCTAAATACTCTCATTAGTCCCTGGCCTTATCTTATAGCAAGGATAGCCTTATGCCTATCATAAACTCCTTCACTGTCTTAACCTCTACCACTTCAGCTAGAAGGATGTTCCATGCATCCACTGCCCTCTCGGTAAAGTAATATTTCCTGATATTATTTTTAAACATTTGCCCCTCACATTGTGTTATATTCGTTTGAAAAATATTATTGCAAAAAGGTAGAACTATTAAGAATCTAAATGTGTTACACATAATGCAACGCAAAAAATAAATAAAAACAATAATATATATATATATACACACACAGTGGAAAAGACTGTCAGAATTTATAAAACATGACAGAGATATATCCCAGTAAAAGATAGTTTGCAAAATCTCCTTCACAGTTTCTCCTTCACCTTCTCAATGCATCATGTGCTCTGTATGGACTCTTTACTTGGAAACACTGAACTTTCCTCATAGAGATGCATTGATTCCAGGGCTGTATTTGACTTTTGCTGGCTCTGCCCCTGATATGCCTCCTTGACAGTCTCAGCCAATCCTACGGGAAAGCTTTGTGATTGGGTTTTGATCAACACTTCTGATGATGTCAGCCAATCAGGCAGATCAGAGGCAGAGCCAGCAGCAGCAGCAGGCAGGAGCAAAGGTAAGATTATATTATATTATATTTAGGGTGGGCAAAGAGGAGCCATGGGGGCTAGATAGTGGTTTTAACACTAAAAGATTAAGGAATACATGTTTGTTTTCATGACCCTAGTGTTCTTTTCAAGGAATCCACTGTACACCATTACAATTTAATCTCATGATGTTGCTATGGTCCCTGGAATCCCCCTACCACATCGTACCTTTATATTGAAAATATAGTCACCAAAACAACTTTAGTTTAATGAGGCAGTATTGGTGTATAGATAATGCACTGTTCTATTCTCTGCCATTTAGGATTTAAATCAGTTGTTTATGCATCCCTAGTTACACCTCCCTGCATGTGACTTACACAGACTTCCTAAACATTTCTTGTAAAGAGTCATCTAATGTTTACACTTCCTTTATTGCAAATTCTGTTTAATTTAGCATTTCTTATCTCCTGCAATGTTAATAGCTCGTTAGACCCTGCAGGTGCCTCTTGTATGTAATTAAAGTTACATTAACAGAACAGGAGATACAAATGTTTAAATTAAGTTACATCTGATTGAAAATGAAACCATTTTGTTCACAGCCAGGGGAGGTGTGGCTAGGGCTGCATAAAGAGAAACAAAAGTGATTTAACTCCTTAATGGCAGTGAATTGAACAGTGAAATTTCAGAGGCACGATCTATACACAAAACCTGCTTCATTAAGCAAAAGTTGTTTGGGTGACCATAGTGTCCCTTCTCAGTGGTTTAAGATATGTTTCCAGGGACTGGTCTTCAGCTCCTCACTTCCTCCCCTTTTTGCTCTTGCAAATGCTTCCACATTAGACAGGAGCAAAAAGAGAGCTGTACATGGGAACACATCTGAATCGTTCTTAAATGGCTTAACACTTTCACTGGCATCAGTAATGGCTGGTGAATTTTAAAAATGATGGGGGGCTAGATTTTGGGGTGGAATTTGACACTTATTAGTTTTTAACTTTTTACCACACTAATGGATTTGATTTTTACAAAAATATTTTTTTTACAGCCTCCACTATTTGAGATGATAAGAGATGCCGGGGGCCTAAACAGCCACATAGTCTCTATAGTGTCAAGAATACATGTTTGTATTCCTGACACTATATAGTGTTCCTTTAAACTCAGAAAATGGGCTTTATAAGTACTGAAAACAGACGCCCCCCTTGTGGACATGCACCTGTAGTATAGCACCAGTAGTGGGAGATTGAGAGCATTTATTGTATTTTCTGTTGTATTACATAATCATTTTTACAGTGCTGCTACCCACCCCATGTATTCCCTATTAAGGGTTAATAAGTGTGTAGGGGTTCGGAAAAATACCCCTTTCTGTCTCATTAGAGATTTTACCTTTTAGCTGAAAACCGCAAGGTACTTTGTTAGTGTAGGACTCATCTAAGAGGTTTGCCTCGTTGTGGCAGGTGAGCTTACACTTTAATGGCCACTGGAGTGATACAAATAAACTCTTCTTTAAATGTGCATAGGGTTTTGGAAAAGAGCACAGGTAACTTTTTTTTTCTTTTGTTCTAATAATTTATGCAACTAATATGTATTTTAAAACAAGAACAATACATCTTAATTTTTATAAAAACCTTTTAAAATGTTATTGCATAGTTTAACAAAATTAGCATATACACATTTTTAAATATAACATTGTCCTCAAACATGATTCAGATTTTTAAAACAATAATTTTGCAGTCTGAGGTTATTGACATTTCTAAGTATTTCTACTATATTTTAAATACAGTATGCCATAAAGTAATAAAGACGGACATAATAGTTTTACCTTACATTCATAACATACATTCATAGTTACATAGCTGAAAAAAGACTTGCGTCCATCAAGTTCGGCCTTCCTTCTTCTTACTTACTTCATCTTCCCAGTATCGTTGAGGAGAGAGAGGAGGAAACGCGTTGCGCAATGCATCTTATTTAAATAAGAGTTGATTTTATAAGTATATGTATTGTAGTTTAAAGACAAATTAAACTGAGTAATATTGCATTTGAGCTCTGATATAAATTTAGACAAACCAGGAATACAGAGCTCCTACAAAAGAGGAATATTAGTTTAGAAAAAATGGATTTGGGCCCAAAATACAGACTGTCCCTCCCAAATAGTGACACTTTTACATTTTTCACGTGTAGGGGCAACCCCCACTTAGCTGCAGTTCTCACACGAGATGAATTAAATTCTTTAGTTAGCTGATTAAGTTAATAAATTTCGTACATAATAAAATAGATCCAATTCTTATTCTCATTCCTTCCCACTTCCTCGTTTAAACCCTCCTCCTATTTGTAGGCGTGGATTTAACTATTGCAAAAGGAATACGGAAAATACAGTTTAAATGATAATTTAAAAAAAAGATTATAGTAGCCAGATGACACATTTCAAAATCGAAACGAGCACACTTGAGTTGGAGTCATCTAAGAAGCTGGAGGTATTTATTAACATGTCTAATGGGGTGCGAGTTGCTGCTGGGTTTAAGGAAGTATTAGTGCCCTTGTTAGTAGATTGTTATTGTCGGATGTTTTCTATGGAGACTAGATTCAGCCCGGAATTATTCCCTAGTTCCTGCCGATCTTCAAATAGAACGATCGAACGTTCAGGTAGAACGGGGAAAAGGGGCCGATGTAACCCTTGCGGTACTGGACTGGGAGTTAGTAACGACCTTAGTTTCTAGGCCATCCAAATGCTGACAAGTTAAGAGTAAGGGTTAAAGATCACTGAGAGGAATAGGTAGGTTTGATTAACCCCTTCGAGACCAGAACTGGGAAAACCCCCCGTTATATATGAGTCAGTGCCTTATAGGAAATAAAAGGGTTTAGTTTCTTTTCTTTAGTATAAGCTTTTTTTCAGTAGGGGGGGCGTGGGTGAACATTGACATTGCCTAGTTTAGTTTCATTTGTAGAGTTTTGTTAGCTTTTAAATTTTTGGCATTGTTTGACCTGGAGTCACTCTCATGGATCCCCATAGAACAGAATGCTTTTAGAATGATCTTCAATTTGACCACAGTAATCCAATGCAGTTTCAGTATGAGACATGTAAATATTTGCGGTGTATTAGGAGGGTGGGAATGGGTATGCTATGCAGCATTTCCTCTAATGACGCTCTAATAATGTATAGAGCCTATGTATGTTTAGAGCCTTTAAATATATATCGAGTATGAAGTAATGTTCTTTGAACTACTATATATTTTTTTTATTTTGCATTAATTCCAAATATAAACTTGGAAAATAGTTGTTTACAACTTCCTGATCCTCTTTGTGTCTCTTAATTTGTAACGACCTTACATGCACACTCCCTTTGCTTACAGTTTGTAAATTATGGTGTGATATTATTATAACTTTTAGCACGGACGGTTTAACCCCAATGTCTGTGTTCCAGCACTGGATCGCTCTGCCCCCCTGTCCTTCCAGTCCAGGGATATTTCTTGACATCCCAATGGGCCAGTCTGACCCTGCTTAGAATGACAGATGGCATTCGGATCCTTGGGCACCTCCTCCTGCCTGTCATCCCTGTTGTTGCAACCGAATAGCCGGTGAGACCCAAGGCTTATGTCTTATGGTAGTGCTGGCCCTGAAAACATGTCACAAAAAATGAAAATAAATAGGAGAGCAGCAAAAAGAGGGCAGCACTTAGCCACAATTCTATGGAACTATTTTCGGCTATGGGACCATGCCTGCGGTCGGTAATAACTATGACTTTCATAAAACTTTTGAACCCCTGAACTGATCTGGGTGGTTTTTGGATATGTTGGTCACCCAGATCGGGGCTATCAGGGGATGTAACATTCGTGGGGTATTATGGCCATGTGTGGCTCCCATTAAACTGAGATTTGTTTACCCCTTCATGAAGTCTTGGCTCATGTTTTGGGGATTGGAGAACTACATTCACTCTGGGGATTGCTATATCACTCCTCCTTGTATAATCACTAGCTTGTATAAGAGCTATTCCTGCTACGCTCTCTAGACTAGGAGAGGTCTACCCACTGGAAGTTGGATCCTGGTCTTGGGTCCTCGGTGGGTGGAGGACGGTGAGACCCCAACCAAGCTGCGGCGGTTTGTGGGGTCTGCGGTGGTTATGGTGTTCCAGTACAGTGTACTAGGAAGCAGCGATTGACAGAGGTACCCGGTCGGGGTGCCAGGCGGTCCGTCATATATATAGCAGATCCTTGCACTCATGCTTATAATACCTTAATATGCCAGGTGAAGAAAGTCCGATGGGTGGACTGAAACATCGATCCTGATCGTTTAAACTTGTCAAATAAAGTATTGGATTTTATTGAAAGACCAGAGTGCAGCCACTTGTTTGGATATCTATATATATATATATATATATATATATATATATATATATATATATATTTTTTTTTTTGCGCAGTCATCCTGAGAGGACTCCTTAAAGGCTTACAGTACTTCAAACACCAAGACTAATTCAGTGATTTGAAGTAGTCATGGTGTCTGGAGTCTGTATGTGCAGTGCTTTGCTACACTACCACAAAACCTTTTTTATTGTGAAATTCTCAAAATATATTTACATACTTTCCAGCAATCCTGGATGTGGGCCCATATTCTGGCATCGCAAGTTGTTTCTCTTACGTTATGCTTTTCAACTCCACAAATTAATCCCTGTATGGCTCCACATAAGCACATCGGTACACAAAGTAAACTTGATGGATTTCTGACCTCATAAGTGAGTGCCTCAAAGACTACTTTGCACAGTATGCATGCCAGACCAACATTTTGGGGGCCCACTGTGAAACACATTCCTGCTAAAGACCCACCAACCCACCCAATCTGGTCCCAGTTGCAAATCTCCAAATACTAGGAGGTATGGTTGTCTGGAATTCTAAATTATCTTTCACTTTCTGGAAGTATATGTGCATTTTTCTATATTTTACTTTATGTACATGTGACCTCTTTGAGCAAATTAACAAGCCTTCTGCTCAGATCTGTATTCTTCATGGAGTGGAAAAGTTGTCTAGCCCTGCCTGCAAATTCATTGTCGCTGACTTTGTCTACCATGCTTCATAGTGATGTGTAGCGGAGAGCTAGTATTCCACAAGATATCTCCGCTCAAGATCCCAGTGAGGCTCAGGAACAAGTAGTTATGAATCCATAAAGCAAGGTTTCCAGCAGGTAAAATAATACAGCAATATCCCAACAGCAATCCCAATGACTGGACAACACACAGCATCAGGAGCAGAACTAAAAGCTTTATTCCAGCAGTGGCCTTTTAAAGCATGCTCCCATGCAAGGGAGGGGTTTAATAATCAATACAGTAGCCACTCACATCTTGGTAACCTCCCACACATCTCCTCCCATCAATATGACTCATAATCCCCTTACACAGTACAGTAATTCCCCACATTCCTGGATGTACCCCTAAACCTAGGGGTATCCCTTTAAGTGTTACATCCCCTGGTAGCCCCGATCTGGGTGAGCAACATATCCAAAAATCACCCAGATCGGACCAAGGGTTCGGGAAATTTATGGAAGTGAAGAAAAGACCGACCGCTCTGAATCGAATAGCCGAATCCAGTTCCATGGGATGGGGCCTTGCGGTCGGTCACTGTATAAGGGAATAAAAGACACGAATTCTGCCAGTTATAGAGATTAGAGAGGATTCGCATGAATCCCCTCGTTCAGTTGTTCCTTCCTACCGAACGAGGGCTAATTCGGTAGTTTAAAAGCGAATGTACGGTGCGTATGGAGGTCTCAGCGGTGTTCGCCTAGCCGAGTGTCCGTTTTGAGTTCCAGACACTCGACGGCAAAACACCGCTGTTCGGGAGTTTAAAATGGACGCCGCCACGTGTTTGTTTCCCGAATGGCGGCCACCCCGAGAACAAAGACGGTGCCAATTACCCGTTCGCAACTTTGTTGCAATTGGTAATTGGAGGCACACTTCACACTGGGGAGGTCTGGTTGTTCGGTAGTTTCATTCTCCTAATTGCTGAAATGATTATACCGAACAACCAGACGAATACAGTCTATTTTACACATACAATATTACAATTCACACGAATACACCAAACACATGAATTTTCTAGGACAGCCCTGTGTCCTCCGCTACACTGCTCCCCGTTACCCACAAGCCGGCATACACAGTCTGATCCCACACGGATCGGCTTGGGGATGTCCGGGGATGCTCACGGATCATTTCTCCAGGTCTGTTTGTCTTGACAACCCGTCAGCGTTCCCATTTTGTTTGCCCGGGCGGTACTGGATATTAAAGTCAAAGGGCTGCAGCGCCAAACTCCAGCGCAGCAGCCTGGCATTGTGCCCAGCCACCCGGTTCAGCCATACTAACGGGTTGTGATCCGTGAGCAACGAAAAGGGCTGTCCATACAAATACGGCTGCAGCTTCTTTAGGGCCCACACCACAGCCAGGCATTCCTTCTCGATGGCGGCGTAGCTTACTTCTCTGGGTATTAACTTGCGGCTGATGTAAGCCACGGGGTGTTCTCCGCCATCGGCCCCGACTTGGTTCAGCACTGCCCCCAATCCAAACATAGAAGCGTCTGTGTGGACAAGAAAACGTTTAGTCGGATTGGGAGCTGCCAAGACGGGGGCATTGATAAGTGCATTTTTCAGATGTTGGAATGCCTGTTCACACTCTGGGGTCCAGGTTACCTGGCGGGAAAGGTTTTTACGGGTCAGGTCAGTGAGGGGCCTGGCCAGGGCACTGTAATTGGGAACAAACTTTCTATAATACCCGGCCGTCCCTAGAAACGCTAGCACTTGGGTCTTGGTCCTGGGGGTGGGCCACTGGGCTACGGCCTCTACTTTAGCTGGCTCTGGCTTCTGCTGACCACAGCCTACCCTATGACCCAGGTACTGCACCTCGGCCATTCCTATGCTGCACTTGGCCGGTTTTAAAGTTAAACCAGCCTCCCTAATCCGGTCTAGGACCGCTCCCATATGGGCTAAATGCTCCTGCCACGTATTGCTAAAGATAGCAATATCGTCCAGGTAGGCACAGGTGTAATCCAGGAGTCGGTCTACCATCCGCTGGAAGGTAGCTGGGGCGTTTTTCATCCCAAATGGCATGACCTTAAACTGGTACAAGCCAAATGGGGTGACAAAGGCCGACTTGGGAATGGCATCTGGGGCCAGGGGAATTTGCCAATATCCCTTGCACAAGTCAATCGTGGTGAGATATTGGCCCCTGGCCATCCTGTCCAGTAATTCGTCTATCCTCGGCATAGGATATGCGTCGGACACAGTCTTCTCGTTCAACCTCCTGAAATCCACACAGAAGCGTGTGTACCATCCCGCTTCGGTACGAGCACTACAGGAGAAGCCCAGGGACTGTCCGAGGGCTCGATCACCCCTAGGTGGAGCATCTCGTCGATCTCCTTGCGCATATTCTCCCTCACCGCTTCTGGGATGCGGTAGGGGGTCTGACGCATGGGGAGTTGCCCTGGGGTCTCTACTCGGTGAGTGGCCAGAGGAGTGTATCCAGGTACATTAGAGAACGTGTCTCGTTTCTCTTCCAGCAGCTGTTGTATCTCGATACGCTCCTGTGGGCTCAGTCTGTCCCCCAGTGCAACCTCCCCTAAATCTCCCGACAACTGACCATCTCCCAGTAGGTCTGGGAGAGGTAAGCTGTCGAACTCGTCTGAGTTGGGTGCACATATGGCTGTCACCTCCTCGGAGCGCTCCTGATAGGGCTTCATCATGTTGACATGGAGCATGCGTCGCCCTCCAGGTCCTGTGCAGGGACCGATTTATATAGGTGGTATCACATCTTTGTTCTACCACCTTATATGGTCCCTGCCAGGCGGCCTGCAACTTGTCATGTCGGACAGGTTTTAATATTAATACTTTCTGTCCGACCTGAAAGCTACGGTCTCTGGCCCCTCGATCATACCATGTGCGCTGGCGAGTTTGAGCCGCCTCCAGATTCTCTTTCACGGTCCGGGTTAATGCTTCCAGGCGGTCTCTGAATGCCAACACATATGGTATGATGGGAGTGCCATCTGCGCTCCGGTCTCCCTCCCAATGTTCCCTAATGAGATCTAGAGGCCCTCTTACCCTCCTTCCAAATAATAGTTCAAACGGGGAGAACCCTGCGGACTCCTGGGGCACCTCCCGATAAGCGAATAGGAGGTGCGGCAAGAATCTCTCCCAGTCCTTGTGGGTCTCTGCGAATGTTCGGAGCATCTGTTTCAATGTACCATTGAACCGTTCGCAGAGCCCATTAGTCTGGGGATGGTAAGGAGCACTGATAAAAGGCTTAATGCCGCAGATCCTCCAGAGGTGTTGGGTGACTTCGGCGGTAAATTGGGTACCCTGATCCGAGATAATTTCTCAGGGTAACCCCATTCGGGAAAAGATCTGCATGAGGGCATCCGCGACCGTTTCTGTGTGGATGTTGGTCAGAGCCACCGCCTCTGGATATCTCGTGGCATAATCTACTACTGTCAAAATATATATTTTCCCTGACGGGCTAGCTTTCTTCAGGGGACCCACTAAGTCCACTGCTACCCTGCTGAAGAGTTCCTCAGTTATAGGTAGGGGATGCAGCTTTGCCTTTCTTTTGTCTCCCCTTTTTCCTACCCTCTGGCAAGTATCGCATGTGCTGCAATACCTGCGTACCTCCTGACTGATCCCTGGCCAGAAGAAGCTTTGGGTTAGTCGATATCTCGTCCGACTGACTCCTAAGTGTCCGGATAGCGGAATATCATGCGCTATCCGGAGTAACTCTGCTCGGTACCGCTGGGGTACCACTAACTGCCTCATCACTATGGGGTCTGCCCCCTCTATCTGTTTTTCTGTCTCCCTGTATAGGAGCTGTTTGTCCCAGACAAATTTCTCTCCCTCCCCCCCAGATGAGTCAGTGACAACCTTGTCCCTATAAACCTGCAGTGTAGGGTCGGGGATTATTTCGGCCGCAAATTCGTTAGGGGGGGCCCAGGGGACACATTCTAAGGAAGGGGAAGGGTCTCTTACCTGAACCTCCGGGAGTGTGTTGTAGTCCTGGGTGTGGGCCTGCTGTTGGGTGACCACAGGATGCGCTTCTCCTGTGGTTGGTATCTGGGGCTCATAAGCCGACGTGAGCCTCCCCAGATCGTTCCCCAACAAAACCTCCGCTGGTAATTGCGGCATCAACCCCACTTCCACGTGTCCTGACCCCGCTCCCCAATGCAAATGTACCCTTGCTGTAGGTAGCCGGTATACTGCTCCCCCGGCTACCCTGACGGCTACAGTTTTGCTGAGCTTAGCCTGGTCTGAGACCAGGTGACTTTTCACCAGGGTTATCGTGGCTTCCGAGTCCCTTAGCCCTTGGACTGCTTTCCCCTCCAAGTACACAGTCTGTCGATGGTGTTGACGGTTATCCGCGTTGGCCTGCACTGGATCGGCTTCATGAAGAACTTCCCACTGTTCGATTGTTGTGATACGGACTGCCGCGCCGTGTGCGGTTGTGCCTTCCCCTTGATAACAGTGGGCAGCTGCTCTCTGCGGTGGTGGGGGTCCTGGCCGGATCCAGGTGGACCAGTCTTTGAGCTGTGGGCACTCTCGCTTGTAATGCCCCCACTTCTGGCAGTGATGGCATTGCACAGAGCTGGATGGACGAAATCTCGGTGCAGCAGTTGTTGGTGGTAGTGGAAGTTGTCGTGGTGGGGGTATTATGTTGTTGGGGTAGCCCCCCCTTCCGACTGGCCTTACCGCTGCTTTGATTACTACTGGTATGTGTTGCCTTCTCACATCCATGTAATCATCTGCCTTTTTAGCTGCGTCGGTAATAGAAGTGGGGTTACGATCCCTCACCCACTCCTGCAAGTCGGCAGGTATCCCGTCGTAAAATTGTACTAGTAGCAGCATTTGTAATAGGTCCTCCATGGACCATGCCTGGTTCGCTTGCACCCATCCGAGGGCTGCCCGTTGTAATCGGCAGGCCCATTCTGCATGCAAATCTATGTCTGCCTTTTTCAATTCCCTAAAGCGTCTCCGGTACGCTTCTGGGGTAATAGCATATCGGGCCAAAATAACTTCTTTTACCCGGCTATAGTTTCTGATTTCCGTATCTGGTATGGTACTGTAGGCTTCAGCAGCTCTCCCTGTCAACCGTCCTGCCAGGATGGGGACCCAATCCTCCTTATTTATTTTATGCAGCATACACAGTCTCTCAAAGTCCTGGAGGAATGCATCTATATCCTCTTCGGTTTCCACATACGTTTTAAATGCTTGATAAGGAATTTTTGTCTTACACTCTTGTATTGTGGACACCACTGTGTTTCTCTCTGGTGTTTGTGGCCCTCTTTGCCGCATTATAAACTCCTGGACCTCCGTCATTGTCTTGGAGATTATTTCCATCGGTGGGTTCTCCCCATAAAATGCCAGTCTAAATTGGAGCTGTTTTTGGAACTCGTCTTGCTCTGTTCCCTCTCTTGCCTCCCTCTGTTCGGTGACCGAATTCTCCTCTGTTCGGTATTCTGCCATTATTTCTGAAATAAGCGTTGCTTTCGTTTTGTTGCTGGCTGAAATACCCCTTGCTTCCAGAAGGTCTTTCAGTGTGGATCTCTTTAATGTGGAGTACTCAATCTCCATCAATCCTTGTTCCTTTGTGAGTCTGGATCCCAGCGCTGCCAACCAATGTAGCGGAGAGCTAGTATTCCACAAGATATCTCCGCTCAAGATCCCAGTGAGGCTCAGGAACAAGTAGTTATAAATCCATAAAGCAAGGTTTCCAGCAGGTAAAATAATACAGCAATATCCCAACAGCAATCCCAATGACTGGACGACACACAGCATCAGGAGCAGAACTAAAAGCTTTATTCCAGCAGTGGCCTTTTAAAGCATGCTCCCATGCAAGGGAGGGGTTTGCAATAATCAATACAGTAGCTACTCACATCACGGTAACCTCCCACACATCTCCTCCCATCAATATGACTCATAATCCCCTTAAACAGTACAGTAATTACCCACATTCCTGGATGTACCCCTAAACCTAGGGGTATCCCTTTAAGTGTTACATCCCCTGGTAGCCCCGATCTGGGTGAGCAACATATCCAAAAATCACCCAGATCGGACCAGGGGTTCTGGAAATTTATGGAAGTGAAGAAAAGACAGACCGCTCTGAATCGAATAGCCGAATCCAGTTCCATGCGATGGGGCCTTGCGGTTGGTCATTGTATAAGGGAATAAAAGACACAAATTCTGCCAGTTATAGAGATTAGAGAGGGTTCGCTTGAATCCCCTCGTTCGGTTGTTCCTTCCTACCGAACGAGGGCTAATTCGGTAGTTTAAAAGTGAATGTACCGTGCGTATGGAGGTCTCAGCGGTGTTCTCCTAGCCGAGTGTCCGTTTTGAGTTCCAGACACTCGACGGCAAAACACTGCCATTCGGGAGTTTAAAATGGCCGCCGCCACGTGTTCGTTTCCCGAATGGCGGCCACCCCGAGAACAAAGACCTCCTGCACAGCTTGCCAATTACCCGTTCGCAACTTTGTTGCAATTGGTAATTGGAGGCACACTTCGGAGGTCTGGTTGTTCGGTAGTTTCATTCTCCTAATTGCTGAAATGATTATACCGAACAACCAGACGAATACAGTCTATTTTACACATACAATATTACAATTCACACGAATACACCAAACACATGAATTTTCTAGGACAGCCCTGTGTCCTCCGCTACATGAAGTTTACAGGTTCCATATAAGGAATAAAACAATAGACCTTAACATATTCATGTTATATCCACTTCCAAACAAAATTGTTTTACTATCTTAAACAATTGTAAAAAGAAAAGTCTCCTTAGTGAAATCTAAAAACATTTCCAAGTCTTGAATATGCGATAGTAGTCTATTTGAGTCTTTATTCCTTGAACATATCACATGCATGCTTTGTTTACAAGAGTATTAAATAAATAATGAAACCCATACAAGTTTCCTGTTATTTGGAACTTATCTGCAGTAATAACATCTAATGCTATCTCTCTGTTAGTTGCTTCAGTAACTAAGGAAATATTTGACAAAGGTAAGGATGGACTACAATGATGGTGGAAACAGAGTGTTAGAATTGCATTCCATGTGATTCCAAAGCGGCAGCCATAAACAACTCTCATTCTCCTAATTATCAAGAGTAATAGGAGATCTCAAAGACACCGTA
The DNA here is from genome assembly GCA_933207985.1 of Pelobates cultripes. NCBI lineage: Eukaryota > Metazoa > Chordata > Amphibia > Anura > Pelobatidae > Pelobates > Pelobates cultripes. The sequence goes on along the minus strand of OW240918.1, from coordinate 49,412,288 downwards.
AAATCCTTTAATCTTCTAATGGGTCGCTACATGAAGAGAATTATAAAAGATAGCGACTATGCGGTGTTTAGAATAGATATGTGTCATTTGAATTATTTGTCCAATGTATACCAACTATGCATTGCCTGTTCAGTGCCCTTTTTAACTTTGATAATGATTTGATCCATTCGCAAATGTGAAAATTTATTTATTTATGGAAAAGAAAATGCTCTCATGACCAGTGTCCAGGGAAGTTAAAGGGACAAACTAGGCAGTGCACCTGACCGGCGGCACTCTGCGCTTCCTGAATCTTACATTTCAGAACCCGGATGTCACCTGGGGGGAGTGGAAACTGCTGCTGGATGCAATTTTGATGTTCAAACCGTTTGAGATTGGTTTACCCCTTGAGGTAAGAGTTCCCATATGGGCCTCCTAGCACCATAACAACTTAATTTAGATGAATTTGTTTTGGTGCCTGAAGTGTCCCTTTAATCGTATTCCACATCTCTATCCATTTCTTCTTCTCTGAGTAGAAAGCTCTCATTCTTTCTCTCGGCGCTGAATGTGATAGTATACCTGAAGTATTGATGGCACTCAGTACAGTTCGGAAGCTACAATGCCTCCATCAGACAAGTTAGCATATGTTATCTATGTATAGCAGCACAGTTGCTAGCAATTTATAGATTAGATTTTACATTCTCTTGATGTTTCTTGTGATCAATCTCAAAATACTTCTACCGTGGCTGCAGCTTTAAAGTGTGCATGTCATGGTGCACACAACTTGATCTTTAATTAAAGTACACCCAGGTGGCATGTTTTAATGCTTGCTATGGGAGAATAGGACTCCGTGATGCAGGTGCGCTGACAGTCCAGTCAGCAAGTCCGCTTCATTAGTGAGGGTTGCCCTACTGGCCACCAAGGGAGGTGTAACCCGATTGAGGCAGTAAATTATTGGTATACCAAATAATATGCAAGGACACACTGAGGTTGCAGCTCTGGAGAGAGGGGCAGCAGGTAAGTACTAATAAAATCGCTCCCAGTGGTTGGGCAAAATATTGGAGAAATGCTGTGGCTGACAGTATTGATTCTGGTGCCAGCAGTGGTTTTGCATCCCTTTGTAGAGAGTCAAAGCATTTGTTAGTGACTTGAACACTTTCCTTTGGTCTGCATCTCTCTGTTGTCGGTAGTGGAGGGGGGAGTGTCACCCGTTGGACCCCAGATTAGACGTCAAGTCATAACAAATTGGTTTGACTCCTAGCAATGTTAGGGTGCCTGGGCATGGGAGGTGGAGAGCACCTGCAAGTTGTAGTAATTGTGGTGCTTGGAGTGTTTCTTTGAAAATCTGTATTTTAAGGGTGTCACACCTACCTCTTTTTCTGCCTGTTACCAACAGACAAATGCAGACATAGAGTAAGTGAAAAATCACTACAACAAGGAATTAGGTTGACTTTGGGCAGAGGTTCCCCTTCTCTCTCAACTTGTCTCCATCTCCCAGCAAGGCAGTCTACCTCAGGAAAGTACTGATGAGTAGAAATGGCCTGAAATATTGTCTAGGTGTACTTGATGTGCTCACTCTTTTGGGGGGCTTTTCTCCGAGTCTTCCAAAAGTGACACACTAGATAAACGACCCACGACAACAAGATCAATAAGGAGAATTGGAAATGTCATGCCACACCCTGGCAGCTGGTAGTTATCATGTCACACTTCATTTTTCCAGCCCTGTGTTTAAGAGCTTTTCTGGGGAGCTCCCACCCTACCTGAGCAGAATGCTGTTCCCACCTCCTATAACCTCTGATCCAGTACCAGCACTTTATTTAGCATACCTCAATACAAAAAGAAAGTAGCTCAATCCTCATTTTCCTACCGAGCACAGCAATTATGGAATAACCTCAGGGACACAGTCAAATCTTCAATCAATCTAAAATCCTTTAAGAGACCTATGGCAATATACCTCAATACAGAATGCACCTGTCATGGTTGATATTGTATTTTTTGTAATATTGTATCCTTTATTTTTATTTTGCAAATATCTTTTTATTAAATATTCACTATAGCATAATAAAACATGTTAAACAGTGAGACTCACAGGTTTCAGAAAAGGAGACGAGAGAGGGAAAGGAAGGGGAGGGGGGTAATGCTAACTTTTAATATCAACTGTAAAAAGCTAAGGAACCTTGACAATTTTAAAAGCAACCAAGTAAATAACTATAAATCCTCGTTGGCAAGTGAACTAATTTCTTCATGGAAAGCACCTGTTAGTTAGATGGGTACAGTTTAATAGATTAATGTTTGTCTTTTGTGTATTTTTTTCAAAAATCCCAGTGAAGTCACAAATATTTTTTCTTTTCTTGTTATTTAATGTGGGAATGTCCACTGTATAAGGCATGCATTCTCACCTATTACGAGAAAATTGAATTGTGTGGGTTAATATTTTTCTCTCTTGAACTACCTTAAAATAAGGTCATTTGAATAATAGTTGCACTTTCCGAGTGAGTAAGTCAGTTCTGTGTTTTATAGTCAACTCTTCAACGTCTAGTTTTTAAGCCTGAACTAGTTGTCTTGTGTTCTATGCTACATAGGAGCCTTGCTTTTTATTGCATTATTATTTGAAGATCGGATGATCGTTCTGCTGAGATTTACGGTAGAATGTTTTTGGTCCATGACTGATGCTTCTAATGTCAGGTATCTTTGCTGTTTGGCATCCTTTTGAATTTTGAAGATTCTAAGCCGTTGAAAAGACTTTGTATCGTGTCTGTTTATAACTTAGCTCTCGTCATCTTTAAATATAAACTCAAAGGGGCAATTACTAAAGTGAGGATTGGTGAGCATTCATTCAGGTGAATAAAGTCAGTGTAGTCAAATGGGAAGCATAATTGATTTGGTAAATTTTTTCCAGTGCGACTATTTTAGCCTTGATTTTTAAAATTCACTTAGCATTCCCTGTATAATACCTTGAGAGTAAATAAGATATTTTAAGAATAGTTTTGGAAACCAATGTTAATGCTATTTTATAGTAATAATGTAACATGCTATATGCTTAATTTACCTGAAATATCCTAACGGTGGCAATAGAATGTTATTACTTTATGCTATGTATATTATGTGTATTATAGTATATAGTAACATATGTTGATCAGTTTGGTAACTAATTAATCGGAAACCCACACAGCTGTTTTTATGTATGTACTATATGGTATTTTGCAGCATTCCCTATCAGACCTATATTAAATGTATTGTTGTAGAAGCATAGAATGTGACAGCATATAAAAGTCTAGGATAGCCTTATGCCTATCCCACGCATGCTTAAACTCCTTCCCTGTTTTAAACTCTACCACTTCAGCTGGAAGGCTATTCCATGCGTCCACTACCCTCTCAGTAAAGTAATACTTACTGAAATTGTTTTTAAACCTTTGCTTCTCTAATTTAAGACTATGTCCTCTTATTGTGGTAGTTTGTCTTCTTTTAAATATAGTGTCGCCTCCTTTTACTGTGTTGATTCCCTTTATATATTTAAATGTTTCTATCATATTCCCCCCTTATGATTTAAGGATTACCAATTTAGTTTGGTTGGACCTTTAGATGGCTTTGAATTTAAGAAAGTATTGAAGTATGAATGAATATTTACAGGAAAGGAATGAAATCAATACAATATTTATGCACTAAATTTCAAATTTTGGCAAACTGAACAATGAAATAAAGTTTATGCAATGATAGGCAAGCTAAAAAATCAAGCTGAATTGGGCAGTTTTTCCAAATTTTCTTTTGTTTCACCGATTCTGCAATCCACCTATTCAGGCTTTAGTGAATACATTCCCTATAAGTGTTGGATGCACAGCTAGCTCTGTAAATATTCTAGATTTCTTTATCATAGGTTGGTTCTATGTAATGTGTTTGTTTAAAGTAACCTCCATGGAACTGATAACAAATCGAATCAGTTAGATCACAAAAAAAGTGTTTGTGTGTGTGTGTGTGTGTGTGTGTGTGTATATTTAAATAAATTAAATGATCGTTCTGTCTGAGTGGCTTCTATTTGGGTATATTCTGGATATACATTACATTGAATTCTGGAAACACATCAAGGGTACACTCCACCGCAATAGGTAATCCATGCATATATTCACTAGCAATTTTGCCAGCACAATGTATTCATAAAATGTGCTGAATTTGCGTGACAGGTGCCAAATCCAGTATGTGATGGTCCAGTAAAAGTGGGCTGGATCCGGCTTTAAGTTAATATTTCATTAACATCATTATAAATGTAAAATAGATGCTGGTCTTTTTAAAAACCAAACTGAAATTTTTTCAATTAAATAACTGCTTAACACAACCCAAGATAGAAAGAGCTCTGTAGGTTTCCCCAACTTAACATTTTTACTGTAAATATTATTTTCTACAACCTTCACGTTTGACACTCAACGTTAGAACTAATGCTTTTGTTTTAGCAGATTATCTATTACAGTCTAAAGATCTATGTAATAATATAATCTGATTCTGTAGATAAAGCATAGGACACGTGGAAGCACACACAGCATTCTTAATAATATGAGAACAGCAGGGCAGAGTTCAAACAGTTATTCAAAGTTAAAGGGATGTTCTGGGCACCATAACTACTTTGTTTCAATCACTGGGTCCCCTGTGCTCACAATTTCACTGCTGCTTGAGCAAATGCGTCTACATTTGCAAGTGGGTCCAGAGTGTAAGTCGGACTGGCGACTGGGGGACTCCTGTGTCAGGGACTCCAAGCATCATAGCCAATTCTATGACATGAAGTGGTTAGAGAGGAGACACTGAAGGGGGAAGCTAATTACGTTTTGTTAACACATTGGGCACACTGACAGTAGATGCCATTTGTGCACAGGATTTGTATAAGTCATGTGTGCCGGGGATTACCTATCTCCCTGCTCAAAATTGCAAATATCTCGGTATGTGCCATGTTTCAAGGAGAAACGCTGCACATACAGACTCCTACCTTTATGACCACTTCTAATAACCTTTTAATAGATGAACTAGTTTAAAATCAAACTTCTATATGACAAGGTATACTTTGGGGAAAGTTTGTTCTGGGTACATCATTTCTAAAAATTAAATATGTTTAAACAATTCTCCCAGAATGCGTTGTTGGCTATGCAAATGAGCACAGACAGGCATCATGTCTGTTCAGGCTTAATACCGGGTTTCTGCAGGCACCCTTGGCAATGGGGCGCTGTTTGAAACACAACTTTTTAAACCGAATCAGGGCTTGTGATCCAAACGGACCAAGGTCCAAAAACAACCATACTGCAGAAATGCAGGATAGATTCTAAAACCCGATAGAAGTAAATTTAGAATTTACGTCTATCAGTGGAGAAAGACAGCTGTATCATGTTTTAATCCTTAGATGGACTATGAATTGTTGTGTACTGTACTGTTAATAATTTGCGTTCTTTTTTTCTTTTATTTATTTTTGTACAGATGCCTTCAAGGACCTTACTTGCCCCTCAGAGCCTATACATCAGTAACTTCAAAACACCTGCTAATCCTGGGATGAATACACAGCTGTCTTTTTCTAACAAAGACCTCCTGCTCATTGAAGAGGAGTTGGGCCCCCAAGAAGTTGAAGAGATACTTTTTTTGTGCATGGATTTTGCTCTGCACTCATCTGTACGAGAACTTTTAAGTGACCTAAATGAGAGGTCTATGCTTCTACCTAGTGGGTTAGCTGAATTGTTATCCGTCATAAAAAGGTTTGATTTACTGAAAAGGTACCTGAATCTGTCAAGCGCAGGCGTTAAAATCTTGCTGGCGTCAAATTCCAGGATTCTTTCAGAATACAGGTAAGTGTGTGTGGCTAATTAGAATTCTTCTCGATATTTTTCTTGATACATGATCAAAGATCAAAAAAGCAAGTTATTCTGACATAACTGATTCATTTTGAGAGTGTTTGAGAAATACTTCAAGTAGCAATCTTTACAAGGGCTAGTCCCTTTTATTTGACTCGGTATTTCTACATGTTCTGTCACCTGGCAGTAGCTAGAAAAGGGACTTCTCTGCAAATGAAACCATGATTAAAACATTGAATACACATATAATGTGTTAACCTCTTTTTCATGTGCTGATCCATTTTCTTTTCAATGTATATTAACAAATTCACCATTTAACATCACAGTCCAGGCCAAGCCAATGCCAGGCAGAACACACATTGCATTAGAAACAGGAGTAATGGTAGCATCAGGGATATTTCTCAATGGGTTTTGAAAAGTGATGGTAAAATGTCATTATTTATTTTGACATTCTTTATTTTTGGTGCAATTCACAGGTATATCACATGGGTGCAAAGTAAAAAGGCATGTTAGATCGATGAATAGACTGGCACGTGGTTATATATAGCATGAGGGGGGTAATCAGATAGATATTAATAATCTGTGTCTTGGTCAAACTGAGTAAATCTTTTGACAGAACATAGCTATGCAAACTATACTGCTTGGGCTGCTCGCCCTTTCGATAGAATATATCATAGAAAAATAGCCTAAAACGAAAAAGATGTATGGCTGCTTCCAACACTGTGATACGTGCTTAAGTGGGTGCACTGTACTTTACGTCCATATTGTGTCATTAAGCGTAAGACAAGCTTCTGAAGCTGTTATCGCCGATATTGAGGCTCATCCAGGGCTTGTCTGCTTTCTGTTTTTTGGTCTTTCAACCCATTTTGTGTTTTCCACCCGTCTCATGCACAGCCAGTTGCCCAGATTACGGTTAGTCGCTTTTGTTTTCGGGTAAATAGATACAGGCTTTCAGAGCTCTGAAAATGTCATTATTTTAATCATATTTACCAGACTTGAGCATTAATACTTTTTAGCTGGTACAAACTAATAAGATTCTTTTTATCTACGGTAAATTGTCCAAACAAATCGATCCATCCAGGATTCATCTGTTGAGTTTTCTTTAATGAATAAGACTACAAGGTAAATCCTGGATGGACTGATTTGTTCAGTCATAGATTAAAAGATATATTCTTCTGAAATAATTTTCCAGTTGAAAAGCACAGTTAATACAAATGAAAAGATTTGGGACATTTAACCCCTTAAAGACACAGCTTCAGAAGCTTGTCTTATGCTTAAAGGATCACTATAGTGCCAGGAAAACATACTTGTTTTCTTGGCACTATAGTGCCCCCACCCTCAGGGACCCCCTCCCGCCGGGCTCTGGGGAGAGGAAGGGGTTAAATTCTTACCTTTCTCCAGCGCCGGGCGGGGAGCTTTCCTCCTCCTCTCCTTCTTCCTAGTGACGTCATCGGCTGAATGCGCATGCGCGGCAGGAGCCGCGCGCGCATTCAGCCTGTCTCATAGGAAAGCATTTACAATGCTTTCCTATGGACGCTGGCGTCTTCTCACTGTGATTTTCACAGTGAAAAGCACGCAAGCGCCTCTAGCAGCTGTTAATGAGACAGCCACTAGAGGCTTTAGAGGCTGGATTAACCCTCAGTGTAAACATAGCAGTTTCTCTGAAACTGCTATGTTTATAAAAAAAAAAAAAGGGTTAATCCTAGTTGGACCAGGCACCCAGACCACTTCATTAAGCTGAAGTGGTCTGGGTGCCTATAGTGGTCATTTTAATGACACAAGCAATTTTTGAATTTTTTTGCTGTTTGTGTTCAACTGCAATTTGCATCTCTCTCGTTTATTGCACCGCCACGTATTATATGCTGTTTTTTAAAGGACACAAAGGGCTTTAATTTAATGTAACATCTATATATCCCCCAACACCCAGGTCGTCGACCGTAATAGGCCGCAAGCTGTAGCACTGTGTGCTGCCATCGGGTCACCCAGATTCAAGCTTAGGGAGTAGTTTAGGGTGACCTTCTGGTTGCCTAGGGTCGGTTTTCTCCAGGTTTGCCTTAGTTTTTCAGGCAGTTTAGTTTAGTGTAGCAGGAGCTTGTGACAAATGCGTCTAGCCATCTTGGCTGTCAGGCCCCGCCCCAAACTTTATTTTTTTAACAGGGAAGCAGATCACTGATTCGTCTCCCTGCACTTCACACAGAACCCGGAAGTGCAGGGAGGCGGAAGGTAAGTAAGTATAGCCTGTCAGAGCGAGCACCGCTGCAGGGGCAGCCCGATCGGGTGCTCCCGGTTTGCTTCTAATACAGAGGCAGACCGGAGCACCGTTAACCCCGCAATCGCCACAATTGCGGCGATCTGGGGTTAATTTTAACGCGACAAGGTGCGTCACCCGTCGTTAAGGGTCTCCCCTGGATGACGGACCTCGTCCATCACCCGTCCTGAAGGGGTTAATAAATAGCGCCAAACGCTTGTCAAGCTTTAGATGTGAAAAGTGGCAGTGAACCCTTCCTCAACAAAATCCGCAGCAACGAGGAGATCCACGGATTGCAAATAGGCCAAACGCACCACAAAGTGTTGGCCTATGCGGACGATCTTCTTTTCCTAGTCCAAGAACCCACCAGATCACTACAGGAAATCAAACAGGAATTTGAGACCTATGGCAGGATATCCAACATGCGCATCAACGACACCAAATCGGAAATTCTAGGCCTAACAATCCGATACCCGCAACAACTCGAACTTCGGCAACGCTTTCCATACCGATGGTGCACGACCAAGATGAGATACCTGGGGATATGGCTCACGCAAGACACAACGGACCTCTACTCTCACAATTACCTACCGCTTCTGCGAACAGCACAGGCCGAACTCCAAGCATGGAGTACAACATACATCTCTTGGCTGGGACGTATAAACGCGGTAAAAATGACCCTGCTACCCAGGTTCCTATTTATCTTCCAAACGGTACCCATAGAGGCGCCAAAGTCATTCTTCACCACCGCCCAAGCCATAATCCGTAATTTCATTTGGAAAGGGAAGCCCCCCCGAATCGCCCACACTCAGCTAACCCTCCCCAAACTCAAAGGGGGCCTGGCTCTCCCAGACCTGCGGAAATACCACCTAGCGACACACCTCACTCGAATAATCAACTGGTCAGTAAAGACCAGGGACAAACCCTGGGTACACCTGGAGGCAGATGCCACCAAATGCGACCTCACGACCCTCCCATGGATCATGAAAGAAGCCACCAAACAACTACCGCACGCCAACCCATTCGTGAAAGCCACCCTACGCATCTGGCACCAGACTGGCCCCAAACACTATCTTACGACCAACCCCGGCCCGCTACTTCCCTTAAAAGGCAACCCGGACTTCCCGGCGGGCGGCATGGGCCCAAATGCGCGCCCAGTAACCGGCAACACGACTCTCCGAATGGTGGATATCATTTCACCCCCATTCACAATCAGGCCGCTAGAGGCCATCTTCCCGGACCAGAGACACACATTCGCTCACAAGCTGGCGAGGGAACAAATGTCCCACTATGCACACTCCATCCCCCAGCGCCCATACTTGACAAGAGATTGCACAGAGTTTGAGACCCTGTGCAGACAGGACAAAGCCCCACCGAGAGCAATCTCCCTGATATACAAATTCCTAGTAACGAACAGATATCTCTTGGCCCCCCCATGCATCAGACGATGGGAAGAGGATCTAGAAGAAGAACTCAACGACGCGGACTGGGACAAAATCATCTGGCACGTTCAAAAGACCCCGAGCTCAGCTAGACATCAGGAAAACTCATACAAAATCCTCACCAGGTGGTATATCACCCCCACCACCCTCCATGCACGCCACAACTCAATACCGGCCACGTGCTGGCGATGCGGAGAGGAGGACGGAAAATTCCTCCACATCTGGTGGGGCTGCACCCTCATCCAGCCGTTCTGGGAAGCGATACGACAAGTCATCCACACAGTGACGGATGACATCCCACCCATGTCACCAGCCTTCTTCCTACTACACCACACGACAATGCCCACTCCGACGTATAAAAAATCAGTGGTGCCACGCCTGCTCAATGCGGCGAAAACGACTATCCCCATATACTGGAAACAATCATGTGCCCCCCCACTCAGACACTGGGTGGAGGAGGTGGAAGACATAAGAAAATTCGAGGACCTGAAAGCTACCACGGCAGCGGCGAAAGAAAAGCAAATGACTAGATGGCTCCACTGGATAAGACACATTGCCACAGATGAATTCCTACAATACCTGAACCCACCTTGAAACCTGGGATACGCAACCACGAGGCATCCGGGGGCCTGCACCTGGGGCGACATGAAGGCGGGTCACCCTCAACCACACCCCTCCCACCCCCCCCTAGCGGGTTCCGACCTCGCACCACTCACCCACTGACAGGAGGCAACTAGAACCATACTGCGGACCGGACCCCGTAGGGCCACAGCCCCCAGGGCAACAGGCAGTTACCCACGGACCTGCCTCATCCGAGACTCAGACCCACCCCCCACCACCGCATGAAGACATGACTCCACGACCACACACTACCACAGAGGAGGGGGCACCACTGCACCCTACGACCAGCCCACACGAGCCATATACCTCCACAGGCAACCCAAACGCAAATGCAGGCGACAATAAGCACCAGAAGGCAGCGATCCGAGACACAGCCCACAAGGAGCATAATCACACGTACACATACATACACGGGTTTCGCAGCCATCAGAGACATAGGTTAGACAACAACTGCCTCCCTAAACCACCAACACAAAACACAAACAACGCAGCCACAAAGGGCCTCGGGCACCATAACGACCACCCGGACAACCTAAAACAATGACGACAATCACCACCTAGGCGCACGGTTCACGCCCCATGCACAGAGACAAAACACAAACAACGCACCATCTACAGACACACAAGCTGAATTCCCACCAAAGCCCCCAAGGGAAATGGGAAATCACGCCCCAAGACTAGCCTTAGACCTTCACACCATCACCACCATACCTCTCTGGTAACGACTCCGTTTACCTGTCTACCCTTAGCAACACACAGCTAGATGACAAACAACAAGACAAATGTAAAAATAATCTAAGCCCACAACCTGAACGAAGTCATGTGGATTCCTAGAGCTAGTATCTGTTGCAAACCCTAGTTCCTAATGTACCTGCACGTTTTATCTGTAACGCCTCTGCGCAGGCAACCATGAGCTTCCCATGAAACATGAATGACTACCTGCTTGTATCTGCAATGCCAATTACAAAAGAAGCATTTAAAACAAACCCGCTTTGCGCAGGCAACCGAAGGAATACTGTGTTATATTAATGTTGCAGCCCCTGCGTGGGCAATCAATTGCCTTGTTATAAATCAGTTTGATGCCTAAATTCCTAATATGCTTAAAAATAAAAATATTCAAAACAAAAGTTGCAGTGAATCTTTAATCAATCTCCCATTTTGATTCTGGTTTTCTGGCTCTCTACTCTCTCTGTGTGCTGACTTCGAAGTGAGTTTTTGCATGTAGTATTATTTTCTCAGACTCACAAACACATACGTGTAAAATAAATAGCATAAATAAACATAACATTAAAAGTCCTGGAAAGAAAAGATTTGTTAAATCAATCCATCCCTATGGGGAGCATTAACGTAGGTGCTGCACACTGTGCAGGAAACACCTCTAGAGGCCGTCTTAGTGACTGCCACAAGGTGTTACTAGGCAGCAATGTAAACAGTGCCATTTGTCTGAAAAGAATTGCGTTTTTGACATTTAAAAATCCTGGCTCATAACTTTTTTAGCTGGCTCCTAGAATCCATGAACATTTGTCAAGTCCTGATGTAATGTACACTGAATGTCAGAATCTAATCTGTTTTCGTTGTGAACAAGTTATAAAGTTGGTTTGATTTAAATAGTGAGGGAGAAAAACCACTTGTGCGAAAGTTTCACTTGTCAAAAAGTAAATCCTTAGAATACATTCATTTAGTACAACAGGAAACAAGTTGCAGCTCTGTTGCTTAGACTACAACTTCTTTACCCTTTATGCTGATATTACCAGTTCTGTGGTCAAAACACTAAGATTGGGAGCTTTTCCATTATCTATAAACATCATCTGATGTGTGTAGTAGGGGAAATTATACCGTCATGGAGTTTTGAAAATACTTAGAAAACCCACAGACCATACATGTCTAAGACAGAGGCTCACTCACGCATGCCCATATGAAGCATGTCGGTTGTTAGCAATCACTGTGCAGACTCATGGTGAGGAGTTAAAGTGACAGCGGTGACACTTGTCAGATCCTGACTATGTACTTAAACAACCTGATGGCTGCCTGCCACCTTCTCTGGCATCAGGTGAATTTTCATTAGAGACTAACATTTTTCTTCCAATAATCATCTGTGTCCTTGTGCCAATTTCATTTTGGAAAAACTTTCCATGAAGTTTGATAGGTTTTTTGTTGTTGTGTTTTTTTCAATATTGAAATTTGTACATGGAGTGGATCAGTAAAAGGAGAGTTTGTATTGCAAAATCTGGAATTAGAGGTATAATTTATATTTTACATAATATATAGACAGGGCTGGTGCAAAGATTTATGCCGCCCTAGGTAAACACAAATTAGCTTCCCCCCCCCATATGTTCTGCTCACCGTGTGACTTCACAATGCCCCACCCATATGCTCTGCCATATGGCCAACGCCAGTTCTGCACAAAGTGTCTTTTATCTGAAAAGGCAGAGTGTTTAGATTAAAAAACCTACAGGCACAGGCTATAGACACCAGAACCACCACATTAAGCGGTGAGCTGGTGACTATGTATTATGAGGTAAATTAGAGATTGGTGTCACTAATAATATACTAGATTACCACCAGATGAGGACAAGAGGATGATGATGGGCTTAGGCTGCAGTCTGGCTCCACAGGTCTGGTGTAGAAGAGGCTCTCTGGAGACTGTTTGTACTAGTGCTCACAGCAATCAACGAACAGGAAGCAGCTCCATTTCTGGGGCCCCTTACACAGCTCAAGGTCTGGGCGCCCAGGGCCTGACCGTGAGTATGCCTACAAGGCCCGCTCATAAGTCCATCTACATGGCCCATGAGTTCGCTCACTGGGAGTGGAGTGTATGTGTGTCGGGGCTGTGTTATGTGTTATTGTACAGGATGTAATGTGTGTGTGTGTGTTCTTATGGAATGTAGTGTATAGGGATACCAATTTGTGTAAGGGATGTAGTGTGTGTGTGTGTGTGTGTTTCTGGGGGTGTGTGTGTGTGTGTGTAAGGAATGCAAGGTGTGGTTCTTTGTATGTAATTTAATGCAGTGTGTCTGCAAGGGGTGCATTGAGTGTGTGTAAGAGATGCATTTTGTTTCTTTGTGTGTAAGAGAAGCAGTGTGTGTGTGCGTAAGGGATGCATTGTATGTTTCTGTGTGTGTGTGTGTTTGTGGGGGGATGCATTGTGTGTTTCTGTGTATGTGTAAGGATTCATTGTGTATGTGTGTAGTGTAAAAGAGAGGGTTTGTGGGTTAGGATAGCGGCTGAGAGGGGAGGAGCTTTTTTTTTTTTTATAGTGATCTCCCCTCCTGTCCCTTAGTGCTCTTCCCTCTCCCCCAACCCCTTAGTGGCCCTCCCTCTCCCCACCCCTTAGTGGTCCTCTCTCCCCCCACTCCCAAACCCCTTGGTGGTTCTCTCACTCCTACCCCCCCCTTAGTGGTCCTCCCTCTCGCCCTCTCTTGGTGGTCCTACTCCCCCAACCCCTAAGTGGTCCTCCCTCGTGGTCTCCCTCTTCTCCCCTCTTACTGGTCCTCCCTCTCCCCCAACCCCTTAGTGGTCCTCCCTCTCCCCCTCTCTAGTGGTCCTCTTAAGTCCCTTCTCCCCCTCCCTTAGTGGTCCTCTCCCCCCACCCCACCTTAGTGCTCCTCCCTCCCCCTTGTGTCTTGGGTGAAAAATCAACGTGTTGAGTGTCTTGGCTGCAGATCTATATGTGTAGCAGGACAGTTCAGTGGCCATGTTTGTTTGTGGCAGCATGGATCTATATTTTTATATGGATCTGTGTGTACGTGTTTGTGTGTATGTGTGTAGACAGAGGATGGGGTTTTGCTAGGGGCTTAAGTCAACTTGCGGGAGAGTTCATACAATTTGCACCTAGGCTGAAGCCCCTTTCTGTCTGACACTTGGCTATGCCCTTGACACGCACCTTTTTATAGAACGATACAGCAAACATTTCCAGTTGGGTCTAGAAATGAAATGGTTAAGTGCCACCACTTGCTGATGGCATCTATTACCAATGTGATCTGTTTAACAGACCTAACCTATAAAATACTCTGTATATATGAGCTTTTATACTGACACATATTACAGTGTATGGAAATCTGGTACATTGCGGTTTCCTGTAAGTGTTCCATTTTACTTTTTTGTGGCTGCTCTTTCTGGTGGGCACAAGTTTAAACACAATAATGTGCACACGATTGCTAAATGTCATCGCTAGCTGCTGCTTATTGTTTTGGTTCTGCAGTGTCTGCCTACTGTTTATGTAACCACTTTGTGAACTATTGTAGAGCAAAAAAATAATAAAATAAGTTATGATATACAGTCCTGCCCTCCCATTTGCTGCCATTTTAATGTGGTGAATAACTACTTCAACATATTGAATGCTCACTTTCCCAGCTCTGTGCCTGGCCAAAAGTGCTAGCCAAGGGAGAGTGATGGAAATTCTAAAAGCATAGGGATTACAAATTACTGTTTTTCTAGAAGAAAGTTAAGTAAAATACAACTTTTCCTCTTATTTTGAGCAAATTATGTTATATGCATTCATAACAAATGCTATTTTAACATCCTATTCTGGAATGTAACAAACCACCAAATTAAAAGGGAAACTATAGCCACCAAAGTCATTTAATCTTAAATGAGTAATTTTGGTGCATAGATGCTGCCCCTCCAGCCTTGCAAATGAAAACTATACTGTAGTCCCTTCTGGTGGCCATATAGTGACATGTAATTTGTTTTGTGTCACGTTCTGACAGTATTTGACTATTTTGGTGTCAGTCAGTTGCGTGGGAAGATGGAATACATTACTGACTGTGACTTTTCACCAATAATCTGCTAGAGCAGGAGTTGGCAACCTATGGCACACAAGGTACCCTTACACGGTAAGCGAGGCTGCTAGTCTGGCTGTAGCGGTCATAAGAGAGATTACTTTGGGACCGATTGCCCATGCTGCACACGGATGTGGCGGCATATTGCTGCACCGCTTCCTTCGAATCATCATTGATTCTTTGGCTATCTTTCAGTGCTGACCGAGCAGTTGGCATTGGCATTAATTGAAGCAGGCAGAGAGAGGTAGTCATCCATTTTACTCAAGCAGCATTGCAATGCTCAAAGGAAGTGATATCAGATTGCTTCCTCCCAGCACTCATAAGAGGAATCTGCACATGAGGGATGGAGGGGTGGCGGAGGGCACAATAACGTTAGGAATACAAAACTGTATTCCTAATACTATAGTGTTCCTTTAAGCTGCAGTGATTCTGGCGCTTGTAGTGTTCCTTTTAATGTTTGTTTTCACGAGACGCTTTGTTTGTGTTTAACTTCATACTGAAGATTTACCAGGCAATATCATAATCCAGTTTAGATAAGGAAAAGCCAGATCAAGCATTGCAAATAAAAGAGGAGAAATAGAAACCTTGTTCAATTCTACTCTTCTCCTTGTGCTTTCTCTATGCTGACTGCCAGGTGCAAAAGACAGAATTTATAACCATGATTGACTGGGTGAAGATTGAGGCACTCAGCTGCAGGATAAAGAGGTGTGGAATTCTACATTTAACTTGATTTTTTTTACACATCGAACCAGTGGAGACTTGTTCATAGGGGCAGACAAGGCAGCACCCCACTAGTTTTACTTACAATAAAAAAATTTTTTTTTAATATAAACTATATAATTAATTTTTTCTGTTTGGGTAATTAACTGTTTTCTGTAAATGTACACATTGGATATGTACCTGTGCAGTTAAATGTGTTCTGTCCCTTTAAATATTAGTACTGCCATTCCCATTGTTATTCTCTTCTGCTATTGCTAGTTAGAGTTTTAAAATGTCCCACAAATCTGATTAAACTATATGGGAAATGCTCTACTTCACTGTCATTGGCAGCCCCTATGGTTTCCTAATGGAGCTCATTAGGGCGCCAAATAGGCGGGACAAAAATAGCCTTTAGCAGACCGGCCAGCCTACTGGCCAGAGGGTGGATTGTCAGAACTCCACTTCCCCGGTGCAGTTAGATGCCTGGCATGTCTGACATATTCCTATTGATGATTAAAAACGTTTAGAGGCGGAGTTAATCCATGTGTCTAGTCTGGCGCCCCACCAACTTGAAATGTCACCAGCCGCCACTGCATCAAAAATAAACATTTGTTAAATACAGGGATAAGTTAACAGCATATTAAATATCCAGGGAAGTGGCAGTTCCCTTTTAATATAAATTATATATATATAATTATGTCACAGGATATTAAAGGGTTACTCCAAGCATTATAACCACTGTAACCCGCTCTAGTGGTTATTTTACCAAGGGTACCCTGGCCTGATTCTACGGTAATGGGGAAACCGATTCATAACAGTTTACCCAGCTTACTTGGGTCCCCACCGGGCTCTGAGGTTCCCAACCAGAAGTCGATCCGGTCCCCATTCGTTGGCTGAGTGTGTTAGGTGACCTCTCTCAGCCAATGAATGCACAGAATTGACTTTTGCAAGCACGGAACTTGTGGGCTAACTGGTCACACACCCTGATGCTGCTGGAGGTGAGGTATGTGCAGAGTTTCACCGTGAAACGCTACACATACAGACTTAGGGCACCATGATCACTTCAATTCACTGAAGTATTAATGGTGTGTGGAGTAACCCTTTTAATTTATGGTAAAATAAATCTATATGTATTTTGAAAGAAAATAATGCATTTATGATGCAATGTAAATAGCCATTTGTTTAGCCACGTTCTAATACTGTGATTTTAGAGTCCCTCCCGGTGCTATGTCGTTACACTTTGTCCATTTAAACAATCACATTGTGTTTTCAGGGTTCTCATGGTAGAAATTCACGAAGAGCTGGAAGAGTGTGATTTGGAGTCTCTTCTATTTTTATTGAAAAGTCAACTGAGAAATGGAGGCAAACTACCAAAAAAGGTATGTAATTTCTTTAATGTTCAAAATTAATATTCGTGATTCGTGAGGATTAAAGCAATTCTTACAATATTATCGTGTACGATTTAAATATCAGAGCAATGTTAAAAGTAAAGATAGGACACGGAGGTATAATTTGCAGAGGTTGGTGGCAAGATAAAAAAACACCCAGAATGATCATTATGCTTGTTGTGATTGGGGGAAACCAGATAACAAGTTTCTAAAGTGTCAATAATAGTCATAGGGTTAAGATATACCTTCTTTTTTTTTTAAGTTTGAAGCACAGAAATGTATTTTTCTAGTTTTCAGATTTTTAGATCCTTTGTTATTATTATTATACAGTATTTAATTCCATCTAATTGACACTTTTTGATTTGTCTCAATATTTGCTTATTTTGCAGTCCTCTAAGAGGAATATAATTCTTCCGTGAATTTTGCAGTACTGAGTTTTAAAGGGATACACTAAACACCATAATCACTACAGTGTGTTGTACTGGTTCTGGTGCCATTCCGCAGAGTTGAACAGTTTGAATGATTTGACACTCACCTAGGTCCTGAAGTCCTTCAGTTTTTTTGTGATCGCTGAAGCAGAAGTTCTCCCTCATTTGGACTTAATTTATTGAATTATGTTCAGATAGGTACAAAATTGAGATTTCCAAAATGGAATTGGAACTTCCACATTAGTGATATCATAGAAGACTGCAAGAACCCTGGACATCTAAGGGACACAGGTAAGTGTCACACCATTCCAGAATGGTTTGACTCCTCACTGTGAGGGCAACATTAGGAATTCGAGTGACATAACCAATACAACACGCTAGACTTGTTATGGTGTTTAGTGTGCCCCTTTAAGTAAATGTAGTAAATGATTGCTTCCATAGACATTCCTGTCTTTGGTCATTGAAATGGAGAAGGTGAACTTGATTGGACCAGGGAACTTGGATGTATTGGAGCACAACTTAAAAACTATCCGGAGAATGGATCTGAGAAATAAACTAATCAAAAAGAAACAGCCAGGTAAGGAACACCTCTAAAGCAGCATATTTGTATTTGAACACATGAACTACTCAAAATTCTAATTGCTTTAACGGGGCAGTCTAGGAAACATAGCAACTACAGTTTATTAATCTACAAGTGCTTTTCCCACCCCCACCCATTTTTAAAAATTATATTTATTTATTTTTGTTTAGTTTAAGGAAATTTCCCTAATTTGAAGTCTACAATTCACTTGTGGCTCGAATTTCAATTAGCTTTTCAAATGATTCACTACTGTTAGAAATATGTTCATACTGTCTCATGTACCCAAAATCCCATAGACGTTAATGGTGATTTCTATAGATAATTTAAATATCACAATTTAAAAGCTAAAATTTGTAAAGTTTTTCCAACAGTGTTGAAGCATTTGGAAAGCTTATTAAATGGAGGCCTTGGTCATGCTATCAAGTAACTAAGAACAAGGACATTTTAAATACCAAGTCCATGGTTACAAGATGATTGAAACGGTTTCTTTGAATCTCATTGTAAAGTTGATGTGTTCTTAAAGTGCAAGATGCATCAACACATAATCCAGACTCTTTTCGGAACAGGTCACTCTTGCAACCTGTAGCTGGACAAACAGCAGATTGGTTTGTGCTATCCCTTTGTCAGAGATCTGTGTAGATGACCTGATTTACTCTCTCACAGTTACAAGAATGTAACCTGTTCCCATGTGAAGCTTGACCGTATGGTAGAGCATCAAAAGAAACATATTTTTATCCCTGAAGTACCCAAAAAGTAGATGCCAGATGATCCTGAAGAACTACATCTCCCCTGATGCCTTGCTTTTATGGGTCTAAAAAAATAAATCTAGAGATCTTCCTTTTTTTCAAACCCCTGAATTAGTCAAAAAGAACATAAACATAATTTTAGGCACCGATTGGGAAAAAAAGCATCAGATAGAAACATCATTAGGGTCTCAAACCAGAGCCACAATTTGAAATCGACATAGACTGCTAACCCATTTTAAACAATGTTGCTGACAACTAACACAATGCATGAGAGTGTTTAGGCTTTCTTTATTAGTGCAGCTTTTGATTGTGTTTACATTTTGCAGATCAAGGAGCACAGAGAGGTCCCTACATCAACGCATTTAAAGCAACGCCTACACATAATAACATAACAAGTATTGAGGTAAGTCTGCATTCTAAAAGGATACACCACGTCTTTGGAACCTACGCCATTGAATAAAACATTGCTCATCACCTTTAACTTGTGTTGACCTCTTTTCTTTTCATGTGATCCTCTGTTTTCTTTTGAAAGTATAGTAAATATTTAATTATTAGAATCACAGTCCAGTTTGGTCCAGGCACAGCCAAGACACAATAATGTAGGGGAGAGAAAGGAACATTGTTTTTTTTTCCACTTCTGTCTACACTGACTGCCAAGTGCAAAGGGTAAACTTTATAACAATTGTTGACAGGGAGCCAAGATGGAGTCATTCAGTTCCAGTATAAACTAGAGATTTGAATCTCTACGTGTAATTTAACTTTTTTAGAACCCGCCAATACACATTTGTTATATTGGAGGTAAGTAATATAGGAGATAAGTAAACTTAGAGGAGCTTTCTAATACAAAATAAATGCATATATTTTAAGTGTATTTCATTTTTATTTATTTAATTAGATAGGCTTCTTTTATTATTAATATTGGGCCCCTTTTTTATCAGATGCTTCTCATACAGAAGCATTGGATACATGGCTCAAGCTCGTCAATAACTGCAATCCACCAATCAAGTGCTTCTTGCAGAGAAGCATTGAACGCATAGAGTTTCTGGCGCCCGCATACTTTACATGCTGAGGTTGAATGTCAAAATGATTCAATTAGCTGATTCAGCTCAGGGTCCCTTTCTGTCTGATAGGCATTATTATGTATAAACGTGTAAACATTTTATACTGTGCCATTTCTCAGAAACTGCACTGTTCTTGTACTCGAGGCAAGAGGGGCAGAATCAATTCCCCAAAATTATTTAGGTGAACTAATTTTTATGTGTAAACTTTCCTTTTAACATTAAAAATTTGAGGGAAGTGATAGTTCTCTTAAAAGTACACCCATGATGGAAAACAAATTACCACATTATAGTGGTAAAGGCGATTTGGGGTGGTACTGGTGTGGCTACCCTGCCTCCAAGTTATCCGATAAAATCCCACATTTTCTACCTTGTAGTAAAAAAATATAGAAATCAATCATTTACCCAGCTTTACCATAGAATGTAGGAATTTATGAGGATTATTACTTGTC
The DNA here is from genome assembly GCA_933207985.1 of Pelobates cultripes. Classification (NCBI taxonomy): domain Eukaryota; kingdom Metazoa; phylum Chordata; class Amphibia; order Anura; family Pelobatidae; genus Pelobates; species Pelobates cultripes. The sequence continues at coordinate 49,392,047 of OW240918.1, read as the reverse complement.
CTGTTTACTATAGACAGACAGTATTAAGAAAAATTCCATTTAATGGACGACTACAAGATGCCCTATGTCTAGCATACAGTAACTGGACAAATCAAAAATTGATGAGATTTTTCTTTTTTCATTTATGCAGAATACATTGAGACCAACAAGGAGTATGTATGACTTAAAAGGTAAAGTTGTTGCTACTTTGACATTGTGAGCAAGTGATGTGATCCTTCTTTCATTCATTTACCCCTCAAAAACAACATTGCTGGGGATCTACCATTTGCTCATCCTTGCAGGGTTGTGCTTGGCACTGAGCAGTGTTTGCATGTTTGAATTGAAGCGTGTTTTTGTATGAAGTATGTGTGTGTGGATGGAGGGGTGTACTTGTGTGTAGTGCTGTGCATTTTTATGTACTGTTGCCATTTGTAATCAGTGGTTTGCCTTTGAATGTAAGGGTGTATGTAGTGTTGATGTTTGAATGCAGGGGTGTATTTGTGTCTAGTGTTGGAGTTTGAATGCTGAGATATATACATATATACACTGCCACACACATACAGTTGCAAGAAAAAGTATGTGAACCCTTTGGAATGATATGGGTTTCTGCACAAATTGGTCATAAAATGTGATCTGATCATCATCTAAGTCACAACAATAGACAATCACAGTCTGCTTAAACTAATAACACACACAGAATGAAATGTTGCCATGTTTTTTTTGAATACACCATGTAAACATTCACAGTGCAGGTGGAAAAAGTATGTGAGCCCCTAGACTAATGACAGGGCAGCTGTAACCAACACCTCCAATCTCATCTCATTGATTGGACTCCAGTTGGCTGACATCTCAATCCCAATTAGCTCTTGGAGATGTCATTAGTCTAGGGGCTCACATACTTTTTCCACCTGCACTGTGAATGTTTACATGGTGTATTAAAAAAAAACATGGCAACATTTCATTGTTTGTGTGTTATTAGTTTAAGCAGACTGTGATTGTCTATTGTTGTGACTTAGATGATGATCAGATAACACTTTATGACCAATTTGTGCAGAAATCCATATCATTCCAAAGGGTTCACATACTTTTTCTTGCAACTGTACATACAGACACACATTGACACATCCGGATACACATACACACGCACTGTGGAATATGTTGGTGCTATATAAATGACAAAAATAATAAAAGAATAATACACACAGACCTTACACACACAGATGCATACACGAACAGACACATCGCAACACACAGACACATAGACTGATACAAATGCAGATACACAGGCAGAAACAATGACACTCATACAGATACAAACAATGACACACATAATGCAAGGACACACACATACCAAGGGGCACACATTGACACACAGATACACATAACATATACAAAAACACAGATAACCACAGATAACACATGCACACAGTTAAGACATACACATACACCCACACACAGATTACGCATATAAAATACACACACATATAACACATAAACTGATAACACACATATAATAGATAACACATGCACATAGTTAACACATACACATACACAGATAACTCATACACAGATAACACATGTACACATACACAGATAACACTCACACAGACATATACAGTCAAAGATTACATAACTTATTTTTAGCCACCCCCTGCTTCCAAACCTTTATTGTGCAGGAGGGTGGCTTCACTGGTGCAGTGGAAGGTTTATTTCCTCCTTTCTCCCAGCACTGCGACTTCTCACAGACCAGGGGGTCTGATCGTGCTCCTATGGACCGCGGTACCTGACCGAGCTCCTGGTCAAAGATAACGATCGTGTGGCCCAAAGTGCATGGTCCACCCGATGGGCCCCCTGTGCCGGCACGCCCTGGTGCATCTGCACCGGTGGTAGTTCCGCCACTGATTGAGTGGCAATGATGGCAGCGTATGTAAGATGTCTTTTAATGTCACAAACTACATATATGATAAGAAGTGGCAAAATAGGAACCTTTTTACCGAAACTTCCTGATACTTTGTATCTGACCACAGTTTAATGTAGTGGTGATTTAATTCATAAATGGCAGTGAATGGAGTAGGAAAACTTCAGAGGCATGATCTATACACAAAACCTGCTTCGTTAATCTAAAGTTGTTTTGGTGACTATAGTGTCCCTTTAAACATGCAACTATATTTTTAAATTGTCAAAGCTACGTGTCACTAAACCAGAAGCGATAAAATTAAGATAAACATGGTTACTTGTGTTCTTATCCTGCATTCCACTAACCTCATTAAAAGCTCTCCCTGAGCTCAACCTCCTTGTTAAACAATTATTCCAATCTGTTTAATATAGTTTTATACCTTATAAACTCACAACTCTGCTTCCTCAACATTGGTTTTATAACTTAGCATATCTATTAAAAATCAAAAATTACAAATGTTTCAGTATTATGAAAGAACAACACTTTATAAGAACTAATGCGTAACCCTTTCATTTTTGCCATCCTACAGGTAAAACACCGGTGCAAGAATCAGCAAAATTAAGTCAGGTAATCAATATCATACAAAAAAGGTCACGTCATTGTTCATTCTAAAAAAATAAAAAATTTTTTAAAAAACACACATATATAGACACATTGTCTGTAAAGTAAATAAACGTTTTGGTTTGTAGTTTTATTTTTAGCTTTTATATAGCGTCAGAATATTCTGCAGTGAATTGTATTAAACAATAAAAAATACTGTATAAATGCATGCAGCTGTTCAATGTTTTTATTCGGCTGCATTTCATTTTTTTTCCTTCTGCGTCATAGAATAGAAGGGGATTTCCAGCTTTCGGTTTGTTTACGTTTCTTCCCGAGAGGGAGGAGTGGCCCGTCCTGTCTGTAATATGAAACCACCTCCTCCTACTCACAGAAACGAAAACTTTGAATTCTGCATCGTTAACCCCATGGACTCCAAACTAGATTGAATTTTCATTGCCAAAATGCAGCAGTGGGTTCTCCAAGATATCTTACAGCACACACAACCATGTGATATGAAACATAACCAGAATTTCTATGCACCACGACACAAACAAAATACAATGTTTTGTGACACTCTCACTTTGTAGATTTGTTAAAGCCTAGGCAACCTTCGGCACTCCAGCTGTTGTGGACTACATTTTCCCCTGATGCTTTGCCAGCATTATGGCTTTAAGAGCATTATGGGAGATGTAGTCCACATCTGGAGTGCCAAAAATTGCCTGCTGCGTGTGAATTGGTAATTTTATATATTATATTTTTTTTTAAACTTTAATTACCGATTGGTTACTGCAATAAAACGTGTGTTTGTCTTTGTAATGTCCTGAAATATATTATAAAACATTATCCTGTTCTGCTTGTTGGCATAACTATATTAAAGAAAATAACATAATTGTGTACTTTCTTGTAGGCGGCAGAGATTGATGAAAGGTACGAAGTGCGCCATGATTTCAAACGATACTGTTTGATTATTGACTGCGTAGGAAATGATGCAAGTAAGTTATGCTGATTTACTAGAAAATATATCTTGGTCACAGAAATGTATTAATGCCACCTCTGTATTAATTTGTATAAAGACTCTCTCACATGTTTCAAAACAAATTAAGTTAACTTAACACATAATGGTAATCTGTCTAGACTCTAAAGCCAAGTATTTCCTACAGGAAATTGTAGAGGACCGTCATGTAGCAAGAGCTATGTAGAAATAAATGTGAGTTCACAGCAGGATTTTGGTGCCATTCAGGATTCACCCTGTTGGGACTGCACCATGTAAAGTAAACTGGACTGTGCAGCCAGTACTGCTCATTGAGATATTGTATTTTAGAGGTACCATACCTCTTGCATGCTTGTTCTTAAATAATGCATTCTGGGTAATATCATGGTGCCATATTGACAAACATTAACCGCGTGCTGTCAAAAATCTGTTAACCGTTTTTGGCCTAGTTTTACCCTATCACTGATGAGCATAGAACATACCTATTCTATTTGTCTTTCTGCAGGTCAGCTGGAGCACACATTTAATAACATTGGTTTCGAAGTGGAAAAACATATGTATGTGACCGCAAAAGAGCTGGAAAATATTCTCCAACAAGCGTCAATGAACAAACAGCTTCAAAAGTGTGATATGTTTATATGCTTCATAATCAGCCGTGGAAATTCAGATTCACTATTTGGAATTAATCAAGAATCACCTGAATTTTCTCTTGACAAAGTTAATACCTATTTCACAGGACAGGCATGTCAATATTTGATAGGAAAGCCAAAGCTATTCTTTCTCCAGCACTATGTTGTGCCAGATGCTGAACGGGCAAGTGCTTGTAGCATGATTGAACGAGATGGGCCTTACGATTCCAGTATAGAATGTGACGGGTGGACACGTTATAGAAATAAATTACCAAATGAAGCTGATATATTTTGGAGTCACTGTAAAGTGGATGATCAGGAACTGCAGACGTCCCCGGGTACAAGCTCTTTATATTTAAGAAGCTTGTGCAGTTTATTATCCAATGCAAAATCAAGGTAAGTCCCGAAACAGCCGTTGAAATTACTACTGTTCATAACAGCTGTCTTATGCTTTCAAAACTCAAATATAGAAAGTTGCTATGAGAAGAAATGTATGGAATTATCCACTAAACTTGGATTTATTGAAAAGTGAATTGAAAATCCATTGGTAGAAAAGTATGCACTAAAGTTAAAGGACCACTATAGTGCCAGGAAAACATACTCGTTTTCCTGGCACTATAGTGCCCTGAGGGTACCCCCACCCTCAGGGTCCCCCTCCCGCCCGGCTCTGGAAGGGGGAAAGGGTTAAAAACTTACCTTTTTCCAGAGCTGGGCGGGGAGCTCTCCTCCTTCTCTCCTCCTCCGTTCCTCCTCTTGGGCTGAATGCGCACGCGCGGCAAGAGCTGCGCGCGCATTCAGCCCGTCGCATAGGAAAGCATTTACAATGCTTTCCTATGGACGCTTGCGTGCTCTCACTGTGAAAATCACAGTGAGAAGCACGCAAGCGCTTCTAGTGGCTGTCAATGAGACAGCCACTAGAGGAAATAGGGGGAAGGCTTAACCCATTCATAAACATAGTTATAAAAAAATGGGTTAACCCTAGAAGGACCAGGCACCCAGACCACTTCATTAAGCTGAAGTGGTCTGGGTGCCTAGAGTGGTCCTTTAATTTCCAGATTGCTTCAAATGTGCAGTCCCCTGGCCAAATCCAGCAATTCACTAAACAATGAATTGTTGTAAACTGAGAACCAAATTTCCTAATAGCCACGGTGTAACTATACGCTGATCAGCCACAACATTAAAACTACTGAGAAGTGAAGTGAATAACATTGATTATATCATTACAATGACACCTATCTATGGTTGAGGTATATTAGCAACAAGTGAACAGTCAGTTCTTGAATTTCATGTTTTGGAAGCAGGTAAAATGGGCAAGAGAAAAGATCTGAGGGACTTTGACAAGGGACAAATAGTGATTGCTAGATAACTGGGTTAGAGCATCTCCAAAAAGGGTCTTGTGAGGTGTTGCCGGTATGCAGTGGTTAGTAGCTACCAAAAGTGGTGCAAAGGAGGAGAACCAGTGTCAGGGTAAACCACGACCAAGGCTTATTTATGCACGTGGAGAGCAAAGGCTAGCCAGTCTAGTCCAATCACACAGAAGAGCTACTGTAGCTCAAATTGCTGAAAAACTTAATGCTGTCATAATAGAAAGGTGTCAAAAAACACTGTGCTTTACAGTTTGCTGTGTATGCAGGTGACTAGTCGCAGACCGGTCATAGTGCCTTTGATAACCCGTGTCCATCGCCGAAAGCACCTTCAATAGGGACGTAAGTGTCAGGACTGGACCATACAGCAATGGAAGAAGGTTGCCTGATCACATTTCCTTTTCGATCAGGTGGATGGCCGGGTGCGTAATCATTGTTTACCTAGAGAAGGGATAGCAGCAGGATGCACACATCCATAGGTCTTGTGAAGTCAGTGCTTTGACTCATCAGAGCTGTTTTGGGAACACAAGGGGACCTACACAATATCAGGCAGGCAGTTTTAACATTGTGGCTGATGGTGAGGAATTCTTCCACGTGCGTTCTTCCCCCAGATATCCCGTATTTACTAAAGTCTGAATGCAAAATGAATTTCGCATTTAAGGCCAGAGTAGCATAGCTGACTTACAGAATGTTTCCAGTGGGCTATTTTTACCTAAACCACTTAAGGACCAAACTTCTGGAATAAAAGGAAATCATGACGGAATATTTCCGTCATGTGTCCTTAAGGGGTTAATGGAACACTCTGGGCACCATACTAAAAATTTGTCAGAATTAAGTTATTATGGTGACAGAAGGTCCTTGGTAGAACCTGTTTAACTCCAAAGTCTTGTATCTAAAACTTTGCCCCATGTCCTTTCACTGCTAGAGGATACCTCACTCAAGTCGGCTCTTACTGGCTGAGAGAGCATCAGCAACGCTCTTAAGCCAATCAGTAGCTCCCCGTTCATAAAAACTGTTTGAGAAAAAATATGTACGTTTCTCAAGCCCCGGTCCACAAGGTTTCCTCTTTAAAGAATCATAAAGCAGGGGAGTGACAGGGGCAGAGCTTAATGCAGCTGTATTCAAGACTATGCGGTTAAACTGTTCATGAACGGTTCAAACCCTAAAGGTGAGCCAGTGCGAGGTATAAAGTGTCGGACAGCAATTCTTAACCTAAATGAAGAATTATTTAGGGAATTGAAAGAATAGCACATTACATTTCAATACCGAATCTAATTACTACCTAAGATTTCAATCCATTAAAATATCTGCTAATGCAAAATCGAGACGGTCTTGAAATCATTACAGATTTTAATTAATTTTATATATATATATATCGAAGAAAAACGAGTGCACTCCAGAGGTCTTCTTTTAGAAAAATGACATTAAATTTATTGCAAAAACGTGTAGTAATACAACATGATCTAGTCGACGTTTCAGTCCACGAAGGACTTTTATCAAGACAGTGAAAAGCGGGAATTGTGAAAGTTTAAATATGGTGGTAACAGATTCTGATTGGAGAGTAAGCAGAGAACAAAATGACGTCATAGGTGAGATGTGAAAGTTGAAAGGGCATTAGTCCCAAGAAAAGTAAATAAACCAGTGAAATATAAACCGGTAAAAAAACATATATCATAAGATGACAATACAGTGCACAGACAGCCGAGGTGGAGCAAATCCAACAACTCAGATGCCATATAAAAACCAAGATGTATATAGAAAAACAGGAACGCCACCCAAAGTACCGATCTACTAAATGTCTAAATACTATATACATATATACAAACCAAACTTCAACTGGGGTGGCTAAATCCTGTGAAAGAATTTCGAGAGGAGAGAAGTATACAAATATACATAGTCATATCAGAAAAAAATTGAAACAAAGTATCAAATTCTGAGTACACAAGATTCGAGGCATATGTAGCAAGCAGAGATAACAAGTCAAACATCTATAACCAATCTAACGAGCAGATGCTAACATTGTAAATCAAAATAGCAAAAGATCAATTCTATCTTACAGAAATAAAGCAATTAAGAGGGTTGATCTCATTCAGTCCTCCTGGATGCATAGTTCCAAGTGTAAAAATCCAAAAGGCTTCCCTTTGGAGGAGAAGCCTGTTTCTATCCCCTCCCCTTAAGGGAACCGGGACATGCTCAATACCCATGAATTTTAGAGTTGGCAATGTATGTCCCTTTTCAAGAAAATGTTTAGATATAGGGGTAGATGCAACACCACTTGATAATGCCATTCTAATCGTCGATCTGTGTCCAGTCATTCGTTGCCTTAAATCATTTGAGGTTTTCCCAATATACATAAGGCCACATGGGCATAGAATCTGATAAACAACATGTGTAGTAGTACAAGTAATCCGCTGTCGTATCTTGTATTCTTTCCCTGAATGCGTTTAGGAGATCACTTCAAAAATTCGCATTTACAAAAACAAAGTGAAGAAGAAGGGACTGAAAAGCTTAAATTACGAAGCTCATTTGATCCCCTCACGGTTAATACCACCTTGAAGACATTTCCACAAATTCTTAAAACGGATACCATGGAGGTTTTCAACACTTTTAGTAGCTCTAGATCCAACATCTCTAGATTAGAAAGGGAAGCTCTTCACAATTTAGCTAATGACATGTCCATTATCATACGTACTGCGGATAAGGGCGGGGCTATTGTTATTTTGCAGTATGAAGATTATAGGGCTGAAATTTTGAGACAACTATCGGACACATGTGTGTATGAACATACTGAAATTGACCCGGTTAATGAATTTAGTAAAGTGATTAAATCGACACTACAAAGGGGAGTAGAATCTGGTTTCCTGACTACAGCTGAATTTGAATATCTCTTTGAAATGCACCCTAGGTGTCCTATTATTTATACACTACCAAAAGTGCATAAAAATTTGAAGTGCCCACCAGGCCGCCCAATTGTGTCTGCATGTGGTGGTCTTCTGGAGCCGATTGGAAAATGGCTAGACATCAAATTTAAAAAACCGGTTATGTCATTACCTACTTATGTGAAAGACTCTGCCCAGGTAATAGCTGCCCTCAACTCCACTATATTACCTCCACAAGGGGTGTATTTAGCAGCTATTGATGTTAATAGCTTATACACCATTATTCCCCATGCTGAAGGGATATCTGCGATGCGACATGTTCTGCTACAGCACCAAGATAAAATTGAGCCTCCTATTGAATATATCCTGGAATTACTAGGATTGTGCCTTACATTGAATTATTTCAGGTTTGAAAAGTCATTTTATATTCAGATTTTGGGGACATCCATGGGTGCCCCTATGGCACCCATGTATGCCAATGCATATATGCATGTGTATGAACAGAGATATATTTTACAAGAATACAGCCAATATATTTTAAAATACTTCAGATACATCGATGATGTCTTTATTATTTGGTCTGGGGAAGAACAAACACTACTTAACATGTTACAATCGCTTAATCACTTGGATTCACCTGTTAGATTTACATACCAGATTAATAATAAACAAATGGACTTTTTGGATCTCCGCATCTTTATTGAAAACAACAAGTTGGGTTATACTTTGTATGCCAAAAAAACGGATCGCAATACTTTACTCCACGCTACTAGCCATCATTCTCCCAATTTGATAAAATCTCTCCCGGTGTCACAATTTGTGAGGGTATTGAGAAATAATTCGGATTCTAATAAGGCTGCGGTACAGGTGCAAGAAATGTTTGAGAAATTCACCCAGCGAGGATATTCTAAATATACTCTGGAAAAAGCATATTCCAAGGCAGTACATCTATACACTAAAGGTTCTAGTACTAAGAATAAATTGAATAGATTAATCTTTCCTCAAACCTTTCACTCACAATCTCGAGAGTTGTCTAAAAAGATTCGGGATGATTGGGAGCTAATCAAAAAAGATAAGACATTACCGGAAATATTTCAACAAAATCCGATGATTAGCTATAGGAGAAATAGGAATTTAAGAGACTATTTGGTACATACTGATATATTGGCATCTAGACGTGTTATTTATCAGAACCCTGGCTGCTTTCGCTGTTTGAAATGCACGGCCTGTAACAATATGACACCTGGAAAATCATTTTTTCACCCGCATTCAGGGAAAGAATACAAGATACGACAGCGGATTACTTGTACTACTACACATGTTGTTTATCGGATTCTATGCCCATGTGGCCTTATGTATATTGGGAAAACCTCGAATGATTTAAGGCAACGAATGACTGGACACAGATCGACGATTAGAATGGCATTATCAAGTGGTGTTGCATCTACCCCTATATCTAAACATTTTCTTGAAAAGGGACATACATTGCCAACTCTAAAATTCATGGGTATTGAGCATGTCCCGGTTCCCTTAAGGGGAGGGGATAGAAACAGGCTTCTCCTCCAAAGGGAAGCCTTTTGGATTTTTACACTTGGAACTATGCATCCAGGAGGACTGAATGAGATCAACCCTCTTAATTGCTTTATTTCTGTAAGATAGAATTGATCTTTTGCTATTTTGATTTACAATGTTAGCATCTGCTCGTTAGATTGGTTATAGATGTTTGACTTGTTATCTCTGCTTGCTACATATGCCTCGAATCTTGTGTACTCAGAATTTGATACTTTGTTTCAATTTTTTTCTGATATGACTATGTATATTTGTATACTTCTCTCCTCTCGAAATTCTTTCACAGGATTTAGCCACCCCAGTTGAAGTTTGGTTTGTATATATGTATATAGTATTTAGACATTTAGTAGATCGGTACTTTGGGTGGCGTTCCTGTTTTTCTATATACATCTTGGTTTTTATATGGCATCTGAGTTGTTGGATTTGTTCCACCTCGGCTGTCTGTGCACTGTATTGTCATCTTATGATATATGTTTTTTTTACCGGTTTATATTTCACTGGTTTATTTACTTTTCTTGGGACTAATGCCCTTTCAACTTTCACATCTCACCTATGACGTCATTTTGTTCTCTGCTTACTCTCCAATCAGAATCTGTTACCACCATATTTAAACTTTCACAATTCCCGCTTTTCACTGTCTTGATAAAAGTCCTTCGTGGACTGAAACGTCGACTAGATCATGTTGTATTACTACACGTTTTTGCAATAAATTTAATGTCATTTTTCTAAAAGAAGACCTCTGGAGTGCACTCGTTTTTCTTCGATATTTATTACGGCTGAGGTAGCACCGAGGCAAGTACAAGACCGGCAAATTGAGTGCGGGACTTTCCAGGATTGCAAATATATAATATTATTATTATTATTATTATTATTTTGCGTTTTCTAGTATATTTGTAAAAATAGGACTTTATTTTTTTTCATTCTTTTTTTATTCCTCGTTATTCTACATCTAAATCCACGTCCCATTTGAGATGAATTAGTGAAAAAATGCACATGTATGTGTGAGGTGTCTTACATGTGCATGTGAACATCACTGCTTTGATGGTAGCCATAGGACTGGTTGGACCTCTTTGGGCACTCATATGCTAATATACAATATTTTTTCTGTGTAGAATATTAAGGCGTTCTACATGACAGGTACAGAGGTTAGACAATAACCGTAAGATGTCCAATGAAAAAACAAATCTATACCAGCACAGCTGTCACAGGCCAAATGCAATCAAGCACGCAATTTTAACAATCAGCTAGCAGAATAAGCAAAAAACGCTCAAGACATTATACAAGAAGAAAGGCTTTGAAAGATATTTTGCAAGAGAAAGGTAATAAGAAGAAGAATTTAAAGGTATGAAGGGTATCAGGACTCAAGAAGTACTGGTATCAGATTATGGTAGATATTGGGTAAAGTGGTTTGTCAGAATGATATGCAATCTAAGAATAAGAAACTTTACTCAGTTGGTCCATGGAAGCTAATAGTTATTCTTAACCTATCAATTTTTGAGACCTCCGTAGTGATGGGAGGGAGATGACCTGCATGGAGACACTGAATTTTAGAGATGTATTGATTCACTGCATCTCTAACGAGCAGTAGCTGATTGGCCAAGCTGTTGTTTGGCCCCACCCCATCGTGCCTCCTTGCCGATTTCAGCCAATCCCTATGGGAAAGCATTGGATTGGCTGAAAATATAACTTCTGATGATGTAAGCAGATTTGGGAGGGGCCAATGCTGTCAGATCCACGTGGCACTGGAAATAAGGTATGCTTTCTTACCTTTTAGGGGGCAAGCCACCTAAATGGTAGTTTTTACATTTTAGGGACAGGAATACATATTTGAGTTCCTGACCCTATAGTGTTTCTTTTACTTAATTGGACTGCTCATCTTCTCATGTTCCATGTGGTAAATATGACCATGTTCTGATCTGTATTTGAAAATAGTTTTAAGTGTTGTAGTGTAAGAATATCAAATGACTTGTGTACTGATCCACGTTTATATCATCAGCTCAATCACCAAGTAAAAATGTTGTTTTTTTGTTTTTGTCCACAGGACAAATCATCATTTGTTGGATATTCACACACAACTCAACTCTTTGGTCTTCAATCAACAACCAAAATATTGCTTACAGTTAAAGCACACATTGACAAAGAAACTCTACTTACCTTCATTTTGATATGCTTCAATTTATATTTTATCAAAATACCATGCCTTCATATATTAAGAAATGGAAATTCATCACTAACACAAGAAGTTGGAAAATACATGTATTATATAAATATATGTGTGTGTGTGTGTATGTATGTGTATATATATATATATATATATATATATGTGTGTGTGTATATATATCCACAAAAATACAACAAAATAGTGCACTCACAGGTCTTGTATTCAACAGTGATAAAATAATGTGTATGAAAGTAACAGCTGCTTTTCAGTCCTGCTTATAAGGTTTTACTGAGCATAAATGACAATTAAATAAGGAAGGAAGTTATACAATAACTTTATACAATTTTATACAAAATTATACAATTAAACCAGTTCTTATTCTGACCTAACAAGGCCGGTAAGTGCTACAGTGTGTGTATATATTAGTATTAAAATACACTTAGCATGACGTTACATATATACAAGATATATATATTGTATATATAATACATCTATATAGATTTTATATTTATATATACACGTATAATTACAATAATAAATAAAGAAAATAAATAAAATATATATTTTTTTTAAATAAATTATATATACATATGTAATCTTATTCTAACTGTATTATACAATTAAACCAGTTCTTATTCTGACCTAACAAGGCCGGTAAGTGCTACAGCCAACCATTATCCCAGGTGTAGGTGGGGAAAAAAGTTTCCATGGAAGAGATGCAATTTTTTTGTGAACAGCAAGTGTGAATAGCTATCTTGGATGAAGTGCATAGTTATTTTATCAATGCAAATCAAGAGAACTATTCATTCTTGATATGTTATACAATGATAAAGGTCCCAGAGCAAAACTGGCAATATTGCTGTGACTTTCATGTGTCTTCACTGTTGAATATAACAAGACCTATGCGTGCCCTACTTTGTTCTATTTTCTATTTTTGTGAATGTGTGTGTGTGTGTGTGTATGTATGTATGTATGTGTATATATATATATATATATAATACACACACACACACACACACACATAGCAGAAATGACTGCACTCCGAGGACTTTATAGAGATTTTCAAATAAAATTTAACTTTTATTCAATCCATTTAAAAAGTCAACGTTTCAGCTCCCACATGGAGCTTTCATCAGGACAAAACATAACAACAGTTGTTATGTTTTGTCCTGATGAAAGCTCCATGTGGGAGCTGAAACATTGACTTTTTAAATGGATTGAATAAAAGTTTAATTTTATTTGAAAATCTCTATAAAGTCCTTGGATTGCGGTCATTTCTGCTATGTCTACATGATCCTTGCCAGACCAGCACCGGGCACCACAGGATTACACCAGGAGCGCAAGCCCTCGTTATTTATGTGTATGTGTGGGTGTGTATATATATATATATATATATATATATATTTATATATATATATATCTGCACACACACAATCTTAAAATTTGTTTATTACACGCCACTGGCCACTATAGAAACATAGAAACATAGAATGTGACGGCAGATAAGAACCATTCGGCCCATCTAGTCCGCCCAATTTTCTAAATACTTTCATTAGTCCCTAGCCTTATCCTATAGTTAGGATAGCCTTATGCCTATCCCACGCATGCTTAAACTCCTTTACTGTGTTTACCACTTCAACTGGAAGGCTATTCCATGCATCCACTACCCTCTCAGTAAAGTAATACTTCCTGATATTATTTTTAAACTTTGTCCCTCTAATTTAAGACTATGTCCTCTTGTGGTAGTTTTTCTTCTTTTAAATATAGTCTCCTCCTTTACTGTGTTGATTCCCTTTATATATTTAAATGTTTCTATCATATCCCCCTGTCTCGTCTTTCCTCCAAGCTATACATGTTAAGATCCTTCAACCTTTCCTGGTAAGTTTTATCCCGCAATCCATGAACCAGTTTAGTAGCCCTTCTCTGAACCCTCTCTAAGGTATCAATATCCTTCTGAAGATACGGTCTCCAGTACTGCATACAATACTCCAAGTGAGGTCTCACCAGTGTTCTGTACAATGGCATGAGCACTTCCCTCTTTCTACTGCTAATACCCCTCCCTATACAACCAAGCATTCTGCTAGCATTTCCTGCTGCTCAACTCTGTCTACTGCACCACCCTGATCTATAATTTTAGTTACCCAATCAAAAAAATCAATAAGATTAGTTTGGCATGATCTCCCTGAAGTAAACCCATGTTGTCTCTGATCTTAAAATCCATGTGTTTTTAGATGTTCATCAGTCCTATCCTTTAACATGGTTTCCATCACTTTCCCCACTACTATCAATGTAGATATTCCAACTGATAGTGGCCAGTGGGAATTTCCAGTGTGTGTATGATTGATATATACACACATTGGTAATTTAGAATATTCAATAATATTACTAAAATATTACTATTTATAGGAATGCCATTTAACTATAACTGAATATTTAACAAATGATTGCAATGCACATTCAAAAGATTATGGAAGCCATTGTTGGGTGTAATAGATTGATAGGGTTATTCACTAAAGAGAAAATTGTCAGAAATTCAAAGCAAAGGCAAAATTAGTCGAAACTGGAAGCGTAGCTTACTGAAAATGTTTCCAGTTTGGCAATTTTATTTAAAATTTTAAATTCATCTTGAATTCCTGACAATTCTTAATATAACACATAACCCTGTGAGTGTCAGCGTTAGAAAGTTCTATTGATAACAGGTTAATGGCAGCATGGGCAGCCACATCAAAATTATATTAAACCATGTGCAGACCAAAATGTGTCCTTGTTATAACAGTAAACTCGTTGCGAAATCACTTTGATAAAAAAATGTTTTTCCTCACCTGAAAAACCTTATGCTAGCTCTTTAGATAATCCAATATTAAAGCTATTTTTGAATTCAGGGATCAGTATCTTACTAGAATAATAGTGGGCCTTGTATATTAAATCAATCCTAAACAACTCTGAGCGATGCCAGACATCTTATTATTATTATGCTATTTATATAGCGCCATCAAATTCCGCAGCGCTTTACAATGGGTGGACGGACAGACATGTAGTTGTAACCAGACAAGTTGGACGCACAGGAACAGAGGGGTTGAGGGCCCTGCTCAATGAGCTTACATGCTAGAGGGAGTGGGGTAAAATGACACAAAAAGGTAAGGATAGTATTAGACTAGTGAAAGTTGCAGAAGAGGAATCAGTCAGGAGCTATTCACATATGCCAGAAAATATAAATAACATTCTACTACACACACTGTAGGTCACAATGAAGAAAAATTGTATCATAACTATTTAAAACTGAATTTCGGAAACAAAATGTCTGACATTTGAGAAAAGTTGAGATGGCAATTTGTTTATTGACTCTCAAATGCTTTGTTAGACAACGGTCTAATTCAGTTTACAACTACAAAACACTTAACCCCTTAACGCCGTCCTGCATTAAATGGGCTTTAAAGCCGTTGCGGCAGCATAGAACGCCGTAACGGCTTGCAGCCACAGGAGCTCGGAGGTACTTACCTCCGCCCGCGATCCTCTTCGGGAGGACTGCCTGAGAGCCCAGGCAGCCCTCCCCGGGCAAATCTGGCCCCCTATAGCTGGCTGTGGATCTGCCAGCAGGGGGACTGTCTAAAATGTCAGACAATCCCCCTACTGGTGGGAAGTATAAACATATTTTATTAAACATGTTTAAAATAAATTGCAAGTATATGTGTGTATGTGTGTGTATATCTTATATATATGTAACGTCATATGTAGTGTATTTTAATGTTAATATAAGTACATAAATTAGTATTAAAATACACTTAGAATGACGTTACATATATACAAGATATATATATTATATATAATACATCTATATATTTTATATTTATATATACATGTATAATTACAATAATAAATAAAAAAATAAATAAAATATAATTTTTAAAAATTAAAATAAATTATATATACATATGTAATCTCATTCTATCTGTATTTTGTTATTAATATATATATATATATATTGTTAACAAAATACACTTAGAATGACTATATATAAAATACAAATAACTTCAAATATTTATATATAGATAAATATAATTACATAGAATTTAAATACATATATGTATGTTAAAATTCTACGTGTATATTTAAGTAATCTTTTAACATAATTATGTGATTTAATTAATTAGAATTTGATTGACGTGCCTGACAACTCAGGCAGAAGTGCAGAGAATTTAATTCGCACACACTATATTTAATCCTGTATCTTTCCAAGACACCATAAAACCTGTACATGGGGGGTACTGTTTTACTTGGGAGACTTTGCTGAACACAAATATTAGTGTTTCAAACTGGTAACTTGTATTACAACGATGATATATTTAGTAACAGTAAAGTTTTTTGCATTTTTCACACATGAAGGGCACTTTTACTGAAGATATTACTGTTGTAATATGTTTTACTGTTTTGAAACACTTATGTTTGTGTTCAGTGAAGCCTCACAAGTGTAACAGTACCCCCTATTTACAGGTTTTATGGTGTTTTGGAAAGTTATAGAGTCAAATATAAGGCTTGCATTTCATTTTTTTCACATTGAATTTTGCCAGATTGGTTACGTTGCCTTTGAGACCATATGGTAGCCCAGGAATGAGAATTACCCCCATGATGGCATACCATTTGCAAAAGTAGACAACCCAAGGTATTGCAAATGGGGTATGTCCAGTCATTTTTAGTAGCCACTTAGTCACAAACACTGGCCAAATATTTTTTTTTTTGCTTTTTTCACACAAAAACAAAAATGAACGCTAACTTTGGCCAGTGTTTGTGACTAAGTGGCTACTAAAAAAAGACTGGACATACCCCACTTGCTATACCTTGGGTTGTCTACTTTGGCAGATGGAATGCCATCATGGGGGTATAGCAATTTGAGCAAGTTGGCCTATCATTGAAAAAAAATACATAGTACACATAATACTTTATAGTTAGTTTCTCTATTTGTTACAGTATCAAGTTCATGCTACAGTAAGAGGAGACACTCCGAGCTGTTGATTTAGACTATTTCCTAAATTAGATTTAGATTACTGTCCCCTAATAACAAATTGTTACATTTGGGGGATTGTGGGCTACCACATGGTCTCAAAGGTAACATTACTAATCTGGTAAATTTCAATTTGAAAAAATTGAAAAATGGAATGTGCTATATTTGACCCTGTTACTTTATTAAAGCTAACAGTATTGTGACTGTCAGGTATAGTATGGCATGTATTTCGTCGCCGGAACCCACTTCCGGGTTCACGGCGCTCAGCCCCGCCCTTTTTTCTGACGCGGTCCCTCCACGATACTTAGGAAGACCGCGCCAGATTCAAAGGGCTGGATTATTCGCACAGGTGCTGCAGAAAGATCAGCTGCTCTACTTTTGATCCTACCTGCTCCACTTCTAGACCTCGGCTAAACGGATTTCTACCTTCTCCACTTCTCGACCTCGGCTTGTAAACGGATTTCTACCTTCTCCACTTCTCGACCTCGGCTTGTAAACGGATTTCTACCTTCTCCACTCCTAGACCTCGGCTTGTAACTCTGAATTCTACCTTCTCCACTCCCAGACCTCGGCTTGTTAAAACGGACTTCCCCACTCTCCACTCCTAGTTCTCAGCTTGTTGAAACGGACTTCTAATTTCTCCTTCATTGGGTGAATTAACCCTTCCAGTGCCAGAACTGCCTTTAAGTTAAGTAATACTTTTACCAAACAAGCCAATTCCTATTATTTATATTACACAGTATCTAAAACTCACTAAAGTGTCACTTGTCTAATTATTCCTCTTATTCATAAGGGATTGCTACAAAGCCTAATTTTTCCTTCATGTGTATTTAAAGGTACAGTGACCATTGTTTCATATCAATATAAAAGGAGGTGAAACTTATTGTTGCTGCAACCAGGAAATTCTGCAGTTGAGTTCCAATTAAAGAAGTATTACAAAATAAGTATTACAGAATAATCCAGCCCAATTCAATGGAACCAGCAGATATCAACTCTCAAGTTTCTGCCCTAACCAATAGAGTGGATACGATTGCTCAAGGGTTACAGGAACTGCAAATTACAAATGAGAGAGTATTAACCTATGTTAGAGACATTCAAGGTCATCTTCCTCATGCCGCTCTTCAATCGGCTGGTGATCCTGCTGTCTGTAATCCAGAAAAATTTTATGGAGATAGAACAAAGTACAGAGAGTTTTTGAATTCTTGCAAACTACTAATAGCTTTAAAACCTAGATCTTATCCCACCGAAAGATCCAAAGTCTGTTCAGTGATCTCTTTTTTAAGAGGTGAACCTATGGCCTGGGCCCATTCCTTTTTGGAAAATGATGATCCCATATTAGATTCATTGGATGAGTTCTTTGAAGCTATGTCTTTATTATATGAAGATCCTTTTAAACAAACTACTGCTGATTTAACCATCAGAACATTACACCAAAAGAATAGACCTGTTGAAGATTATATTGCAGAATTCAAAAGATGGGCTACAGAAACCCAATGGAATGACATTACTTTACGCAATCAATTCCGTCTCGGATTATCTGAAGCTGTGAAAGATGAACTCTCTCGTACAGAACTTCCTCCTACCTTAAATGCATTGATTCAACTGTCCATCAGTATTGATAGACGTCTAAGAGAAAGAAAAGCTGAAAGGGTTCTTACTAATTCTACCTGGAGAAAACCTTTCACTACTCTAAAACTACCTGAAAAAATTCCTCCACAAACTGAACCTATGGAAGTAGGTATAATAAAAAGTCCTCTTACTTCTGAAGAAAGAATAAGAAGGAGACAACTAAACTTATGTATGTATTGTGCTTCGAATGAACATCTAATTTCCGAATGTCCTCTACTGAAACATTCAAAAGGTGGTAAGCTTCATTCATCTACCTCTATATTGAACGTTTTTCAAAAAAGAAAAGCATCTACTTATTTTTCTATATCTCTCATATTACAGTGGGATACAAAAAGAATCGTGACTGAGGCCATCATTGATTCTGGTGCTAATGGAACTTTTCTTGATTTTTCTTTTGTTTCAAAACATAAAATTCCTAGTGTTCAAAAAACTAACTTTATTCCAATCAGAGTTATTGACGGTTCATTTATATCCTCAGGACCCATCAAAGATGAGACAATCCCTCTAAGAATGATTACCAACAACGTACATTTCGAATTCATTACATTTGATATTATTAAATCTCCACTTTATCCCGTCATTCTAGGAATTAATTGGTTAAAAACCCATGATCCTTTAATTAAGTGGTCTCCCTTCTCCATCTCCTTTGCTTCTGATTTCTGTAAAAAAACGTGCTTACAACACATTCCTATTCTCCAAACTATTGTAGAACCAGTTATACCTCCATTCTACTCCGATTTTGCAGATGTCTTTTGTAAAAAAGAAGCGGAAACACTTCCTCCTCATCGGGTATATGATTGCCCAATAGATCTCATACCCGGAGCTCCTATTCCTTATGGTCATATTTATCCACTCTCTGAAAAGGAGTTAGAAATTTTAAAAGAATATCTTAATGAAAATTTACGCAAAGGGTTCATCAGACCCTCGACCTCTCCTGCTGCTTCTAGTATTTTCTTTGTGAAGAATAAAGACCAAACCATCCGTCCTATTATAGATTACAGAGCCTTAAATAAAATAACTATTAAAAATCGTTATCCTCTTCCACTAATAAATGAATTAATTGAAAGGTTAAGAACTGCAGCTATATTCACTAAACTCGACCTTCGAGGCGCATATAACCTCATTAGAATAAAACAGGATGATGAATGGAAAACCGCCTTCCGGACAAGATATGGTCTCTACGAATATCTAGTGATGCCTTTTGGGCTCTGTAATGCCCCTGCAACATTTCAACATTTTATAAATGATATCTTTAGAGATCTTCTGGATATATGTGTTATTATCTACTTAGATGATATCTTAATATATTCTAACAATTTGGATGAACATAGGAAGCATGTTAGATGGGTTCTATCTAGACTGAGAACTCATAAATTATACGCTAAACCAGAAAAATGCCTTTTTGAGGTTACTGAATTCTCTTTTCTAGGATACATTATTTCACCTCATTCTTTGAAGATGGATAATTCCAAAATCAAATGTATTATTGACTGGCCCGCTCCTACTACTACAAAAGAATTACAAAGTTTTCTTGGATTTGCAAACTTCTATAGAAAATTTATTAGAAACTATTCGGATGTATCACATCCTCTTAACCTCCTCAACAGTAGTAAACGTCCTTTCAATTGGAATAAAGATGCACAAACAGCCTTCGACGAATTAAAAAAAAGATTTACAACTGCACCTATTCTACAACTACCTAATCCAACATTCTTATATGTTCTTGAAGTTGATGCATCAGATGCAGCCATCGGAGCAGTTCTTTCTCAACAAAAGACTCCACAAGATCCACTTCATCCAGTTGCCTTTTTTTCAAGATCCTTGAGCTCTGCTGAAAAAAATTATCCTATTGGTGAAAAAGAATTATTAAGTGTTAAAGCTGCCTTCGAAAATTGGCGTCATCTTCTGGAAGATACAAAACAACCTATAATAGTTTATACTGACCATAAAAATCTTGAATATCTCTATACTAACAAAACCCTTACAGCTAGACAAGTTAGATGGAACCTATTTTTTAACCGATTTAACTTCCAATTAATATACAGACCTGGAACTAGAAATAAAAAGGCTGACGCTCTTTCTCGAATTCCTTCTAAAACTACTACTGATGATTATCCTCCTAACAAAATAATAGGGATCCTCTCTTCTCTTCATGATGACATAAAGAATTTGAATCAGAAGGATCTTGAACTTCCCAAAACACCTATACTAACAAAAAAGGATGGTATATTTTATTTTAAAAATAGAATTTATATTCCTCCCATTCTTAGGAATAAATTACTTAAGATGGTTCATGATTCACCCCTAGCTGGACATCCTGGAATAAAGAAAACACTTGAACTAACTTCACGATATTATTGGTGGCCTCGCCAGGATAGAACCATTGAATTATATGTCAAAACATGTCCTATATGTCAAAGGTCTAAACCAGAACATAATCAACCTTTTGGATTACTACTTAACTTACCTATTCCAGAAAAACCTTGGCAATCCATTTCTATGGATTTTATCGTTGATCTTCCACCTTCTCAACATTTCACCACTATTCTTGTCGTTGTGGATCGCTTCACAAAAATGTCCCATTTCATTTCCTTAAAAAAATTACCCTCCTCTGTAGAATTGTCTAAGGTCTTTATTGACAATATTGTGAAACTTCATGGTCTTCCTGAAGAAATTATTTCTGATAGGGGGACACAATTTACCTCCAAATTCTGGAAAGAGATGTGTCTCTCCCTTCAAATTCAACGCAAACTCTCTTCCGCTTATCATCCCCAAACTAATGGGCAAACAGAAAGGGTTAATCAATGTTTGGAACAATATCTTCGATGTTATTGTTCATACCTCCAAGATGACTGGACCACATGGTTACCTATGGCCGAATTTTCTTACAATAATACCATTCATTCTAGTACGAAAATGACTCCTTTCTTCTCCAACTATGGTTTTCATCCGTCTTCATTCTCCATCCAAACCATTACTTCATCCAATCCTACTGTTACATCAAAAAACGAATTTATGTCTTCTCTATTTCTCAAATTACGGGAGAATCTTCAACTCGCCCAAAATAACCAGAAAAAGTTTTTTGACAATAATAGAAGAATTCCCCCTCCTTACAAGGTAGGGGATCTTGTCTGGCTCTCTTCAAGGAATATTACCACAAGCCGTCCTTCAAAGAAATTGAGCTCTCTTTTTCTTGGTCCCTTTCAAGTAATTACTACCATTAATGATAACGTTGTTAAACTAAAACTTCCTCCAAGTTTTAAACTTCATCCAGTATTCCATGTCTCCTTACTTAAACCACACATCCCTGATCCTTTTCATAGAGAAATAGTAACAACTCCTGAACCTATCATTGTCCAAGGTGAAGAAGAATATGAAATTCACAAAATTTTGGATTCTCGTGTCCACCGTGGCTCCTTACAATACCTTATCAGATGGAAAGGTTATGGAGTTGATGAAGACACTTGGGAAGATTCATCTAATGTACATGCTAGGAGGTTAGTTACTGCCTTTCACAAACGCTACCCCTCCAAACCGAAATAGTGCACCCAGAG
The DNA here is from genome assembly GCA_933207985.1 of Pelobates cultripes. Classification (NCBI taxonomy): domain Eukaryota; kingdom Metazoa; phylum Chordata; class Amphibia; order Anura; family Pelobatidae; genus Pelobates; species Pelobates cultripes. The sequence goes on along the minus strand of OW240918.1, from coordinate 49,369,796 downwards.
GATGCCCCATGAGAAGGGGGTACTGTCAGGTATAGCATGGCATGTATTTCGTCGCCGGAACCCACTTCCGGGTTCACGGCGCTCAGCCCCGCCCTTTTTTCTGACGCGGTCCCTCCACGATACTTAGGAAGACCGCGCCAGATTCAAAGGGCTGGATTATTCGCACAGGTGCTGCAGAAAGATCAGCTGCTCTACTTTTGATCCTACCTGCTCCACTTCTAGACCTCGGCTAGTAAAACGGATTTCTACCTTCTCCACTTCTCGACCTCGGCTTGTAAACGGATTTCTACCTTCTCCACTTCTCGACCTCGGCTTGTAAACGGATTTCTACCTTCTCCACTCCTAGACCTCGGCTTGTAACTCTGAATTCTACCTTCTCCACTCCCAGACCTCGGCTTGTTAAAACGGACTTCCCACTCTCCACTCCTAGTTCTCAGCTTGTTGAAACGGACTTCTAATTTCTCCTTCATTGGGTGAATTAACCCTTCCAGTGCCAGAACTGCCTTTAAGTTAAGTATTACTTTTACCAAACAAGCCAATTCCTATTATTTATATTACACAGTATCTAAAACTCACTAAAGTGTCACTTGTCTAATTATTCCTCTTATTCATAAGGGATTGCTACAAAGCCTAATTTTTCCTTCATGTGTATTTAAAGGTACAGTGACCATTGTTTCATATCAATATAAAAGGAGGTGAAACTTATTGTTGCTGCAACCAGGAAATTCTGCAGTTGAGTTCCAATTAAAGAAGTATTACAAAATAAGTATTACAGTGACATTTACAGCTTAAATGTCGACAAATTCTTTTTAAATCTTAATTTCTCACAGTTTTTTTAAAATGTATTTATAATAAATTATGTTTCAATTATGAATAGTTCATGAAAAATTAAAGCCCAGTTTCTCCTTTAATGTACCTTATTGGCTCACGATAACAAGAGTTTTTAAGATAAAACATGATGCTTAGTTTACTCTTAGAACTATATATTTTACAGATGTACAGATTTTAAATCCTATATTTTATATTTCAAATTGTATTTGATGATTCATTTCTTCATTTATTGTTGGGGGAAGTGAATCTCCATTAAAAAATGGATAGAAGCTACTTTTCTCTGAATTCAAGTTATTTCCACTCAAGAATCAAGTACCCCAAATGGTTTTGAGATAGTATAGTAAATCAATGTTCTGCTAACTCTTTGGTCATAACATGAAGTCTGGCTCCTGCAATTGCCTACTGTAAGCATGCAACCTTACTGTTTGGAGACTTTAATGTCTGAGCGAAAAAGAAAACCTAACCAGAAGAAAAACCTTTTGGACTTTTAATGCCAAAATAGGCAAGGTGGAGGATTCTATTCACATCACAAAGAATTAGCAGACATACAACAAGCACTGATGAGGTAAAATGGTGATAAATGAATAGACCTCTATGTTATGGAGAAACATTGTTTATATTTGCTATCCTAGAGGATATTTGACAATGCTTTCTTTGCAGCTACATATATACATTATTCTAGCCTTTCCACAATGTGCTACAGCTCAGAATGGCTACCAGTGGTGATTTTGTATGAGACTTCATTAATAAAAAGAGTACTACAAGAGTAATACCTTCTCCACCAAAGTTCATACAATGGAACATCACCTACTCCAGTATTTGGCGCAATCTCTTCCTACGATCCAAGCAACAACATTTGGAGAGGGAAAGGTCAGTCTCCTTTAAGCACTCCCATAAAGCATAAATTGAAGAATAAAGAATATGTTAATATAATTTTATGTTTGAGGGCAAAATTCTTATTTTCTTTTAAATTAAAGGGACACTACAGTTACCCAGACCACTTCAGCTCAATGAACATGTTTGAACATCTGTATAGACTCTCATAAAACCACTTCTTCAGGCAGAGAATTGCACATCCTGATTGTAAAAAAAAAAAAAAAACTTTCCTTTGCCTTAGACGAAATCTTCTTTCTTCCAGTCTAAACGCATGGCCTTGTGTCCTATGTAAAGTCCAGTTTGTGAATAGATTTCCACACAATGGTTTGTATTGGCCCCGAATATATTTGTATAATGTTATCATATCCCCTCTCAGGCAACGTTTTTCTAAACTAAATAGGTTTAAATTTGTTAACCTTTCTTCATAGCTGATATTCTACATATCTATTACTCTGTAATTTAATTCTGTTTGATGAAATTTTATTTTGGTTGGCATATGATGAAATTTGGATTTCTTGTGGTAATGCAATAGTGGTTTTGCAGCACCTTATACTAATTAATATAAGGTAAAAAGGCAGTGTTTACATTAAAATGCCTGTAGGGATATTCTATAGACACCATAACAACTACATTAAGCTGTAGTTGTTTTTGTTGATTATAGTGCCCCTTTAACTCCTTAAGGACACATGACACGTGTGACATGTCATGATTCCCTTTTATTCCAGAAGTTTGTCCTTAAGGGGTTAAATCTGTTTTTATCAACTTTTTCAGATTGTCTGATATGCACAGACTAATATAGCAATTTGAGCAAATTGGCCTCTCATTGAAAGAAATACATAGTACACATAATACTTTATATTTAGTTTCTCTTTTTTTGTTACAGTATCAAGTTCATGCTACAGTACAGTACAGTACTCCGTACAGTACTCCGAGCTGTTGATTTAGACTATTTCTTAAATTATATTTAGATTACTGTCCACTAATAACAAATGGTTACATTTGGGGGATTGTTAATCTACTCGGTATTACTGTACTTTTATAAATTAAACTTGTTGCATCCCCCCATGCTGTCAACAGGACAACTGGTCCTGTTACTTCCTGGTTTGGTTAGCTCAGTGGAGCTAAACTCAAAAGGCAGCAATTGCTCAGAGCACTTGCCTTGCAAAGACTTCTCATTGAGCTGAGCCTTAATGAAAAAAAATACATAATTAAATACATGCGTGTTTTCATTGGGGGTATATCTACTAAATTATGAGATATATAGTATGTATTTTTGGGGGCAGTGGAGAGTCCCTTTGAATGTGCTTGCAGGAGTTTTATAATTGTGTAATTATGACTACGTGAAGATTAACAGGATCTTGATATTGCTTTTTAGTAAAAGTTGCAATCTAATCGTTCGACACCACACTCCTTAGCTTTTTAATAAGTTGAACAAATGACACATTATAAAGGTTGAAATGTGACTTGTTTTTCTTTATAAATAAACTAATAATTTTTCTAACAATTTATCAGACATTTTCAGTATCGTCAAACAATGAATTCATATAACTGTGCTCTTAAAAAGTATAATTATATTAATTTATTAGAAATTTGCGCAATATTACAAAATAAAAGTAATTTAATATTTATGCAAATTTGTCTCTTTTGTTATTATGTCCATTAATTGTTTATTAGTTACTTATAACTGCAGTATATTTTAATGCAGCTAGACTAGTTTGAGGTTTGTGAGTTACTACCAGGGACGTCTTTAACAAGGGGCCGGGCCCAGTTGCTCCTGAGGGGCTCAAAGCAGCTGCCCTGTGGGCCCCCTGCCGCAGCCAGGTCTGAACAGCCCACAGGGATACCGAGAAATATCCTGGTGGGCTGCAGCAGGTGAGGTAATCAGGGGGCCCCCGGCCTTTTAAGATATCTCCAGACCGGGCCCCTGTCTTCCTGCCTGCTGGGAGGAAGTGTTGTGAGGTCACTTACACCCAATTAACAGAGTGCCGCTGGGGAGGAGGAGGCATACATGGAGAGCAGGAGGAGGTACAGACCAAGAAGAAGACTCCCATCAATCTCAGCCATCTAGCTCCCACAAATGTGTATTCCTGAACTTATAGTGTTAAAAGGTCAGTTTAGGCCCCTGTTCCCCCCACCCACCCCCCCTTTACTAACTTTAAAAAAATGCTAAAGCTCACCTTTATTCCAGCACCGTGCAGGTCCGCCGCCCCTGATCCGTCTTCTTGACTGGCATTAACCAATTGATGATCTCAGCCAATCCAATGCTTATTTTTCACAGGAATGCATTGGATTGGCTTAGATCGTCAATTCTTATAATCTCAGCCAAGGAGGCGGGGCGGGGTGAAGCCAGCTTCTCCTCATAGAGCTGCATTGAATCGTTGTGCAACACTGACCCATGGAGCACCTCTAGTGGCAGTCTGAGTGACTGCCACTGGAGGTGTTCCTAGGGAACAATGTAAACACTGTCTTTTCAAAAGCCTGCAAGGACATGCTGTACTCACCAGAGCAACCACATTAAGCTGTAGTTCAGGGGTTCTCAACCCAGTCCTCAGGACCCCCTACCAGTCCAGGATTTGGGGATTACCTGGGTGTGTCTCAGGTGTTTAGAAAAAGGGAAAAAAACACCTTAGACTCTAAGGTGTTTTTTCTTTCTTTTTCTAAACACCTTAGACACACCCAGGTAATCCCTAAACCCTGGACTGGTAGGGGGTCCTGAGGACTAACGTTGAGAACCCCTGCTGTAGTTGTTCTGGTGAGTATAGTGTTCCTTTTAGTGATGTATCCTGGTTTTATGCTGCCCTAGGCAGGACAAAACAAAGGCGTCACCCCCACCAAGCCTTCCCCCCCCTTCTAAATACACACAAACACATTCACTGACAGATACGCACACACTAGCTAACAGAAACACACACTCACTAACAGAGACACACTCGCTAACAGACACACTCACAGACACACACTCACTCACTGACAAACACTAATAGACACACACACTCACTAACAGACACACACACACACTAACAGACACACACACACACTAACAGACACACACACACTAACAGACATACACTCACTCACTGACACACTAACACTCACACACACTAACACACACTCACTCACTGACACACTAACACTCACACACACTAACACACACACACTCACATTAACACTCACTTTTTTTTAAATTTAACCCCCCCCAGCCTCCTTACCTTTAGGAATGCTCGGGGGGGGGGGGGTTCTCCCTCTCCCAGTGGCTTCTGGGCGGGTGGCGCTGACATCATATTCCGGCTCCCAGTATCACTCTGCAGCGCACGACTGCCGCCATATTCAGCAATAACATAACAATAGCATGTAAAATGCACTTATAACCGCTGAAAGGAGCCCCTTTTTTTTACTAATAAAAGTGTAGGAGAACATTCATCAACACCTATGTGAAAACCTTTTACGATGGGTAGTATGATAAGGTTGTAAATATATTTGTTACAATTGCCTCTTAGAGAATCAGATTTGCTTGCTATCATGTAAGATGTTTAGAATGCTCTATAACCCAGAACATGGGGGAGAGGGGTCTTAAGGGGAAGAGGTAACAAACTGGCGGTTTCTGCAATGGACGGTGTTGTCCCACTCCCACCACCCGGAGGCCTTCTCTAGCTTGTTCCCCTTAGGAAATTACATAACTATGCTTATATGAGATAGCCCCTATGCCAGATTATAATCACTATCGGTCTAACTGGAGGTGGTAAGGAGTTACAATGCAGGTGAGTAATTAAAAATGCCTGGAGCTAGCATAAATGTAAATTTGCACTTAAAACTTAATGCTAAAGTAGTAACTAAACATTGTTCCCAGCTAGGGATTGTAAAAGAAAAGGGGTTGATCCTGAAAGTCTGGTGTTCAGGTTAGTCCCTCCAGTCTCTCAGGTGCCCAGACTGGGGCGGTCTGCCTTCTGTTGGCTAATGGAGGTAGGCTTCGCTGAAGAGGGGCTTATGTCCGCACCCAGAGACTTGGTTAGCTGGAACGGCACAATTTTAGACATGTTGGGTCTTTTGACCAGGTATTGTGGTCTCCGGGTCCAAATGTAGTGGCAGTCCCAGTGATATCTGCACAGATTCAGTTTCTGAGGCATCCGTAATTCTGAAGGTTTTGCCGCCTTGTGTGATGATCTGATTCTGAGGGAAAACCAAACCATACGGTATGGCATGACTGCGAAGAGTAGTGGTCATAGGTTGGAATTGGCTTCTCCATTGCAACGTTGGTCTGGATAGGTCTTGGAAGAAGGTTAAGGTAGCGTTTTCGAATAGGCAGGTAGGCAGTCCCCTCACCGCAGCCATGAATGAGATTTGCGCTAACCTCCTCTGGAACTGAAAGGATGACATCCTTGGTGAGTCCGCCAGGGCTCTGGTTGCTTTTGGGATTCGAAAACCCCTTTCCACAACTGCTTGTTTTGCTTGTTTAGGGGTGAGTATTGTGCTTAGAGGGCAGCTCATTGTTCTCATCACAGGAGGTGTGGTGTAGTCTCCCAGTGCCTGGGATCTCGTCCAGCATATCCATGACCTGTTCCTCAGAGGAGGCCAAAAGCAACTCACCATTTTCTTTTGGCGCGACAGTGGTTAAGACCCTGGTAGGCAGGAGCAGAAGATCTCCAATATCCCGGGCACCCATCAGTCTAACGTGTCCTTGGTGTCTGGACTTCTTCCCCATGAGGTGGGTGCTTACTTTGCCTCTAAATGAGTGGAGGTAAAGTGTTTTAGGATGCATTTTCAGGCTTAGCTGCATGGAGCTCTCCTTTGGCACGTCAGCCATGTTACAGTGCTGTCACCCACTCCATGTGTTCCCCATTAATGGTTAATAAGTATGCAGAAAGTTTAGAAAAATACCCCTCTCTGTCTCATTAGAGACTTTCCTTTTAGCGGAAAACAGCAAGGTGAATTGGTAGTGTAAGAATCAAGTGTAAGAGGTTTTGCCTTGACGTGGCAGGTGAGCTTACATTTAAATGGCCATTGGTGTGATTCTTAAAACCTCCAGTTATGTAATTGAACATAGGGATATGGGATAGTGTGCAAGTAACTTTTTTTCTTTGTTTTTTTTTTTATTTTATATATTGGTGCTGATGTGTGCTATAGTCATTGCTGCCACCCAGCAGTAGTGGGAGTCTGTGCGCAGGTGTTTTATTTTATAGGGATTTAACCCTGCCTGCTAACACCAGAATGTTAGGACTTTCCATGCTGTTCTCACGGTGCTAAAGTTCACCATTGTTAGAGCAGCATGAGAAGTGTTGTCAAAGGATTCATTCAGCTGTGTTTTGTGTATATCAGGGGTTCTCAACGTTAGTCCTCAGGACCCCCTACCAGTCCAGGGTTTAGGGATTACATGGGTGTGTCTAAGGTGTTTAGAAAAAGAAAAAACAAACACCTTAGAGTCTAAGGTGTTTTTTCCCCCTTTTTCTAAACACCTGAGACACACCCAGGTAATCCCCAAATCCTGGACTGGTAGGGGGTCCTGAGGAATGGGTTGAGAACCCCTGGTGTATATGCTGAACGGAGCTCACCTCCCTGAAAGACATCCACGACTCTTGACATTGCTCAAAGCTGGACATAGCCGACATAAACATGGAACAGGGTTATGTGTAAATTGACTGAAGCCACAGAATAGCTGCTACTAGTTTTTAGAGTAGCTCCACTCATGCCAGAGGATGTGTCCCAAGCAGGGCAAATCAAAGGGGAACAG
>OW240918.1:49132135-49362264 GCA_933207985.1 Pelobates cultripes | reverse complement strand
CTAGGTAGGCAGACAATGTAATAGAGCAGCAGGAAATGCTAGCAGAATGCTTGGTTGTATAGAGAGAGGTATTAGCAGTAGAAAGAGGGAAGTGCTCATGTCATTGTACAGAACACTGGTGAGACCTCACTTGGAGTATTGTACGCAGTACTGGAGACCGTATCTTCAGAAGGATATTGATACTTTAGAGAGAGTTCAGAAAAGGGCTACTAAACTGGTTCATGGATTGCAGGATAAAACTTACCAGGAAAGGTTAAAGGATCTTAGCATGTATAGCTTGGAGGAAAGACGAGACAGGGGGGATATGATAGAAACATTTAAATATATAAGGGAATCAACACAGTAAAGGAGGAGACTATATTTAAAAGAAGAAAAACTACCACAACAAGAGGACATAGTCTTAAATTAGAGGGACAAAGGTTTAAAAATAATATCAGGAAGTATTACTTTACTGAGGGGGTAGTGGATGCATGGAATAGCCTTCCAGCTGAAGTGGTAGAGGTTAACACAGTAAAGGAGTTTAAGCATGCGTGGGATAGGCATAAGGCTATCCTAACTATAAGATAAGGCTAGGGACTAATGAAAGTATTTAGAAAATTGGGCAGACTAGATGGGCCGAATGGTTCTTATCTGCCGTCACATTCTATGTTTCTATCACTGGCTGCCAAATCAAAATATCTTCTGCTGTGATGGGGCCAATGGAGGACTGAAGAGGCAATGCTAATGTTTACTGCAAGGAAAACGTCATGGTTTATGCTAATGGAGACTGCAAAATAATAATAAACACATACTCACAAACAGTGGCGGCTCTAGACTTTGTGAGGCCTTAGGCGAAACTCAAACATGAGGCCCCCACTAACACCTAAAGTTAAAAATAGGGGTTACATTGTGTGTATAAGGTGCTGTAGTTGTATTGAAGGACAAACTTGCAGTGCTGGATACAGAGAGCTACTCTCTGTATTCATCATTCAGAGGCTTGCAGTGTCGCTGCTCCCTGTTCCGCTGCATTGTGATCTCTCTGACTGTAGTTATGGCATAATATGCAAACTAACTTAATTTGCAATAAACAAATTTAATTAGCAATTATGCAAATTGTTTATACATGACTGAGGGGTATGGTTACATAGCCTTGCAGTCGTATATACATAAGTGGCGGTGTATGTATATATGACTGTATCTGACATGGTCTACTTATGTGTGACAGGGTTGTAAGGGTTTATGTAATAGGGTGAGTGTGGCAGGGTGAAGGGGGTGAGTGGGACAGACTGATAGAGGATGAGTGACAGGGTCGGGGGGTGAGTGTGACAGTGCAAGAGAAGGTGAGTCTGACAGGGTTGATGGGGGTGGTGTTAATGCAATAGGGTAGGTGTGGCAAAGCAAGGAGTTTGGTATGGTTGCAGTGGGTGAGAGTGACAGGATTAGGAGGGGTTATGTAAATTTGGCCGGGTTTAGGGAGCGACTGTGTGTGGGGTCTGAAAGTGTTTGGGAATGGTGATAGTGTATGTGAAGGGGGTGTCAGTGTGTGTGGTAATGATAGGGTATGGGTGGGGAAGGACAAGGTGTGCGGTGGAAGGCTGTGACAGCGTGTGTGTGTGTGTGTGGGAAGGCTGTGATTGGATGGGTGTGGGGTGACAGGGTAGGGGAGCTGTGAGAGGGTGGGGGGGCGGTAGGGGGCTTTGACAGGGTAGGAGGTGGTAGGAGACTGTGACAGGACAAGGGGTAGTGGGGGGGGCTGGAGCAGGGGGTGGTAGGGCAGGTGGTGGTGCTCTGGCTGGGGCAGAGGGTGGTGGGGTGGCTGGGGCAGTGGTGGTGGGGTGGCTTGGCAGGTGGTGGGGGTGGCTGGGGCAGAGGGTGGCTGGGGCAGTGGTAGGGTGGTTGGGGCGGCAGTTGCAGAGGCTGGCTGGGGCAGGGTGGTAGGGTGGCTGGGACAGTGGTGGTAGGGGAGGCTGGGGCAGAGGGTGGCTGGGGTGCAGTAGAAGTGGCTGGGGCAGTGGTGAAGGGCTGGGAGGGTGGCTTGGACATGGTGTGGTGGGGTGGCTGGGGCGAAGGGGTGGCTGGGGCAGAGGGGTGGCTGGGGCAGAGGGTGGCTGGGGCAGTGGTGGTGGGGGTGGCTGGGGCAGAGGGTACAGGCAGTGGTGGTAGGGCATGGGGCAGAGGCTGGGCAGTGGTGGTAGGTCAGGAGGACATTGGGGCAGAGGGTGCCGGGGCAGGGTGGTGGGGTGGCTGGGGCAGCACAGGGGTGGCTGGGGCAGTGGTGGCAGGGGCTGCTGGCCAGAGGGCATACAAGTGTGGTGGTGGGCGGCTGTTGGGGTAGTGTGGTGCAGGGGTGGCTGGGGCAGATGGTGGCTGGGGCAGGGGCTGTAGGGTGGCTGGGGCAGGGGTGGGGTGGCTGGGGCAGTGGTGGTGGGGTGGCTGGGGCATTCATGGTGGGGTGGCTGGGGCATTGGTGGTGGGGTGGCTGGGGCAGAGGGTGGTAGGAGGGGAGGGCAGGGCATAAATACCTGGGGATTAGTTTGTTCCTTGGTGGTCCAGTGGGCGGCAAGGCTGTAGCCCTGGTGGTCCGGTGGGCTCCCTTTACGGTCTGCAGCTCCGCCGGGTGCAGAGCTGCAGACCACGTGGTAAGTTTAGTCTCGCGATCTCAGCCAGTCAGAGCATTGCCGTGGTAACCCGTGGCAACGCTCTGACTGGGTGAGATCGAGAGACCCTCTCAGTCTGCAGCTCTGCGCTCGGCAGAGCTGCAGACAGGCTGGCTCTCTCCCGGGCAGGCATAATTTTTTATTAGTACTACCATTATTCTTCTCTCCTATTTTCATTTTATTTTATTTTCAATTTTTTCCTTACTTTTTTCAATTTTATCTATATTTTAATATTCATTTTTTATAACTATTAACTATACTAGTATCACTCCCACTTTGTTTTTTATCTATTCCTAATAATATTAATTTACCATTATGATGTAATGTTACCAACTTATTTCTTTATTTTTAAATCTTTAAATTTATAGTTCATTACTTATTCATTTCATTTTTGCAATATTATTTTTATTTACAATATTATTTATATCTACATATCTATTATAGATTATCTAATAATAAAGATTAACTGATGTATTTATATTTTTCCCCCCTGTATTTATGAAACAAGAGTTACCTAGTTTCTTTATCAAAATAACAGTAAACAACAATGGTCAATTTCTAATATTCCTCTTTACTTCATTTGAGCAATATCCTTGTGAGCCGATTTGGCTCGAATGAGAACTTTGAGATAAGGAGTTTTTCACGTATGGGACTTAATATGCGGACCGGAAGTCGCGCATGGAGCGCAAAGGATGATGGACATTGTAGTAACGAAAAAATGGAAGTGACGCGACGGCAAGTTAACCGCGCCGCAAACGGCGCAGAACCACGAGAATTTCTGCGGGAATTTGAATGTACTTAAACAGAAAGACAACAGAAGATTTGGAAAGCTGACTGAGGAAGCCGAATAAACCGGCGAAACGCGTTTTGGCTTTAAAGTGGACTCAATATTTTTCTGTACCACCCATATTTTATTAGTATACTGTTTAACAACCTTTTATTTATTTGTTATTTTCTATTAATGTATTTTTAAAGTAATTTCTATATATATTTATATATTTTTAAATAGTAAATGATAATAAACATCCCCCTTTTTACAACATACATTGGATCCTGCAAATAATTCCGGGGAAGGGGTAGTGTCACCCCATAAATTGACACCAAGCCGTTATACTTAGAGCCAGTTATCTAAAAATAAATATTACCATCACTGGAGATACTACACTTAGTACGATATAAAAATAAAAGAATGAGACAGCGCTTGGTTAACTTATAGGCAGCAACCTTAAAAGGGGATCCCTCAAACCCTTTAAAATAAGGTGAATAAAAAACAGTTAAAAGGCTGCGCCACAATAAATAATAAAAAATATATGTAAAATAGTCCAATAGAAAGTCCAAAAAAGGGAGAAGATCCCAATATTTATCCTTACAAATAGTCTTTGGTGGTAAGGTCTTCTACTGATATGGTGGATCCACTTGGTATGAAAGATAAAAAGAGAGAGGGACAACCAATGGTGCAGTATGTAAAATTCAAATGTGAATATAAAAGTAATAGTATAAAACTCACATTTACCAGAGCTAATATCCAGCTCTGGAGTAAGGCGCCTACAGCGGTTTAAATCCCCGCTTATGGGATATAAATGGGTTCCTCTCTGTCGTTGGTGTCCAATTCTCGGAATAAAAGAGACAACTAATAGTGCTCACTGTATAGTATTGTTGGTAAAATAATAAAAGAATGTACTTACAAGGTAAGAGCAGGCCAACTGCTCTATGATGATAGCTTGGGTGGATTGATCCCCACCTAAGGATTTCTTTAAGTACAGGAAACTTCCAGGGATATTGTCCAATGATTTTTATAAAACCAATAAAAAAAATAATACTAAAAAGCCAGGGTAAAAGGAAAAGTTATGTGTCTTTAAAAAAGTTGATTGGCACAAATAAATGACCAAAAATACTTTAATATGATAAAAGAACACAAATATTAAATATCCATAACGCGTTTCGTCAAAAAAAGACTTTTTCAAATGGATTTACATATGATACCTGGCTAATAGATGTTTTATAAAGATAAAACTAATTTGAATTTGGCGCCAAAAATGGTACAACCAATCAGAATTAAAAACCATTAAAAATTAAATTTAAATAACTCAATAAGTGTATAAATATTAATTCTTTTATGATATTAAAATGTCTTTTACCCTGGCTTTTTAGTATTATTTTTATTGGTTTTATAAAAACCATTGGATAATATCCCTGGAAGTTTCCTGTACTTAAAGAAATCCTTAGGTGGGGATCAATCCACCCAAGCTATCATCATAGAACAGTTGGCCTGCTCTTACCTTGTAAGTACATTCTTTTATTATTTTACCAACAATACTATACAGTGAGCACTATTAGTTGTCTCTTTTATTCCGAGAATTGGACACCAACGACGGAGAGGAACCCATTTATATCCCATAAGCGGGGATTTAAACCGCTGTAGGCGCCTTACTCCAGAGCTGGATATTAGCTCTGGTAAATGTGAGTTTTATACTATTACTCTTTTATATTCACATTTGAATTTTACATACTGCACCATTGGTTGTCCCTCTCTCTTTTTATCTTTCATACCAAGTGGATCCACCATATCAGTAGAAGACCTTACCACCAAAGACTATCTGTAAGGATAAATATTGGGATCTTCTCCCTTTTTTGGACTTTCTATTGGACTATTTTACATATATTTTTTATTATTTATTGTGGCGCAGCCTTTTACTGTTTTTTATTCACCTTATTTCAAAGGGTTTGAGGGATCCCCTTTTAAGGTTGCTGCCTATAAGTTAACCAAGCGCTGTCTCATTCTTTTATTTTTATTACTACTTCTCAATTTCCCTTTTGGGATAGCTGCTATTTAACTTCTACAACATGTCTATCTTTGAATTCAGGAATAAATACACAATTGATGTCAATAATGTATTTAATACAGAGGTAATTAACTCTATACAAACAATTCCTCATTATTCTAATCAACAGGATTTATTTACAAAATTAGAAAAAGCATTATCCACAGAAATTAAGCTTAAATGGGAAATTGCCACCCTTAAAAAGTATATAGATGAACAAATCACCCCCCGTGGTTTAAGACTTTTAAAACTACCTACCTCTGATCAGGATGATCTTGAGTTCATGGAGGAGTGGAATAATAAATTGGAAATATGCACTTTCGGATTAATGGAAACACTAATAGTTAAAAAAAGCAAAAAACTATCAATTTTAGACATTGAAATAAATGACCTTAGAGAGAAGCTTTTACCATTTACAGAAACAAAGGCCTATAAACAAAATTCTGTACTAATACAAAATAAAATAGAAAAAGTTGAAGTTGATACAAAACACCTGAAAATCAGAAAATATATTAGAGATAAAACTGACTATTCAAACAAACAAGTGAGAACCTACCATCTTAAAAAAAAGTACACCTCAGATAATTATCCCTCTAGACCAAGTTATCAAAATCTTAACTATACACATAACAATTCCCATTCTCATAACAATATGGCATATCAACCATCCTCTAAAGACCAGAATTATATCACACGAAAGTCCCATCACCAATCCCCATCTACAATGAGACCTAAAAATACTTTCTCTCACCAGCACTACGTCACTTCTAAATTACCTTATCAAGGTACCACCAACACATACCAATTGCCCCCACATAAACTAAGGAAATTTCCTCACCACAACCCTAATCCTGTACCTCAATCCCCTAGATATTACAACTCTTCTGGTTTAAACTTTTCACCCAAACCACAAAGATCAAGGTATACAAATGATCAAAATGAGTATTCTAACTACTCAAAATCACCCACTATTCCCAATCACCCAAATAGGTACCAACTTTTATCAGTCGATTCAGACTTTGATAATGAAGATCATTTTTTAGAAATACGCACCCACCAGCCCCCACTAGCCCAGACACCGCACCCTTCACGTTCCCAAAAAAGAATTCTAAGCTTAGAGGAAGACGAAGTGGAAGACGGGAGCAAAAGAGAAAGATTGGAAAGACAATAACACCCCACACCAAATCCTGTAATGGTATTTTTAATCTCTCCCAGAAAGTTTTATCAGCTGCACAATTGTCTGTTTTAAGTAAAGGTCTAAAATTTGCCCCTACCTCTTCTTTTAACTCATTTCAAGCTTTTCTTGATGTTAACAAATTTGTTAGAAAAGCTACACTAAAAAGATTCTTCATAAGTAAAAATGATGAAGAATCTATTCCACCTATTCTACCGACCTCTCCAAAGATAGACAATAGCTCTTTTATTAATACCAACCTCAGGCCAAAATCTAAGTTTTATCCATCTCATTGTAAATCCGCCCCTCTTACTCTTTTTGAAAAATTAGTTCAAAAAGATCTAGATAAAATAAAATACAAAAACTATGATGCTCAAAACCTTACAAATGCCGAAAGACAAGCAATCAAAGAACTCCAAAAAGACAAAGATATTGTCATCAAACAAGCTGATAAAGGTGGTGGAGTAGTTATCCAGTCTAGTAATATGTACATAGACGAAGCTCATAAACAATTAAAAGACAGAAATGTATATGAACAACTTTTATCAGATCCTACTGAAAATATAAAAAATATTTTATCCACTTTTTTAAACAAAGGTCTTAATTTAAATATTTTAAACAAACATGAATTTAATTTTTTAAACAAAGAATTTCCTATTACTCCTGTTATTTATTTCCTTCCCAAAATCCACAAAAACAAACAACATCCTCCAGGTAGACCAATTGTGTCTGGGATAGGTTCACTTTTATGCAACCTTTCCCAATATATTGATAACCTTCTCCAGCCTTCAGTCAAACTTATGAAATCTTATCTAAAAGACTCCATGTCACTTTTAAAATTTTTAAATGATTTTACTTGGAAAACGGATTTTATATTAGTTACATGTGACGTTCAGTCTCTTTATACTATTATTCCCCATGACATAGGCTGTCAAGCTATAAAATAAATTTTAACCAAAGAAGCTAGGATCCCAGATATTCAAATCGATTTTATAATAGAAGGTATAAATATTATTTTAAAAAATAATTATTTCTGGTTTTTAGATTCATTTTATTTGCAAAAGAGAGGTACAGCTATGGGGACTAGGTTTGCCCCAAGTTATGCCAACTTGTTTATGGCCGACTGGGAAACCGAAGCTATTTGGAGTAACCACCCGTGGAGGGCAAACCTTGTCTCCTACTTCAGATATATAGATGACCTCTTTTTTATATGGGATGGACCAGAAAACAATCTTATTGATTTTATAAACCACCTAAACATCAACAATAGGGGTATCATCCTTACATATGAATATAGTAAGGAGTCTATTAACTTCTTAGATCTTAACATTTTTATCAACAAGGGACAACTTCAAACAAAAACTTTTTTTAAACAAGTATGTGTAAATACGGCTATAGACAAATCCAGCTGCCATTATAAACCTTGGCTTGAGAGTGCCCCAAAAAGTCAATTCTTACGTCTCCGCAGAAATTGTTCAGAACTTACAGATTTTGACGAACAAGCAGAGGTTTTAAAAAACAAATTTATGGAGAAAAAATATTCAGAATCTGATCTAAATGCCACAATTAGTATAGTAAAGCAGAAAGAACGAAATGAACTCCTAAAATATAAAAATAAAGAAAATAATGAACTAATATCACTTCCAGTGATTTTTAATTTCAACAATAAAAGTAATGATGTTAAAAAAATAATAAACAAACATTGGCATATACTCAAAGATGATGAGATACTTAACTCTATCTTACCCATCCATCCTAATATTGTTTTTAGAGGAGCACCCAATTTTAAGTCTATTTTAACCAAAAATTTTACCAAAAAATCTCCTTCTAAGAATGTATCTTTCTTTCCTCATACGAAAGGTTTTTATAGATGTAAACAATGCATTGTATGTAAAACCACCGATCATTCTATTCCATCTAAAATTACAAATTTTATGTCAAATAGGACCAAAAAAGTGTACAATATAAATGATTTTATACGTTGCAATACAAAAAATGTTATTTATCTGCTCGAGTGCCCGTGTGGCCTCCAATATGTGGGGATGACCACAAGGTGCCTAAAGATAAGATTGAGCGAACATTGCAGAAATATCAAAAATGGATACTTGAATCATACAGTATCCAAACATTTTATTATGCATAACAGAGATCCACGCCTATTAAAATGTATTGGTATAACCAAATGCTCTACCTCCTGGCGTGGAGGTGACATAAAAAAGATGCTTGGAAAAACAGAGATGGAATGGGTGTATAAACTTCAGACTCTTATACCCCATGGTCTTAATGCAGACTTTGATTTACATAACTTTTTATAATTTTTTATAATTTTTTTTAAAAATGTTGCTGCCTGTACCTTTAAATAATTATGCTTTTATTGTCACTGATGAATAATGTAATTTTTTATCATTGTTTTACTTTTTTATGTTCCTAAGCTTATGTATTTACAATTGTAGACTGTCTTTTCCCTGCAAGTACATTTATCTGCTGTACTTGTTCCTGTTATTGTGGGTTAAACTACATTTCCCTACATGCATTGCGGCTATATCTTCCGATTTGCGGAAGTGCCGAAAAACCATGTGACCAATTCTGATTAGTTTTAAATCTATTGCTCCCCTTCGTTTTTAATTTCTAATTCCATCTAACACTTTGTGAAGGCTATAATTATGCAATCATCTGCTTATTTTACTGTTACATGCGGCCGCTTTTTGCGGCCATTTCTGACTACATTTCCCATGTGGCATTGTGTTTTACTTCCGAAAAGCGGAAGTGCTATTTGGACATGTGACTTTTTATTAATGTTTAATAACACAATTCAACACCTTCGTTTTTGATCCAAACAATTTAATATCATGTTATAGTATTATTATTTATACATTTATTGAGTTATTTATGCAATTTAATGTTTTAATTTTGTTTTTAATTCTGATTGGTTGTACCATTTTTGGCGCCAAATTCAAATTAGTTTTATCCTTATAAAACATCTATTAGCCAGGTATCATATGTAAATCCATTTGAAAAAGTCTTTTTTTTGACGAAACGCGTTATGGATATTTAATATTTGTGTTCTTTTATTATATTAAAGTATTTTTGGTCATTTATTTGTGCCAATCAACTTTTTTAAAGACACATAACTTTTCCTTTTACCCTGGCTTTTTAGTATTATTTTTATTGGTTTTATAAAAACCATTGGATAATATCCCTGGAAGTTTCCTGTACTTAAAGAAATCCTTAGGTGGGGATCAATCCACCCAAGCTATCATCATAGAGCAGTTGGCCTGCTCTTACCTTGTAAGTACATTCTTTTATTATTTTACCAACAATACTATACAGTGAGCACTATTAGTTGTCTCTTTTATTCCGAGAATTGGACACCAACGACGGAGAGGAACCCATTTATATCCCATAAGCGGGGATTTAAACCGCTGTAGGCGCCTTACTCCAGAGCTGGATATTAGCTCTGGTAATTGTTAGTTTTATACTATTACTCTTTTATATTCACATTTGAATTTTACATACTGCACCATTGGTTGTCCCTCTCTCTTTTTATCTTTCATACCAAGTGGATCCACCATATCAGTAGAAGACCTTACCACCAAAGACTATTTGTAAGGATAAATATTGGGATCTTCTCCCTTTTTTGGACTTTCTATTGGACTATTTTACATATATTTTTTATTATTTATTGTGGCGCAGCCTTTTAACTGTTTTTTATTCACCTTATTTTAAAGGGTTTGAGGGATCCCCTTTTAAGGTTGCTGCCTATAAGTTAACCAAGCGCTGTCTCATTCTTTTATTTTTATTACTACTTCTCAATTTCCCTTTTGGGATAGCTGCTATTTAACTTCTACAACATGTCTATCTTTGAATTCAGGAATAAATACACAATTGATGTCAATAATGTATTTAATACAGAGGTAATTAACTCTATACAAACAATTCCTCATTATTCTAATCAACAGGATTCATTTACAAAATTAGAAAAAGCATTATCCACAGAAATTAAGCTTAAATGGGAAATTGCCACCCTTAAAAAGTATATAGATGAACAAATCACCCCCCGTGGTTTAAGACTTTTAAAACTACCTACCTCTGATCAGGATGATCTTGAGTTCATGGAGGAGTGGAATAATAAATTGGAAATATGCACTTTCGGATTAATGGAAACACTAATAGTTAAAAAAAGCAAAAAACTATCAATTTTAGACATTGAAATAAATGACCTTAGAGAGAAGCTTTTACCATTTACAGAAACAAAGGCCTATAAACAAAATTCTGTACTAATACAAAATAAAATAGACGATATATCTGTGTTTTTTATACGTGCTGTGGAGAGGAACACACCTTCACCTGGAGAGAGGGGTCGTGTGATCTACCTTAAAAGACACAAGATGCTTGGAAGTTTAGAGCCTAAAAACTAGAAAAGGCTCTAAAAAAATGTGAGTTTAGACACATTTGTCACTTACATACTGCTTTACCATAAATTATAACATATTGCACTATTATCTGTATATTTTTATTTTTCTTTCTATGTATATACTATCTTGAGATCATTGTAGAGGGTAAGTGTTTTTAAAAAAACGCTTTTTTCACCTCACATTATAATATAGCGCTGCACTCTTTTAAAAAACTGGGGACCTGATAGGTGGAAACACCTACAAGGCCTTAAGTTTTTTTCTGTGTTCTAAGGCATAGGAGGGGTCTCGCACCCGGAGGCATTAAGGACAAGCCGCCGGGTCCCCTTCTGTGTCGGGTCCTCGGTCTGTGACCGAGGACCCGATCTATCACACTGCCCTAAGGCGATTTAGGTGGCCGCGAGACCCCATCAGCGCGAGGCCTTAGACGGCCGCCTAAATCGCCTAATTAGAGAGCCGCCTCTGCTCACAAACATACAACAAGACAAAATCTAAAAAAGATTTTCAACTGTGCAAGCAGTCAAGGGATTTTGTTTTTATTGTTGCATACAGGGCCGGAATAACATAGGGGCTGATGGAGCTGCAGCCATTGAATAGGCCCATTGTTTAAAGGACCACTCCACACTTAAAAAAAAACCAAAAAAAAAACCCCTCAGTTTAGTAGATATACCCACAATAAATACATGTATGTATATTCTTAATGTGTGTATTCATGAAGCAAGCTGAAGTGCTTTTGGGGTGTGGAGTGGTTCTCTAAATCTGAAAACGTAAGAAGCATGCAGGGGAACAAAACTGGTGTGTGGACTGGCTGACAATGAAATTAGTTAAGGTAAAGCTGACTACGCTATTAGGACATTTGGATTAACTTGTAAAATGAAAGCGAGAGATTAGCTTTCTGATAGATATATCCTGTGATTTTTCCCTCCAGCACCACCTCCTGCAGATACATGACGCTTGGAAAGTATAACTGTTTTAGTGTTTTCTGTCAATAAGATTATGTAATTAGGCCCATCATAGAAACATAGAAACATAGAAACATAGAATGTGACGGCAGATAAGAACCATTCGGCCCATCTAGTCTGCCCAATTTTCTAAAAACTTTCATTAGTCCCTAGCCTTATCTTATAGTTAGGATAGCCTTATGCCTATCCATGCATGCTTAAACTCCTTTACTGTGTTAACCTCTACCACTTCAGCTGGAAGGCTATTCCATGCATCCACTACCCTCTCAGTAAAGTAATACTTCCTGATATTATTTTTAAACCTTTGTCCCTCTAATTTAAGACTATGTCCTCTTGTTGTGGTAGTTAATCATATGTCAGCACCAGGCACCAGGCCCAATTGGCTCTTAATCCGGCCCTTGTTGCATAAACAGAGCAAAAAGGAAACGAGAGACGAAAAATTAACCCAGAAACACTGAACCGTGTCACGGGTGACAGATAATCCTTCAACCTGCAACCAGGTATTTATTGAGGACATGGAACTTGTAAACATTGTATTGTTTTTTGTTTCCTCATAGAAGCAGTTTAACCCCTTCACAACTAAATTGTTAAAACAATAAATATTGTAAGTTTTATTTTAAACCTGGAGTGAATATTTTGCATGTTAAAATGTTAATTCATGTACAGACTATTGTTTGTGATACAGAATTTTTTTTTTTTTTTCATATACACAATGTGTACATTTAATTTATTTCTTCATCCTTGCAAAGACAGCCGGGGGCTAAACGTTTGACGGTATATGCATTCACTAACGTGTAGGTTGCTATAATTTCAAAGTGAATTTGAAAAATAGGCCACAATGTATGAATTGGGAAAAAAAAAATCACAACTGTGTTTCACTGGTTTGGCCTAAAATGGCACATTTGGAAATGACCACTAAAGGCACTCAGACCACTTCAGCTCAATGAAGTGGTCTGGGTGCCAGGCCCTCTAGTTTTAACCCTGCAGCTGAAAACATAGCAATTTCAGAGGAGATGTTTACACTGAGGGTTAATCCAGCCTCTAGTGGCTGTCTCCCTGAAAATCACAGTGAGAAGATGCTGACGTCCATAGGAAAGCATTGAGTAATGCTTTTCTATGGGCTGTGTGAATGCGCGCGCGGCGCTCGCCACGCATGCACATTCGGCAATGACGTCGGCAGGAGGAGGAGATTTCCCCGGCGCCGAGGGAGCCCGGCACTGGAGAAAAGTGACTGAAGGTGTTTTAAGCCAAGCAAGAGGGGGCCATGAGGGTGGGGGATAGGGGGACCTACTGACCCTATAGTGCCAGGAAAACGAGTTTGTTTTCCTGCCACTATAGTGCACCTTTAACTGAGTGCCCTACATTCTGCTTCTCTCTCAATCCCATTTGCCTTAAAGGACCACTATAGTGCCAGGAAAACATACTCGTTTTCCTGGCACTATAGTGCCCTGAGGATGCTCCCACCCTCAGGGACCCCCTCCCGCCCGGCTCTGGAAGGGGGTTAAAACTTACCTTTTTCCAGCGCTGGGCGGGGAGCTCTCTGCCTCCAATCCTCCTCTTCTCCTCCCATGCGGCTGAATGCGCACGCGCGGCAAGAGCTGCGCGCGCATTCAGCCGGTCACATAGGAAAGCATTATCAATGCCTTCCTATGGACGCTTGCGTGCTCTCACTGTGATTTTCACAGTGAGAAGCACGCAAGCGCCTCTAGCGGCTGTCAATGAGACAGCCGCTAGAGGAAATAGGGGAAGTTTCTCTGAAACTGCTATGTTTATGAAAAAATGGGTTAATCCTAGCTGGACCAGGCCCCCAGACCACCTCATTAAGCTGAAGTGGTCTGGGTGCCTAGAGTGGTCCTTTAATGTTCACTATTTCCTCCCTCTTTCTAAATCCTGTCTTCCCCTCCTCTTTTTATGTACCGTGTCTCCTGTTATGCACCTTTTGCTTTTGTGAATCTTACTGAAAGCTCTATATCCGTTGTGCACTTTACCCTTATAAAAGTTACAAAAATGTTTCCTATCATAGTCTTAGTACATATACAACAATTTGTGCTGTACTTTGATCACGTCTTATATTTAACTTTTACATCTTGCTCAAATCCATTAGGAATTATTTGTCTAAATATTGATCTTTTCTCTTTGAGTATTCTTTATACAATAACATTTAATAATATGTAATTAAAAAATATATATTTTGTCAAATACAGCAACTGTGACAAAATAGATAAATACAAATACTAAAACTATCCTGCTCTGGGTTATATTTTAAGGCATCTGGTGGCATCTTTGGGAGTGCAGCTTCCCAAACATACTTGCAGGATTTTAAAGTAATGTAAGTATATGGACGTGCAGTACATGCGTTGATGTAAAACTCAAGTTTTGCAGAGTTATTCACTAAAGTGAAAATTGCCCGGAATTCGAACAGAATTTCAAATATTGGGCCAAAATGAACACAGAACTGACATTGAGAATTGTTCTACTACGAGGTAAGCAACCAACTCCTGTCCTCTCCTCTGTTTATTTCTTACTTTTGCAGTATGTTTACCGGCACAGCTTTTTGCAGATTTTAAGTGGGTTTTGAAATGGTTGCGATGTATTCCTCTTCACTGCTGTCTTCGCTGAATTACCTTCTTACTGATTTACTTTGTATGGATGTAACATTGTGTTGCCAGGTGCTTGAATGCACTGTATTTACAGGAACACAATAGTGACAGGAACAGAAACATACACTGCTCAAAAAAAATAAAGGGAACACAAAAATAACACATCCTAGATCTGAATGAATTAAATATTCTTCGGAAATACTTTGTTCTTTAGTTGAATGTGTTGACAACAAAATCACCCAAAAATAAAAAAACGGAAATCAAATTTTTCAACCCATGGAGGTCTGGATTTGGAGTCACACTCAAAATTAAAGTGGAAAAACACACTACAGGCTGATCCAACTTTGATGTAATGTCCTTAAAACAAGTCAAAATGAGGCTCAGTAGTGTGTGTGGCCTCCACATGCCTGTATGACCTCCCTAAACGCCTGTGCATGCTCCTGATGAGGTGGCGAATGCTCTCCTAAGGGATCTCCTCCCAGACCTGGACTAAAGTATCTGCTAACTCCTGGACAGTCTGTGATGCAAAGTGACATTGGTGAATGGAGCGAGACATGATGCCCCAGATGTGCTCAATTTGATTCAGGTCTGGGGAACGGGCGGGCCAGTCCATAGCATCAATGCCTTTGTCTTGCAGGAACTGCTGACACACTCCAGCCACATGAGGTCTAGCATTGTCTTGCATTAGGAGGAACCCAGGGCCAACCGCACCAGCATATGGTCTCACAAGGGCTCTGAGGATCAGGCAGTCAGGCTACCTCTGGCGAGCACATGGAGGGCTGTGCGGCCCCTCAAAGAAATGCCACCCCACACCATTACTGACCCACTGCCAAACCAGTCATGCTGGAGGATGAGGCAGGCAGCAGAACGTTCTCCACGGCATCTTCAGACTCTGTCACGTCACATGTGCTCAGTGTGAACCTGCTTTCATCTGTGAAGAGCACAGGGCGCCAGTGGCGAATTTGCCAATCTTGGTGTTCTCTGGCAAATGCCAAACGTCCTGCACGGTGCAGGGTTGTAAGCACAACCCCCACCTGTGGACGTCGGGCCCTCATACCACCCTCATGGAGTCTGTTTCTGACCGTTTGAGCAGATACATGCACATTTGTGGCCTGCAGGAGGTCATTTTGAAGGGCTCTGGTAGTGCTCCTCATGTTCCTCCTTGCACAAAGGCGGAGGTGGCGGTCCTGCTGCTGGGTTGTTTCCCTCCTACGGCCTCCTCCACGTCTCCTGATGTACCGGCCTGTCTCCTGGTAGCGCCTCTATGCTCTCGACACTATGCTGACAGACACAGCAAACCTTCTTGCCACAGTTTGCATTGATGTGCCATCCTGGATGAGCTGCACTACCTGAGCCACTTGTGTGGGTTGTAGACTCTGTCTCATGCTGCCACTAGAGTGAAAGCAGCGCCAGCATTCAAAAGTGATGAAAACATCAGCCAGGAAGCATAGGAACTGAAGTGGTCTGTGGTCACCTCCTGCAGAACCACTCCTTTATTGGGGGTGTCTTCCTAATTGCCTATAATTTCCACCTGTTATCTATCCCATTTGCACAACAGCATGTGAAATTGATTGTCACTCAGTGTTGCTTCCTAAGTGGACAGTTTGATTTCACAGAAGTGTGATTGACTTGGAGTTACATTGTGTTGTTTAAGTGTTCCCTTTATTTTTTTGAGCAGTGTATATTGTCTCCTTGCACTATAGCTGTGAGAACATAGTTTAGGGTTCAGGCGGGTTTCCCTTTAAAGTTTACTGATGCACATTTGCACATTAGTCAGCCAATGCTTCCTTGTGTACACCGGTACTGCAAGGTCTATAAGATCTATAAAGCTACATATCCGGCAGTGGGATTATACTGCTGTATGCTATTTTACTTAGAGCTGGTCTATAGCTCCATAAAATGTGAGTGCTAGTTTTCATATCTGTGTTGTTAGTTTACACCTAGCACTAAACATATTGCACTATTATCTGCCATCTCTTTGTGTTTTATATATTGGATTACAATTCGAAGTCTGGAGAGCCGTTAATTAAGAAGCACAAAAGCATTCTCTGAATATATTGAACTGCATTATTAGCGCAACCTTTTTTGCTTGTTTCATAGGTCTGAGTTAACCCTTCCTTGGGCATTCTAACACTGAATGAGATGGCCCCACTATAAAAATCTTCTTTTTACAGGGGGGTCATCTCACTGAGCTGTTTGTATATACCTGCGTATGTGTGTGCCTGTATTTTCCGATGTCAGTATGTCCCTGTGTCTTTGTGGGAGGTGGTTAACTAACACGCAGAGCTCGCACCTAACCAATATAATGATGTATTGGTAAAAAGAGGTTTATTCTCTGTTAGTGCAATCAAAGTAGAGCGTTCACTATAACCTAGTCGGTATAACGCCTACAGCCAATGCAATAGTTATGGTGCTTAGAGTGCCGCCTGAATGATCTATAATAGCATATTGCAGCAGTCTACTTTTTACAGGGGGGCCATCTCACTGAGCTAATGACAGCATGACTATACAGACCTGTCAAAATGGAATAAGCAGAACTTTCCACTATGGCAAGGAGCTTCATTGTGATGGTGTCTAGGTATGTCTCTTTAGCATTACTAAGTAGAAATCTTTAACTCATCTGGAAAACTACAGTTCTTAGTATGTTATGAGTCATTGCTAAAAACATATTTTAAATATCTTGAAGGAACTCTCCAAGCATCTTACCCATATAGTGGGCTGTAATGGTCATGGTGCCAGAAGTGTTCTGGGGCCTCCAAAATGAATAATGGTTTGACTTCTTACTTCAATTATGTTTCTCACCGTAAGTTTGATGTAATGAACATATGAGGTAGTCCTGAGTAAAAATGAAGCTGAGGGTGTTAGTTCCTTTTGGAACTGTGTGTCCTGGTTGGTTTATTTGGGGCTACATAAGGGGACAGGAGGGGAGAGGGGCTCAAGAGGACACAGGAAGGGGAGGGGCACAGGAGGGGAGGGAGGCTAAAGAGTGCAGAGGAAGGGAGGTGGCTAAAGAAGACACAGGGAGGGTAGGGGCAAAAGAGAACACAGGAGGGGAGTGGGCTAAAGAGGTCACAGAAGGGGAGGAGGCTAAGAAGGGCACAGGAGGGGAGGAGAGCTAAAGAGTGCACAGGAGCGGAAAAGGGCTTTATAAGGGGACAAGAGGGGAGAGGAGCTAAAGAGGGCACAGGAGGGGAGGGAGGCAAAGGACTGCACAGGAGGGGTAAGGGGCTAAAGAGTGCAGAGGAAGGGGGGTGGCTAAAGAGGCCACAGAAGGGGAGGGGGCAAAAGATGGCACAGTGTAATACTTAGAAATAAAAGTTAATTTGGAACTCAGCTGCAGATGAAGGAATGAGTTTAATACTGTCACTTTAAGAATATTGATTTATTAATTTTAGGTATATTCAATTTAACAATCGTCTTTAGCAATATAAATTGTAAATGATATTCCATAAATGAAAGGTAGATCCTGCTTATGATTGCTTAACAGAGACAATTAGACTTCAGTAGAAATAATTAAATAAAGCAGATCCTGATTAGGAAAGTATAACACAGTCCTTTAGATTTCAGTAGAAATTATTGTGAAGAAAATAGACTTTTAATTGACATTTTCTTCTTTGTTCGGTACTTTCCTGTTATTTACCTGTATATTGAATGTATTGGTTCCGTAGTTTGAAACTGGCTCATTAATTACAAAGGAACCAGCTATTAAGTGCTCCCTGGGCGGCCGCTGTTCGTACAGCCACGTGGAATAGAAAACGGCGGCCATCTTGTTCGCACGAAGGAAGTCAGCGGGATTTGGTCGTCAAGTGTCTGGAACTAAAATCGGACACTCGACCTCGCGAACCATCGCTGAAACTACCAAACGCCGGCTTCTTGTATTTCCAGAACAGCCAGGGAAGCACCATTCGGTAGTCCATTCGGGACTTTTGTTAGGTTTTTACATATTTGTGAATTGACTGACCACACACGCTGAATTCATGGAACTGTTTTGGGCAGGAGCAACGTATGTGGTCGGTAAAAGGGACCCTCCACACTTTTTTAGAACCCCTGAACCGATCTGGGTGAAATTTGAATATGTTTGTCCCCCAGATCGGGGCTATCAGGAGATATGTAATTTGTGGGGGTACCTGGTGGGGAAAGGGGTGTTCTGAGTTTTGGGGAAATTGTGTGCTCTCTGCCTGGAGATAATTGGCTTATTCCTTAACTTATCTCAATATCTCCCAGGCAGAGAGAAGGCGTGTATTACTGTAATTCTGTATGTTGATTGGCTGTTGTCTTTCTTTGCTGTGGGAGGTCCTCTTGCAGGAGGATTTCTCATAAAAGCCTGTGTGTGTCAATAAAATTCATTCCTGTTACACCCTTCATGAAGTCTAGGCATGTTTGGGGGATATTCTATTTTCTGGGAAGAATCACCTTGGAACTGCAGTTCATCTACCTTATTCCTCTACTCCTTGCTGCAGCTATAATCACTCATGCTCAGCTGTTGGGAAAGGGAACAGAGGACCGCAACACCATAATCACTGCAGGTCGTAACAATTATGAATTAACCTAGTAACATTCATCAGCTGAGCAGGTTACTTTCAACAAAGCAAATTGTATGAGAAGTAATATAGGATCCTAAAGGGCAGACTTAAGTATTCTGTTTTATCCTTCCAAATATCTGAAAGTATGAACCAAATAATAATCCCAGAAACCTGGAGAACGTAGCTTGATTGCTGTAGATGTTATTAAAGGAAGTCCTTTCCAGACTAGTGAAGATAGAGGTTCACTGAATTAATTTGGGGAAATAATAGTGGAAATCGTGACACACAGAAGGGAAGGGGGGTTACAAAACAGCACAGGAGGGAGGGGGGCTAAAGAGTGCAGAGGAGTGGAGCGGAGCTAAAGAGTGCAGAGGAAGGGATGTGGCTAAAGAGGGCACAGGAAGGGTAAGGGCAAAAGAAGACACAGGAGGGGAGGGGGCTAAAGAGTGCACAGGAGGGTAGAAGGTCTACATAAGGGGACAGGAGGGGAGAGGGGCTAAAGAGGGCCCAGAAGGGGAGGTGGGATAAATAGGGCTCAGGAGGGGGGCTACACAAGCGGACAGGAAGGGAGAGGGGCAAAGGAGGGGAGGCAATGTGGTGTAGATGTGGTTGTGTTTTGGCGTGCATGCTTGTGGTGAGGAGGTACAGCTGAGGTGGATTGTTGGGCAAGCTTAATGTCAAATATAGGAGTTATCAAATGTATTTTGGGCTGAAGTTCCTGGTCCACATAGCAACGCCCTTGGGAATGGGATAGAGCCAAAAGTGGACGAGAATGTGAGATAAGTCACACAGGGACATTTAGAAGAAGAAAAAAAACATATTGCTGAAAACAACAATGCATGCACACACAATAACGTCCAGTGAAGGACACTCATACATACAAACATACACACATGTCTTACAAATACATCCTTGCACTTACTAACACATTTCATACAAATATTCAATAACTATCTGCACACATAATTATTATACACAAATATTAATTTGAATTCACACACAACTGTAAATACATTTCTGCATTACAAGTAAATTGACTCTCTGCCAAATACACCCAGCTTACACACAGTTCATACAAAAACACTACCAGCTGACAAGCTCTCTGAGGACAAGATGGCACTGGTAAGCTGTTTGGAGAAAGAAATGTCACTGATTAGCAATTTTGGGACAACAACGACACTGGTCAGCGATTTGGGCACACAAATGGCACTATTAAGCAATTTGGACACTGTAAGATGGGGGCAAAGATAGCACTAATTAACAATATTGGAACAGAGAGATGGCACTGATTAGCTCTTTTGAGACAAAGATGGCACTGGGAATCTGTATGGGGACAGTGGGTGCACTGGGAAGCTGGGCATAATCATGGCACTAATTAGCTTTTTGGGGGCAAAGCTGGCACTGTAGGAAGTGGGTGACATGTGACCTGGGTTGTGAGTCGAGTGGAAAATGGGTGCGGTTAGAAGTTGTATGTTTGTTGAGGTAGGAGTTAGCAATATAACCACCCCCACGGTGGGGGTGGGGGGCACCAACAATATTCTTGCACCCAGGCATCAGTGACCCCTGGATCAGCCCGGTCTGGCACATCTTGATTACTTCTGATATGCATTATTGTTTTTATTGTTTTAGTTGTTGTTTTATATAATTTCTCTTCAGGTGTAGACAACCCAGTTATAACAGATCTTATCTGGTCAAGAAACCTGTATTACCAAAACACGCTATTTAAGAGAATACCGAGAGTTCAAGAAAACCACGGCTATATGACCTATGTGTTCACATATGTTAATTTTGTGCTTTTTACCTTTAAAAACATATTTTGTACAAAATAATTATTTTTTGACCATGTGCACCATGAGGGCCAAACGACCTAAATTTGATGTATTATGTGTAATTTCATGACTGTACTTAAATACAGAATTTAAAAAAAAATAATAATAGTAAAGAGAGCTTCTGACAAAGACTAGGTGTGGTGTTACTTCTAACAGTTTGACTCCATATATTGGGGGGTTGCCAGGTTACTTTTGGCACCATAACCACTACAAAATGCTGTGGCGTTTGAAGTGCTTCTGTTCCGGTTGTGAAACCGTTAAAATATTATGTCTTGGGGGGCGGAGCCAAGCTGCAGAACAGAGAAGTCGCATAGCATTGTAGCTCCTGCAATTTTATGCCAAAACACCCTAACCAAACGACCAAAATCGTCCAAAACAGCCTCAAATCCCAGGCAATAACAGGGGAAACGACATGGGACGGAAAAGCAAAAAACAAAAGCCCGATCAGCCCAGACTTGGCCTCGATATCGGAGCCATGTGGCGACAGGCCCACGGAGCGGTTGGGCCCAAGATGGCCGAATACCCAGAGACATACTCCGACCTGTCTGATGACTTCTCCCAAGGTGAGGACACACTTCACTCTCCCAGTCCACCAGCAGCAAAAGCCACACCACCAGACCCAGATAACGCACCAGTCACCACAGCGGTGCTCAAGGCATTACTGGCAGGCCTACAGACCACGATCCAGGCAGAATTGGCGGGCCTCCGCACAGACCTCCAGGGAATAACCGGGAGACTAGGCACCCTGGAGGATTCCTCCGCCACCACAGCTACCCATATCGCCACCATGCAATCGGAGATAAGGGGTCTGCAGAGTAAAGCAGAGGTCTATGAACGGCAGTTCGCAGCACTGGAAGACACACGCAGAGCAACCAACATAAAGGTACGGGGAGTACCAGACGACATGCCGGCGGAGGAACTGCCGCACTTCGCGAGGAGGCTCTTGGCAGCGCTGCTACCAGCACGGAAAGCCAAAACAATAAGCCCGGACGGAGTTCACAGAGTTCCCAAACCGACCAAAGCCCCACCAGCGGCCTCCAGGGACATTATACTCCGCTTCCAGCACAAGGAAGACAGAGCCGCAACCATGGCAGCGGTCAAAAACCTTCCCCAGTACCCCTTCGAAACCATGTCCCTCTCCTTTTTCACGGACTTGTCCGGCAGTACCTTGGCTTGGAGACGGTCGCTTAAGCCACTTACAACGCTACTTCAGCAACGAAACATAACATACCGATGGCGCCTCAACCGTTCCCTGCTGGTGACACATAACGGGAACACCCATGAGATTCACAACCTCCAGGGAGCGGAGGACTTGCTACCCATACTAGGACTACCTTTAGATGCCATATGTCCCACGACAACCTCCAAACCACAGCACAGGTGGAACCCGGAAAGGGTGAAAACTTTCGTTCCGCGAAGGTCCGGACTCGGCTCCCCGGCTGACAAGCCGCAACAAACTATTGGCCGGGACTGTTTGAACTAACTCCTTGTGACTCTTTACACTACTTAGCAATTTTGCCTAACCTGTTAATTTATACTTCTTTTTACCTACCGTTATGAATCTAATAGTTCATGTACCTTAAATGTTACTAGCTCCTTACCGGGAAGACTCACATAAGAATGCTCCCAGTCAGGCTACTTACCCCACTCCCCCCCACCCCCATCTGCCCTAAGCGGAAACAAGATGGTACATCACCCTAAACGGCAGACAGATGGGGTTACGGCACACCCAGCACCTAGATACCTCCCAAGCTATAGCAATACCTCACAAACACAGAGGGAAGAGAACACCGTAGAGCGATACACTGCACCACTGAGCTCAACACCTCTAGGAACAGCTGATTGAAACATAGGCGGATTTACCCCATAGCACACATCCTAACGGAGCAGACAACTCCAACTAGCTAGACACACGCCAGGTATCATAAGACCTCTCCATAGCTATTATCAGGAGCGTATTTTTAGTACATATTGGCCACTCAACGGCTATTAGTATTACCCAGCTACAACATGTGTACTCATTGCGTGTAGTTAACTTAGCGATTGTTAGCATGTTATACTCTATAAATATTAAATGTGCAACTCCTCAGATATGCCACTGAAAGTTTTGATATTGCTCACAGTAGCTGTTGTGGCACTGCAAGCATGTATGTATCCAAATGCACAAGAAAAATAAAGAATTAAAAAAAAAAAATATTATGTCTCAGGAGTGATCAGTAGCACATTGATGCACAAAATGTTCTGCTTCCTCATTCCTGCAGATATGAAATAATCTAATATCTTTGTTGAAGAAAAGGAAATATTGCCGCCCTGATTCAAACACAGGATTTCCTGATTGAAGTCATGCAGATGACACCCAATATGCGGCAAAGTCTATAATAACAAAACTTTTAACAAAACTCATGTAATATGAAACAAAAGTACAAGTTCAAATATAAGCCAATATCCTGCAGGCTAAAAACCAACCAGATTTTGCACATCAGCAACAGGAAAGGAATAGACAAATAAGGAGAGGAGGGATGAGAACGGTTAAAAGGAAACATAGTTGGTAAATTCTTATCAGTCTCAAGTGGACCCATTATTTTCAATGCACTATGTAGATGATATTGGGATTTACACCATTGAATAAACCATTGAAAATCACTTATCAACTTGCTTTGTTTCACCTTTTTTTTTCTCCATGAAACACATTCTTTTCTTTTAAATTTACATCAAAGAATAAGCATATTACTTCATAATCCAAATCAGACAAAGTAAATTCGTTTTTTAGTTTACTAAAAACTGGAAAATGGTTGAATTCCATCTGGAATGGCAATGTACCAACATCAATTCTGAACCAACCAAATCTGAGCTATTTGGTCAGAAAACTTTAAAATCATTGCTTTTTGCTTTTGAACCCAATTTAAAAAAAAATATATAGCAAGTCGCCATAAGGTTAACCATAAGTTTTTTGTTGTTGTTGTTTTTGCTATTTGTCTACTGACTGCTAGTGCCGCCAGTGGTAAACTATTTAAATGTGTTATATCTCACATTTGCCAAAATTGTAATAATCCGGGCCCTGATTTCTGCTTACACTTTCGGAGCCTGGACATTGTTAAATTAAATTACACCTAAAGCATTTCAACAGAAATCGACACTTTTATATATTAACCTTGTTACTCGCCCCTTTCAGACAGTTACTGTTACTTCCGGGTTTATTAAACTCAGTGGAGCTAAACTGAAGAGAAAGGCAATTGCTTAGATCACCTGCTTTGCAAACACCTTTACCTATACCTCTAATGAAAAAAAATGCATAATTAAATGCATGCATGTTTTCAAAGGGGTAAATATGTTAAATAATGATTTTTTTTTTAAAAAATTTGACTGTCCATTTAAATAGTGTGAAAAAAAGTCTGGGGTTTGCAGTTCAAAGAAAGGGCCCTGTAAATGGTTGTGGATGGTTTCGCCTCAATTGGTAAGGAGTTATTCAGAGTTATAAAACCACAATCCGGCATAAATTACTGTAAATTATCTTACATTTTGAATGTGTAATTGCTTGCATTGCCCCTTTAAAATTCCCCTTAGTGTGGTAATTTTCTTATTTGGGAACCTGGTGACTTCTTGTTACACATATAGCTAAGCTTACAAGAAGTGTAGGGTATGATGGCATGAGCTAATAAACCTCTTATTTTTAATTTAAGCATTTTCTTTTTCAAGCTTGGTGCCATATGCTGGTCTGAGTTTCTCCTGGATCCAGGTTGGTTCAGTCAGCTATAAAGTCAGATAAATATGGAGGATGGAATTAGTTTTGCTTCTGTGCTGCACCACTTCTGTCTACTCTGTCTGTTCCTTAAAACAAAAATACTCATACGTGAAGTTTCTGGCGAATTTTCAGTAGTGAAAATAGAAGTTTAGAAAGTAAAGAAAAGTTTAGAAATGTAGTGTTTGGAGTAAATTTTCAGAGATAGTTTTTTGTTTGTTTTTTAAATCTTATTATTTATGTTTATAGTGTAAGCAGTAATTTCTGTTCACTTATCAAAGTTTTAAAAAAATGTTACCCAGCCTTCGTTCAGAATATTGGGATTAAATTATACTGACAAAATATATTCAGTGAGGAGACCATCTTAAGAAAAGACCTTGAGGAAGTTTCATACATTGCTGCAGAACCACTCTTAGATCCAAGATTAGCCGAAATCTTTATAGTTTAAAAAAAAAAAAAATGGTTTGCAGAATGCTGCACTATAAGCCTGCCTCCTTAGCCACACCCATTTACTCCAGAAAAATACTTCCTTATCAAATGTATGTACAGAACTCAGAGTCATTGATAGCACTTTCCATGTCAACATGACCAACCCTCTGTTTTCCCATGTCACCTTTGTCACCCAGTCCTCCCAATTGCCATATGTCATGCTGTTACTGGCAGCCAGCCCTCCCCTTGTTACCACTGCCTGCAAGCCCTCCATATCTAAATGCCATCTTAAATAGTCAACCCTTTCTCTACATGTCATCATAACCAATCAAAAGCCAACATTTTTACATATTTTACTTATCTCACGCTACCATTTCCCCCCTCTATTCCTGTGTAACTCCTCTGTCACTCCCGTAAATTTCTTGCTCAGGAAAGGGGAGCCAAACAGGGAAGGAAAGAAAGAAAAGACATGGTTGTTTAGCGATAGATTTTTTATGACTCACTTGGGGGTAGGTGGTATGGTTGAGCACAGTGGTTGAAGGTGTAAAAGAAGATTTAGAATTTTACAAAATATAACCCATGCTTCTCTCTGCTGCAACTCATTGCTCTCTCTGCATTGCAACTAGTAACGCCTCCCAGCCATTCCGCGCAGACCAGTACTTACAGACAGACGCATTAAGAAGATCCCACCTTCCTGTCTCTTTCCATAACAGTCTGCTCACCAGCAGGGACAATTTTAAGTAGTAGCAAAGGCATCCATTGAGGTGTACATGATTGCCCAAGACTATTGATTGGTAGATCACAATCAGTTGTTTCGGCACCAGTAGTCAACAATCATTTGCCCATGTCTAGTTAAATGGATTCCTCAAAGAGGACTACAGCAGGACGTTCTGATCCTCAGTGTTCTCCGTACATAAACCCTCCATGTGGCCATGAATACTCTAACCATGAAATTAAGCTTCCCCTTCTCTAAACCAATCTACTTTCCAAAGTTTAAAATAAAATCAAGCAGTTAGTCAAACCTAATGCTGCACTGATTTTTTTCAGTGAGATTTTCCATAGATCTTAATGCTTGGGGATGTGTAACGCTCAGTATGTCCTAAAACACAAAATTTAGGACAACAAATAAAGACAAGTAAAGACAAATAGGATTACTGGACCTTAGAGTGGTACCAACATTACATGGTTCAGTATTATTACATCATTACCATGCTCAAGTATCTATGATGCAGAATTGGGCTATGACCGGAATCTGTGCTCTAGACACTCTTATTCAACTGCGTACTAATCCTAAACCTTGTATTATTTATTGTAACCATTTCTATTTTTATTTTTTTATTTTTTCATTCTTTATTTTTGAAATGCTGCGGCATTTATCCAGATATACAATGACACTTAATGTAGAACGTAACAAGTAATAATAGGCTTAAAACCTAAGCATGAAATGTCAAGATAAGTTACACTTTTTGAAAGGTAAAATAAGATATCATGAATTAGCTTAACAGTAGAATTTTACCTAGGAGGACATGTCTCTCCACCATGACAGTCAGGCTCTGCCCCCTTGTAGCCATTTCTTGTTGTGCTGCTGCACATACAGTGCATATTGTACAGGGAGTGCAGAATTATTAGGCAAATGAGTATTTTGACCACATCATCCTCTTTATGCATGTTGTCTTACTCCAAGCTGTATAGGCTTGAAAGCCTACTACCAATTAAGCATATTAGATGATGTGCATCTCTGTAATGAGAAGGGGTGTGGTCTAATGACATCAACACCCTATATCAGGTGTGCATAATTATTAGGCAACTTCCTTTCCTTTGGCAAAATGGGTCAAAAGAAGGACTTGACAGGCTCAGAAAAGTCAAAAATAGTGAGATATCTTGCAGAGGGATGCAGCACTCTTAAAATTGCAAAGCTTCTGAAGCGTGATCATCGAACAATCAAGCGTTTCATTCAAAATAGTCAACAGGGTCGCAAGAAGCGTGTGGAAAAACCAAGGCGCAAAATAACTGCCCATGAACTGAGAAAAGTCAAGCGTGCAGCTGCCACGATGCCACTTGCCACCAGTTTGGCCATATTTCAGAGCTGCAACATCACTGGAGTGCCCAAAAGCACAAGGTGTGCAATACTCAGAGACATGGCCAAGGTAAGAAAGGCTGAAAGACGACCACCACTGAACAAGACACACAAGCTGAAACGTCAAGACTGGGCCAAGAAATATCTCAAGACTGATTTTTCTAAGGTTTTATGGACTGATGAAATGAGAGTGAGTCTTGATGGGCCAGATGGATGGGCCCGTGGCTGGATTGGTAAAGGGCAGAGAGCTCCAGTCCGACTCAGACGCCAGCAAGGTGGAGGTGGAGTACTGGTTTGGGCTGGTATCATCAAAGATGAGCTTGTGGGGCCTTTTCGGGTTGAGGATGGAGTCAAGCTCAACTCCCAGTCCTACTGCCAGTTCCTGGAAGACACCTTCTTCAAGCAGTGGTACAGGAAGAAGTCTGCATCCTTCAAGAAAAACATGATTTTCATGCAGGACAATGCTCCATCACACGCGTCCAAGTACTCCACAGCGTGGCTGGCAAGAAAGGGTATAAAAAGAAAATCTAATGACATGGCCTCCTTGTTCACCTGATCTGAACCCCATTGAGAACCTGTGGTCCATCATCAAATGTGAGATTTACAAGGAGGGAAAACAGTACACCTCTCTGAACAGTGTCTGGGAGGCTGTGGTTGCTGCTGCACGCAATGTTGATGGTGAACAGATCAAAACACTGACAGAATCCATGGATGGCAGGCTTTTGAGTGTCCTTGCAAAGAAAGGTGGCTATATTGGTCACTGATTTGTTTTTGTTTTGTTTTTGAATGTCAGAAATGTATATTTGTGAATGTTGAGATGTTATATTGGTTTCACTGGTAATAATAAATAATTGAAATGGGTATATATTTGTTTTTTGTTAAGTTGCCTAATAATTATGCACAGTAATAGTCACCTGCACACACAGATATCCCCCTAACATAGCTAAAACTAAAAACAAACTAAAAACTACTTCCAAAAATATTCAGCTTTGATATCAATGAGTTTTTTGGGTTCATTGAGAACATGGTTGTTGTTCAATAATAAAATTAATCCTCAAAAATACAACTTGCCTAATAATTCTGCACTCCCTGTATAACCTTTGTTTCACATTAAGCTATGAAAGCTCTCTTGGGAAACTTTTTTGAAATACATTTTACTGGAACTTCCCCGTGTGTTCCAGAATTGTAATTAAAAATAAATATATTTTTTAATTACAATTCTGGAACACGCTGGGTGGTTCCAGTAAAATGTAATCCCTGTAATATTTGTTTTTAAAAATATAAACACATACATACATATATCTATATATGTACAGTATATATATATATTTATATATATATATGTGTATATATTGTTTTATTTTTTAAAACAAATATTACAGGGATTACTTTATGTTATTTTTTTTAAATATATATATCTTTTTAAAACAAATATTGCAGGGATTACTTTATGTTATTTCTATAAAGAAGAAACATAGAGCAATAATAACATTATTTATTTTACGTCTATGACCTACACTGAAGGTTTCAGATCATGTAAATGGAAAGATAAATATAATTGGCTATTTTTCTATACACATTATTTAACTTGTAGATTGTCCTGACTGTTGGGTTACCTTTAAGGAAAATTGTCATCATTTTTTTTTTTTGTTATTATGTACAATAGAAGACATGTATATTATAGCCCCTGTATGTATCATTGTCTAAAGACCACATGTTCAAAGACTATGCAGATACAGATGATCTTCACTTACTGGCCAAGTTCTGTTCCTATGACTCGGTCGTAAAACGAATTGGTCGGTAAGTGAGGATGCCGAGACAACCATCTTGCATGTGCTAGAGAGCCGGTTGATGTTCACAGGAAATTCCACCAAACAGAGACCAGCTCACTAGCATAGGGAATCCCTGTAATCTATGTTTGGGAAAAATTCCCCAAACATAAGCCAGCTCACTAAAGTAGGGAATCCCTCAAATCTATGTCCAGGGAAAATTCCCCGAACATAGACATGTTCTCTAACGTGGGGAATCTCTCGAATCCCCGTGCTAAAGAGCTGGTCGTATGTCCGAGCAGTCATTATGCAGGTAAGTCGCAAAGTGAGGACTACCTGTAAGTGTGATGTGATGCACATTCCCATATTCTAATGTTGTGTGCAAGCATTGGGAATCTTGTTTCTGACTGTTTGTGACCAAAAAGAACTTAATGGTACAAAAAATAAAAGAGACAGCGCTGGTCAACTTACAGGCAGCAACCTTTAAAAGGGAAACCCTCCAAACCCTTTAAAACAAGACAAAATAAAAACAACAATAAAAAGGCTGCGCCACAGAATAATAAGATAAGTCCAAGAATAAGAAAAGTCCAACTTATTTGTCCTTGCGAATGGTCTTTACAACAAATAGTGCAATGGTGAAGTCTTCATAAACTGTAGTGGTTCCACTTATATAGAAGACAACAAAGAGAGAGAGGGACGACCAATAGTGTAGTATTTATAGTTCCAATATTGACGTGATAGAAAATAATAGTAGAGAACTCACATTTAAAAGAGCTTCTGTCCAGCTCTAGGGTAAAAGCGCGTACAGCGGTATAATCCCCGCTTATGGGATATGTGGTGGGTATCTCTCCGTCACTGGTGTCCAACTCTCAAATAAGGAAAAGAGAGGAAGCCGATAGTGCTCACTGTATAGTAGTCTTAATATGAATAAATAAAATCGTACTTACAAATGGAGAGCAGACCGACTGCTCTTGTGTATCAGCGTAGGTGGATTAATGCCCACCTCGGGATTTCTTGGGGTACAGAAGACTTCCAGAGGTTATAAAAACCAAAGAGAATATATAAATATATAAAATAATAGTTGGTATAAAATACTAAAAAGCCAGGATAAAATAAAAAGAAAAAATATTGTGTACAAAACTAGAAAAAACAAAGAATAATTGGAACAGATAAATGACCAAAAATTACTTTAATATAAAAATACACAATATAAAATATCCATAACGCGTTTCGTCGACAGACTTTATCAAATGGAATAACATACAATACCTGGCTAGTTTGTATTATATAGGGACTTAGGTAATTTAGATTGGGCACCAAAATTGATCCGTCCAATCAGAATTAAGTTTAATTTGGCTGATTTAAAACTCATAAATAGATAAATAAAAACATAATATATGATAAAGGGACATAGATGGAATACATAAATGTCTAAAACGAGGATCAGAAAGTGAAAAACACGCCGATCGAAAATTCACACGTGACGCGCGGCACTTCCGCTTTTCGAAGGTTATGCCTCACAGCCAAGTGGGAAATGTAGTTAATAAGCCGCAAATGGCGGCCGTGGATACAAAAAGCATGGGAGGGACTACAAAAGTAGCGCTGCCATCTTGGGAGGGGCAGAGAATGTAGAATAGGAGCCATATTAGGAAGGGCCATGCATATAAAGTGATAGGTGTGGCGTGGCCATCTTGGGAAGGGCAGGATATGTCATAGAAGCCATGTTAGGAAGGGCAAAGTGGGAATTATATTATTTACACAAAGAGAAAACCTACTTATTACAAAATATGAATAATTATACATTATAAAACATACTATGAATAAAACTATGTAAAAAATAGTCAAATATAAAACAGAATATAACCAATAAAACGCAATTAAAAACAATAAAACATGGGGGCGTGGCCGACTGCCGAGAGAAGTAGTCGCATGCAGTAATCGCTCCGTACTCCACCATGCCCAAAGCAACAAATGAGCGGCTAATAATACACAGCAGACCCCGATAACGAGCAGGGATTGCCCTAAAGAGCGACATGGCACCCTCAAAACAGACCAAGCTAACTGACCCGGTCCGCCAGGGCAAAAAAGATAAGTCACGGCTGACACAAGATGGCGACGGCCACGTGGATCACCCGCCATCGCCGGAATGCAACACGGACCACGAATGTGAACTGCAGGCTATAGACGATATGCCTGTCACAAACAAAAGCCTACATACTATGCTTCAGACCCTGAAGTCATCACTCCGCTCAGACTTGCGCCAGCTCACAAATGAGCTGAGAAAAGACATCGCGGACAAAGGAGGCCGTACCAGCCACCTTGAAACTAAAACTGAAGAACTCTGCGCGGCCCATAACCATGTGGTCAACAAACTACAAAGGCTGGAGGAGGAACAAACGGTTTTGAAACACAAACTGGCGGACATAGAAGATCGTTCCCGCCGCAACAACCTGAAATTTAGGTGCATAGCTGACTCAATCACCAACGAGGCGCTACCCCAATATCTTACAGCCCTCTGCAAGGCCTTGGCACCGCAAACTAAAGCTACTGCATGGGAGTTCGATCGAGCACACAGGCTCCCAAGACCGGCCCGATTTACCGCAGACACCCCCAAGGACACCATAGCACGTTTCCATTACTACAAAGCGAAGGAGCAACTCCTTAATACATCAAGGAAACTCACCAAACTGCCAGAACCTTATCAACACATTCAAATCTTCGCTGATCTCTCTGCGACGACAATGGTGAGGAGGAGGGAATTCGTAGATGTGAGAAAAACTCTCAGGAACAACAATATCCCATACCGCTGGGGGTACCCAACAAAATTGCCAGTGTGGTACCGCGACAGAACTGTACCAGTTCTGGAACCGGAGGTGGGCATGGCAAAGCTGAAGGAGTGGGGCCTACATCATGCCCAGGGTCAGCCCTTCCCGGCTCGCGCCTCCCCAACGAAAATACTGCCGGAGTGGAGGATGGCTGGTGCCCTCGCAGCCCCTCTTTCTCGGGACTGAAACACCTATAGACCTGGAATTCACCTCATCGCCAGACATTTGAGTATCACAAGTGTTAGATTTATGTTCAATGCTATTGTATTGTATCAGGCGAGAAGTTGTTAATGTATAGAGTATTTGTTTTTAGAAAGGCCTCTACAACAGAATAGGCCCACATGTTTATCAAGCGCTAGGGCCCTCCGCCGACGCTAATACTTCTAAGCCCAGCCCGGAATAACGTGGGGCATATACTGTTGAACGTAGCGTCCCAGCTTTAACTAATCCCCCCACAACTGCAGGGAGCTATCCCCCAGGGCGCATAGACTCCACTCGCCCCAGCCACCGCCACCGCTAAAGGGGCTGTTGGGCCCAGAACGCCAATCCCCAGTTATACCACTTAACGGCAACTTAGTGCCTACCTGATACCTGTCAACGGCTAATGCCTTATGTCTGCAATGACCACTAGCACTAAGCTTCAAGGCCTGCTATAGAATATCTGATAGACACCAAATGTTAACGCTACTACTCTTCCTGCTAATCCCCCCGTATCTGCAAGAAGCCATCCCCCATGGCAGAAAATCCTCTTACTCCCCAATCACAGTCAATGTCTGAGCAGACAGATGGGACAGAGCACTAGCCACAAAAGTACCGCTTTCCGATTTTAACGAGCCCACTTGAAGCTTGCCACATGTTACTGTTGTTATTATATGTATGTGATTGAAACTTATGTTAACCAGCACCTACGGCACACATGTTAGCACAGAAGAGGGAAGGGGGGGCGTTATGTCCCCAACCGACAGGGAACTCCCGGGAGGCAACCAAGGGTGACCTACTTCACCACCTAACAAAGAGAGGGCACCCCCTGGGGAGGCCGAGGCCGCAGCCTTGACTACTAAAGAGTCACACATAGCGCCCCCCGAACATGCCCAGAGGTATGGGGACCACTCGACATACCCCCGACGTTACACACGAGATTCAAGCCCACACGTCCCCAGGTGGCCACTGGCCGGGGAAATTGGCCCTCTTCAAGTTAAAACCAACGACATATAGGCCGTTAGAAAAAAAAAATTTTTTTTAAAAAAAAATCACATATGTTGACCGACCAGGCAAGCAAGACAGGGAATTCAGGCAATCCCTTGAGCGCTGTGCAAAGCCGATAAGTGGCACCAAGGGCCACTCACTGGTGGAAGTCACACCATGTCCCCCACACCAGAAAAGAGTGAGGACCCCCCTCACAACGATCCGGAGCTAAGCTCTGCTGTAAGCAGTGGTAATGCGTTTTCTTCCCAAGTTTTTCGGGCTCGCCCGATGTTCACCTTCCCCCTTTCCCGCTTCCCACTCCGACATTCACTCATATCGACTTTCCCATACAAGCTGTACAGATGGCAAGGACATGGTCCTTGGACAGTTTGGCCACAGTCTCCACCGGGAACTCTCCAGAGGCACTCCCGCTCAGCCCCCAAAGTAAATAGGGGCCCAGCCAGGCCCTCGGAGACCTCAAAAAGAACTGACTCTCACACAGCAAGGAAATTCAACCCCCGCACATTTGCACAAAAGCGCACCAACCCACGTCCTCATGGCCCAACATACGTTTAAGATTTTCTCTTTGAACGTCAAAGGCTTGAACAGCCCCTAACAAACGTAGCTTGGCAATCAGGGACATGCACAAATCCTGGGCGGCAGTGATATGCCTACAAGAAACCCACCTTTGCACCACAAACCTCCTAAAATCCATACCAACCGCTACCCACAAGCCTTTCACGCGTACTCTAAAGGGGTCTCCATACTGTTTCACGCAGATTGGGTATTCCAACCAAGTGTTTCACATACGGATGCAGCAGGGCGCCTCTTAATATTGGTAGGCACACTTAACGGCATCACCATAACATTAGCAACATTGTATGCCCCCAACGACGGCCAGGTCACCTTCCTACGCAGAGCGCTTAAAAAATTAGATACAATGAAACAAGGCCACACCATAATCTGTGGCGACTTCAACTGCAGCCTAGATCCCATGTTAGACATCAAGTGTGACCACAACAAAAACCCGACATCCGCCGCCCGCAATAATTGCAAGTCACTATCTGAACTAGCGTTCGAACTAGATTTATACGACACATGGCGCAACACGTATCCAACAGGTAGAGACTATACCTACTTCTCCCCCATACACTCAACATACTCATGTATTGACGTAATATTAGTCGACAAACAGACCTTATCCAACATAGCTGCAGTAGATATAGGTTTAAGGACGTGGTCAGATCATGCCCCAGTCACCGCCACCTTTATCAGCTTATACCCGGTTCGAGGAAGGGGCAAATGGAGACTAAATAAAGGTCTGTTGGACATTCCCAGTGCCTTGCTAACTATCCACAAGACCGCAACCCTCTACTTTAGGGAAAACGCGACCGACGACGTATCCCTACAATCCCAATGGGCAGCACACAAATCCGTGGTCAGGGGAGCTCTAATACAAATAGGATCACGCAATAAGAGGAAACATAACGAGGAGGTCTCACGACTAACCCTCGCGCTGTCTGTAGCAGAAAAGGGGAACAAACAAAACCCCTCTATTAAATTATCCAAAACCATTGCCCGCGTGCAAAGGGACCTTAATGCCCTCTCCCTACAAAACATCGAGAGGAGTATGAGAGCTCTTAGGTTAACACACTACATTCAAGGAAACAAAGCGGGTAAACTATTGGCCAACAAACTAAAGACACAACGCCTCCAGTCGAAGATTCCCTACATCGAATCACAACAAAATATAAAAATATACAACCCCACAGACATAGTGAACACGTTAGCCACATACTACACCAAATTGTACAACTTAAAAGATGATCCTGCTGTGGCCCAACGACACCCGAATCCATAGACGGGTTCCTTCACAATATCGAGCTCCCACACCTATCGCAACCGCAAAGAGATGCCCTGGATAGTCCGTTCAC
Organism: Pelobates cultripes; assembly: GCA_933207985.1. NCBI lineage: Eukaryota > Metazoa > Chordata > Amphibia > Anura > Pelobatidae > Pelobates > Pelobates cultripes. The sequence goes on along the minus strand of OW240918.1, from coordinate 49,327,348 downwards.
AGAAGAGGAGGTCTCAAAAGCAATAGCGTCCCTCCCGAAACACAAAGCACCTGGACCAGATGGTTTCTCAAACTACTATTACATTAAGCTAGCACAGATTTTGACACCTTTTCTCACCTCATTATTCAACGACATTAAAGCAACCGGGGCCATGCCAAAAGAAATGTTAGAAGCACATATTGTCACATTACCCAAACCGGGCAAACCGCCCACTAAATGTGAGAATTTGAGGCCTATTTCACTCCTTAACGAGGATGTCAAGCTCTATGCTAAACTCCTCGCATCCCGTGTAAAACCTCTCCTCACAGAACTAGTATCGGCAGAACAAGCGGGGTTCGTTCCCGGTAGACAGGCAGGGGATAACACAAGACACTGCCTAAACCTGATCAGTTGGGCGAGATCCAGCAACCAAAGGGGCGTAGTCTTGGGACTCGACGCCGAAAAGGCATTCGACCGGTTAAACTGGGCCTACTTAAAAGCAACCCTACACAAAATGGGCTTCCCACACTCATTCATGGGGGCCATTATGGCACTATACAGTGCTCCATCCGCTAGGGTCTTCAATACTGGGTTTCTATCAGAGCCATTCCCAATAAGCAATGGAACGAGACAGGGGTGCCCACTATCGCCCCTGCAATTCATCCTCTGCTTGGAGCCGCTCATCCACCACATCAAACACCACACAGAGATAAAGGGTCTCACCACCCCGGCGGGTACACAAAAACTAACTCTATTCGCAGATGACGTCCTGCTGTTTCTCACACACCCTGAAAGATCCATCCCGACACTGCTATCTCTGCTAGCATATTACGGACAGGTTTCCTACTATAAAAACAACACCAATAAAACCCAGGTGCTTCCACTGGGATTACCGGCCACACTAATAAACAATTTAAAGGCATTACACCCCTTTGACTGGAGAAACACATCCTTAAAATACCTGGGGGTCAACCTGACCGCTTCCCCCGCTAAAATCACACGCGAAAACCACTTACCTTTAATGAACAAACTACAAACACAATTGGATAAATGGCAACCACTGGAAATCTCTTGGCTGGGTACAGTGCAGACCGTCAAAATGATGGCGCTGCCTCATATACTTTATCTATTCAGCACCCTTCCCATTGCGCTACCAGACACGCTCCTAAAGAAATTCCAATCCATTTTTAACGCCCACATCTGGAAGAAAAACCCCCCATGAATGGCACGCAGACTTACATGGCTCTCACCAAACAAAGGTGGACTAGGCGCCCCTGACGTAAAGGCTTACTACAAAGCATCTGTCCTAGCACAGGGCATAGAGGCCCTAACCCGTCCCAAGACACCAGTGTGGCTACCCTTAGAGAACGCAATCCTTTATCCAGACACAATAAACCAAAAAATTTGGGCCGCATCCGGGAGTACGAACCCTCCCACAACAGGCCTGCCCAACACCAAATTCATGCTGGCCAGTTGGGGAAGATGGGCAAAGGATCTGATGGGTCAAGCTCACCCACTTTTTTTCGCCCCTCTGCCCCGTTTACATGACCTAACCGGCGATCTCCCACTGAAAGTATGGACAGAGAAAGAGATCACTTCAATAGGGTCCCTAATAACACCACAGGGCATCAAACAATTTCCTGAGCTGCAAACAGAATTCACCCTACCCCCTAGGGAAGTATTCAGATACTTACGCATCAAACACATTCTAACTACTATGAACATACAACACTGCGAGGTAGAACAACTGACAGCTTTCGGTCGGAGATGTATCTCCATACATCAGACTAATAAACCCCTTTCCCTGTGCTACAATGCGCTAAATGATGCGGACAGATGTACAAAACACCCGTATATGCTCCAATGGGAAAACGATCTAGCAGTCCAGTTCCCTCTCCCTATGTGGCTACAGTTAATCCAAACCACCCGAGCTGCATCCCATAATCTATCCCACTGGGAGGCCTACTGCAAATTACTTATGAGATGGTACTTAGTGCCTACGCGCTTAGCCCTGATGTACCACTCAACGTCACTGACTTGCTGGAGATGTGGGGACAGAGTAGGCACATTACTACACACGTTCTGAGGCTGCCCCGTACTGACACACTTCTGGCAACAAGTCAGAGATCTGATTAAGTCTATCACAAAGGTAGACATCCCCGCACGCCCAGAATGCTGCCTCCTACACCTACACACTGGAATGTTGACACCACCTCACAAAGTGGTTCTGTGTCACATCCTCCTGGCCGCCAAAACCAGCATAGCGAGCAGATGGAAAAGCACTGATTCCCCTTCTATTCAGAAGGTGAGAAATAGGGTCCACACGGCATATGAATATGAACGCCTAGCATTCAGACTGAAAGGCAGAGAGCCCAAACACACGCTTTAATGGCAAAGTTGGCATTCGGCACTCACCCTGAATTAAGGAGATGCCGAATTGTCGTCTAGGGAGACCAGGAGACCAGGAGAACAGAGAAAAACCCACAGGCCACCCTATATCGCACAACCACTACCACACATAGACAATCTGCAGGTTCAAGTTGGTAATCTTCCACATAATTAGTGCCCATTCGGGCCTCGATGGGGGTGTATAATTCCCTCACTCCCCCCAAGATTGGTATCTTAGTTTAACTATTACTATTAAACATAATCTCAAATGACCATCACCACCCGGGTCTACCCGCTGGGTGCCGTTCGAACCACTCGCTACTTGTATCCCAATTCGCAACTTACAAGATGTATTCCCTGTACAGTAATGTATGAAGCTGTTGATGTTGCAATGTAAATGTTTCCCCCTCCCTCTTCCTTTCTGTATCCCTCTCCCCCCCATGACATCTGTATGTCAAGCAACAAAAAATTTCAATAAAAACAAGACATTGAAAAACAAACAAACAATAAAACATATTTGTAATACAGACATAATAATTACTTGTTATAAAAACTCAATTGTTATAAAAAGTTATAAAAAGGTATATAGGTCAAAGTCTGCATTAAGACCATGGGGTATAAGAGTCTTAAGATTATACACCCATTCCATTTCTATTTTTCCAAGTAGTTTTTTTGTGTCTCCTCCACGCCAGGGGGTAGAACATTTCTTTATACCAATACATTTAAGTAATTGTGGATCTTTGTTGTGCATAATAAAATGTTTGGAAAACTGTATGATTTAAGTACCCATTTTTAATATTTCTACAATGTTCGCTCAATCTTATCGTTAGGCACCTTGTGGTCATCCCCACATATTGGAGGCCACATGGGCATTCGAGCGGATAGATAAAATTGTTGCAGCCAATAAAATCATAAATATTATACACTTTTTTAGTCCTGTTGGACATAAATTGAGTGACTTTTGATGGAGTGGACGGATCTGTAGTTCTGCACACTATACACTATTTACATTTATAAAAGCCTTTCGTCTGGGGAAAGAAAGAAAAATTCTTAATAGGGGATTCTCTGGTAAAATTAGTAGTTAAAATGGATTTAAAATTGGGTGCACCTCTAAAAACAATATTTGGATGCGTAGGTAAAATTGGATTAAGTATTTCATCTTCTTTGAGTATATGCCAGTGCTTTTTTATTATTTTTTTGACAGTATTGCTTTTATTATTAAAATTAAAAATAACAGGGAGAGATATTGGTTCATTATTTTCTTTATTTTTATAAATCAAAAGATCTTTTCGTTCTTTTTGTTTAACTGTATTCATTGTATTGTTTAGATCTGATTCTAAATATTTTTTTTCCATAAATTTATTCTTTAAAAGGTCAACTTGTTCATTAAAATCTGTTATTTCTGAGCAATTCCTGCGAAGACGTAAGAATTTACTTTTTGGAGCACTCTCAAGCCAAGGCTTGTAATGGCAGCTAGATTTGTCACTAGCCGTGTTTACACATACTTTTTAAAAAAAGGTTTTTGTGTGAAGTTGTCCTTCTTTAATAAAAATATTAAGATCTAAAAAATTGATAGATTCTTTACTATATTCGTGTGTAAGGATGATACCTCTATCATTAGTATTGAGGTTATTAATAAAAACAATTAAATTATCTTCTGATCCTTCCCAAATAAAAAAAGAGATCATCAATGTATCTAAAATATGAGACTAGGTTTGCCCACCAAGCATGATTGCCCCAAACAGCTTTGGATTCCCAGTCCGCCATAAATAGATTTGCATAACTGGGGGCTAACCTAGTACCCATAGCAGTACCCCTCCTTTGAAGATAAAAGAGTCTAAAAACCAAAAATTATTATTCTTTAAAATTATATTAATACCTTCTATTATAAAATCAATGTGGATGGCAGGGATAGTATCTTCTAGAGTAAGAATCCTTTTTATAGCCTGGCATCCTATATCATGAGGAATAATTGTATAAAGAGACTGGACGTCACAGGTAACTAATATAAAATTGGGTTTCCAAATAAAATTATTTAAAAAGTTTAAAAGTGACATAGAGTCTTTTAAATAAGATTTCATTAATTTGACGGAAGGCTGGAGGAGGGTATCAATATATTGGGAAAGGTTACTTTTTTAAACAAAGGTCTTAACTTAAATATTTTAAACAAACATGAATTTAATTTTTTAAACAAAGAATTTCCAATTACTCCTGTTATTTATTTTCTTCCTAAAATTCAGAAAGACGAAAACCATCCTCCAGGCAGACCTATCGTCTCTGGGATAGGCTCTCTCTTATGTAACCTTTCCCAATATATTGATACCCTCCTCCAGCCTTCCGTCAAATTAATGAAATCTTATTTAAAAGACTCTATGTCACTTTTAAACTTTTTAAATAATTTTATTTGAAAACCCAATTTTATATCAGTTACCTGTGACGTCCAGTCTCTTTATACAATTATTCCTCATGATATAGGATGCCAGGCTATAAAAAGGATTCTTATTCTAGAAGAGAAAAGGAAGAAAAAACCCCAAAAAGGGATGTCTTATATAAAGACCGCCCAGAGGGTAAATACCCAGTCCAATCTCAACAGTAGTGTAGTTGCCAAAAAATAAAAAAGCCTTTATTGAAATCTATTAAAAAACCTGGGTAATCAGTGATGGACAGAGTAATATAGAGAGAAGTATGTATGGTAGGAACAAGGCTAATCAAGAGCCAACCCTCACAAGAAACGGAGAGGGGATAGAAGGCAATATGTTCCCCCATACATAACTCAGGTAACAAAGCAGTAGGAAAGAACAGGGAAAGGGAGAAACACACACTCCCAACCAAACAGTAGTGCTATGCTAATACCCTATCTCCTATAAAACACCTTCGTGGGTGTTCTAATCTAAATGCTGTCATAACATCTGAAGCCCCAGGTTACACACACATACTAGAAAAACATAAATGAAAAGGTGCTCAGAGCAAAGTGCTCAAGAGAGTATTTAAAAACACAGAAGAACCCAACGTACGTTTCGGCGTGACCACACGCCGTCCTCAGGGGTATCAGCAGTGAGCAAAAAGACTGTCCGGGTGGTAAATTTATACCTTAAGCTCATAAGCTTTATTGTAATCACCTGTGATTGTGTCTAAATTGCTCCGGTCCTCCTGCGAATGGGGCTGTGGGGGTGTGGTGTAACACACCATAGTGTTAGCCCACATTTCTATGTCAGAGGTAGCCAGAACAGAAATCAGGTGAAAGGGAATTAACCCTTTAAGTGCCCCGCCCGGAACAGATATAAATGGATACTTACTATATCTAAAAGGCAGTATCCATAGCTTAACAGTTAACCCTTGGAATGTCCAAATTGTATCATATAGGTCAAGTGTGTGGATTGATTCTTATGGCTGTATTGTGTAGCTTTAGTACAATTAAAGAAACAACTTATAACCGTTGTGAACCAGTAAGGGATAAGTACAATGGCTATATGGGCAGTCATACACAGAAGCCGACAATTCTTTTATTGCCACTGTAAATAGTAACCCATTAGTTTATGCAACACAAAACAGACCCCTAAACTCTTAGACCTATAATACAGGTAAAATTAATGGACATATGAACACCAAATATAATAGAAATAAATAAAGAATATATACATATATACAGGCATAACTTAAGATACCATTTATTATCAGAATTATTGCAGTACTTTAAATAAACGGGGAATATGAAAACCCTTCATTTAGCCCCAGGGGAGATAGCGTTTTGAGATGGTAAATCCAAAACGCCTCTCTTTGTCTTAGTTTTAGGTCCCAGTTTCCTTTCCTAGGAGGCTGTGGTACATGTTCAAGACCCATGAACCGGATGCCTGCCGAGGAGTGATTGTGATGTAGATGTAAATGCCTTGAGACGGGTGTTTCCAAACGTCTCTTGACAGAATTTACATGTTCACGTATCCTTAGCCTGAAGTGGCGAAAAGTCTTGCCTACATATTTTAGGCCACAGGAGCAAGACAGTAGGTAAACTACTCCTGTTGTGTTACAATTAAAGAAGGAACGTGGTTTGAAATTCATTAAGCCCTTGCTGTCAGAGGCCCTCTTGGTAATAAACGGGCATGCACTGCAGTGACCACATTGGAAAGAACCCATTGGTAGGTATTTTTGAAAATAACCTGACGGGGACGTAGTTGAGAGGTGACTAGGTGCTAGGATATCTCTCAAGTTTTTGCCCCTCCGTGCTGTAATTGAAGGGAGTGATGGCAGAATTTCCTTCAGATGCTTATCTGATTGGAGGATAGGCCAGAATTTTTGAAAGACATTCAGCATAGTGTCCCATCCTGCATCATATGTACCTATGCAGCGTATTTTATTTTCCTCAGTCTTACGACCCCCATCTGTAATTAGGGTTTCCCGTTCAGTGTGGATTGCCCTCAGATAGGCTCTTTTTAGAACCCTATTTGGGTAACCTTTGGCCTTAAACATGTGACGCAGCTCATTTGCTTTTAATTTGAACTCCTCCATCGTGGAGCAGTTTTGTCGAAGTCTCAAATATTGGCCTATTGGGATACCGGATTTGAGTGATATGGGGTGATGACTAGACCAGCATAGCAGGTTATTTGAGGCTGTCTTCTTTCTGTACAAGGTTGTTTCAATTTTGCCTTCTTTAGATACCTGTAGTGCTAGATCTAGAAAGCAAAGGTTTTGACCCCCTACTTCACTAGTGAATCGTAAGTTAAAATCGTTGCTGTTCAGCAGACATACAAATTCTTTGAATCTCTCTGATGTTTCAAGCCAAATCAAAAACACATCATCGATGTATCTTTTCCAATAGAAGATCTGATTAGTGTATGATTTCAGCTTAGGATCTGCCCTAATACACCTTTCCCACCAGCCTAGATGGAGATTGGCATATGAGGGCGCACAAGACGTCCCCATAGCTGTACTAGTGGTCTGGTGGAAGATTTTGCCATTGAACAGAAAGATATTACGAGTCAAAATGAATTCAAGTAATTCCATCACAAAATTCACATAATGTTCAGGTAGGTCAGTTTCAAGATTTAATAGTTGACGGGTATGTTTAATACCTAGGTTATGAGGAATTGAGCTGTAAAGGGCCTCCACGTCAAGGCTACACAGGATAGCGTTTGGAGGTAAAGTAAGGTTGGTCAATAAATGCAACATTTGTTTAGTATCTCTAAGGAAAGATGGTAGCTTCTGTACTACTGGGGAAAGAATTTTATCCACATAAATGCTTACATTCTGAGTTAGATTATCACAACCAGAAACTATCGGCCTACCGGTCGGATCGGTTAGTGATTTGTGCACTTTAGGCAAACAATAAAAAGTAGATAGACATGGTTGTTTGGTGCACATAAATTCAAACTCATCCTGATTAATGAGTTGATGATTCACAGCCTTAGTAAGCATAGCTTTTAACTCAGCTTGGAACGCTTTTGTAGGATCTTTTGCTAGTATGCGGTAAGTATTTTTATCGGATAAAAGTCTTTCAGCTATACGAATGTAGTGATCTCTGTCAAGTATCACCACATTGCCCCCTTTATCAGAGGGTTTGAAAATCAAATTTGTATAGCTCTGTAGTTTTTTCAGGGCTATTAGTTCCTGAGTATTAAGGTTGCCATTAGGGGATAGATAAAAATCATCCATTTTTGTCTTATCTATTTCCCTAGTACTATCCCTGCCATCCAAATTGATTTTATAATAGAAGGTATTAATATAATTTTAAAGAATAATTCTTTTTGGTTTTTAGACTCTTTTTATCTTCAAAGGAGGGGTACTGCTATGGGTACTAGGTTTTCCCCCAGTTATGCAAATCTATTTATGGCGGACTGGGAATCCAAAGCTGTTTGGGGCAATCATGATTGGCGGGCAAACCTAGTCTCATATTTTAGATACATAGATGATCTCTTTTTTATTTGGGAAGGATCAGAAGATAATTTAATTGCTTTTATTAATAACCTTAATACTAATGATAGCGGTATCATCCTTACACACGAATATAGTAAATAATCTATTAAACAAAAAGAACGAAAAGATCTTTTGATTTATAAAAATAAAGAAAATAATGAACCAATATCTCTCCCTGTTATTTTTAATTTTAATAATAAAAGCAATACTGTCAAAAAAATAATTAAAAAGCACTGGCATATACTCAAAGAAGATGAAATACTTAATCCAATTAATCTTAAGACTCAATATTGGAACTATAAATACTACACTATTGGTCGTCCCTCTCTCTCTTTTTTTGTCTTCTATATAAGTGGAACCACTACAGTTTATGAAGACTTCACCGTTGCACTATTTGTTGTAAAGACCATTCGCAAGGACACATAAGTTGGACTTTTGCAGACTTAATGCAGACTTTGACCTATATAACCTTTTATAACTTTTTATAACAATTGAGTTTTTATAATAAGTAATTATTATGTCTGTATTACAAATATGGTTTATTGTTTTTAATTGCTTTTTATTGGTTTTATTGGTTATATTCTGTTTTATATTTGACTATTTTTTACATAGTTTTATTCATAGTATGTTTTATAATGTATAATTATTCATATTTTGTAATAAGTAGGTTTTCTCTTTGTGTAAATAATATAATTCCCACTTTGCCCTTCCTAACATGGCTCCTATTCTACATTCTCTGCCCCTCCCAAGATGGCCGCGCTACTTTTGTAGTCCCTCCCATGCTTTTTGTATCCACGGCCGCCATTTGCGGCTAATTAACTACATTTCCCACTTGGCTGTGCGGCATAACCTCCGAAAAGCGGAAGTGCCGCGCGTCACGTGTGAATTTTCGATCGGTGTGTTTTTCACTTTCTGACCCTCGTTTTAGACATTTATGTATTCCATCTATGTCCCTTTATCATATATTATGTTTTTATTTATCTATTTATGAGTTTTAAATCAGCTAAATTAAACTTAATTCTGAATGGACGGATCAATTTTGGCGCCAAATCTAAATTCCCTATATAATACAAACTAGCCAGGTATTGTATGTTATTCCATTTGATAAAGTCTGTTGATGAAACGCGTTATGGATATTTTATATTGTGTATTTTTATATTAAAGTAATTTTTGGTCATTTATCTGTTCCAATTATTCTTTTTTTTTCTAGTTTTATACACAATATTTTTTCTTTTTATTTTATCCTGGCTTTTTAGTATTTTATACCAACTATTACCAACTATGATTTTCACTCAGTGCCCCGGATCACCTGACAGACATTCTCCGTCACCCGGTACCAGAAGAACTGAAGGAAAGGGCAGCACAAGCAAATTATTCAGCAATTATTATGTGACTCTTGCCACATATTTTGATTGAGCATAGCATACGTGACAGACCGATCTTGTTGAAATGAAGTTTCCTGCTAGCAAAATGGGGTTTGCATTGTTAGTTAACACAACTGCTAAGAATTACAAAAAGCAGCAGAAATTATTACAACTACAAAACTATAAACAGACTATTTTTTAAAAGTAATTTTTTTTATTGTTTAATTAATAATAATTAACAGAACATGTCAGTATTTATTTACATGTTCAAAGATCACTTTGAAGTTTATCAGCAACACAAAATGGAACCAAAACACTATTTTGTAAATACTGCTTAATGTAGATAGAGCAGATGCAGCTGATTGTTTAAATATATAAACAATATTCAGATAGGTTCATTTAGTTAATACTTTTGTACTGTGACTTGGTGACGTTTCCTCTTTAGCGAAGTTGGAAATTCTCTAGTCACACACTAGCAGCGTCATATTCGGTATGTGGAACTGATACTGATGAAAGGGAAACACCTACACCAACCAAATTAGTCTTAAGTGAATGATCTGACTTATTATGTCCTTGAGAGAAATTAGCCCAGACAGTCATATGTCATAGATGGAAAGGAAAAACAGATCATGTGAGATCACAAGTGTATAAATAAATGTGCTCATTACAGATTAAAACAATTCCAGTAAATTTCATTAAAGGGACACTATAAGCACCATACCGCTACAACATATTACAGAGTTTATAGAACAAGGAATCTTTAGGTGCAGTTCTTCTGATTTTGTTTATTTTAAACCATTTTCAATAGATTTAAAAAAATAAAACTCTCTCAGCACTACAACCACTTCAATTAAATGAAGTAGTTATGGTGCCAAGAGTAGTCCTTTAACCACTAATTAATGTAAAGAGAAAAAGAAGCAGGCTAAAAATATAATTCTGGCTACTCATCCTACAGTCTTACTGTAGAACTTACTGAACCGGATATTTCTAAGAACTTACTGACCTAAAAAACCCACAAAGATCAGGATTTGCATCAGGCCATCCTGTTCTTATACAAGCACATAGAAGCTGGTGAGCGTTTTCTTAGTCTTGCGTTATTTTGATTAGCATTAATTCCTGTCATCCTTTTCTGCTTGTACGAACCAATAGTTTAATGACTGCTCTAGGTATCATGAACACTTCATCACATTGAGGTGGTTGTAGTCAGTGGTGTATTTTGGATTTGTGCTGCCCTATGCATGACTAAATTTGGGCATCCCCAAAATCTAAATTTGCCCCTCCTCCCCCAATTCGTGTCAAGGCAACTTTTTTGATTGACAGACACATGCCCTCATTGATACATGCACTGATATACACTCACTGACAGATAAACAGTCATTGGCACACACATACAGTCTTTGGCACACACTGTATAATCAACACACACTTTCACTGACAGACACACACTGACAGGCACACACTCTCAGATACACATAAAATGACATACACACACTCACAGGCACACCCATTGTCACTGAAAGACACACACTTTCACTCACTCACTCACTCACAGACACACACAAACTCACTCACAGTAAGGTGTACAGCACCAGAACTTGAAGCAAACAAGGCATTTGTCTGGGAACCTGGGGTGGCATTTTTGGCACCCCCCTTCCCCCCTAGGCAAATGCCTTGTTTGCCTTGTGGTAAATACATCCCTGGTTGCAGTCCCCTAGCCCTGCCCCACTGTTCATGTCAAATGATCATTGGGGCGCCTGTTCATTTGACCACGAACAGAGGGGCATTGTCAAATGAACAGGTTCCCCACAGTCTGTTAGACACTGAATGAGGTCCCCAGCCACCTGTAGCTTGGTCCTTCTCTGCTGCTACATTAGCGATGGGCAGCACAGACAGGCTGAGGGCATCAGTCACTGTTTGTATGAGTTAAAATAGCTAATTGAAAATAGCCTCTGCATTTGTTACAGGAAAAGTTTATTAGGATCAGTAGAGTGTAATCACATACAATGTTTGGGCATCAAGCCTTAATATACATGATTAAGGCTTGACACCTAAATGTTGAATGTGATTATGCTTTATCCTAATAAACATTTCCTGTATTGCACCACACCGTAATACCTTTGGAGTAAGCGATATTGAGGAAACACTCTAAAAATGATTTACTAATGTAATAAGACATTTTTGCTATTTTAGTATTTGCAGTTATGCAAATAGCAAGGAAACATTTTTCTAACAGGAAATTCCATTTGATGAAGATGGACCTGTTACGTATACTATGCTGAATCAAAAAAGCTGGCAATAGCTGGCATTAGCTAATTCCCACATCTACCTTGTTACGTAAATGGTGTTATTTTTTATAGAACCAACTGATTAATAAATATTATCGGCAGTTCTGCATATTTAGTAGGTATATAAGTGCTTGTTCAATGCTCAGAGCGCATTCTTCCATACTGATATTTGATTTTACATTGGAGAGTCTTATTGCAATATTAATAAACAGATCAGCCTTTAATGGGTAGGGTGACCAGATGTCCCGTGTTTTGCAGAATTGTCCCAGCGCCCCGAGAACCTTTCTCGAGGCGCATAAATGTCCCGTTTTTTGTAGGCCCCTTTTACCTGCCTTCTTGGGCCGGTGAAGAAGATCAAAGATCAATGATCTCCCTCACTGGCCCCAAGGCAATCTGCTGCTGCAGAGGGAGGTATGGGGCTTAACCTGGGAGACATAACTCTCCATGGCAACACCCTGACACAGCATTGTATTCGCGGCAGGAGAGAGTAGGAGAGGAGCTGCAGGCTGAACTGGACACGCCACCACTGGACCACCAGGAATTGAAAAGTCCATCCCCTCCCTGGCCATAGGTAGGAGGGTGGTGGGGAGGAATATAAAGCTTTTTCAAAAAAATATATAAACACCCTCCTACACACACACTACACTCGCACCCACACTGCAACCACTCCACACACACAGCACCCCTACACACACACAGCACCCCCCAACACACACTGCACCCACCTATGCACACTGCACCCCCCACACACAGCACTCCACACACACACATACACTGAACCCCTACACATACTGCACCCCCACACACACAGAATCCACCACAAACTGAACCCCAACACACACTGCACCACTGCACACACTGAACCCCTACCAACACAGCACCTTCTACACTAACTGAACCCCTACCTCACACACATACAGCACCCCCCCACATACAGAGCACCCCCACACAGATTCCCTACACACACTGAACCCCTACACACAAAGCACCCCCCACACACACTGAATCCCTACACACACTGCACCCCTCAACACACAGCACCCCACACATATACTGAACCCCTACACACGCTGCATCCCCTCACACACTCATCCCCTACAAACACTGCACCCCTCAACACACACACTGCAACCCTCAACATACACACTGCACCCCTACACAAACTGAACCCCTACAAACACAGCACTTCCCACACACCAAACCGCTACTCCCTACACACAGCACCCCCTCCACACATACACAGCAGCCCCACACACTCTGATCCCCTATACTAACTGAACCCCTCCACACACTGCACCCCCTCCACACACACAGCACCCCACACATACACTGAACCCCTACACTCACTGTATTCCTCCACACACTGCACCTATCACACACACTGAACCCCTACAGACACAGTACCTTACACACACTGAACTCCTACACCCCCCCACACACAGCACCCCTTCCACACATACGCAGCACCCCCCATACATGGAGCCCCTACACACATTACTCCCCCCACACACTGAACCCCTCCACACACTGCACCCCTCCACACACACATACACACTGAACCCCTCCACACATACACTGCACCCCCCAGCACAGACAGTTGACCCCTACACATAGTGAATCCCCCCCACACACAGCACCCCACATACACAGCACCCCTTCACACACACACTGAACCCCTATGCAAACTCACTTCACCCCAAAAACACACACACTGAACCCCTTACTGCAGTCTGTATGTGTGTATTCAGAAGTATGTGAGTGAGTGTATGTTTTCAGCAGTCTGTGTGTGTGTATTCAGCAGTCTCTGTGGGTTCAGCAGTCGGTGTGTGTGTATTCAGCAGTTTTGTGTGTGTGTGTGTGTGTGTGTATTCAGCAGTTTGTGTGTGTGTATTCAGCAGTCTGTGTGTGGGTGTATTTTGCAGCCTGTGTGTGTATTCAGCAGCCTGTGTGTGTATTCAGCAGTCTGTGTGTATACTTTTAGCAGTCTGTGAATCCCCCCCACACACAGCACCCCACATACACAGCACCCCTTCACACACACACTGAACCCCTATGCAAACTCACTTCACCCCAAAAACACACACACTGAACCCCTTACTGCAGTCTGTATGTTTGTATTCAGAAGTATGTGAGTGAGTGTATGTTTTCAGCAGTCTGTGTGTGTGTATTCAGCAGTCTCTGTGGATTCAGCAGTCGGTGTGTGTGTATTCAGCAGTCTTTGTGTGTGTGTGTGTGTGTATTCAGCAGTTTGTGTGTGTGTATTCAGCAGTCTGTGTGTGGGTGTATTTTGCAGCCTGTGTGTATTCAGCAGCCTGCTTGTATGTATTCAGCAGTCTGCCAGTGCCTGTGTGTGTATTTAGCAGTCTCTGTATGTGTGTGTTCAGCAGTCTGTGTGTATGTTTTTATCAGTTTGTTTGTATTCAGCAGTCTGTGTGTGTGTTTATTCAGCAGTCTGTGTGTGTGTGTGTGTATTGTATTTGTTGGAGGTACCAATAAATATAAGTGTAAATTTATTGATAATTTATATTTTTATTCCTGTGAGTGGTTGCGCAGGCAGGGCCCCAGTGCATTGCTTTGCCTGGGGGACTATTATGATGTTACGTATGTGTGTGCTCTGATCATGCTCCTACAAAATGAAAAAGACACTCATTTGAGAGTGAGGAAGGGGATGAGCTGTAATAGCCACTTCTAGCCAGGAATAGGTTAAAGATTTCTAGTGTGTATGTATTTCTCTGGGGGTGGGGGAGTTTGTATCGCTAACAGGTGTCCCGGGTTCTTATTTTTAAAATCTGGTCACCCTGATAGGGTTAAACCTTTGTTTGCAATACTTGGTCTGGGTTCATTTTATTCTGCATGAGAAGCAAGGCATTTTTGGCACAATTATCTCTCCAGCGTGCAAGTGGTTATGGTGCTTGGAGCATGCCTCCCAACTCTTCCGCCTTTGGCTGGACAGTACAGATTTTGGGGTGCTGTCCCACTTTAGTTCCCTGCTTCAGCAGCACTCCCTGCATGGTCCAGATAGCTGAGGGCCAGACCCATCTCTTTTTCCGGCTGGCCTGCCCCCTTTTTCGATGAGATCGTCCCTTTTCCAGGCAGTCCTGCCCACTGTGGAAATCGCTAGTGATGCGACTTGTGTCACTAGCTACACCTCCTAAGGACACACTGCCCACCAGTCCCAAATTCCAATGAGCAAATGTTGTTCGTTTAAAGTGACAGTTTCATCCCCTCTTTCTAATAAATGCTATAGAAGGGTTCAATTAATTTACATAGTATGCTGTGCCTGTGCTCTGGCCATTTTACATTTATTTTTACCAGACGGAATAGGTAATACAAATAATTAAAACAATATTTTGGATGCTTCTTGAATTCCAGTTTCTTAAAGGGACTCTCCAGTGCCAGGAAAACAAACCATTTTTCTTGGCACTGGAGAGTCCTCCCTCCCGCCCCCATCCCACGGTGTTGAAGGGGTTAAAACTCCTTCAGCCACTTACCTTTATCCTGCACCAATGTCCCTCAGCGTTCAGTCAGGCTCCACCCATGCTTCTCCCCCGCCGGCTGGCATGTATTAGACATCCCCATAGGAAAGCATTACTCAATGCTTTCCTATGGAGAAACATCTGACGCTGGAGGTCCGTGGGGATGTCCAGCGTCAGATAACGGACCAAAAAGTCTGTTAGGATTCAGGAAGTGCCCCCAGTGGCTGTCTCAGAGACAGCCACTGGGGGCAGACTTAGAGCTGCAATGTAAACATTGCAGCACTAAGTGCAATAGGGAGACAGCACCCAGATCACTTCAATTAGCTGAAGTGGTCTGGGTGCCTGGAGTGTCCCTTTAATACAGAGTATGCGTGTATTATGATTTCTTTATTATTATGTGTGCATCACCTTTTATAAATAACTCACAACTCTATCAGTAAGCACAATCTGCTCGGCAGAATAAAAAAGGTATGATCTGTTTAAACCAACCCCCTTTTGTTATTCTGTCAATGTTCATATATCTTTATACGAAGGAGACAGTAAGTGGAAATGGCTGGATGATGGTTTCAGATAGAGGTATTTAAAGGACCACTGTAGTCACCCAAACCACTTCAGCTCAATGAAGTGGTCTGGGTGCCAGGTCCCCCAGGTTTTGACCCTTCAGATGGCCAATCGGATCCACAAGAGGGTTATTTAAACTCAATTATTTCTTTAGCTCATTGCCCTGTCGTGGTTTCTCTTTGCTGGTTATCCAAGAGTGTGTTCCTGATTGTATTATTATGGTTTTTGACTTTGGCTTAATTTTGACTTCCCTGATTTCTGGTATCCTTGACTTTTGGCTTTCCCTTATCATTGGTTCTTATTCTGTATCCATGACCTCGGCAAGTATTTTGACTATTCTTGGATATGTTAAGTCCGGCTAAGCTCCGGTTAGACATTATCCTTAGTCCTAGGTGTGATATAATTTCTGCGTGCTGGATCAACTAGTAATCCTGACATTACAACAGGGCCATAATGTGATGGGATTCCAGCATGGTCAAAATTTAGTAAACCAAAATCTCCACATGGCATATGCTAATTAGTATCTGATTACAAACAGTTGGATGCGTCATCAGTATACTGAGCATGTGTGGAAATGGAGAGTAAATTCCTTTGTTTTTAACAAGCCATGTGGTCTGCCCATATAAGGTGATCCAGAATATCCTGTGTGCTGATTGGTCTGAGGAATATAGGAGGGGTTATACTGTATGGGAGGGGATATGCTGCCAACAAAAGGCCTCTACACCATGCTTTCTGCTCTCAGATATTTTTGGAACAGGAGTTCATCTGAGACCCGATCGGTACGTGAATAAAGGCCTCTTACTTCCTGAATACCTGTGTCCATATCTCTATGTGTGGCTTCTGCGGTTTGTTCCTGTTATTCCTCCGGTAACGATATATCCTGCAGAATTGTGTCAGCACATAGCAGCTTACGAGAGAAAGCTAGAGGAAAATGATCACCGTATGGATCAATTTGCCCAGGCTTTCAGTACGCTTCTTAATCAGACGGCTCATTTACAGCCTGATGTTCCTCCGCCTAATGTACCTCCACCTATAGTGTATAAGGCACCTACTATCTTCCTATCTTCTCCCCAACATTATGATGGTAATATTCAAGAATGTCGATGGTTTCTCAATCAGATTGAATATCACTTTGAGGCCTCACCTGGGTCTTTTCCCACGCATAGAGCTAAAATTGGGTACTTGATGAACCAACTTAAAGGTAAAGCCTTAGCTTGGGCCAATCCATTATGGGAGAGTAATAGAAGCATTTCTCATAATTACCAGGAATTCCTCGCAGAATTCAAACATCTGAGCCACTAGGCAGAGAGGATGACACTTCCACTGCCCTAATGTGTATCAAACAAGGGAACTAAGAACCTTAATGGGATAGGTCTTAGGTGTGATGGAAATGTCTTCTGGTAATACCCAAAGTAGATTTCTCCTTGATATCACCGCCCTTTGCAACAAGAAAAGCTTTTTATACAAAGCCCTGATGGACTCAGGTGCGGCAGGAAACTTTACCAACATACATTTTGTTAAAAAACAGCTCCTGCGGGGGCCGACAGCCAAGATGGCCAGACGTGTCTCAGCTCAGCTCCTGCAAAACACGGCTGAATATCATCTATTCCTTCCCTATAATACCCAAAAAACGACTTGGCCAGAGCCACATGCTACCACCAAGCAGAACGGGAACACAAGCATTCATGAAGCCAGTCGTTCGAACACATTTTCCAACCATCTGGTCGCAAGGCCTAGCAAGACTGACGACCCGCCGATCGGGGGAGGTGGCCGATCTCCCAACCCGGGATGCTCAATGACAATCGACAAACTACATGACCCATCACCCCCCCTCTGGACCGGTGGGGGATATCCTGGTCCCCAGTGGGGAAAGCCACCTCACGGCAACCACAGGGTCTCCCATACCCAGGGACCGCATGGCGAGCAAAAGATGGCCGCCAAGCCACAGCCTCCACACACCACAGAAGGAGCAGACATCCAGTCCTGGCGGGAAGACTTTGAAGCCCGGTTCAAGCGCCTATGCCAAGCGTTCTGGCACTGCATTGAAAGCCAAAACCCACATGGGTCGCTGACCCAGAGAGAGGGTACGCCGGACTGTGAATCCTGCACTGAGCAGGGGGCACAGCCAATAAGCCGTCCAAGCACCCAGAGGGTTCCCTGACACGTAAAGCGCCCACAGACTCGTGACCCGGACAAACAGAAACGGAGGGTCTCTAGAAAGCACCGGCGCAGCTCACCTACCACGGCCCGCATGCAGGGAGCCTGGCTCAACACACAGCCCCTCCTGCGGAAGAACAACGCTACCCTGCTGAACATGCAGCCTGCCAATCTCCGATGGCCCACCTGTGGAATAGGATGAAGGGACACAGTGTAATATACGCCTGTTCTCTTGCAGAGACATTTAAACTTACTGTTCTCTATGAGTTTTCACGGTGCGATCAGTACCCAGTGGTCACAAAGCGAACTTAACATTAATTACAGCTCACCATTGTTTCTACCCAATGCAAGATTACTCACATCATTATAACAAGTCATGTTACTAGTTTTGCCTATCCTGTTCATTCCACTGTTCAATGATGTAAACCAGCTACCATATAGTTGACACTCATGGTTGCTAGCAATGTCTTACCCATGCAGGTCCTATGTGTAGACCTCTAGTTTAGCCTGTGCATTAAAACCATAAAATGTGCAAATTTCTCACATGCTATGACACTATATCCAGATGTATGTAAAAAATACTTGCTACTGCCGTCGTAGCATAACAAGCTTGTATGTTAATCTATGCACTATGAAAAAAAAAAAAAAAAAAACAGCTCCTGCCTATCAAGGAGAGATCATCACCTCTGGCCGGCTATTGACAGGAGACCTCTCTTTCAACCTCTAGTTACCCACAAAACC
This sequence comes from Pelobates cultripes, assembly GCA_933207985.1. NCBI lineage: Eukaryota > Metazoa > Chordata > Amphibia > Anura > Pelobatidae > Pelobates > Pelobates cultripes. Next base: position 49,308,490 of record OW240918.1, on the reverse strand, counting down.
ATGCCTATTAGCATTACTATAGGAGCTTTACACAAGGAAGTTTTGACATTTCAGATAATTGCTTCCCCTTCTTGTCCCATCATATTAGGATTTCCATGGCTCATCAAGCACAACCCTCATATTGACTGGGCTTACGGGGAAATACTGGAATGGGGTAAAGACTGTATTGAGAGATGCATGTTACCCATTGCTACGAGAGTGGGCAACGTTAATTTGCCTGCTTCAACACCTCAGACTTCCGAAATTCCTATGCAGTAATGGGAGGTTAGAGAGGTGTTCAGTAAGAGTCAGACTAATACTCTACCTCCTCACAGATCTTATGATTGCTCCATAGATCTGCTACCCGGTACTGTGCCCCCAAAGGGGGCAGTATATGCCTTATTTCCGCAATAGAGTAAAATCATGGAAGAGTATATCAAAGATTCTTTAAGTAAAGGCCACATACTTCAGGGTGCTAAGATATTTACTAAACTTCACCTTAGGAGTGCTTACTATTTGGTAAGAATTAAGGAGGGTGACGAATGGAGAACGGCATTTAACACTAGAAGTGGGCACTATGGGTACCTTGTCATGCCCTTTGGCTTGTGCAATGCTCCGGCCGTATTTCAGGACTTTACCAATGATGTGTTCAGAGACTACATTTATTATTTTGTACTAGTATACCTGGATGATATCCTTATTTATTCCCCCGACCTCCAGACCTCTCATGAACATGTCAAACAAGTACTGGAAACTTTGCTTGAAAATGGGCTTTATTGCAAACTCAAAAAATGCATATTTGACCAAATGGAGGTACAGTTTTTGGGATATAATATTTCGGCCTCTGGTTTTCAGATGGACCCTTGCAAACTAGAAGCCGTTGTACACTGGCCTTTACCTAATGGGTTAAAAGCCATTTTTGGGTTTGCCAGTTATTATAGGAGATTCATCAAAGGTTTCTCTTCGGTAATTATTATTATTATTATTATATTTATAGAGCGCCATCAAATTCCGCAGCGCTTTACAATGGGTGGACGAACAGACATGTAGTTGTAACCAGACAAATTGGACACACAGGAACAGAGGGGTTGAGGGCCCTGCTCAATGAGCTTACATGCTCGAGGGAGTGGGGTAAAATGACATAAAAAGGTAAGGATAGTATTAGACTAGTGACAGTTGCAGAAGAGGAATCAGTCAGGAGCTATTAACAGTTTAATTGATACGCTTTTATGAAGAAGTGGGTTTTTAACGATTTTTTGAAGGAGTGGAGACTGGGTGAGCATCTAACAGAGGAGGGAAGCGAGTTCCACAGGAACGGTGCAGCCCTCGAGAAATCTTGAAGGCGAGCATCAGAGGTGGGAGTACGGACAGAAGATAGACGTAAGTCTTCAGCAGATCGTAAGGGCCTAGACGGGACATACTTGTGTATAAGGGAGGATAGATAGGTGGGAGCAGCATTATGTAGAGATTTGAAAGCAAGAACCAGAATTTTAAATTGAGCTCTATATTTTATAGGAAGCCAATGTAGGGATTGACAGAAGGGTGAGGCATGGGAGGTGCGGGCGGACAGGAAGATGAGCCTTGCCGCCGCATTCATTATGGATTATAACGGTGCAAGTTGGGAGCACGTAAGACCACTGAGAAGCGGATTACAGTAGTCAAGGCGAGAAAGGACAGTGGAATGGACCAACACCTTAGTCACATCTGGCGTTAAGTAGAGGCGGATGTGCACAATCTTTTTGAGATGGAAATGACAGGATATGGCTATAGATTGAGCATGAGGCTTGAAGGAGAGGTCGGAGTTAAAGAGAACACCTAGGCAGTGAGCCTGCGTGGTGGAGCTGATGGTAGCACCGTTGACTTGGAGGGAGAAAGACACAGGAGTAACAACACTTAAGGAAGGAAAGACCAGAATTTCAGTTTTGGTCAAGTTTAGTTTAAGGAAGTGGGAAGCCATCCAGTTAGAAACAGCAGAGAGGCAGTCAGAGACACTAGTCAAGAGGGACGGGGAGAGATCAGGAGAGGACAGGTAGATTTGCGTGTCATCTGCATAGAAATGATATTGGAAGCCAAAGGAGCTAATGAGTTTACCAAGGGAGGCAGTATATGTGGAGAACAGTAGGGGACCAAGGACTGAACCTTGGGGGACACCAACAGGGAGGAGTTGGGAAGAAGAAGCAGAGCCAGAGAAAGAAACACTGAAAGAGCGCTGGGAGAGGTAGGAGGAGCACCAGGAAAGAGCAATATCTTGTAGACCGATATTGCGGAGGATGAGAAGAAGCTGTTGATGATCAACAGTGTCAAGGAGAATTAGGATAGAGTAGTGACCACAAGATTTTGCAGCAAGTAGATCATTGGATAATTTGGTCAATGCCGTTTCCACGGAGTGCTTAGCGCAGAAACCAGACTGAAGCGGGTCTAGCAGAGAGTTGGACTTGAGGAAGTCTGTCAATCTCGCATACAGAATTTTTTCAAGGATCTTGGATGCAAAAGGCAGTAGCGAGATAGGACGATAGTTGGATGGGGAGTTAGGGTCAAGATTGGGCTTCTTTAGAATTGGGGTTACAGTTGCATGTTTGAAGGGCAATGGAAATATACCAGAGGAGAGAGAGAGATTAAGAATTTTAGTGAGAGGTGGAGAAAGAGAAGAAGACCGAGTACGGATGAGATGCAAGGGAATTGGATCTAGGGAGCAGGTGGTGGGGCGGAAGGACTGGAGCAGAGCAGAAACCTCTTCCAATGTAGCGGGTGCAAATGAACATAGAACAGCAGAGGGAGTGAAGTTAGGGGAAGTATTGTAAGAGGAAGAAGAAAGATGAGAGATCTCTTCTCTGATTGTAGAGATCTTGTCAGTGAAGTGAGTTGCAAAGTCTGAGGTGGTCAAGTTAGTAGGTGGAGGAGGAACAGCAGGGCGAAGAAGAGAGTTAAATGTGTGAAATAGTCGTTTGGGTTCGCGGGAGAGTGTGGTTATGAGGGTATTGAAGTAATTAACTTTTGCAGAGGAAAGAGCCAAGCTGTATGAGCTCAGCATAAATTTATAGTGGAGAAAGTCAGATGCACAGTGAGACTTTCTCCAACAGCGTTCAGCAGTTCTGGAGCGTTTTTGGAGGTATCGAGTGAGCTTTGTGTGCCAGGGTTGTTGTTGGGGGGCCTGCGGCGTTTAAATGTACAAGGTGACATGATGTCTAGTTGAGAGGAGAGGGTGGAACTGTAGAAGGAGGTTGCAGAACTAGGACAGGTGAGGTTTGAGATAGGTAAAAGGAGAGTTTGGAGATTAGTGGAGAAATATTCTAGGTCAAGACATTGGAGGTTTCTGTGTTCAGATGATGGTGTCAATTGGGTCTTAGGTATGCCAATGTCAAAAGTCAGCAAATGGTGGTCAGATAGAGGAAAATTAATATTGGAGAGATTAGAGGCAGTACAGAGGTTATAGAGGTAATACAGAGGTAATAGCCCCCATCACCAATATGACATGCAAGGGGGCTTATTGTAATACATGGTCCAAAGAAGCTAAAGAGGCTTTTGAGCTTCTTAAAAAAATGTTTGCATCTGCTGACAAATTGTTACATCCTGACATTAGCAAATCTTTCATGCTTGAAGTCGATGCCTCTGAGACAGGGGCTGGGGCTGTTCTGTCCCAGAGGGAGAGTCAGGATACCCCTCTGCTTCCTTTCGGGTACTTCTCCAGAAAGTTATCTCCAGCTGAGTGTAAGAATTGTTAGCCATTATACTAGTGCTTAAGGAATGGCAACATCTTTTGGAGGGTTCCAAGGACCCCCTTCTGATCATAACCGATCACAAGAATCTGGCATATATTGGTGATGCCAAACGACTGTCTTCTAGACAAACTAGGTGGTCTTTGTTCTTGTCCCGCTTTAACTTTATTATCACGTACAGACCTGGTCCCAAAAACGTTAAAGCTGACGCCTTATAATCTCAGGATAGTTTAAGTATACAACAGCTTCGAGGGAGAATAAGAGAAGGGAAGAAATATAGCAATAAGAAAGTATTGTTATTTATTTAAATTTTATTTTATTTTTTTAGTTGGTTTTGGTTAAGAGAGTTAGGGTGAAGAAAGGTAAAAACAGGATAACACATTTAGATTCAATAATTAAAGAGAAAGTAAATGAAAGAGAAAGGGAGGAAAAATGAAAGAAAGGAAAGAGAAGGGAAAAATGGGGGGAAAAGCACAATGTAAATTAATAAAGTTATCACATAAGGATATAATGAAGAATTAGGTGGAGGAAAGGCAAAGTAGGATTATATACTCAGATTTAATAATTAAAGAGAAAGCAAAAGTGGAAATGAAGGAGGAAGGAAAATAGACACGATAAGCACAATACGTATACATATATAAAAATGGTCACGTAACACAGATAAAATAATTTAATAGGATAGATTAAGGACAACACTTTAACAAAGAAATTAGGTTAGAGAAACCGAAATAATGTGTGAGAAGTTGATGCACAAATAGGAAACACTGGCAGATTATATAAGTCCTCCGTTCACCAAAAAGTGTGGAGGAGCACTTAAACATACAGAAAATGGTTTCTTTTTTTTTTGGTTCGTTTGTGCTCCTCCCAGGACAGAAAGATATCCATAAAAGTATGCTGCACCTGCAAAAGTTTCTCTTTGGGTCGATGACTCATTCTGTTCTTACAAACATGTGGACACATATGGGGAATGTGGGGTTTCCCCATGTCCATCTTTTTTCTGGTTGGAGAGTCAATAATAAATATGAGACTCCTAATCAGAAGATGAGAAGTAGAAGAATTAAGTATTTTAAGTTAGGTAATGTAAGTTTGCATGGTTGTTTGTGTGTGTGTGTTTTTGTATTTTCTTCTCTCTTTTTTTTCTCTAACCTTGTTGTCCCATGCAGTGAGAGATATGAATGGGCAAACATTAAATATACAAAGAAAGACAAAGGATGAAAAATTTAAAGGTGATTACTCTTAACGTAAAAGGCTTAAATGAACCCCCAAAAAGAATTATGCTATATGATATGTTGAAAAAAGATAACATTGATGTATGCTGTCTTCAAGAGATCCATTTAAAGGTTCAGGATAACAAATGCTTAATTAGCAAGAGATACCCAAATGTAGAATATGCAGCATTACTGAAAGGCAAAAAGAGGGGGGTGGCAACAATGATATCTAGTAACATAAAATGTGAGCTAATTTTTAAACAGGCAGATAAACAGGGCCGCTATCTCTTCCTGATCTGTAAACTGGATGATAAAAAAATTTCTTTTTTTTATATTTATGCCCCCAATACAAAACAAGTCCATTTTCTTAATAGAACTCTTGAGAAAATATATGAAATAATCCAAGGTACCTTTGTATGTCTGGGGGATTTTAACTGTGTATCAGATATTATTCTAGATAAAAGTATTCCAAAGGGAAAAACTATAGATCCCTCCCAAAAAGGGTTGGCTCAAGCATTTCAGGAAACATTGGGAAAATATAAACTATACGATTTATGGAGAATATTCAATCCAATAGAAAAACAATACACTTTCTACTCATCAAGACATAACTCATACTCAAGATTGGATAAAATACTGATTAAAGATATAAATATACGGGAGTGTAAAAACATTCATATTCAAACAGTAACACGGTCAGATCATGATTTAGTAGTTATGGAGATAGAAAAGAAATACTCAAACTATTACCCTCATGGAGGCTTAAGGAATATCTTTTAAGAAGGGAAGAAAATATTGAAACATTAGTTAAAGAAACTGAAGACTTTTTCAAAGAGAAGTTAACTGGGGATACAACCCTTACAAATATATGGTGTACTTACAAATGAGTCATTAGAGGACAAATAATTAATCTAGATGCATATCAGAGAAAAAAGAATTATAAATCGTTACCGAAATAATATATCCAATTAGAAAAATTGAAAATAGAATGTAATATAAATTTATCTGATTCAGTTAAATCTAAAATAGAACAGATTAAAGAGGAGATTAGAAAACAGCTATTAGAGAAAGCGAATAAAACCTTATTAAGAATGAAACAAAAATGGTACTATATGGGTAATAGACCTAATAGACTGTTGATTAATCAAGTTAACAACAGAATTTAAAATCCAGAATCTTTAAAATAATAGATAATAATGAAATTCATAATTCCCCAGATAAAATCGGAGCTGCATTTAAGAATTATTACAACGGATTATTTATATCCCCCAGCAAGAACAAAATAGACAGAGAATTTAAGAGTATTTAACTACAACTAAGCTACCGATAATAACTCAGGAGCAAAGAGAAGTTTTAGAAAGTCCTTTTCAAATAACAGAAGTCAAAAAGGCTATAAAAAAATTAACACCAAATAAATCCCCAGGACTGGATGGAATGTCTAATATACTATACAAGAAACTATCAGAATCATATGACAAATCATATGACAAACCTTTTTAACGAAATTAAACAAACTAAAAGATTTCCAGAAAAGATGCTGCAAGCATCCATACTGCCCATTCCAAAGCAAAATAAGGATCCCACTGGGGTAGCAAATTACAGACCAATATCATTAATAAATTCTGACACTAAGATATACTTGGCCATTTTGGCTGAGAGAATTAATACAATTTTGCCCCTGATAATTGGAACGGATCAAACAGGATTTGTGGGATCCTGGCATTCAAACAGTAATTTAAGGAAGATATTGCATTTAATTGACTATACAAAACAAAAACAACAACCGATGCTAATGTTGTCTATTGATGCAGAAAAGGCTTTTTTTTTTTTTTAATTCAAAGTGGATTTTATTATTTTGTTGTGCATTCAATAAAATACATTTTAACTTGTATTGCCACGACAGCAACGACAAGCCTGGTAATACAAACAGTTGACTCTGTACATGGCATGCGATAATTCTGCACATTTTTAGAGTATACAATGAACAGGCTAAACAAACATTTCTAGGTCAGGTTGCTAACAAGAGATAGGTGCCTATTGTAGATCGACATGCAAGGATTAAACATACAATTAATGATCAAGCTTTTTATGATGTAAAGCAAGCTGGGTTATACAGGCTAGGTTTTTAAGGTGACACGGAGGACTAACTCGATATTTTGGATTACAGCTGTGTACATTGAGCCATATATATGTGGGAAAGCGGGTACAGGGCTTAAGTAGCTTGTGTGATAGTTAAGTTCTGTGAGCCAGGTAAAGTAAAATAATAAAAAAATAAAAAAAAGGGGGGTGGTGCCCCCGAGCATAAGGGGGCCTAAGGGATAGGGCCCTACGTGAAGATCCCTGACTGTGTCCTCTCATGGATTTCAGGGACCTTGGTCCATGCACATGCGGCCGGGTTGTATGTGAAAATATAAAAAAAAAAAAAAAAAATTGATAAATTAATAAAAATGTGAGTAAATAATGTTGGGAGGGGGTATAATTACGTGAGGATAACTGGCTGCTTGAGGTGGAAGCTATCGCTGCGTAGAAGTGTGTCTCGTGCCTCCCCTCATGCCTTTGTTCCCAGATGAGACTTAAAAGTAACGTAGAGCTTCTATATGGCCATGCTCAGTGTAACAGTAACGAGCACCCGGATGCGCCAACATATGCAGTGTCGCCCTAAGGTCATAAAAGCAATGTCGGTGCGGGCTGTAAACATAGTTCTTTACATTCGCTAAGCTCAGGTAATAATTGCAGCATGTCTATGTAAAAATTAAAAAATTAAATCATATAAAGTGTGTAATTATTTCCATATGATGAGAGGCAGTCGTTATGCACCTAGGGGCAAGAATTTAAAGTTTGCCCACACAGAGGTGCTTTACCTCGGCGTACAGCCACCGTTTAAATGTTTAGCTTTGCGTGTGTGCGCCAGTGTATGGAACTGGGTTGGGAACTGTGCTCGGATGGCTATCTATCTGTGGAACAGGCAGACTGTTTTATACTCTGTCGTTTACTGCTAGCAGTCATCTAAATCTGTGGGCTGTTTGACCCTTAACATGCGACTCGTTAATGTTATAATATGCGGGGAAAAAAAAAAAATAAGCTTATGGTAGTAAATTAAAAACATAATGTTAAGTCTTTGCTGCCTAGTCAGATGCTCCACAATCTATATTGCCTTGCATATTTATGACCGAAAAGAGCATATAAACAAACACATTACATTACGTACGTTATAACCGCCTAGTCTATTATAATTCTGACTCATGGAATTAAAGAATGCTTATGATTTAAGGGCAACTAACAGTAGTGCATAAGCTTAATTGAGCGACTTAGCGTTCTCTAAATTCTTTAAGTACATGGATATATATGCTAATAAAGTAGAAGCAAACTTAAAAATGAAAAATGTGAACTATAAACTGCAGGGTGGCAATGTTAGTCTACATGGCCGTCTCAGGGGAGTCTCTCATGGCACTGCTACCACACCGTCCCTGGGTAGCCAGGCCTCCTTCCGTCCTCCCCATGCCGATCTCCGCTCACCGGTCGGGTCCCCGTGGCACCGTGGGCACTCAGGAGCGCAAACTGTCCGTTGGACCCCCCCACAAAGTCCGCTGGTTGTCCGCTCCCTGCACCTCCCCAGCTCCACTTGAGTCCCTTGAAGTGTGCGTTCCAATGTCTCACCCGGTGCCGGCCACACATTTGAAGTCGGTGCCCATCCCCCCCCGACCACCGGTCCGTCGGGGGGGTAGCGCGGTCCCATCCCACAGGGCTCATGGCTTCGGGGACAGGTCTCTCCGGGGACCCCACAAACCCAGAGGCTTGGGCGCTCACTCCCCAGCGGTCAGTGACACAGCATGGAGGATCCGTCCAGGGCCCGCGTGAGCCGTCCATGCCAGACCCCCCTGATGCCTAGAGTGAACCTTCGGGCGGGCTCTTGTCTGGCATCCTTTACCCGTTCAGGTGGTTGGCTCGGGCCCCGCGCGGTTTCCTCCGGCTAGGAGTGTGCCGCTTCCACGCGGCCGGGGGGGAGCGGAGCCGGGCCGTCATCCGCAACTGTGTGACCTCCATGTGGGCCTTAAAGCTGGTATACCTTGATCTCTGGGCTGCTGGTCAGTTATCTGTGCATCTTCAGGGGCTGCCATCATCCAGGCTTATGATGACGAGTAGGCCGCTTCGTTAATTTCGGTGTTGCCGGCCCGAAACCGGCCTCGGTTTGGTATCCCCATAAAGCTTAAATGTTTCTTGTTAATTATATGTAGCTTATTTCTGCTTTGGGGTGGTCTGAGTGTGGATTTATTGCAGTTTTCCAGGGCTCAGGCCAGGAGCCATGATGTTCTGCTGCCTTTCAGCTCGGCGGCCCGGCCCCGCCCCCAGAAAAGGCTTTTGACAGTGTCAATTGGCTGTTCCTCGAAGAAACTATAAGAGCATTTAATCTGCGGGACGGCTTAGTTGACTCTGTTATGGCCTTGTATGCATCTCCATCTGCTAGAGGTCAAGGATTCTGCTCGAATTGGCTGAATATAAAGAACGGTACGAGACAAGGAAGAAACCATACATAAAATCCAACGCCAATATGGCTTGTGCTGAATAAATCAGGGATTACTTACTTGGGGATAATCTTAACAGACAATGTTGAAAACATTTGGAGAGCTAATTATTTTACTTTAATTAAGGAATATGAAATTAATTTGGCAGAATGGAAACCTCTCTTTGTGTCATGGATGGGCAGGATATATATATATGAATATAATAAAAGCTTACACATTCCCCAAGTGGTTATATCGTTTACGTATGATTCCCCTTAAAATCCCCATAAAATATTGTGATTATTTTCAAAAAATTACAGAAAAGTTTATATGGCAAGGGAAAAAAACCTAGAATATATAGAAACACATTATATACAACAGTTCATCAAGAAGGGTTCGGTCTACCCAAAATGGAAAACTATGCTAATTTAGTGATGGTTACTCAAGCTCGTAAATTTCAAATAGCCAACTCCAAATAAGAAGATTGGTATCTGATAGAATCTGAAATACTAACAATTAAGAATTTAGAAGATATTTTGTGGGTTCATCATAATGAGATAAAAAAAATAGCTAGACATAATACTTCAATTATCCTTGACATTATTATGAAAGGATGGATGAGGTTTAAGACAAAACTTCTAATAAAAGATAAAGTTATAAAAAATACCTCTCTCCTAAGTCTAGAAACCAATATTCAAAATATAGTAGTAAAGACTCCACATGATAAATATAAAATCAAAGTCAGAGACTTATTAATATGAGATAAACTCAAGACTATTAACACATTATGTAAAGAACTGGATCTCTCGAATCCTCAGCATTTTTCTTGGATAAGAATGAATAATTATATTAGAGTGCACCTATATAGAGAGGATGGAAATGGAGTACATAAGCAGCTAAACAACATTTTTTTTAAAAACCCTCAAATAGGCATAATTTAAATGATTCACAGATTAATGCTTACCCTAAAACAAGGGGAAATATCAAGAGCGTTGTTAGCATGGCAAAATGAATTGCAAATAACTTTTGATAGTAAAGAATGGGTAAATAGTTTAACGTCTACTAGGAAAGTCACACATCTAAAATTGAATTACAGATGGTACTTAGTACCTACCATACTAGCAAGATTCAAGAGTACAGAGAAAAAAATAAAAATGGTAGTTATTTGCATATATGGTGGGAATGTAGTCAGATAATTGATGTCTGGAAAACTATCTTTAATAATATTTCTGAGATATTGAAAATAAAAATAGCTCCAACTGCAAAAAGGGCATTGTTACATATGGATCTGGGAGAATTTGAATTTAAGGATAGATATATAATCATGCAAATCTTATCCATAGCACGTAATTGGAAATCGAAAGACAAAATCTGCTGGAATATGGTTAGAAACCAGGTAAAATCTCAAGGAGAAATGGAAAGGGGCTTTTATTTGAATTATCAAACTTTGGACAAATATAATACTCTATGGAGTGCTTGGTTAAATAAGTATTAACACTTCTAAGAGGGCAATGAAGAGCAAGAGGAAAAATAAGAAAGGAAAGAGAAAGGGGAATAAAGGGATAGAAAAAGGAGGAAGTAAGAAGGTACAGAAAATGAAAAAGAGTATATGTAGTCTCTATTCCTCATTGTATGGAACAAGGGATAGGAAATTGAACAAGTAGAAAGGGAAAAGAAAAAGGAAACTAAAATGTAGTTAGTGAATACCAAAATAAAGAGTAAAGGAGAAAAGAGAGTGAATATTTTTTTTTTTCTGTTTGTCTGGGTGCATGAGAGAGTGAGTGATAAGTATGGTTAGAAATAGAAATAGAAAATTAAAATAATAAAGTAAAGTGACTCTTCGGAACTTCGGTACTTTGGAATTTCTGGACTTCGGATATTCTCTTGCTGAATTCCCACGGTATTAGGGAGCTATCTACCAAAAGGCTGAAAGACCTAAATTATTCTTTCTGCCAAATTTACTTATACTAAATAAAAATTACTTAGTATTAGTACGTTACACCCCTACTCGCTATACCGCGAGTAGGGGTACATCTATTAAACAGTGAGCAGCCTATGGCTATGGCTGCTCACTGTTTAAAAAAAACCCTCCTGAGCCCCCACCCATGCCGTGTGAGTGGGGGCTTTTAAACTGAAAGGGGGACCTATGGTGGGTGGGGGCCCTAAAGTAAAATAAGGGGAGGGGGGACCTATTGTCCTCCTCCCCAAAGTGCCGAAGTTCCGAAGTTGCTGAAGTTCCGAAGTGCCGAAGTTCTGAAGTGTCGAAGTCCCGAAGTTCGAAGTGCCGAAGTCCCGAATTTATTGGTCTCCCCCCTGGCCCCCACGCTGTGTAATTTGACTCATAACTCTCTGGTTACTTTCAATCAACCAATTAGAGTGTTGTTATGAGTCAAATTACACAGCGTGGGAAAATTGCAAAGAACTTTCCCACGCTGTGTAAAATGACACAGAGCACTCTGGTTGGTTGGATTTCAAGCTAACCAATCAGAGTGCTGTGACAGGTAAATGTAGAGACTTACCTGTCAGTTTCTTCATTTATCTGTCAGAGCACTCTGATTGGATGGCTTAAACCAGCCAATCAGAGTGCTCTGAGCCTAATTGCATATAAGCCTTCCCCTGCCCGGTGCCCTCCATGGGTGAAGATGGATTACTCTTTCAGCATCGGGGTTATTTTTTTCATCAGATTTTTTTTTGTGCTCTGGTTTTCTTTTTCTTTTTTTTCAAGTGCGATGAATATTATGTTTTTTTATTTGGCCTTTTCTGGGGCTGAAAAAATAAGATTTTAGAAAAAAAGAAGACATCAAATGGTAAGCTTTATTTCTTTTTTTTTTTTTTACAGGTACTTAGTCATTGTTCCCCCCTCACTATTTTTAAGGTCAGGGCAGTTGGTAGGGATTTAAACAATTTTTTTTGGGAAGGGGTGACTAGGGGATTGGTAGGTCCCCCCCTTATTCTGCTTTAGGGTCCCCACCCGCCGCTTGGGGGTGGGGGCCAGGGGCCGGGGGGAGGACAATAGGTTCCCCCCCTTAAAGTATTTTAGGGCCCTCACCGCTCAGGGGTGGGGGTCAGGGGGGAGGACAATAGGTTCCCCCCCTATTTTTCTTTAGGGCCCCCACCCACCATTCAGGGGTGGGGGCCAGAGGGGAGGACAATAGGTCCCCCCACTTTGAAGTATTTTAGGGCCCCCACCGCTCAGGGATGGGGTGGGGGGGGGGACAATAGGTCCACCCTTATTTTACTGTAGGGCCCCCATCCGCCGCTCAGCTGTGGGGGCCAGGGGGTTAATAGGTCCCCCCTTTAGTTTAAAAGTCCCCACTCGCGCGTCACGGGTGGGGGCTCGGGAGGGGGACACGTTTTTTTTTTTTAACAGTATTACTAGACATGCCCTACTCGCGGTATAGGGAGTAGGGGCAGATTATTTACTAATACTAAGTAATTTTTACTTAGTATTAGTAAATTTGGCTGAAAGACCAATCTAGGTCATTCAGCCTTTTGGTAGATAGCTCCCTGTTACCGTGGGAATTAGGGAGTTATTTACTTACTCATCCCCATCCATTGACTGTAATGGAAGTAACTTACATTTTATATGAATGTGTGTTACTTGATTGTTGTAAGTGTTGCAAATGCTTACAGCTGAATCCTGGCTATGTTTGTATACTTTTTATTTAAACTGGTATACAGTGTAACATTCTTCATTCTTCCACTTCGGAACTTCAGCAACTTCGGAATTTCGGTACGTTGGCACTTCGGAACTTCAGAACTTCGATACTCCGGAACTTCGGCACTTCGGAAATTTGGTAACTGAGCTATTCAGACATTCAGAAGTGTCCGAATGTCCGAATTTCCCAAATGTCAAGGTTACCAGAAATCAGGGAAGTCAAAACAAAGCCAAGGTCAAAAAACAGAAAAACACGATCAGGAACACATTCTCGGAACACCATCTAAGGGAAACCAACGACAGGGCAATGAGCTAAGGAATAAGTGAGTTTAAATAACCCTCTTGCAGATCCGATTGGCTGTACCTAGCCCTTGACCCCAAAATGTGCATGTGTGTCTTTTGCGTGATGTCACCCACACATTGACGTCGTCTTTACCGTGGATGGACGTGGGGCTATATAATTGCGTGGGTCTGCAGCGGCCGGCGTGCACGGACATGCCGCAAAAGCCAGGCATCATGGCAGAAGACTGCCGAGCAGCACTTTCCTCGATCTTCGGAAGGTAATTATCTCCATTTCTACCACATGGAGACGAAGGATACGTGACAACATGGACTTCAACTGGCTTTAACAGCCTCCTATAATCTTTCTCTGCCTTGAGGGGTTAACTTGCACTAATTGGTTAACGGCATTACTGATTATGGGGGTATGCCTAAACAGCCTCTTCCTGCCCCCTCTGACTTGTCGGCACTTGATTGACCATGTTACATCATCAGAGGGGCGGAGTTACTACACATAAAAACAGCAGTCGAACTCAGTTCATTTCTACTCTTGACAAAGGCGCATCATTGCGCCGAAACGCACGTGGAGGACGCCATTATAGACGAATTTTATTTTATTAGGGTTTCCTAGGGGCTCTGCCATCATGCACTTTGCCAGGGTAGTAAGCTTAGCTTCTTTATTTTAGAGCTGCCTCAAAGCAGTTAGAGAGATTTGGGTTGGGTTAGGATCTGTGTGGGACTGATTTTGATATGGTTGGGATTTACCTTTACCTGTATGCACTTCTACCACCCTGAGTATGAGAGAAAGGTTTATGGTTTATGACCTTTAGAAAGGTATCTCAATAGGGAGTCTACGGGGTATGCTTTAACCCTGGTTTAGGTGCCTTCAAACACAGTATTTACCTAGGTTAGCTACCTGGACTAATCCCAGATATCTCTCATATATATTTATTTTGATCCAGCCCTTCTAAATAACTGCTGTGTTTTTTGTTTGTTTTTTACCTTTTTCTTTTTAACTATAATCAGGGTTGTGGTTTGTAGTGGGAAAAGGGGGTAGGTAATTATTGCTATGAACTCCTAACGTTCTGTTTTCCCCTTTAAATTCCATAATCACCCTCTTTTCAGTGAAGTTTGGTCTAATTATTAAGGTGGGGGTGGTGAATTAACACTCTATACACCTGCCCTCCTGTTCCTTATAATCTGACTCTACTAATATACCAGTTTACTTCCATTACCTTCCATTATCTCTATTATTGTATCTACCCATACCTTTTATTCATCTTTTTGAATATCTCTAATATTTCCAATATCTCTAATTTTCAAAATATATCTAATTTTGAATCTAAATGCTAAGCTTTATTCTACAGAACCCCATAGACTGCTGCTATATATTTGGCTACATTTTAGCCTTCCACTTGGAATAACATTTTATTACTAAACAGCTGTCTTTCTTGACACTATCTTTTTACTTGGGTTGATCAAGAATTAGTATATTTTCTTATGCTTGCTGTGACTGATATATACAAGCCAGATAGGCAGACCCCCTAGGTTTCTCCTTTTTAATATTACACTTTCACAAGTCACTTTTGTGTTTTTCACTTTGTCTTTTTTTTTCACTATTATGTAGATATGCCCTTTAAATACTAATAAAGTTTATATTTGAGTTTTTTGTTTCTTACCAATTATAGTGGGTTGTACATGTTATATGTGGGTAATTTAACCTTTTTTTTGAGAATCGTTACCCATAGTCTTTTGAATTGGGACCCACTTTTTTCAAAGAAAGATTTGTTATTCTTATGTGTGTATGTGTGTGTGTGTGTGTGTGTGTGTGTGTGTATATATATATATACATAGCCTTACGTATTACATTATTACATGTGACAATACATGGCGCAATGACTTATTGGGCTGACAGTTTTTTTTTACAGGGCTGCTTTGTGTCCCCAGTCCGGAAAAACAAAGAAGGTGAGGCTTAGTTTCGAACATGCATTACTTAAAATCTTAAGGCATCTGGGTGTGGTATTATTAAAGGATGAACATACACTACGGGGTATTATGTGCAAATACTTGAAATTCTTTATTTTGGTTGTGCACAGTATTACAAAGACGCCCGCAATGCCACGACAGCATAGACAAGCACTTCTGTCAAACAGAGTATTACATAGGCACGGCATACGAGATATTAGCACATTTTTTTCAAAAATAAAAAGCAATAACAACAGTATACATGTCTAGTGTCTGGACTAGTGATAAGTAGGGTTAAGTAGCCATAGTAGACATGAACATAGTTAGAAAGTGCCGGGCTTTTTTGTGGTATTGCCGCTGTAAAGGCTTCTTTCTGGCAACTCGACCATGCAGCTCATTTTTGTTCAAGTATTGTCGTATTGTACTCCTTGAAACAACCACACCGTCTTTTTCCAAAGCAGCCTGTATTTCTCCTGAGATTACCTGTGGGTTTTTCTTTGTATCCCAAACAATTCTTCTGACGATTGTGCCTGAAATCTTTCTTGGTCTACCTGACCTTGGCTTGTTATTAAGAGATCCCAAAATTTCCCTCTTCTTGACTGGCATTTTCAAAGCTTTGGATATCTTTTTATATCCTTTTCCATCTTTATAATGTTTTATTACCTTGTTACGCAGGTCTTTTAACAGTTCTTTTCTGCTCCACATGGCTCAGTATCTAACCTGCTCAGTGCATCCACGTGAGAGCTAACAAACTCATTGACTATTTATACACATACACTTTTTGCAATTTAAAAACATTCAAGGGTATGCAAATGTTTCATCAGGGCAATTTGGGTGATTTTTGTTATCATGATTTAAAAAGGAGCCAAACAACTATGTGCTAATAAATGGCTTTAGATGATCACCATCCTTCAATAAAATATTTTTTTAGAAGTATGTTTTGTATAGGATTATTCACCAAAGTCAATATTCAAAGTGAATTTCAAATTTAAGGCCAGAGCAGCTGAACTAAATGCACATCTGACTTAGAGGATGTTTCCAGTTAGTCTACTTTGACTTAAAATTTTAAAATTCACTTTAAAGTGACACTGTAGTCACCAGAACAACTACAGCTTATTGAATTTGTTCTGGTGAGTAGAATCATTACCTTCAGGCTTTTTGCTGTAAACACAGTTTTTCAGAGAAAATGCAGTGTTTACATTACAGCCTAGTGATAACTTCACTGGCCACTCCTCAGATGGCTGTTAGAGATCCTTCCTGGGTCATGGCTGCCTAAAATGCATCCAAATATTCAGTATCTCCTCCCTCTGCATGCAGACACTGAACTTTCCTCATAGAGATTTTCTTGATTCAATTCATCTCTATGAGAAGATGCTGATTGGCCAGGGCTGTGTTTGAATCATGCTGGCTCTGCCCCTGATCTGCCTCTTTGTCAGTCTCAGCCAATCCTATGGGGAAGCACTGTGATTGGATCAGGCCACCACTTCTGATAATGTCAGCAGGCAGTGGGCAGGTCAAAAGGAAACAGTGACAACGCATGCAGATCCAGACTTGAATAGGGTCAATAATTGAAGATTATGCTAGCTCAGTGTACTAATAATCTTAATTTTAATAATGACAGGAGGCGAGTATTTGCATTAACTTTCTTTACTAGCTCCACAGCAGCAAAGAAAAAAACCATTAAAGAAAGAACCAATCAGAGTAAAACAGAGGATATATAAGTCCCAGCGTAGCCAAGCATTTCCTTTTGACTACTGTGACATCACAAGATCCAAATGTGGTAATAAGTCCGTTGTAACTTTATTCCAACTGTCATAACGAAATCCAACATGGTCATAACAATGGCCTCTTCAGCCTTCCCATCATCCCTGTGGCTTGTCAAACTGAAAAGAGAGAGAGACTAGTATCAGTGATACGGGGATGACCAAAGAAAACCAACTGTCTGTTATGAATCAACTAGTCAATGAAGATATCTTAAAATTCCACCATACTAACTAGTTCAATAGCACTGTAATAAATATAACAGCATAATATGCTAATCCAAGTGAGTAAGTCCAGATAAAGAACCAATCTACTCCCACCAACAACTTACCTCCATCTGGGCGGGTACTTCTAGGAGAATGAAAGGGTGGGAAATACTCGCCTCCTGTCATTATTACAATTAAGAGTATTAGTACGCTGCGCTAGCATAATCTTCAATTTTATAACATGACAGGAGGCTTCGTATTTGCAGTTTTAACGCTTAGGTAGAAGAGCGAAAGCGGCATTGGACGACGGGCAAAAATAGAAGGTCCGAAAGGTAGATTCCCGGGACCAATCCGCCGTGTGTAGGATATCCGCCAGTGAGGCGCCTGCTAAAAAGGCTGACGATGCTGCTGCCCCTCGAACGGACTGTGCGCCAAATGAGGCATCTACCCCGGCTAGAGCGAGAATCCATCTGACTCATCTGGCCAATGTGATGACCGAGACCGGGCCGTGTGGATTCACATATGATACCAAAAGTTGTCGTGCGGACGGTGAGCCCAAGCCCTCCGTTGCCGACACGTAGGCTCGGAGGGCCCGGACCACGCATAGTTGGGGATCCGAATTGAAAAACGGATAGAACACTGATGTTGCATTGGATTTATTATGCTGTGATATGTGAAACGTGACTCGTTCGGGGCCGATGGAGAAGGCGTCCTTATCGAAAGTCCGAACGTCAGCCACTCTCCGGAAGGAAACCATGCACAACAGGAAGGTGAACTTCGCCATCAGTTGTTTCAATGAGAGCTGTTCGTTGGGAGGCCAGTTCCTGAGAAAACGAAGGACTATCTCCACATCCCAGAGATGTTGATATTTAGGTGCTGGAGGTCTCCTTAGTTTGATACCCCGTAGCAGCCGGCATATTAGCGGATCCTGTCCGACTGCCCTTCCTTGAAACGGCACGTGTGCTGCCGAGATAGCTGATCTCATGACATTTATGGTGCGGTATGACTTCCCTTCTTCGAATAGGGCTGAGAGAAAATTCATAACATCGGAAACAGGGGCTGTAAAGGGATCCAAGTCCAGTCCCACGCACCAACTGGTCCAAGCTCTCCATTCGGATAGATAGCTTCTCCGTGTTCCTGGGGCCCAGGAATCCCATAAGAGGTCTTTAGCCGTTGACGATAATTCGTCGGTACACCAGGTTCCCCTGAAAGAGTCCAGGCTACTAAGGTCAGACGGCCGTCTGACACCATCGGATGTGCGCTCCCCGCCGGGTCCCTGAGTAACATGTCGTCGTTCGGTAGGAGGATCGGGTCCTGATAAGATAGTTCGAGAAGGTCCAGGAACCAGGGCTGACTCGAAGTGGCGGTAGGTCACGAATGTGTTCAGCCCTCTCAAACTGATCACTGGCCGGAAGTCCCCGGTCTTCTTGCGGACGAGGAACATGTTGCTGAAGAAACCTTCCCTTGTGTGCGCAGGTTCTATAGCGCCCTTTACGCGAAGCTCGTGGAGCTACCTGTTTATGAGGTGAGTGTCCGCAGCCGAGAGACGCAAAGGATAAGGGGGGAACCTTTGAATGGGCTGTGATCGGAGTTCTATTCGATATCCTTGGACGGTCTGTAGCACCCAAGCGTCCGTAGACAGTTGGGCCCAATTCTGGGAAAAAAGTGAGACACGGCCTGCAATCATAGTTATATGAGGTATCGAACAAAGGTGGTCTCTTACCTGTAGGGAAGCGTGCGCGTCCTCGTCCTCGACCACCTCGTCCTTTGTCAGAACCCCTTTGGTAGTAGGGGAATGGATGTTTGGCTCCGCTGCCCTGGTAACCTTGTTGAGGGAAGAATTGGTGTTGGAAGCCCATACGGGGGCCTGAAAGTCAGAAACGGCTGGCGGCACGGCCCCGCTGCCGACCAGCCCTTGAAAAAACACCCTTTGCGGAGGTACCTCGGAAGACCTTACGCATGGACGTGCGGGCCCTATTCAAGGATGTAAAGACGTTTACGTGCTTATTTAGTTCCTTCATAAGAGCTTGTCCTCATTCCTTACAGGGCTCGTACACCTGGACACAGGTGGGACGGGACAGGACACCCTAGCCACAACATTTGAAAAGCCCTAAACAAACCCGCCGGGAAGCCCCGCCACAAACAGACCCACCCACACATACAGCCTCTACAAACTTGCACTTAGCTGGGCCCCACACCCCTCCCACGAATATCACGCCCTGAGCTGCAAGAAGTCCCAAATGGTTGGGGGTATGAGAATATCAAAGACATAGGACACTCACAGATACAGAACAGGTCGAATTGCACTCGACAATGGGTATACCCACAGCTCTCAACTACTGTGTGATCTATAAACACGGAAATGGGTATTGTTATGCTATTATAGATATCTATCACTGCATTGGTGCAATACAAATAACTGTTTGACTTCCCACCCTTTTCCCTTCTGTACATCCATCCTTTCAAAATTGTAAAACTGAATACATAAATAAAGATTGTCAAAAAAAAAAAAAAAAGAGCTTGTCCTGTGCCTGTGGGCCCAATTCTTTGACCCCTAGGTGCCCGGCGCCGCTCCGTAGAGAGGGCCGCATTCGTATTACCGAGGAAACAAAAGCCCCTCTGGGCCCACTCTCGGATATCGTGTGCCCATTCTCGCACCATGTCTGCCGTGAAGGAATCCGCTCTGGCGTATGCTTCATCCGCCAGGTACATAACTCGGGCCAATGGGCCCATTGTGTCTAGGAGTTTATCCTGAGCCCCTTTAAAACTTTTCTCGATCCCCCTCCGTGGGTCGTGGCCCCCTTGTTCCATAAAGGTCAGCATAAGCTGATCAAATTCCGGCGTATAGGCCACTTTATCTGGCACGGTTGGTCTCGGACACTCTGCCCGCATCCTCTTACGGATATGTTTTTCCAAAGGTTTCCTGATCCAAAAATGCATGAAGCGGAGGAGATGATCCGGAGGGGCCCACTCACCCGATCGAGGGTGGCGAATCTTCCTGGGATCAAACATTCTCTGGCCAGTGGAGTCCAGGAATATCTCCTGCTCCTGCGTGGCGGGGGGTTCCGCATCTCCTTTCTGCTGGGGCTCACCCAGAAATGTCTCAGTGACGTAGGCGTTGGAGCCCCAACCGCCTTCGTCAGAGTCAGAGGTTTCAGCCTGCCACTCATCCAGAACGGAGAGAGAGTGGGGCACGTACACGGGAGGTATCTGAGTAGTGCGTTTATCACGCTTCATAGGGGCCTTGCCTTTGAAGGCGGCTCTCTTGGAACCTTCGCCCTTCCAGTGGCGTTTCGCCGGGCGCTTCTTTTCTCTAGTGGAGTCATCCGACTCATCGGAGTCTTCGTGAGCCTGGTGTGGCTTGTTAGACAGCGTGTTAGATTCAGCGGGGGCATGAGCCGCTTTTGCTAGCGCTTTCTCCAGAGACGCAGCTACCGCTGCGTTGATCATTGCTTGAAGGTCACTGGTATTAATTGTGTCCTCCATGATGTTGGGCACTAACAGGCACTAACAGGCACAGGTATAGGAATGAGAGGTGAGGGACCGTACGGGAGGGACTCGGGTTAAAGAACGCTCAGCGGCATAGTACTGGACTCCTAATCACTGGGGCTCACCCAGGGTCACAGGGAACTGCTTTAACAGTTTCCGCTACGCAGCACTCAATGGGGGCTCACCCCTAGCCAGGATATTGGGTTAACCCTACTGGCAGTCCCACTCCCCAGGGGCAATGACACCAACCTGTGATGGTCCCAAACGAATTCCACCTCAGCAGTAGAAAAAACGAGCTTTCAGAGCCTTGTCCTGATAGGTGTTACACTCCATGAAACTAATTACCCACAAAATGGCCGCACGGATCTCGCGAGACTAACGAGCGCAAAGCCCGCGAAAATGGAGCCCTTTAAGCGTTCGGCAGTTTACCCGCGAACGGCTGTTCGCCTGGCTAAACCGCCGAACGCAAGTGTGAACAGATCTGCGAACGAACCCGCGAACGGACTGAATTCCACTTAGTAATTCGGGAAACTGTCCGTTCGCGCAAAACACATGCGTTCGCGGGCAGCAAACCCCGCGAATGGCTTAGAGCCAAAGCTTTTCTCACTTTTGAGAAAGCTTCGGCGAAACGCGTCAAGTGAGGAAGAATTTTGGACTTTTATACAGGACTGGTTTTATAGTTTATTATTCACTTTTCACTTATTGTATTAAAGTATATATATTTTTTAAACTATCCAGTCATTTCTTTTGTCCTCCTTCCTATCCAATACTGCTTTGCTGCTATACCTGGGTCCACTATATCCCAAGGTGGGGATTATTCCACCTGAAATTCTCCAAACTAGAGCATGTCGTTGCTCTAGTATATGTAAGTAGGATCATCCACTTTTTTTTTTTTCTCTCACAATATTTTATATTTACGTACTATACCATGTGGTGTATTTTACTCTTGTTTTTCATGTAACGAATATTTACAACTATAAATTCACCAACGGTCTTGAACCTCAAGAAATCCATAGACGGGGATTATTCCGTCCAGGCTCTTAACACCAAGCTGATATAGCTCCTCAAAGTGTGAGTGTGAATATAACACCTTTGCTCTTGTGGAATTATATCGTTCATACATACTGTACCATTATTTGTATTTTTGTTTCTCTCTTTTTTTAAGTTACTCTGCTGGCCAGTATTTCTACAAAACGTATGTACATTTTCTGATTTTTTGCGCTGTTCACCTTTCTATTTTATCTGGGACTTATATATCCTCTGTTTTACTCTGATTGGTTCTTTCTTTAATGGTTTTTTTCTTTGCTGCTGTGGAGCTAGTAAAGAAAGTTAATGCAAATACGAAGCCTCCTGTCATGTTATAAAATTAATGTTTGTGTCACTGATCCTTTAAATTCACCTTGATTCCTCACTTTAGTAAATAACCCTGTTAATGCATAACACCTATGACTTTGGAAATGGAAATCCATCATTTATCATTAGGCCAATCAACATTCTTAGCTCTATACCCAAGAAGCCCTAAATCTAGCAGTGTGAGCCACAGCCAAGAAAGAGTGGGACTATGGCTGGATAAACAAAATGAGTTAACTCCTAAATGACTCCTAACTGAGCAGTGAGTTTGCAGGGGCATGGTCTATATCCCAAAACCACTTCATTAAGCTAAATATGTTTTAGTGCTTAGGAGTGTCCATTTAAATTATTTAATAATGTTCCCAAATACTAAATAAAATAAAAAAAGTTATGGAAATGAAGTCACACAATATGGCCTGGCCATGTTAAGTCTACTGCCTGCACAAAATAATTTTATTGTAAAGTGCAGAGACTACACTTTGAAATTAATATCGTATTACACCATGAGATTAGTTATAGTTACAAACAAACAAGAAAATCCAAATTATATGTTCAGTGAGGAAAAATGTAAAAAAAAAAAAAAGAAAATTCTCACGTCAAAAATGACATTCTTCGGGGGCGTGGCCGGGACACGGAGCGAGCTGGACGCGTGTGAGTGAAGCTCCGCTCCGACAGCACCGCTTGCAGCTCACATCAGCACGCAAAACTGAGCCAGAACCGCCGACATGGAGAAGCGACTCCCTAAGAAGCCCCCCAAGCGGGTGGCCGAGCCTGGAGCCACAGTGGCGGATCTTTTTGCCTGCTCCCGCCAAAACCCGACGGGCTCTCAAGATGGCGCCGGGACTGAAGCTGGCGCCATGAAAGCGCCTCCTCTCCCAGCTCCAACTCAGGGGACACAATTTAAAGCCGCAGACACCAGCCAAATCCTGTCTAAGTTATCTGAAGTCAAAGCTTACCTGGCTGGCGAAATTGAGCGCTCTACACAGGTGCTTCAAAATGAAATACACTCCATTGGGGACCGCACCACTAGACTGGAGAGACGCCTCGAAGCCACAACCGTCGCACACAACGCGGCCATACAGCAGGTAAATGCTTTAACTGACAGGCTCACTAATGCGGAACTTGCTATAGAGGACATGGCGAATAGATCCCGCCGAAATAACATACGCCTGCGGGGCCTACCAGAGCAACAGGGAGAGGGCCCCATTACGGAGCTGGTAACCCAGATTCTCAAACCACTGCTGCCAGAGCTCCCTGACCATCTCTGGATTATTGAACGCGCTCATAGGGCTCTACGCACGAGACGGGCAGAGCCAAATACCCCCAGGGATGTCGTGATTCGATTTTTGCATTTCCAAACAAAAGAAGCCCTGCTGCGCAAAAGCCGAGAAGGCCCAGTACGATACCAAGGCCACGAGCTCGCTATCTACCAAGACTTGGCCCCGACCACGTTGCAGCGTAGAAGAGAGTGGAAGCCTATCACGGACACGCTGAGGGAGCAAGATATCAAATATGCTTGGGGATACCCCTTTAAACTACTCATCTTCCGAAACAACAGAACACATATACTGCAACCGGGGGACGACGCTGCAGCCTTCCTGGCGTGCCTGGGGCTCCAGGCGCCGACAACTTGACCCCCACGATCGCCACCCGGGGAGAGCTCCGGGATCTACCACTGGAATGGCTACCAGCAGGAGAGTAAGGTACCAGGGCCCCAAATACACATGCACGAACACTTACGGGAGGGCCGCTCAGCACATTGGGAGGGGGACGGGGTGAAGTTTCTGGGCACCACACCACCAAATGACTAAATGGAGAACTCTTGCTCTTGACCCATTCCACAGCTTAGAGTGCTGCCATTATCAGAGGGCTGGGGAACGCACATTGTCCTTCCAGTATGAGGCAGCGCATATGGCCCCGCAGGGGCGTGCGTAGGGTCATACCCAAAGGAACTATGCTCCCAGCAGACAGGCAAGACCACCGAGGACAAACTATCCCAGCTATAAGCAGGATCACCTAGATACAGACATTCTGCGGACACTCTGTACCTCTTGATGGCCGGACTGACACTTGGGCCCTGCCCACCTTCCTGAGGGGGGATGAGATATTTTATCCAAAAGGACATGGCTTTGACGCACACCTTGAGGGGGCATACTTACTACCATTTAACACTACCACTACTTTTAGGCAAGATGCCCCCCGAGGTGGTACAACAAGCTCATCTAACACTGGAGGGCCTACATAGGAGAGGTCTGACAGCACGGTGGGAGGTATCTGACCCATGGGCACAATGGCGGGTGTCGCACGGGGGGGGGGGGCAGGGGGACGACTTAGTCGACTCCTTCCGGGTCTGAGAGCCCACACGCCAATGCTTCATATAACACTATAGGGTGAGGCCCGGACGGGGGGTCTTGAACATGGGGGCTCCACTAGACGGCGGACATAGGGACAGCCCGGATAGTCTGACCCGGCCTTCCTCCCCCTCCACCCCCCTCCCCCATAGTTTGGGACGATGGTGGAGACTCTCGACCATCGGGTCCATCACGTGGTCAGACCATGCGGAGATCACGGTGATGCTGGGGAACCTATGCATGGCCTCGCCCTGAAATTGGAAACTAAGCTCCAGCCTACTCCGTGACCGGCAAACACAAGAGACAATTAGACATGATATACGATTATACTTCGCGGAAAATACGACGGAAGAGGTCACACCTAGCAGAGTATGGGCCGCACATAAGGCAGTGATTAGGGGCACATGTATTCGTCTGGCTACCCAAAAGAAAAAGCAGAAAATGCGGCAATTGAACCAACTACTGGAGACGCTTCGACAAGCGGAGCAGAAACACAAAGCGACACCAACTCCCCGCTTAACCGCCGACCTGAAGGATATAAGGAGATCAATTTCTGAACTGTTGCTGGACGCCGCCGCCCGGGATCTCATATGGTCCAAGAGAAACTTTTACGAAAAAGCTAACAAAACCGACACCCTATTAGCAAGGGTACTAAAGCCTAGACAGAGACGAACTCATATCGGAGCAATAAAGCACACAGACGGCACCATCAAGAATACACCGGCGGGTATTGCCCAGATATTCACGGAATACTATAGAACACTATACAACCACACACCCAAAAATGTAGATCAAATACAAGAGGTGAATGATAAAATGGATACATTTCTGCAGAATATTCAACTACCGAAGCTATCGGCAGACGAGATCCACAGGCTAGACGAAGACATAACCAGCGAAGAAATTGACAGAGCCATAGCAAGCTTAAAGAGCCACAAAGCCCCGGGCCCCGATGGCTTAGACGGAGGATATTATAAGACGTTTCGGGAAGAGTTAACTCCCCACCTCACGAGACTATTTAATAATCTTATGTCAGGTGGGAACCCAGAGAACGAGATGTCCCTAGCTAACATAATCCTTATCCCCAAACCAGGCAAGGACCCGACGATACCAGCGAGCTACAGGCCCATTTCCCTTATTAATCAAGACGTCAAGATCTTGGCAAAAATACTAGCGGACCGCCTCAATCCCATCCTGAAAACACTGATACATGCAGACCAGGTAGGGTTCATACCAAATCGTCAACTCTTTGAAAATACCAGGAGAAACATAGACATAATATGGAGACAGAAAACGGCCAGAATCCCCACCCTAGTAGTATCCATAGACGCTGAAAAAGCGTTTGATAGAGTAGAATGGCCCTATCTTTTTAATCTCTTAACATATCTAGGCTTCCCGATGAAATACATATCTTCCATTAAAGCTATGTATAGCAACGCAACAGCCCAAGTTAAAATCGCAGGCACATGGCCCCAACCCTTTAGATTGGGAAACGGCACTCGCCAGGGCTGTCCTCTTTCCCCCTTGTTGTTCGCAATATCATTAAAGCCCTTACTACAGGCCATAAGGGAACATCCACGGATAAAAGGTGTTAGGGTGGGAGGCCAAGAATTTTTAGTATCTGCATATGCAGATGATGTCCTCCTTACAATAACAGAGCCAAGGGAATCAATGGATGCACTAGCTGAGGTTCTTACACAATATGGAGCCTTCTCGGGGTACAGAGCCAATCTTGACAAATCTAGCGCTCTCCCAGTGGGAGTGTCGGCGGCGGACACGGAGGCAGTACGAGCAGCACACAACATCCCCATAGCACGCGGCTACATTAAATATCTAGGAATACACTTGCCAGACAACCCAGCTAATATTTACCACCTAAACTATACCTCCCTCTTTAAGACACTTATATCAGACATGGAAAAATGGATAGACAAGCCTATCTCCTGGATAGGTCGCATAAATGCAGTAAAAATGAATATTCTTCCCCGAATACTATTTCTTTTCCAAGCCCTCCCTATAAAACTCAGTAAAGCTGACTTATCCCCACTACAACAAGCAATTGGAAAATTCATTTGGCAAAACAAGAGACATAGGATTTCGAGAAACATCCTATTTCGACATAAACAAAGGGGGGGACTGGGCCTTCCACACTTATATTATTATTATCTTGCAGCCCAACTCGCACAGATAGCGATGTGGCACGCCCCGTTAGATGTGAGGAGATGGGTGGACTTGGAGTCCCTACTCACGGGAGCGGATTTACCCCAATATCACATATGGGTCCCACGAGAACATAGAATTATGCTACGAACGACCTGCCCAGCGATTTTAAACTCCCTGAGGATATGGGACGCCACAGCACACAAATACAATTTAATCTCCAATCCGTCACCACTGATCCCTCTGCTCAGAAATAGAGCCTTCCCTCCGGGTATGGTGGCCAGAGATTTTGCCAACCTAGAAACTGCAGGCCTACAGAGGATCTGTCACATGTATAGGGACAATACGCCAGTCACATTTAACGACCTACAACAGACTACTCACCTCACCCCCACGGACTTCTTTAGATTCTTACAACTTAGGGACTACATGAAAGATCCATACTTACAAAACGCAGCCAGAGGGCACATGTCCTTCTTTGAAAACATGTGCCTCCGCGAAACGACACAATCAGGTTTGATATCAAAACTATATGCACATCTTAGCTCTGAAACAAAAGAATGGGGCACGCTCACGTACATTGAAGCATGGGAAAGGGACTTAGGAGAGGAACTCGAGGGCACAGACTGGAGGGAAATTTGGGAGGCCAACGCCTCAGTGTCCATGTGTGTCTCCCTCCAGGAACAGGCAATTAAAACGCTCCTCAGGTGGTATGTCACACCAGTAACACTGCACCGAATGGGGAAAACCCCGTCGAACGACTGCTGGAGGGGGTGTGGCCTGAAAGGTACATACCTCCACATGTGGTGGGAATGTCCCCGGCTCCAAGGCTTCTGGAGGGAGACCCAGACTCTCATAAAACGCATTTTCCACAGAGCACCAGACCTGAACCCATGGGCATTTCTCC
Source organism: Pelobates cultripes (assembly GCA_933207985.1). Classification (NCBI taxonomy): domain Eukaryota; kingdom Metazoa; phylum Chordata; class Amphibia; order Anura; family Pelobatidae; genus Pelobates; species Pelobates cultripes. Next base: position 49,280,959 of record OW240918.1, on the reverse strand, counting down.
TCAATAGACCCTTAGATAATTGGACACGTAGAGAGCAAAAATTCCTACATAAGGTGACGCTGGCAGCATGGAGAGCTCTGGCGCAAGCATGGTTGAAGGTAGAAACACCTCCCCCGAGTGCAGTTATACATAATATAAAAGACATACACCTTATGGATAGCCTAACGGCTAAAGTCCGAGGAACTGTTCCACAGTTCGAGAAAACATGGGAGCCATGGACCACTAGCGACTTGACTGGAGAAACCGCTCAATAATAGAACAGGGCGAGCACTATGCACCCATACTGGACCAATCCTAGAGGAGTTCCTCTGGGACTGAGACGAAAACCCTGGGTGGACTGGCCCCGACGCCCTGCGCTCTGGTGACCCTAACCTACTGCCTTCCCTCTATCTCTGTCTCTTATAGTCTCTCTCTCCTTTAGTTCTACTGGTTATGGGAAAATGGAGCGACCCCAACGCTCCACGCTGCAAATCATTTAGTTGACACATCATAATGTTGTAACACGAGACAACGACGGCATACTGCCAAGCTGGCCTGCCGGCCACTTCTTTTTCTAAGAGGCACTAAAACTTGGTTTAAATATTTGGCATTGCGCCACACGTAACGCAGGATAGGCGTGGTCCATTATGCACTTATCGAAAATAGTATACATCCCTCTCCAGCACTACACACTCCTAATTAACAGATTCTGGAAGGACCCCTTTGGGACAGAGATAGTACATCGAGGCTAACTGGTAATAGCAGCTTATGCCCTGATGACCCCACTCTTCTACCTTTCCTCTATTCTCATTCTTTCCTACTTTTCTACTTACTCCTTCCACTAGTTACTGGGACTGTGGAACAGCCCCAAAGTTCAAAGTTGAAAATTACGTTGTGACAACATAATAATATTATAGGTGAGGAGATGAAGGCATCATGACAAACTGGTCTGCCGACTAACTTACCTGTTACAAGGCGTTGCACTGGGCTTACATACTGAGTATCGTGCCTTCCATAACGCAACACTGGCAATGTCTATTTTATGCTTTGACTATGTCATATGTCTTTGTCTTTGCTTTGTTATTCTTTCAAAAATAAAGTTTTCAAAAAAAAAAAAATGACATTCTTCAAGAGTGGTAGACATTTGTGCTTGTGGATAACCAATGTTGAAATTGTGTATTCTGGATTTAGTAGGACACTGCACTTTTTTTTTGCCACCTTAAATCCAAATATTCTGTTTGGTCAGTGGTAGTAATCACACACATTAGTACATACATCTTGAAAGACTGGTAGTTCTGTAACAATTACAAAAATACATTCAAGAATTCTAGGGAAATAATTTCAGCTGATGAAAATCGTTGAGGCCCTAAAAAATACTATTTGATTGTTAAACCAGTTAACATATGGAACGTCAATCCAGCTGGAAAATTGACTTTCTAAGCACCAATATGTAGCAATCCGTAGCAATCTATGAGTGAATGTTTTCTGGGTCAAAGTTAATTCTTAAATGTATGTTTTTTTTTTCTTTTAAAATGAAGTATCCTCTCTCCAAACAGCTCTGTCTGTTCATCCTTCCCCATCTGCAACATTTCCCTTTTTCTTGCAATAGAATTAATCTATGTTATGATATTATAAACAACTAATGTAGATTATGCATGGTCTCTCTTACAGCATCCTATGTAAACTTAGAAAGTTGTTTATCATTGTTATTTGGTACTAACATACAAAATTAGTGCACTCGTTAATTCACTAAACAGCAATTTCAAGGCATGCAGACTGTAATAGTTTTCTTTAAAAACACCTCACCTAGGCAAAAACTAAAGGGGATTAAGTTAAAGTATATGATCATACATTGCATAAACCTGCCACAATGTCAATGTACCCCACTGGTTCCCAAACTTTTTAGGTTCAAGGCGCCCTTAATATTTCAATATTTTTTCCAAGGCGCCCCAAGTAAAAAAAACAATCCAGGCACAATAACTATGTAGTGATTATGGTACTAGGAGTGCCATGCTGCCCTCCCAGGGTAAGTAGTCAAACAGTTTAAGAACAGTTTGAGAACTTAACTGGGGTCTTCCAGGATAGGGGGCTGTAGTAGGTGATAGATGCAGTAGTGTGTGTGTGTAAAGGGTGCAATGTATGGTGTGTGTGTTTGTGAGGGGTGCAGTGTGTGTGGGGTTAAAGGGACACTATAGTCACCTGAACAACTTTAGCTTAATGAAGCAATTTTGGTGTATACAACATGCCCCTGCAGCCTCACTGCTCAATCCTCTGCCATTTAGGAGTTAAATCCCTTTGTTTATGAACCCTAGTCACACCTCCCTGCATGTGACTTGCACAGCCTTCCATAAACACTTCCTGTAAAGAGAGCCCTATTTAGGCTTTCTTTATTGCAAGTTCTGTTTAATTAAGATTTTCTTATCCCCTGCTATGTTAATAGCTTGCTAGACCCTGCAAGAGCCTCCTGTATGTGATTAAAGTTCAATTTAGAGATTGGGATACAATTATTTAAGGTAAATTACATCTGTTTGAAAGTGAAACCAGTTTTTTTTTCATGCAGGCTCTGTCAATCATAGTCAGGGGAGGTGTGGCTAGGGCTGCATAAACAGAAACAAAGTGATTTAACTCCTAAATGACAGTGAATTGAGCAGTGAAATTGCAGGGAAATGATCTATACACTAAAACTGCTTTATTTAGCTAAAGTAATTTAGGTGACTATAGTGTTCCTTTAAATGTGTGTGAGGGGTGCATGGTGTTTGTGAAGGATGTAGTGTGTGTGTGTGTATGGGGGCAGCGTGTGTGTGTGGAGGGACTGTGTGTGTATAGGGGAGAAATTAATAAATATCCACAAAAAAAAATTATTTTAATTTCCCCCCTCCCTGCTTATCTTTGGCTGGGATGGGGGACAATACTAATCCCTGGTGGTCCCAGTGGTGAGAGTGAACTCTAACAGCCTCAGGAGCTGCTAGAGTTCACTCTCATGAGATTCAGAGCATTGCCGTGGTAACTGCAGCAATGCTCAGAGCTTGCGAGAGGAGAACCCGGCGGAGCTGCAGGTTACACTGCTAGCGTGCCAGAGAGGGAGATCTCTGATCTCCTCTCCGGTCCTGCAGAGCTGGCAGGGGAGAGGGAGGCACAATTCCTGGGAAAATATCTTGTGTCGCCCCGGCACACAGTTTAGGAACCGCTGATGTATCCCATTATTGGCATGTCCTTTCTAGCAGCCTAATGCCTGCTCTTATGAGATAAAGCCACTTACTGGTGAAATGCTTCCTCCACAGACTCTCTGCAGGGCAAGGTTAAATAAGGCCCTGGAATGAGGCACCTGTGACAGGGATGGAGGCAAAATCAGGGAGTTGGCTTTACATTAAAGACTATTTCATTAATAATAAGCATAGGGACAAAAAAAAATGGGAATACATTGCACCTTCCAAAGAACATGTTAAATAAAATATAAAGCTAATTCTTCTCTATTTTATGCCTCTCCTACAGGTTTACAGGGGAAATCTGTCGAATCTAACTCTTCTGATGTCTATCTCATCCCTTAATAGCTGGGCTTTGCTGGGTATGATTGTGTGTTAAAGTTCAGCAGAACCAATGCTCGGATGTGGTAAAATGTCTAAATTGGATATTTTGGATGCACACATATAAAAAAAAAAATAAAAAAAAAAAAAATAGTAAAAAAATAAACAGTTTCATTTTGTATTAGTTGTGACAGCTCTGGTTCCAGATAAATATTGAGGGATATTGTAGAGTTCAGTAAATGCAGTTTTCACTTCACAAATACAGACTTGTCTTCTAAAGTCAACTCAGCTTATTATTTCTATACATTGTAGTCGGCCAACCTGTTCAATGCATTTTTCTCTCTCTAGGAGATCTATATATATTTTTAATATTTGATACATGGAAGTACCTGACTGCATGCAATATTTTTAGTCTCTTTCACAAAGGCTCACTCGAGGGCTGAAACGTTGTTATGCACTGTTCGGAAATAAAGTCTACCTAGCTGAGGAATCTACTGGGTGTTTTCAAAGTATGTCAAGTACATCTTCATTAATCATGTTATTTTTGATAATGTTATTGTAATAAAAATGTTGAATTGGAATGTGCATTTGACTAAGCAAGTGGCACTTAGTTGTATTTGACTTTCTTTGCTACGTGCAGCTTATACTACGCTTTATCAGTTGTTATGCCTTTCAGACAGTAGAAGCAGTGCAAGAAATAATTTGATTTCTTACAGATTGTTTTCACAATACAACCACTTAAGTGTAGGGCAGTTATGTTTACTTCTTGCATATTATTACACAATAGTTTAATAATGAGCTCCACCCACACTTCTAATTATTTCATCACCATAGAAATGGAATTCCCCCAGATTTTTGGAAAATTTCTCAAACTTTCTAACACAAATCAAGAGGAAATAAAGAGTCCTTGCACCATAACCACTCAAAAAAAATCTGCAGTGTATCATTTGTAGTGCATAGAAGTTCACTTTATTAAACAAACAGTCACTTGATCTTTAATATTATGTTTACTTATCCCTATATTTAAACAAAAGTGTTTGTGAGGTGTGCAATGAAAATTAAATGCAGAAAACCAGATTGATTCAATGCATCTGTATGAGGAGATGCCAATTGGCCAGGGCTGTATTTGGCTTGTGCTGGCTCTGCCTCTGATCTGCCCCATTGACAGGCTCAGCCAATCCTATGGGAAAGAATTGTGATTGGCCCAGAGAATTACTACTCATGATGTCAGCCAAGCAGGCAGATCAAAGGCAGCAGCTGCAGACTTGAATACAAGTAAGGTTTTGCTGGATAGATGGGGGTTTTAACACTGTAGACTCAGGAATACATGTTTGTGTTCATGACCCTATAGTATGCCTTTAATAAACTAATAAATTACTGACCCACCATATACACATACCTCATCAGAGCCTTCCCCAACACACACACAAGCTTTCAGAAACATGCGTTCATTTTCATTCCTATACACACATGCCTCGACTACATACAGGCCACACACTTGACCACAAACACACATTTTCTAAATGTATATTTTGTGTGACATGCCACAAAAGTAAAAGAAAAAATATGTGGCTGTTAGATTCTATGAATATTTATCAAATGCTGGCACAAGTTATAGCGGATTTTCAATGGTGTAAATTCTAGAGATGTGACAGTCCCCTTAAAAATTTAAAAAAACAGCATAAGCTTTTCCCAGCACTTCTTCACCCCATATGCAAACCTAGCATATAAATGACAAATTATATATGGTAGTTTTTCGATTGTTCTGGTTTAATAACACAGCTGTGTATTACCAACTGGGTTGTGAGTGAAGAATTATAAAGATATGTTTCCATGCTTTAAATTTCACTGTCACCAGTGCATCATTGCAAAACCCTTATATTTATAGTATCCTGTAAAATCATGACACATGCGCAAATTTACATACAATAATGACACCTTAATAAGTTTAATGTAGTTCTATTAAGTACAGCAAAGATTGTGTGTTCTCTTTAGTTTCTAATGGTGGCCTCCTGACTTCTTTGGTGGAAATAGGACATACTCCACACCAAGAGCTACCACAAAGGCTGCAAAGCCCCACTTAAAGCCTCTAGCAAGAACATCTTTAAAGGTTGCCGGTTTAGCGTATCCTCCCATGTACCTCCAGGCTTCATTCCTGTGAAATAAACAGAAAATAAATGTTTAGGGAAATACCGTACATCAAGAAACAACACTTCCTACCAATTTAAATAATTGCAGACAATACTGTAAGTCTGTTTTTTCCCTACCCAGATACTTCCTCGTGTTTGTTTACATTATAATTTGATAATTGAGACATAGACAGAAGGAATACAAATAACTTGTTTAAAAACCACAAAATTTACTCAGCCCTAGGCACCATCTTATAGGAAAGCCCATTGAATCTACATTTCTGGGGGGGAGGAGGGGAAATCATGACAATTCACAACTGTTTTGCCTTCTTTTTCTCTGTAACCCATGTTCCTCCATGTAACACAACTACAGTAACTTGCCATCACAAAATGTCCCTGATCACGAAACATATCTCGAAATATCCAAAGCTTACATTACATTTCAGCAAAGTAGTAATAGTGCCTTTAGTCCTCCAGCTCCCACGATCCGGCCCATCTGTGCTGTTTGGGCTAATGCTTCTGCATTAGCCTGAACAATAATGGGAACCAGTGATAGGCTGAAAGCATAGTATAGTCTAAGAATATCAGCTGATCACTATCTGACTGCCCACTGCTGGTATGAATTGGTATTGCTAAGACAGAGTGTAATTTCCTCCTTAGTCATACTTCACGTAAGAGTTGGGCTCCATGTTGTTGTGGATTCTAATTCAGTGTTAAGCCGTTCAAAAACCATTTAACACTGAACAAAGCTATGGTGCAAGGGAACTCCAGTAATTAGAACATCAATGAGATGAAGTGGTTATGATGTAAAAAAATGTCCATTTAATCCACACTCTAACAAATATTAAATTAAAGCAGCACTGTCACCCCCCTTAAAAATGTATATTTTATTAAGATAGAATCTTTATGAAATACTCATATTCAATGAAATTCCAACTAAGTCAGCGCGCGCCTGCCAGTCAGTCAGCCAGCGCGCGCCTGCCAGTCAAAATTAATCTTGATATCTCAGCCATGCCAATGCATTCCCATAGTAAGCATTGGGAGGCTATTGTGCATGTGCTAATCAGTATCTTCTCATAGAGATGCAGTGAATCAATGAAGCTCTATAGGGAACATTCAGCGCCTCAATACCTATTCTCCAAAAAACAAAAAAACAAAAAAAAACAGTGTTCAAATTGAAAAGCTTGCAGGGACAGGATATAGACACCAGAACCACTACATTAAGCTATAGTGGTTCTGGTGACTGTAGTAGGTGTTTAAGAATTTTAATTTTGTTGTTGAAAATTAAGCTTTGTTAAAAACAAAACAAAACAAAAAACAACAAACTGGCTCCTAACTTTTTTAGCTGGCTCCTAGATTCCAAGCAACTTTCTTGTAGTAAATTTATAAAAGTAAACTGAAAGGAGGGAAGGGGTTAAAGCCCTGTGTCTTAAGAGCATACCTTAACCACGGATCTCTCAAACCTCGCCTAGCCAGTCTCTCTTGTACTTGCTCTAGTGGAGTGCCCTCTATTTTCCATTGCCGGTAATCAGGCATGTGAAGCTTTCCATGCCCGTGATGTTCATGTCCGTGGCCCATATCTATGAAATGTTGATATATCAGATATTAATAAGCAATATAAGAAAATCTTTAACTTTTCAACAATATGGATTAAAGAAAGAGGATAAACATAACACTGCAACATTTATTCACAAACTGTTAGTGGTTGATAAAATATTTGTAATCCCTTTCCTAAATTGTACAATCAGCTCTACAGAAAATCATCACAGTAACACTTGCCTCAAGGTTTGTTAAGCCTTGTCCAAGAAGAAGCAACATGTAATGGCTCAGTACTTAGCTACACGCACCTCTACTTCATCTCATCACAAAAGCATTCAGAAAGCATGCATTCTTTCATAGCTGCATAGGCTGAAAAGAGTTCAGCCTTTATCACATCTGTTTTTCGGTTGATCTAAAAGAATGCACACAAAACCGCCACAGTTTGAACTGCATTTTATTTTGCAACAAACTAGAAAAAAAAAAAAATGATTTCTCGACTTAAATGTCCACTATAGTGCCAGGAAAACAAACTCGTTTTCCTGGCACTATAGTGTTAATGGGTCCCCCCCATCCTCAGGGTTCCACTCCCGCCGGGCTCTATGGGTAGGAAGGGGTTAAAATCTTACCTTTCTCCAGCGCCGTGCTCCCTCGGTGCTGGGGACACTCCTCCTCCTTCCAACGCCATCTGCTGAATGCGCATGCGCGGCAAGAGCCGCGCGCGCATTCAGTCCATAGGAAAACATTTCTCAATGCTTTCTTATGGACGCTGGCGTCTTCTCACTATGAAAATCAGTGAGAAGCGCGTCTAGCGGCTGTCAATGAGACAGCCACTAGAGGCTGGATTAACCCATATGTAAACATAGCAGTTTCTCTGAAACTGCTATGTTTACAGCAGGCAATGTTAACCCTAGATGGACCTGGCACCCAGACCACTTCATTAAGCTGAAGTGGTCTGGGTGCCTATAGTGATCCTTTAAGAATGGCAGTCAGATCGCTCCATGAATCACAAAGCGGTTATCCCAAATGATATCCCTTGTTTATAATTGTATAGGTGAAAGACTGAACTCCTTGTCTTTCCTCCTCCTAACCCCCTCTTTCGCCCTCCCTTCAAGTGAGTGGTACCCACATCAGTCCATCCTTGCAAGCGCCCTGTCTTGAGGTTATGCTTGATTCTGACCTCAAATTTCAGCCTCACATCCAGTCTGTAGATTCCACCTTAAAAACATAGCCCACATCCGCCCCTTACTTGCGCAAGATGCTACTAAGGAGCTTGTCCATGCTCTAGTAATCTCTCCCATGGATTATTGTAACGCTCTCCTAATAGGTCTTCTCACAAGTCATATTGCCCTTCTACAGTCTGTAATGAATGCTGCAGCTAGACAGATTTTCCTCTCCTGTCACTCCTCTCAAACCTCTCCCCTCTTTCAGTCCTTACACTGGTTTCCTGTATCCCATAGGAGTTCAAGGTAGTAATCAACCCCTATAAAGCAATGACCAATTCTATCCCCTCCTATATTTCTTCACTCATCCTCAGGTATGCCCCTTCTCAGTCTCTCCGCTCTGACCTTGACCTTCTCTTGTCTGCTGCTCGCACCCGTACGGCCAACTCACGCTTGCAAGACTTCTCGTGAGTGGCTCCTTTCCTTTGGAATAGCCTCCCAAGACCATGAAGCTCTCCCCTAGTCTTTAATCATTTAAAAAGTGCCTCAAAACCCAACTATTTAGGAAAGCTTATGGCCTCCCAGAGTAACCCCTACCTCACATACCTGTCTCTTGCTCTCTCCTAAACGGCAGCACTCTATTCTCTCCTCCAGCTCTGCTTCACTCCACCTTGTTTGATTGCTAGCTCCTGTCCTGTTGGGTTTTCCACCCCACCTTCTATAGACTGTAAGCTTGTTTGAGCAGGGCCCTCTTCAACCTATTGTTCCCGTAAGTTTTTGTAATTGTCTTATTTATTGTTAAATCTCCCCCTTTGATAATATTGTAAGGCGCTACAGAATATGCTGGCACTATATAAATACCAGTAATAATAATAATAATAATAATAATAATAATAATAATAATAATAATTAGGACTGCCAATTTGACTGTCCACTACAAGCCAAACAGCTTCCTTATTTCTAACTCTGGCAGCATTTAATATTATTATAATAATAGAATGCACATTACACTGCAGCTATTTTACAATTAATTTTGTGACTGTCATGAGATCTAATGAAAATTGCTATGAATCAATCATTCTGCTTATTATTATATTATTTATAAAGCGCCATCAGATTCCGTAGCACTGTACAATGGGATTATTGCTGTTTCAATCTGGTTGGTAGTCCATAGAGTACATCTCCAAGGAGTTTTACCACACATATTGAAGAACAATTTTCCAAAATTGAAGTATAGGTATTTTCTATACCTATTTTGGTGTTTAAAGAACAGATCTCCAAAATGGAACAACCTGAAAAGTGATCTTTAAAACTAATGGAACATGCATGGACATTCAAACGGTAATTTTGCACCTCTTTTCTGAACACTATGATAAACCCAGAAAGTAAGTGGGAACAAGAAACATTTCATAATTTCCTTTTTTTTTTTTATATATATTTTCTTTATTTCAAAAGTGAAAGGACAGTAATTCCTTAGTGCTACACCACAGCATTAGATTAATGGTGATGTTTCTTATCAAACACTTGGTCCACTGAGATCTATACTTGTTCTGTTTATTTTATTGGGTATTAGTTAATGCATTATTCCTTTTTTTGTGACATTCTATACGCCATAGCTGCTTTACATAAGGATGTACTTTTTAGTTGTGTTTTTTTTTTTTTTAACTAGACATTCGCACATTGTTATAAGGTTTAGGTTTTAAAAAGTACAAATTGTGGAACTCACTGTCCCACATGTTGACTGCAGAGCTTTCCTTACTACTAACATATTATTTAGGCTAGTATTGAAATTTTGCGGGAGAGATTATGGCTTCATTAGTTTATGTATTCTCTGATGGTTTCATTACTTTTTTTCCATTACTTATGGTAATCATGCAGTTATCTCCTAAGGTTTTCGGAAACATTTTGACTCAATATATTTGCTTATATACAGATTAACATCATGACACATCTTGAATTCTTATTCTGTATATCTGCTGTATTAGAACATCTTCACATAAGGATGTATGCCTTATATCAATATGCCTTATCCTATCCATTGTGATATTAAAAAAAAAAAAACCCAAAAAAACCATTAAAGTGACCTCTATAGTCACCAAAACAACTTTAACTTAATGAAACCGTTTTGGTGTATAGATTTCGCCTCTGAAGTCTCACTGCTCAATTCTCTGCAATTTAGGAGTTATATAACTTTCTGTTTATGCAGCCCTAGCCATACCTCCCTTGGTTGTGACACATACAGCCTGCATGAAAAATAAAAATAGTTTTCATTTTCAATCAGATGTTAACCCCTTCAGAACAGAGGGCGTACTATTACGCCCTATTTTAGACGGCTCTAAACCTAGCCTGGCGTAATAGTACGCCCTCCGGTTTTTGTTTACTTACCCGGTCGCCGGCGATCCCACACCGGCGATCGCGGTTGGGGGGACTCCCAGGGAGCCCAAGGCACATCTTCTCTCCTGCAGCCCCCCCGCCCATGTGAGAGTGAGGTCGGACCTCACAATCACCTGGCCAGGTTAGCTGGCTGCTGCATTGCCAGCAGGGGGACTGCCTGTAATGACAGGTAGTCCCCCTGCAGGCTGGAAATAAAGTCAAATAAAGTTAATAAGTGTAAAAAAAAATAATTAATAATATATATATATATATATATATATACACACACACACTGTCTAGGTGTATTTTACTATTAATATATATATATATTAATATCAAATTACACGTAGACTGATACTGATTAAATATATATAATTATTGTTATATATTATATAAAAAATATGTAAATACGTTAAAAAAATAAAATTAAAAAATAATTAAAAATAAATAATTAAAAAATATATAGATGTATGTTATTTCGTTCTAACTGTATTGTGATATTAATATATATATATATATATATATCTCAAAATACACGTAGAACGAAATAAATAAATAAATATATATATATATATATATATATATATATATATTCTACATTTATGTAATATTTTTACATAATTAGGTATCTTAATTAATTACAATTAGTGGGACCTGCCTGACAACCCATGCCGAAAGTAAAGGGAATTTAATTTGCTAGCACTATATTTAACCCTATAACTTTCCAAGACACCATAAAACCTGTACATGGGGGGTACTGTTCTACTCGGGAGACTTCGCTGAACACAAATATTAGTGTTTCAAAACAGTAAAATGTATTACTACAATGATATCGCCAGTAAAAGTGACCTTTTTGCATTTTTCACGCAAAAACAGCACTTACACAGACGTTATTATTGCTGCGAAACTTTTTACGGTTTTGAAACACAAATATTTGTGTTCAGCGAAGTCTCCCGAGTACAACAGTACCCCTCATGTACAGGTTTTATGGTGTTTTCAAAAGTTACAGCGTCAAACATAAGGCTTGTGTTTCATTTTTTTCACATTAAAATTAGCCAGATTGGTTAGGTTGCCTTTGAGACCCTATGGTAGCCCAAGAATGAAAATTACCCCTATGAAGGCATACCATTTGCAAAAGAAGACAACCCAAGGTATTGCAAACGGGGTATGTCCAGTCTTTTTTAGTAGCCACTTAGTCACAAACACTGGCCAAAATTGGCGTTTTTTGCATTTTTCACACACAAACAAATACTAACGCTAACTTTGGCCAGTGTTTGTGACCAAATGGCTACTAAAAAAGACTGGACATACCCATTTGCAATACCTTGGGTTGTCTACTATTGCAAATGGTATGCCATTATGGGTGTAAATTTCATTCCCGGGCTACTATACAGTCTCAAAGGCAACGTAACCAATCTGGCGAATTTCAATTTCAAATGTAACGTGCTATATTTGACCCTGTAACTTCCCAAAGCGCCATAAAACCTGTACATAGGGGGTACTGTTTTACACGTGAGACTTTGCTGAATACAAATATGTGTATTTTATTGCAGTAAAAGCAAACAGTATTATGACATTGACAGTTAAAATGTCATGTAGAACTAAAAAAATTAATTCTTACTTTCTCCCATTTTTTTCATATTAAATTATGTTTCACAGCTAAATATTTGATATTAAATGAAAGCCCCGTTTCCCCTGAATAAAACGATATATAATAAAGAATTTTATCTCCTGCTCTGTAAATTTAACTTTAATCACATACACAAGGCTCCTGTAAGGTCTAGCAAGCTACTAAGAGAGCAGAAAATAAAGAATTCTAAAATTAAACAGACTGTGCAATAAAGGAAGTGTAAACATTAGATCTCACTTTTCAGGAAGTGTCTAGTTAGGCTGTGTAAGTCACATGCAGGGAGGTGTGGCTATGGCTGCATAAACAAAGTGAGTTTACTCCTAAATGGCAGAGAAATGAGCACTGAGACTGCAGAGGCATAATCTATACACCAAAACTGCTTTAGAGGTCTGGAGTATTCCTTTAAATAAATCAAAACCTAAAATGGTCAACACTTGATATTGGCCACTGTTTCTGCTCAGTTCCCACAAGCCTGCCACTTCTTTCACAATTGTCTGCATTGTGACAAGAGTGTATTTTTGGAACTTCCCAAGCTATACTTGAAGCAGAGAAAAAAAATATTCTAGATAAATCCAGATTAATCCATAATAATGCACAGCAGCCATCACAATGATTCTTTTTCTCTCCAAGTATTTTAATAGCCAGCAGCATACTGGCCATATCAGCTGTCAGGGATAACATTACCAACCCAATTGACTGGGGGCTCCCTGCTAGAACCCCCTCTCACCTGCAGCCTGCTATATCCTTCAAGGGAGAGCCTCCACTTTACCGGAAACGGAATGAGCGCTACAGGAAGCGGCACTGATGTCAGGGTAACCTTGTAGAAAACCTGTTTCAAAATGGGCTTAATAAAGTTATTGAAGAAAAGAAAGAAAAAAAAAAAGTCTTGAGGCTAAACGTTCGGGGAGTAATTGAGTTCGACAGACATTAGAAGACATCCAATCAGCATCGCGGGTTCCAAAACGAGGCTTAGAACGCAAACAGCTTTTCTCGCTTCCGTGGTGACGTGTGGGATTAGCTGGGAAACCAATCAGGGCGGCGCTTGCTGCTGGAGCCTGGCTGTCCTATGGCAGGTGACGTTGGTGGGTTTCTGCGGCTTGTCAGGAAGGAGCTGGAGAGGAGACATGACCGGGGCTCCGGGAGAGGAGGAGTGAGGTAAATGAAGCAGGGAATCCCGCTGTAACAGCAGCCAGCCACCCGCGGGGAATGGACAGCTGGCCACACAGGGGGCTACCCAGGCTGTCAGTCAATGAGGGAAGGGATATTGGTTGAAGGGGATATCCCTGTAAAGGGGAGGGGGGTATAAACATCCACAACATCAATGAATGGACCCATGCAATCAGTCTCTAAATCAATTACCAGCCCATTATCAATACATTATCAATAACACCAATCTACCACAACTACTCACATTTCATTATATAGATATATACACACATTCTTTATTAATACATGTTTCTTAGATTTTTACAGCATCAAACTAATATATATATATATTTTTTTTTTTATTGCAATTTTTAAAAAAACAAACAAACATATAAACCAAAAAAAAAATAAAAAAATAAAAACAACAAAAACTATAATCAATACAGTCTTATATGTATAGTGCAAAATAAATCTATATTTTTGTTAACTCTCTGCATAATAAATGCACATGCCTGTATGAAGGCATGTTGTAATATGTGATGTTTGTTCTGCTTGCGTGTGTGAGGCCTGCAAAACAATCTTTAAACATCTCCAGCACCCCTGTGTAATTGCAGTCTATTGAACGCATCATTCAGAACCACAGCTAATCAGATTTATTTTGGCACTATATATATATATATAATATATATATATCCCTTCTGCAAATCGATCTCTAGGCAAGAATAATGGATGATCAAGATGAATGGAGTCATGGATGGGACAGCCTTTTAACCCCTTAAGGACACATGACGTGTGACATGTCATGATTCCCTTTTATTCCAGAAGTTTGGTCCTTAAGGGGTTAAATCACATGTGTCCTTTTAGATACCTTGTAGAAAACTAGTTAGGCTTTGGGAAAATTGAAACAAGTATAATGATGTATGATAATACATGTCTAATTATGATAGTAGTATATCTGTGTATATCTCTGATATGCCATCAAATTAAGTTAATTTTGAATTATGTTTATATTTTAATCATTTCTGATAAATTAGAGCTTTTCACAGACATTTTCCTATTCAATAAGGAGTAGTATATTTATTCATTGATTTATTGTGTATTCTACATGTCTCTCAATTTATAGTTGAAAAGATTCCTTTTTTTTTTTTTTTTTTACCTTGCCATATGATGTTTGGCATGTTAAAAGTTATATGCTGGAATACAGAATGAAGCAGCACATGATGCAGGAGAGTTGTCCTTGTACAGTATAGGGAAGGTTGTTCTAGACAAACCTGTAAAACCAGATCCATGTTTCAGAGATGCTGTTATCTTTCATAGACATTGCCCTGAAGATTGTTTGTACACGTATAAACATTTTTTCATTTTGATTTTTAAACTGACTAAATCAAAATGATCATTGTTTAAATTCTTTTTTTTGTTTGCTACTCTTACACATTTCAAGTACACATTTGCAAGCTTTAAATGCTTGAGTATTTTTGCCAAAAATAAGCAATTTCTGTGTAAAATATGGTAATGCTGTTTTACTGACAGCAAAGACTTATCAGTAATATCCTTTCCTATCTCTTGTATTTAAATATACCATTCCAGGAACCTCAGCAGAGATAGCTAAAAAAAAAAAATCAAGATAACATCTTGCCAGTATATTCTATGAATATCCCATGATATATGTTTCAGAAAGCATTGAGAGATAATAAAAATTCCATATAATGATGGCCCTTTTTGCATTCTAATTTAGTTACACATGTAGCATATTTTGATATTAATTGACAACTATGTGCTGTTATTTGGTTTTAGTTCACCTTGGAATGTAGGGTGTTTATGGGCAGATCTCTACCATTTAAAGCATTACAGATTCATTGTTGAAATGCAGGCCTAGCTTTTACCTTTCATTAATGTTTTCTTTACAGATTGAGCTAGAGTATCAGTGTACTATTATTATAAGCTGTTTGCTGGATAAATAGTGATAGTCAGCCACTTAAGCAGAACATTATATATTTTTCAACAGATGCTGTAAACTCCCAAGATGGTAAAGATATCATCCTGAAAGGTAAGTTCATAGTTGAAACATTCTGTCATTTTCTTTCAGAATGTGTGTTCAATTATTCAGGGATGTCCCCAAATCTATACCTACTAATTCAATTTGAGAATAATTGGATGATGAATGAGTGGGTTGCACATCACAGACAGTCGTTTGCAATTCTCCTTATTGCATGATAAGCATCACAGAAGCTTTTCAATGAGTCAACTATACCATAAAGTAGATTAGGAATTGAGAAATCACGGAAGGATTACAAAATGGACTTCTTGTTACCAAACCTGCAATAGCATATGTTTTTGTAATATCTGTTTATGCCCTTCAGTAGCCTTGATAAAAGAACTCTGTTAACTGTTCTTAACTGCTTTCGTGATATAGGAGATGTGTGTATTATACCTAGTAGTGATGGTGATTTATTTTGCAGTAATTGTAGACTTAAGTAGTTGTCTGTGATAAATGATAATTTTCTTTCCTGATAATATTTGTTTTTAATTTGGTTGTACAATTGACCTACAGTATCTTGTGTGATCTTTGCAGACTGCAATCTAGCAGTACACATGTAGCAAAATCATTTCTTCACTGTAATCATATCAAACCAGTTGAAGACTATTATGAAAATGAATGTCTGCTGGTATGTGGCAGCTTGTGAAAGAACAGATATGCAGTCCATACATGGAGAAATACAATGTGACAGTTTATTAACAAAAGAGACTGTGCTTCTATATATATATATATATATATATATATATATATATATATATATTTATTTTTATTTTTTTTGAGACTCTTCTAAGTACAGACTAGAGTGTACAGTCATAATGATGCTGTTTAATTGACAAGTTAAACTAGTATTCTAATATTCACCAATATATATTAATTATTTATTAAAAAACAAACATGTAACTATTCACCAAACAGTACATTGGGGTGAATTAAAGCGACACTATAGTCACCTGAACAACTTCATCTTAATGATGTTGTTCAGGTGAAAACTATAGCTCCCTGCGTCCTTTCTCATGTAAACACTGTATTTTCGGATAAAATACAGTGTTTACATTGAAAGCTAGGAACACCTCCAGTTGCAGTCACTCACAGTGAATCAGAGGGACTTCGGAGCAGACTGTTTTTTTTGTTTGTTTTTTTATATGCAAACAGCATGCAGAGTTACAGCTTCTGGCTTGAATACAGTAAGATTTTTACTATATTCATGGAGGCATAAGGGGCTAGATGGTGGTGTTAACACTATAGGGTCAGGAATACATGTAGTTGCACTGGTGACTATAGTGTCCCTTTAAGAGCGGAATCTCTGATTACAACCAAAATAACCAAGCAGGAAAAATGGCCTTTAAAAATTAACAGATAAATAATAATTTTAGCCAATGTTTTTGCGATTCAGTGGCAGTTTTACTTGAATTCACTTATTCAACCTCTCACTTGAAGGACCATTCCACACCCATAAAGCTTACTGGAGTGTCTTATGAATGAGGAGTATCATATTTTAATAACATTTTCTTTAATCAGCACTATTATGATGAAATTATAAAACACCTCCATGGCTGTCAGACAACCAAGGAGGTTTGCTTCTTTCTTCTGTTGGCTCCCCTGAGCTAACAGAAATGGCTGGCACGCTCTAATTGAGAGCATCTGTCTTCTTGCCCTTTTCTCATTTTGGATCTTATATCAGGCCAGTATTCTTCCTGAAGGCTATTGCACTGCGAGTGCAAGACATGGGCAAACGCGCTCAAGCATGGGATGACTTGTTCACTTGCTTCTCAGTGAAAAGCCTCTGGTTATTTCCCTGCACTGAGATTGAATTATCTTCCTGGGGAAGAAGAGAGGGCTTGCAAAGGCTGCAGACATAAGAACTGCAGCTTTTGCAAATTCTTATTACTTATACCCCAATGACACCATGCAGCAAAAATTCATACGTGTTTTAGATAGGAGTTATATCTACTAAATAGTGATTCTCTCCCTATTCTTTAATATTCATGGAGTTCCTTTTAAGGTTTTATTTACTAAAGTGAGAATTCAAAGGGCATTTCAAATTTAAAGAGAGAGTCTAAGCAACAAAACCGCTTTAGCTTAAAGGAACACTATAGTCAACTAAATTACTTTAGCTAAATAAAGCCCTTTTAGTGTATATATAATTCCCCTGCAATTTCACTGCTCAATTCACTGTCATTTAGGAGTTAAATCACTTTGTTTCTGTTTATGCAGCCCTAGCCACACCTCCCCTGGCTATGATTGACAGAGCCTGCATGACAAAAAAAACTGGTTTCACTTTCAAACAGATGTAATTTACCTTAAATAATTGTATCTCAATCTCTAAATTAAACTTTAATCACATACAGGAGGCTCTTGCAGGGTATAGCAAGCTATTAACATAGCAGGGGATAAGAAAATCTTAATTAAACAGAACTTGCAATAAAGAAAGCCTAAATAGGGCTCTCTTTACAGGAAGTGTTTATGGAAGGCTGTGCAAGTCACATGCAGGGAGGTGTGACTAGGGTTCATAAACAAAGGGATTTAACACCTAAATGGCAGAGGATTGAGCAGTGATGCTGCAGGGGCATGTTCTATACACCAAAACTGCTTCATTAAGCTAAAGTTGTTCAGGTGACTATAGTGTCCCTTTAATAAAGCAGTTTAGTGTCTAACTCCTGTCCCTGCAGTCTCACTGCTCAATGCACTGCCATTAAGGAGCTCTCCTGTTCTGTAAATTAAACTGTAATCACACACAGGAGGCTCCTGTAAGCTATAGCAGACTATTAATAACAGACAAGGGATAAGAAATTCTGAATTAAACACACTATATAAGGAATGTTTGAACAATAGATCTTTATTTACAGGAAATGTGTAGGGAGGCTATGTAAGTCACAGGTAGGGATGGCTTGGCTAGTGCTTCAAAAATAATGGCAGAAAATTAATCAGGGAGACTAGGGTCAAGATATATACACTAAAAATGCGTCATAAAGCTAAATATATGTTGGTGCTTAGATTCTCTAAACAAACTATACTTTTACTTTGGCTGCTGTAGCCTTAAATTTGAAATTCACTTTAGATTCTCATTTTAGTAAATAACCCGGTTAATCTAGAATTTCCATTGTGTGAGTAAAGTGTGTTAAATGCTTTTTGGGTTTATCCCAAACTCATAATTTTCATGAGACCTAATTATCAGTTATGTTCTTGTGTGATATAGAGGATATAACACTAATGTATAACTAAAATAACCAAGAAAAAGTAAAGTATACAGATCCATCTTTTCGGATGTTCTAGAAATGCATTATCAAAAATAAGTAAATGTACACACTAGAGTGCTTTTAGGTGTTTATTTTGTCTTGTTACCAAAGCTGGCTTTAAATTCTAATGGTTTTTGTTACTATGACGAAATACACAACATATACACAGACTACTAAAGTCATTTTGTTGGTAAGTTGTAGTTTCCATTGGAAAGTATTTATGCTGATGTCTGTCTTTGTGTAAGTCGGTGTCAGTTTGTAAGCTAAACCCACAGGGTATATTCAGTGTGATCTATTACTGCTCTGGGTTTATTAAAGGCAGGGGTTGCAAGACTTACTGACCTGAGAAGTACAGGTACTGGTGTTTAAAGTGGGGTTCTGTGATTCAGCATTAATTATTTAATTTCAGTACATTTTACATTATCAGAATGAAATAAGCTGTTCTTGCATTTCTTTAAAATGAATGTGCTTATATGGTAACAAGTGTACAGCATTGCTTTAGTCACATCTTGACTATTTTACCCTTAATTTGGCTTTTTTTTTTTTTTTCTGCAAATTAATACAATGTCTAGTGATGAACCACAGAATGTATTAATACAAGAGTTGTTATGTATTACTAAGTGATATATTGAAAACTTTATTTAAAAAATTTAGGCCAACATAGCAGATTTGTAAAAATCAATACAATTCTAATTCTGCAGTAGTCAGTTTTTGGCTATTTTAACCTGAATTTAGCATTATAATTTTTATTGTTTTATTTTGCTACAATGAACTGTTTAGTGAATAAACATTTTAATATTGCTGGTTACAAAAGGCAGTATATTTTGACTAAGCAGTGCAATATATTTATTGATTCTGGCATTGCCAGTAGTTGTTCTGTTTATACTTCTGAATATATGCCCAAGCTAATTTATGAATGAGCTGTTCCTCAAGCAATTTCATAAGTGCATATTTGCTAGTTTGCAAGTCCAATAGAGACCGCAGATGGAACTCTGTGTTGGTCCAGGAAAGTTCTTTTAGAATAGTTTTTTAAACCATCTAGTACTTAGTTTGGTCTTTCTTCCAGCACACAGTGGGGATCATTGATGAAGAGCACATCTTGGACAAAATGCAAAAATGAAAATAGAGCAATCCATAGCAATATTCCTTTGCATTCTACGAATGCTTCACTTGTGTCTTTGTAATCGAAATACAAGACCTATATTTTTTGACAATCTTTCTTTTATTAAGGCATAGTAAATTGGTACAGAATAAAGAAATACAAAGTCAAAACATAAGTAGACAAATCGCTAATGCAGTAGCAAGGAATGTAGCAATAACTCCTGAGTAGGCAGCCTGAGGTTTTTTTTGTTTTTATAATGAACAAGCTTGGCTAACACATCTAAGCATGTAATTAGACCGTATGAGTGAAACCGTTAAGATGAGCTAGACATGTGCAAGATGGAAATACCACTGGGCAAATATGTCAAATAGCAACTTTTAATCAGTTGGGGCATTATAAGTGAATTATCATGGTTAAACCTGTCTAATATGAGCAGCAGGTTCTAAACTTGTAAGAGTGAAGCTTAAAGGAGGCTAACTGCCGAAGGTACTCTTATAAAAACAGTATACTGTTTAAAAAAAATAAAATAAAAATTAATGCATGGCAGTCTCCAGTGAGAGACCCCCAACCCACTCCGACCTCCGGGGTGCCCAAGATCAGTGAGAAAGTTCCAGCACACACACAGGTCCATCAGATTCTGCCTCACCAGGCCCAAACTCCATTCAAGCCAATATCTGGTGCCATCAGATCTGTTGCTTACCAGAGCCGTGATCGGTGTACCTGGGGGGTGGGGGGGGAAGGAGGTGGGACCATCTGGCCACCTCCATGGGAGATGGGGAGAGATCCTCTCCACTTGACTTGAGACTTGGGTAAGTGCAAGCGGGAACCAGTCGTGGATGTCTGGTACGTGGTGCAGTGTTACCGCAGACCTCCTCTTCCAAGCTGAGGCATTGTATTGCCATGTCAGGTCTGTTTGGGCCCGCACAGAGCCCAGGAGTCACCCAGAGACTGCAAAAATTAGCCTTTCCCACAGGGTGGGCAAGGGATCCAATCCCACAGGGGCCATGGCGGTTGCCATTTTGGATTTCAAGTGCCAGTGTACTCGCTACAGGCCCCACCGATGCTTGTCTCAGTGCCTACCAGTGGGGACAGGGATAACACCCACCGGTCCAAGGGGGGGTAGCGGGACCAGAAAGTTGGAGTTTCAGCAGCCTGAGAGCAGAGCAGCGGCCGTCCACTGCACCCCCGGCCTGAGTAGGCCTCAAGTCTGCATGTCACCCTCCGAAGCTTCAGAGCACTCTTTTCAGGGCGCAATTGCAGCCCAGGTGTACACTGCATTACATGCAGGTTGTATTTTAGCTTTGGCTGATATTTTCTTCACTTTATCGGCGAACATAGGCCAAAACTGTCAGGAGCTGTTCTAACATGCTGCCTTCAGGCATGGCGGTCTGGCCCCGCCCCCATATTTCCACTTTTATAAACCAGATTATTACATATTTACAATCAGAGTTAAAGGCTATCGCACACTCCGTTACATGTGCCATAGTCTCGTTCTGCAGTTCTTATCTTTTTGATCGAGACACAAAATTGGGTGCACTAAACAGTTAAATGGATTCGTCAGTCTATAGGCCACTGCTCAAAATAAATTGGTTACTGTTGAAACCCCGACTTGACTTCACAAATTCAATTCGTGAAAGATATATATATATATATAGTACTCATACAGTTTATTGCTATTCCTGCCTATAAATCAGGGTATTTATTACCTTAAGATGAAGTTAATCTTGCAGAGATTTTGAGTGTGGAATATATATTGCAGTCTTGCCCAGATATTTTAAAGTTTAATTTGCATTGTTGTGGCAGTACATGCAAGTAGGCTCTTTTGCGATATTGTCATATTGGAAAGCAAACCATTAGAGTAGGGGCACTGGCCATCCAGCAGAATGGATGCCTATCTGCTCAACCCACCACTATCCAGGGCCAATTTGGACTGAAACTACACAATATTCTTGTTTTTTTTATATCAATTTCCTGTGAGCTTTAAGTACACATCTACTGACACTATATTCGACCATCGATTGTACAAATCACCGCTACAACATGCTTTAGAATTTCAGAGATATGTTTATTTTACATTTTTCTATATCTTAAAAATCAGCAGAGAGATGTAGTGTAATTTCTTCCTTTCAAATTCTTGTCAACATAACATACTACAAGGTTTTTGGTTATGTATTATTTGCAGTAAGGTGTGTTATATTGTTATATGCATCATATGCTTGTAGATGGGCTCGTATTTCATGTACTGAAACTTTCACAAACCAATAAAACCGTATATTAAAACAGACTGTTTAAAAAAAAAAAAAAAAATAATAAAAAATAAAATAAAATAAATTATATATATATATATATATATATATATATATATATATATATATATATAAATATTTTTAAAATTCTTTATTTTTGTATGTGCTTGGTTACAACAAGGCTGATGTCATGAACAGAAGAAGTGATCACGTTAATATACATTTCCAGTGCATCACGTGCATAGAGGAGACAGCACATATTTATAATTTATGACGACAAATAACAGTGCTAAGTAGCGAAACATTTGTGAAAGCAAGATTTTTATATATATATCTCAAAGCTTACGCACTGAGAGTAAGTGTAGCTATGTATAATGGATAGATCCTGAAACAATATTTTATATTATATTGTAGACTGGTCGAGGGGGACTACAACATATCAGTTACTAGATAGGGCATGCGCGTCATGTGGGCATAATAACCATACTGACATTTTTATAATGTGGGCTCAAGCGTATCTAAAAATAGGTCTAGAACACTTTGGTGAAGTTGCATAATTTGCAAGACTGAGTATAAACCGAAAGTAAACTGGTGATTCCGTTAAAATAAAAAGATGTGGTGTGCAGCGATGAGGTCATATGTTGATGTAACACGTATTATGCTTAGTTAATGTGTGAAAGGGAATAACGAAATAACAGCACTAAGCTATTTATCTGTACAATAAGGAGATATTTAAGGCATTTGTGCGGTGTTATAGCTCCATTAGGTGGTCCAAGGGTACCTTTGGAGAGGTGCCTTCCTTAGGATTACCTAGGAGGCTGAGTGTGCCCTTTATAGGGCCGGTTGGCTGTTTTATTGGTGTGAACTGTTGTGTGTTCAGTAGGCTGGCTGCCGGTGCCTTATTGGTTTCCGGGTGGCCGTGACAGTCGTAGTTGGGTAGTTTTAAGCAGGAGAGGTTGCCCGGTGTGTGGTCTGCCAACGTCATAGGGAGTCCATTATTAGGATGCGTACACACGCTGGGTATAGTTAGAGGGTTTATAGGGTGGACATGTTGATCCAGGGTATTATCCCTCAGCAAGGGAGGAGTGGGGGGAGGTGCTGCAGGGTTGCCTGGAGTAAGGTGTAGGCCTGGGTTGAGGCTTATACAATGAGCGGGGGCTCAATGTGTGAGGCAGAGTTCGTACACATCTACATGCCTCATGAGGTGTCTGCTTGTATGTTGCTGTGTACACACCTAAACATGGCTGGCAGCTATAAAATGCAGTTGAAAACTAAGAACATAATAAACTAACAAATAACTTGGGTTGTTTGCAAATAAAAACAGCAATTTTGTTAAGGAATAGGCCGTCCTGGCACTGCAGGCCATCTGGGTCGCTTCAGGAGGTAACTGCTGCATATGCGTCCGTCGCGGGCTTCTGGGGACGAACGAGATCGTTGTGGCAGGGTTCCAGGTTCAGGTCAGGGCCTTGGTTACTGTCAGCCCGGTGGTGGTCAGAGAGTCCGGTGGGAGACCCAGGATGTGTAGGCGCCTTGAAGATCTTGGATGGGGTAGATGGTGTCGTCGTGAAGAACTTGTAGTGTGCTGGTTGATCTCCATCTCTATGTGATGTTGTGCGATCGGAGTGCGGCTGTGAAGGGTTGAAGGATGCGACGCCATGCCAGTGTGCCCCCAGACAGGTCTGCGTAAAATGAGTGACATGGTCTCAAACGAGTATGGGGAATGGTGCCGCACTGCTTTCATGACCGCCTGCCTGTCTCTGCTCCTTTTGAAACTGGAGCAGCAGATCTCTAGGCGTTGAGGATGGTGCTTTGACTGGCTTCGGTAAGCGGAATACCCCCTCCGTTTCCACTGCCCTCGCCTGTGTGGGCAGTAGGAGTGCCATTAGGAGTCTTCTCATCAGATGTGATAGTTCTGCGTCAGCTATTTCTTCAGGCACTCCCCTTATCTTGATATTTAAGCTTCGTTTTTGATCCTCCAGTGCTGCAAATCTTATTTCAGTATTGGCTTGTTGTTGCTGTAGCTCGCCCACCGCTTGTTGGAGGAGCGCTGTCTGCTGCATATTTTGGCAGGTATCTTGCTCCAGTGTTCCTAGTCAGCCCGTCAGACCACGCAGGTCTTGGCGTAGCTGGGCCATATCAGCTTGTATAGTGCGCTGGAGGCCGGCTAGCAGTTCCTTAATGACCGCTGTGATGACCGGGGCCGATTCTGATGAGGGAGGAGGCGGCCTGAGGTTCGGCAATACAGGTAACTGTTCCTCCACTGCCTTTGTGGAGAAATCAGCCGAGATGTCTGTGCCGTTGTCCTTGTAGGCGGCCATCTTGGGATCAATGGCGATGTTAGCCTGTCGCTAAAGATCTCCTGTGTTCATGGTCATCCTCGGTTTTTCAAGCTTTGGCTTCATGGCCTTTCGAACCATTGTGTTAGTGCCTGTCTGGGGATCCAGGTTTAGGTGCCCGAGGTGGTCTTTGGGGTCTCGGAATTTGTCTAAAATTAGCCATTTAGTGCGGAGCTGTGGCGACATCCGGCCATTCAGGTTCGCTACTTGGCTCCGCCCCCTAAAACCAGAATGTTTTAACAGAAACTTGAATAAGATAAGACAGATATAACTGTATAAACTGTTTTACTATTGAATATATGCATCTATAATTTCAAATGTTTATAATGTGAAAGTTTTAAAAAAATTCAAAGTAAGAATTATAAATTTAAAAATAAATAAATAAAATGTTTTTTCCGGGTCTTAGGCTTTAGCCATCAGTGTGAGGTTTGTTCAAGCTTTACCATGAACATGAACTTGATCAATAATGTTTCAAAGTCATTATTCATTGATTAGTTAATGCAAGGATTTTCTGGTTTTGAATTTCCAGGTCAAGCTAATAATTGTTGCTCTAGTCTTGTTTGTTTTCAATTGAACAGTATATTATGCTTGTGTTCTGAATGCAGCAAAAGGCAGATTGGTTTGCCTGAGGCGCTCAGGATTTGGGCACATTATTATTGTATTGTCATTCAGTAGTATTCTGGTTGTTTGATTAAACCCAGAAAGCCTAATTATATACAAGGCAAGAACTCACTGCAAATACTTCCATAGTGTTGGTGGTGCAGATGGTGTTATAAATCCCCTCTGTCACTTTCCTCAGTACAGCGCTGATGTCTCTCGACGCTGGCTCAAGTGTAACTTCGCTTCTCCGCAGCCGACATCAACTGAGCAATGGCCACACACGCATTAGGATTTCCCCATTTGAAAGCATTATACAATGTTTTCATATGGGGTTTTGGGTGACGCTGGATGTCTCCAGGCATAGCGTGAGACTGTCCAGCGTCAGGCGACCAAAAGTCCCTCTAGTGGCTGTCTGGTAGACATCCATTAGTGGTGGAGTTAACCCGCCAAGCTAAGGTATTGCAGTTTAGAAAAAAAAAAGTGCAATAATTAGCTTTGCAGGGACAGTGCACCAAGACCACTTCAGTGAGCTGAAGTGGTCATGGTGCCTATAGTGTCCCTTTAAGAGACGTCCGTTATTGAGCACGAAGTATTACAAATATTGATGTTCCAACCTAGTCTCTTTGCTATGAAAACAACCTGTTAATGTCTAGTTCTGACACCTGCACCTCTGACTTACAAAAACTCCTTAAAAAAACTTCTTTAGAGAAGCCTATCAGTTTGCCCTTAAATACTCATCCACGGCAACCTTTCTCTGCTGACTTCATTAAGCTTTAGTGGTTATGGTGACAATAGTATTCCTTTAAACTTAATTTAGTATTTATTAGTGCCCATGCAAAGCCAGTGAAGGTCCTGCAGATGTTTGGAAATTACTAGGGTGTGCAGGCTGGAAAAACCGCATCAATCTAAACCATTCAGGTATTTCAGCTCTTAATAACTATTCCACGTGCCCCAATATAGTTATATTTGTGTCATTACTGTATTTTCTGAAGCTCTTCTATTTTTGGGAATGTTGCTAGTGTCCTGTAATTATTGTGTTAAAGGTACATGCCTACCTCCATGTTCAGTTTATCCCTTAAGTTGGCACTCTGGCATCCAGCACTTCTGTCTCATGGCTTCGGTTCCTCTGTGCAGTGCAGTACAAATCAGCTGTTGCTTTCAGCCTATCGCTGGCGTCCAGTCCAAGGCTTCCATTATTAAAGTCCGGTCTGGAAGAGAAAAAATATCTGGAGAACGGTGCTGTCTGGAGTGGTTTGGGAGTTAAAAAGTTTGTTTAAAGGGACTTCATTTTGTTGTTTTACAGCTTCATTTAGTTGTTCTGGTGATTCTAGTCAGTCTCTACAGGCTTTTTAATGTAAACACAGTCTTTTAAAATAAAAGGCAGTGCTTACATTACAGCCTGGGGCAGCCACTCAGGTGGCCACTGGAGGTGCTTCCTGGGTCAGTGCTGCACAACATGCATGGAGGCGCTGAACTTTCCATATAGAGATACTTTGAGCCAGTGCATGAGGAGATGCTGATTGAGCAGATCTGCGTTTTCCTGCACATGTGCAGTAGCCTCCCAATGCTTTTTTCTTTTTGAAAGCATTGGATTGACTGAGATCATGAAGTTTGGAGGCCTAAACGGCATTCTAGATCTATAGTGTCAGGAATACACATTTATATTCCTGACACTATAGTGTTCTTTTAATCCCTCTGCAAATTCTGGATTATAGTATTGCATATTCTAGGTTTCTGAAGATAATCTTGATGGAATAGAGGCGCTCAACTTCTCCATACAGCTATTTCTTGTTTGCTTATTAAGTTTG
The DNA here is from genome assembly GCA_933207985.1 of Pelobates cultripes. Lineage (NCBI taxonomy): Eukaryota > Metazoa > Chordata > Amphibia > Anura > Pelobatidae > Pelobates > Pelobates cultripes. The sequence continues at coordinate 49,254,113 of OW240918.1, read as the reverse complement.
CGAAAGAGGTGTAGTAATCATGAGATGTGCTTTGTTGAAACACTTCTGGGAACTTGTTAAACCCTTCGTATTTACCTTTCTATTACTTGGAGAGTTGAATTTGAGAGAACATATGGAATCTTTGTTATAAATAATTTTTTTTCTTAATTTTTGTCACTTAGGCTATTAGTAGAAGTATTTTGTTGGCCTCCATTAACTGAAAATATATTTAAAAAGGGATTGGTATAACGAACAAGCACCACTTTTACATAGATTACCTCCTAGAAGATAAAATTATATCCTCATTGTTAAAGGTACAGACTAATGTAACAGGAACACTCTTAACACATAAAGCACTCCAGCAAGCTAAAGTGGTTTATGTGTGAAGAGTGTGTTGCTTTTTTAAAATGTATTTATTTACAAAAGTGCAGATTTTACCCTCCTATCTAGTGGCAACCGAGGCGGATCGCCCACCCCCTCCCTTAGTACGTCACTGCATAGGAGTATGTCATCTAAATAATGATTTCTCCCAAAAATCTTCTTTTTGGGGGGAGGAGGGGGCGGCATTATTAGGAGGAAAGAAAAAAGAGATGCAGTAGCCCAACCAGTGGCTGAGGAGTTTGGCGGCTGACCCAGGGGGCGGGATGGGATCGGAGGTCTGGCCTCCCCACCTCCCCTCTTCTCCTCTCGCCTTACATCTTCTCCATCTTGACCTATACCTTACATACCTCTTTACCCACCTCAGTAATTACCCTCTTTTCTGACCTTGTACTCCCCCTCTCCCCCTTTTCTTGTCCCTCCCCCCCCTCTCTTTCTTAGAGGTCCTATGTGTCCTTCCTTCTACCTTATACACCACCTTCATATCTCGAAGGCGCCGCACACTCTCTGAGGCGCCCACATACACTATCCCTCTCCGGAGGACTGGGACTACCTAAGAGCAAAATGTATAACTAACTAACCTAAGGGTCTCCAATAGCCACATAATTGTCCAGCCGAATACTTGCTATACCTCTCAATGATTAAATCACAGGCTTAGGGATACGGTAACCAGCTAGGCCTCATTATGCAACCTTACACTCTCCCATGGGTGCAACACACTACTGGTATAAATGCCAGCCTTAAGCCGTGCAATATCACATCCACTGTGTATGCCCCTTGGGTATTCAGACCTCACCTTAACATACTAACCCGACTATTTTACCATTGTCTTGTATGTTTGGCAACAATAAGCCTTGTGTTACTCTGTTAGACGATGCTGTTATACACAAGTGTAGTATACCTCATATGGATGTCTCTCTTCGATGATTATGTAATCTCTCTTTTCATGTATCACCCTTTGGTTATATTGCTATTTCACTCATATGAAGTGGCCTTGGTGACAGTGGTTATTTAAGATTATTAATGTTACATTTAAATATATGAGGAATACAGTCCAGCGATCAGTAGGATCTTTAGACTATAAATAATACAAATATGAATATGTATAAAAAAAAAAATTTAAAAAAAATTAACTATTAAAAATATAGTTTTACATCTAGACAGCTATACATGGTCAAATTCTGGTCAGAAGAAAATAAATAAAAACCAAACGGACTCCTGAAAAAATAATATAAATAAAAAAAAATGTTGTTTTTTTTCTCTCTCTCTCGAGAAATGGCAAACAAATGACAGTATATCTATCTAGTTGTGTCAAAGCAGAGAGTTGGCCTACTATGTGAATTACAAATGTAAGCAGATGTAGGTCTCGTCTTTTGGCTTGCCAGATTTGGAAGAGGGGCACCCATCTCCCATCTGTGATAAGTATTGAGCTGCTTACTCAACCAAGAGGTGAATGAGTTCATGGCTGTTGTTTTCTTTCTTCTTTTAAGAATTAACAGGACAGCAAATCTCTCTATCCAATTACAATTATTAATGCTAGATGTTGGATTGTAAGCCAACTGCTATCACATTGCACATTGTAAACCATTGGAACCTTTTGTTGTTGTTGTTGTTGTTGTTGTTGTTGTAATCCATATTTTATATTATTAAAGGAGCACTGTATACCAACATTGTATACTCCTATTTAAAATGCACTATGTTTAAAGATTTGATGTCTTATTTTCTTCCCAGTAGATAACGGCAAAGAGATGTTTGTGGTGAAATGGTAGATCCTTAGCTGCTGTAGAGGTCAAAGCATTGTGGGAATTGTAATCCGTATGTGATTTCAGCAACCCCACTCACCTCAGATAAACCTGAATGATTTATCATCACTGACCACTAGTGATGTCCCGAACTGTTCGCCGAACGGTTCGCCGTGGACTCATCATTGAGTAAACTTTGACCCTGTACCTCACAGTCAGCAGACACATTCCAGCCAATCAGCAGCAGACCCTCCCTCCCACCTCCTGGACAGCTCACTAAGAATGCAGCTTCACAATGGATGCTGATTGGCTGGAATGTGTCTGCTGACTGTGAGGTACAGGGTCAAAGTTTACTCAATGATGAGTCCGTGGCGAACCGTTCGGCGAACAGTTCGGGACATCACTACTGACCACATATTGAACGAAGTGTTCCCTACAGGTGATTGCAGTTCTGTAGTGCTCATTGCAAGATTAAACCTATACAATTGTTCATGCTTCTGGTCCTGGACTACCTCTGTTATGAGCCTGTCAACACAAAGTAGCTAATGTTCCAATAAACAGAACATCACAGATTACTGGAAATGTCAAAGCCAGTAATGGACTTTTAAAAGCATAAATTGTGAGTGCCAAAGTAATAGGTAGCCTCTGTTGATGTTCTCTTTGTATTGCAGGTAGGAAAGTCACACAATAGATGTGGCAAAAAAAAAAAAAAAATCTTGTTTCTGTTATTTTATCTCTACATAATTTTAGCTCGGGCCAACCCCCACTAAATCATGTAATTGTTGTCAGGAAATAAGATAAATTTGTATTTTCTCAATAAATTATTTCCTGCAGTTTTGAGGGGCTATGCGTTAAACGGTTAAGTACAAGAGTATTGATGGCTATTTCTGTTTTAGTGGTAGGATATCCCTTTAAAATATATGTAAAGTATCCTTTTTGAATTGTAGCAAAGAAGTGTGAGTTACTTATAAAGCTGCTATTAATCTTGTAGTATTTAACAATTGAAAGACATTTTATTTCTGAAGGTTAACCGTTTTCATTATCTAATTAGCATAGATCGAGAGCCTTCAACTGACTCTAGTTCATCTCGGTTCCCTTTACTTGAATTCAAATAGATTGAATTTATTAGCAGTCCAGTTGGTTGGATTCTAGCACTACAGTAAAGGAACACTAAAGGCATCCAGACCACTTCATCTCAATGAAGTCGTCTGGGTGCAGTGTTCCTGTCGTTTGAACTCTGCAACTTAAAACATTGCCGTTTGATTGAAATGGCAATGTTTGCTTTGCAGGGTTAAAGGGACACTATAGTCCCAAAAACAACCTGAGCTTGATGTGCACTGTCACCATCTGGGGACAGAATTTGCAAAGACCCCCCAAAGATGACATTGACGCTGGGTGTTCGATGACCGGAGTGAGGGCAGACAAAGGGGAGTTCCCGAGATCGTGAATCCTCCGTAGTTAAAGCCAATACCCTGCAATTGTATTGCCTTTGTCTCACTATAACTATTGACTATAACTATTTCAGTGAAATTCCAACACTGTCAATGTGTTTATCATAAAGATGCTGTCTATATGAAATATTCATTTTCGGGTGGGGCGGTGACAATACAGCTTTAATGAAACAGTTTTTGTGTACAGATGATGCCTTGCTGTTCAATTCTCTGCCATTTAGTAGTTAAATCACTTTTGTTTCTGTCCATGCACCCCTAGCCATACCTCCTCTGGCTGTGTTTGACACATCCTGCATGGCAAAAAAAGTGGTTATATTCAATCCGATGTTAACTTACAGTCTCTAGAGGTGCTTCCACTGCAATAACAGTATCAGGCACGGCTATCAGTGAGAGAAGTAGTTTATTCCTAAAGAGCAGTTCAGATATGTTCTGGATACCATGCCTCCCAACAGTTCAGCTTTTGATGGGACAGTTCAGATTTCAGGGGCCGGTCCCTCTTAAAGGGACACTGTAGGCACCCAGACCACCTTAGCCAATTGACGTGGTCTGTGTGCAGTGTACCTTTTGCACTTAGTGCTGCAATGTTAAACATTCCTTTGGTCCAGTATCTGACGCAGGATGTTCTCACGCTCTGCATGAAAAGACATCAGCGTCAGATTTATCCCCATAGGAAAGCATTGATTCAATGCTTTCTTATGGGGAATGCGCATGCGAATTAGCACCAGCTCATTGTGGAATGTCAAATGGGGCAGAGCTTCAACCCAGCTCTGAGGGACATCGACGCTGGAAAAAGGTATGTAAATAAAGGGGTTTTAACCCTTTATTTACTGGGGTGAGGGAGGAGAAGGCAGAGGGAGCAATAGTGCCAGGAATACAGCTTTGAATTCCTGGCACTTTTAGTATCCATTTAAGGTTCTCTGGTTTCCCACATCTGTGGACCCCAGGGAACGGTCGCCATGCAGCATAGCATGAGTGCTCGCGCTGTGCATCGGGCATTAGGACCACGCAGAGTACATTTCAGCAAAACTCCCTATGCCGGCCAGACACGCTGTCATGCCCCTTCAGAGCCGCTGTCTCTGCAGAAAACCTTCTTTTTAGAAATTGCTGCAGTTCTAAACCACAAAGAGCCGAAAGTGGCTGCAGAGTGGTCTGTGTAACCTCACCTTTGCAATAATACAGAGTTGTGATGATTCTTAAAGTGACCATTTACCTTATTTCTGTCACTATTGAGAAGGCCTGAAATGTCACCTTAATGGTGACTAGGACGCTATAGTATTAAGAATACGCATTTGTTCCTTTTCAGACATGGAGTATTATCTGTGATAGTGTATTCTCTAGTCATCAGAGATCTGCAGTGAATTATAATTGGTTTGTTTTGTTTTATCAAGAGCACTTACGTTTAGCCTTTATATTATTGAAATTGGTTTCTGTTCTTTTTATTATATATCACTTTAATATCTCCCATCTCTTTTCTACTATAACAAGGTTTTACAGAATAAAACTAAATTTTGGAGACAGAACAGATGAGTAATCATGATGAGCCATAGACATATGTACATTTTTCTGAATAGTTTGGCATCCTTAAGAAGACGTCAGCACTGAAGATGGCAGTGCTTGACAGACCATTGCCAATAAGTGTTTTTTACAGAACAGTCGATGAGGTTGTATACTCAGCAGGTATTAATGACTGCAGTTATTGTGTTGTGCATAAACATTGTGTTTCTATAAAGCCGTTACATGAAAAATACTGAATGCTCTAAAAGGATTATGCAATGATCTGGGATTTCTTTGAGTCATTCGTGCAAAAAAAATGGATTATTGTAAAACCTTTTACACCGGAATTAATATAAAGGCATCAACAACTGAAATCCATATCCTATTTTATTTGCATAAATATAAATACAGTTGCAATTATAGATATTATTTGCAGGGTACTCTATGGTGTTTATTAAACTATGGTATATTAATTTTATCAACATATGACAAGACATCCTAGCTTGTTTAGTAGAGTGAGCTCCATAATGTAGGGATGGATATTATTGAACAGGAGTAGAATACTGAACAGTGGTTTCCCTGAAAGATTTGCATGTGTAAGTGTTTGCGCAGATATGCCACCCAGTAGCAGTTTAATTCTGCATATAGAATATTTAGGAATGCTGAATTTATATTGCGAGCCTATGCATTGCAAGCAGTTATGACTCATGCTCACTCCGAGAGCCATAGAAGGGAAGTAGGCCCAGGAAAAGAGGGCTTCTGAAGTACAGCAAAGGAGGCAATAAAAATTCTCCACCCAGGTATCTCCATGCAAGTAGACAGTCTATTTTGAATGCATTAAAAGAAAATAAAAAATTAGAAAGTCGCTTTCTGTCTGTTGTGTCCCTTTCCTTTCAACATGTCCGCACCCTTGAGTTTTGGTACAGTAAACCACATGTAACTAAGACTAACTTAGTGGAGTGTCTAACTGATGCTAAAATATTGTACTGTGGGTTTGTTAAAGTTGTATTTTGTGGTCCAAAGAATCCTGTGTCTTGTATGTCATGTTTTCTTTGCGGTTAGCGCATTTGCTCACTGGCACTGAAACACATCAGTATTTTTCACAAACCTCATCGGAGTATAGCTACAAATGCTGCCTAGATAGAGTAAAGAAAAAGGAAGTAACTGCATAGAGAACCTTGAGTTCCTCATTTTTTGACTTGAAGTCTTTCAGTTTAAACTGCTTTCAGGAACTGGCTTCCATCTGTTTGGAAAATATCCAGTTATGTTGTGAACAAATTTGTTCGGTAATTGCTTCAGTTGAAAGGATAGCATGTTTTACTGCATTTTTTTATTTTTTATTTTTTTAAATATCTTAAAGCAACACTATAGGACACAAACATGTATTCCTGACCCAAAGTGTTAAAACCACCATCTGGCCCCCACTTTCCTGCCTAAATATAGCAAAATCTTACCTTTACTCCAGTCTGCTGCTGCTGGCTCTGCCCCTGATCTGCCTGCTTGGCTAACATCAGAAGTGACTGATCTCAGCCAATCACAATGCTTTCCCATAGGATTGGCTGAGACTGTCAAGGAGGCAGATCAGGGGCCGAGCAAGCACAAGCCAAACACACCCCTGGCCAATCAGCATCTCCTCATAGAGCTGCATTAAATCTATGCATCTCTACAAGGAAAGTTCAGTGTCTCCATGCAGAGGGTGACACAAAGCCCAGGAAGAAACTCTAGCAGCTGTTGTAGAATTATTAGGCCTCTATAAATCTGTACGGCCCCTTTAAATCCTCTTGTTATACCTTTAAGAGGCCCCCATAGTTTTACAAGAAAGCTTTGTCTATAGAACATAGAATTTTCATGTCAGCAAGAAATAGCTTTGATAAAATGTGTATTTACTAAAAGCCTTGAAACCTAACCTTGAGAAATTAACAGTGCCAGCTCCACTCTAAATGGATAGCTGCCAAAAGGCCCCTCCCGTCGAGTGAGCTCCTCGTGTTAGCAAAATGGCGCTAAAACCTGGAGGAGATAATCATGACGTGGATAGTGACCTAAGAATGGGGAGGGCATTTTACTAACATCTTAGCACCTAAGCCAATTAACAATGTCTATTTGTCTATATCTTGATTTTCTTCAATGATGTAATAATGCCTTTTAAAGGGTCTGCGCACCCATTTTCTGTCAGAAGCCATTAAACTTCTCCGAAGTTCTTTCATTAACCTGAACTTTGTGTCTCAGTGTGAATTTACTTCTGCGTGCACGCAACTTTATTATCTTTAATTTGGCCAGGAACAGATAGTCATTCAAACTAATTGGTTTGCAGTAAATTATCTACAACATAGCCATCTGAGGAGTGACCAGTAGAGGTATCCCTAAGCTGTAATATAAACACTGAATTTTCTCTGAAAACAGTGTTTACTGCAAAAAGCCTAAAGGAAATGATTGTACTCATCAAAGCAACAACAATAAGCTGTAGTTGTTCTGGTGACTATAGTGTCCATTTAAGGTTATCAGTCAGAACTCCTCTCTTTACATCAGACTTAGGCCCTTCCTTGGTAACGCTGTGTACAAATATGCAGGCCGTCTAACGCTGCCAGACTTGCAGCATTTGTTCTTGAAGATGGGCATTTTGTGTTGTTCCTTCAGTATGCAGGATTCATTGCTGCAATTCATTTGTCAAGGAGGAACTGAACTACCTTGGATATTTAATTGATTCCACTCGTGCACTCAGCTATTTTATACCATTTTATGTCCGTGGGATGCACATGAAAAGTCTGCTATAAACTGTATGGCAGACTGTAGGCATGAGTGGAAGATTTCAAATGCGTTCTCTGTGGTTTGTTGTAAATATCAAAACACTTTATTTTGTGCTTTTTTTTATTTTTTATAAATCATTATTTCTTATTGTGCTGTTTTTTTCCCATGTACAGTTATTAAAGAAACGTATTTGTAAAGGATTAGGATAGATTTTATTTTAATATTATTCCCTGAAATACCTTATTTTCTTTTGATCATGTAATGCTAGTCCGTAGTTACACCCCTGTAAGAAGTTTATTTTTTTGTGTTAAAGGACCAGTCTGACCACTATCACATCATCACAATGAAGTTATAATATGAGGGGGTCGTGGAATACTTTTTTAAGGGGTTAAACTGTTAATAAAGTGGTTTACCCCCAAAGTCTGGAAGATGCCACCTGGCACTCTTTCACTTCCACTTCCTCTGAAGGTCTGAGGCTTTAATCAGGAAGCCTTGGACTGGGCAAGGCTGATGAAAACTTCAGCTGATGCACTCTGCCTATCATCATTGCTAGCCTAAGGCTTCCTGATTGAAGCATTGGACCATCAGAGTAGATCCATTTCATTTCATTGTGGGGAGCAGAACCCAAAACATTTAAATGATGTATTTATTTATTTTTGGTTCTGACGGCAAGAAGCTTTGCGTATGTAATCCTATGACCATATCTATTTTTCTTATTCTCCCTCTATATTCAGTCTAATGGGATTGGCTGTGATATCTCGATCACTTTCTACTTGCTACAAGGGGTGGTCTACAGCAACTGGCAAGAAAATGAAAGGTCTTACGAGTGTTCGTTTTTTGTTTTTCCTCTTTCCTATACGTATATTAGTTATCTGCATCTGGTTTAGAGTGTAATATTGGTTTTAAAATGTGTACTAAAATCTGTTCTGAAATGTCCTTTTCACTTGTGGAACAGTCCTTGTGTTAGACTAATTGTGTTTTTAACCTTTGCTTGCCACCACAGCGTGGCTTACACAATGCAGCCCTGTTAGAGTGTCTGTACTACAGTTATGTACAGTTTGTTTGAACAATTGGAGTCTGTGTGTGCACAAACTTTGCTGGTTAAGCAGGCTGTACAGGATTACAGTATACATAACCAGGCCAAACCAGCCTTCAGAATTCTTTTATGTGCGTTGGAGTTTGTAAAATAAACACGCGAAGTATAATGCTGTTCCTATGTAATCTTTGCAAATATAAAGACACCATGCAGAAACATCAGGAAAGCTTAATGTGGAATTCCACTGGGTATTTGACTATGAGAAAAGTGTGTGTGTGTGTGTGTGTGTGTGTGTGTGTATATATATATATAATGTTACTGCATTTCTAAGAACACTAAGGTAATGTAAGACCTAAGACAATGTAGTAGGGATCGACCGATGTTGATTTTTTTTTTAGAGCCGATACTGATAATCTGTGAACTTGCTGACAGCCGATAATTTACCGATACCGATATTCTGTACATTTACCATTTAAAAATATATAAAAATAAACTATTTCTACATAAATCTACTGTTAACTGAACATGTTTATTATCTATCTATTTATTTGTTTGGATTTTTTTATTTTTTATTATTAAGGTAAATCCACTAAATATACATGCCAGTCAGAATTTTTTATGTTTTGAAGAATATATGTGTGTGTGTGTGTGTAGTGGATGCAGTGAGAGTATTTGATTAGTGAATGCAGAGTGTGTGTTTGTGTAGTGTGTTTGTGTGTGTGTGTGTGTGTGTGTGTGTGTGTGTGTGTGTATATAATAAATGCAGAGTGTGGGTTTGGGGAGTGTGTGTTTGTGTAGTGTGTATATTGAATGCAGTGTGTCTGTGTAGTGCGTGTATCGTGAATGCAGTGTGTGTTTGTGTAATATCTATATAGTGAATGCAGTGTGTTTGTGTAGTGTGTGTTAAGTGTGTAAAATGTGGGGGCATTTTTATTTTTGTAAATGGTTTTTAATTTTATTTTTTTAAATACATGTTTTTAAACATTTTTGTTTTAGTCCCCCCCCCTCCCTGCCTCTTACCTGGCCAGGGAGGGGGTGGTATGGCATTCCCTGGGGGGCCCAGCACACTCTTACTCTTACTTCCCTTACCAGCAGCTCCCTTCAGCTCCCCTGTCCAACTTTCGCGGCTTGTGTGCCGCGCGGAGCGTTGCCATGGTTACCCGTTAGACAGGGGAGCTGAAGGGAGCCTCTGGGAAGATAAGTAAGAGTGTGCTGGGCCCCCCAGGACACTGATGGTGGCCCTGGTCTGCATTATCGGTAAAATTGGTACATTTATTGGCTAATACCGATATTGCTGAAAATACAGAATATTGGATGATAATATCGGCCAGACTGATAATCGGTCGATCCCTACAATGTAGGTGTCTGTCCAGAGGAGTGCGTGACCAATGATATATAGCATGATGCTAAATATGTTAGTGACACTGTAGGCACCCGGACCACTTCAGCTAATTGACGTGGTCTGGGTGCTGTGACCTTTTTGCACCGACAGCCACTGGGGGTGCTTCCGGAATCCAAACTGACTTTTGGTCCGTTATCTGACGCTAGACGTCCTCACGGACCTCCAGCTTCAGATTTTCCCCATAGGAAAGCATTGAATGCGCTCGAACGCATGCGTGGCTGACATTGGCGGGTAGGAGCGTGGGCGGAGCCTGACTTAGCATCGAGGAACATCTGCGCTGGATTCAGTTAACTGGCTGAAGGGCTTAATTGGACGGTGGGGACCTATTAACCCTATAGTGCCAGGAAGACAGGTTATTTTCCTGGCACTATAGAATCCCTATAACATTAACTCACTCAAATTTCAAGGCGCACTGTAACATTTTATGAATTATTTTTCATTATAGCAAAGTTGAAACCACCATGCACTCATTCTCAACTCCAAAATCCTATGACTGCTGCTTTATTTAAGCAACTGAAATGTTTCTGGCTGCCTGTGTCAGTTTTGGACATATTGTGCGTGGGTGCATGGGGTGTGCACACGTTTCATGCACAACTTGGACTGAGCATAGGACAGTGTTCTGCTGTCCAGGCTCTGTGTTTACTGATAACAGCTGTAGAATGGCTGTTAAACGTTAATTGAGCAGTTCTGCTTAGCAGTAGTAAACGTCTTGTTGGACAGGAGTTTATGGGGTAAAATCAGACTTTACAGATTATAAGGAGAGGCTCCTGATTGGTGGAATTCTTTTTGAAGTGAGAGGGGATTGCATGCTACTCCTATTTGCTTTGTAAATGTCTTCTTTGTTTTGCATAAATGTTTTAAGGCATTATTTTAAATGTATTATCTAACATTCTTTGAAACTGCAATGATTTACATTGCAGGTCTAGGTGGGACAGGGACACTGTACCCAGACCAATTCAATGTGATGTAGTGGCGTGGGTGACTATAGTGTCCCTTTAAGAAAAATTCAGTTTTGTGTCCTGAAAGCAGATGAAATGTTCCATTGTCTCTTTATAATTACAAACATTTTACTCTTGGTATGGGTTGCAAACCAATTGATTCTAAATGGACCCAAATGTGTCCAGGAACAGTTTGACTGAACTGGTTACCTTGCAGCATTTTACATTTTCTACAAAAAGAATTTAGTGTTGAGCGTTGCAGAACGCTGTGATAAATGAGTTTAATGAGTTTTAACCACTATAAGCAAACTATTAACAAACAAAATACAATGTTATTTGTAAACTCTTCTAAATAATGTCTAATTATCAAAATGTAGGGTATTCGCATTTGCGTTGCCTTTTGCCGCCTATGGCCTTGATTTAATATTGTTGGGTACAATTTGAAATTGATTTTTTTTTTGTGTTAAACTTTTAAAATGAATTTTCCCCTAAAATATAAACAAATCTCTCACACAAGAAAGAGAAGAAAAAGCACAGAACATAGTTGTCAGGTATCCGGAGGTGAAACCATATAAACCATATTTTACAACCGTGACTATAATGGTGACAATGCCAATGAATCTGTTAAAAGAACACTATAGACACCCAGACCACTTCAGCTCATTGAAGTAGTCTGGGTGCAATGTTCATGTCCCCTTAACCTTGCAATGTTAATTATTGCAGTTTCTGATAAACTGTAATAATTACATTGCAGGATTAAGACTGCCTCTTGTGGCTGCCTGACAGCCATTAGTGGCACCTTCTGCTGTCGCCTGACTGACACTCGACGCTCTGCATGAGGACATCCAGCGCCAGTAAAATCCCCATAGAAAAATATTGCAGCAAAACACTTCACAGCAGATTCCAGGAACCTTGGCCACTTGAAATCACTGAAGTGGTTATGGTTCTTGGAGTAACCCGTTAACCCCTTAAGGACACGTGACATGTCATGATTCTCTTTTATTCCAGAAGTTTGGTCCTTAAGGGGTTGAATGCGCATGCTTTCCTACGGACGCTGGCGTCTTCTCACTGTGAAGATCAGTGAGAAGCGGCTGTCAATGAGACAGCCACTAGAGGTTGGATTAACCCATAGTTAAACTGTTATGTTTACTGCAAAAACGGTTAAACCTAGCTGGACCTTAAGCTGAAGTGGTCTGGGTGCCTATAGTGGTCCTTTAAATAAAACATCAATGGTGGGAGGTTAATTTGTTTAAAGGGTTACTCCACCCTTTAAACAAATAAAACCTCTTTAACCAGCCATACACATTCTTACTGTAAAAGTGTTTGATTTTTTTTTTTTTTTTTATAAACTTAGTATTCAATAGTTATGATCCAATAGAACTCTCTTTGACCGTGTATATATTTTAACATATTCCACAGTTCCACCTCATATTTAATATTCCTTGTTCTAATGCATAGCAGATGTTAAATTGGGATATGTATGAGAAAGTTTTACAGATTAAATATGCCAAAGGCTTTAAAACCTATAGCAAATTTCCTTCCTCAAAGAGGTCTGTTTATGAGAATTACCATAGATTTCTTCCTATTTCCTTTCATCCAGGCCAGACTCCAGACATTGTTTTTTTTTTAAATGCATGCTAAGTTTTCGGTTCCATGATTTAAAAAAAAAAAAGTAAATTGTTAATATTGTAAGTATAATTTGACCAATTTCTCTACAGTTAGACGAGATTCGCAGTAGTCAAAAGCAATTAAAAGATAGTGTGTATTGTTAAACCATACTACGTATTTGTGTGCGTGGTTGGGAACAAACACATTTTGAATACAGATTCTGCAAGAGGTCTGTTAATTGCTACTGAAGCAAAACCTTAAAACCAGATATCAAGGCTGTCACAACCCTAGTGTTTTAAAAATAGCAGCTGTATGAGTGAGACGTCCTTTTCCGGTCAGTTACCGTATTTTAAAATTAGCTTCATCTGACATTCATTTATGAAGATAGCTTTAATGAAATCTTTTTTTAAAAAAATTTTCTTTACACTAAAAACATTTATTTTGAAGTTTTTTTTATTAAAACAAAAAAAGGAAAAAAATGTCATGATGCAAATTCCCCTTCCGCACCAGAACCTAATTTGAAAGTTCACATGGGATTTTAGTCAGCCACAGGTACTTGTGTTTCTCTGGTATATATAATGGACTGCTCCCACTTACAGTGTATAAAAAATCTCAGAGATCACCCTGAAGTACCAGTGGTAAGTGTTAAGCTATCAATGTGGACCAATAGTATGGTACACTATGCTAGGTTTTCTGCTGCAGGATAGTTGTTTATAGCTTTAACTGTGTCCTAAAGCCACTAAATTAATATATGTAATTTTGCCCATTACCTTATCTCTGAATCAAATTACTTGTCACTACAATAACCATTCAAATTTATTTTAGACTGCTCTCAGTATGATATTGGTAGAATGAGTGCTGGGTTGGCTAATGGTGCTTAGAGAGAACAGATTGAATTTACAATTCTACCTAATTCCATTTGATTTGTATATTCTTATTTCAAATTATTCCATCTGTTACTGGTGTACTTGATAAGAACGGTCATTTACTTGAGATATTTGCCATGTCTTTTCCAGTCTTCAATAAAGTCTACCATGTGGTGGAAACAAACGATACTGAAACTTTTTGTTAGGGAAGGATATACTTTGTAAAAGGACCTTTTTAAAAAAAATAAAAAAAAATAAATAAAAATTACTTCTGAAGCTGTGCCGTTAAGGGGTTAATATTAAAGAAAAATGGATGGTGGTAATAGTGCCTTCAGACATATGAAAGAAGGAACTACTTTCTGACACATTTGAACCACTATTAGGATGTTCATAGAGTTGGGGCTAAAGTTGCTAAGCTGATCTAAACTTTTAGGCGTGAAAAGGATTTACTTGGGTCTCCGGCCTGGTAAAATGTACTTTTGTGACATTGTTTAAGGTTTTTGCATTATCTAGAAAGCCAAAAGCCACAAACACTCCAATTGGAACCTTTTAGTTTTTCTCTCCAAGGTGCAGTTTTTGCAGCCTTCGTTATCTAGACTCACAAATACTATCCAATAAAATGAGGTATCTCTGATTTACTGCATGTGCCTATTTTCACTGTGATGGGATTTAAAGTACCAAAAAGATGAAATAGTGTGTTTAGCATTGTAGAGAATACAGACTGTGTGTCATGTAGCAAACTCTTCACTGGTCAGTTAGCGACCATGTTACTGTATTCTGCACCTGTTCAAGTCAATGTAGGTTTTCCAGAAAGCCATATGTTCAAAGGGGAACTATCAACTGAATAGAGCTTATGAATTACTAAAAAAATATCTAAAATGTTTATCAAGGACAATGTTATTGCATCTTCATTTTTTAACCGATCTCGGCAGACCCCTTTGTGCAGGCTTCCATTTTCCTTGTCTGCTTCCTGCGTGATTGCTGATGCAGGCTATGACAAGCTAAGTTGCTCTTGGCTCTGTCAGTATCCTCAGAGAAAAGGTCAAGTGTGTGGCTCATTACTGCTAACATGAACCTTCTTGTAAGAAACAGGAAGGTAATTTAAAATTGCACATTCAAAAAGAAAAATCATTCATATTACTAGGAAAAAATCCTTTGGACTTGATCAAGCAGTTGCAGAGTTATTATGGCTCAGAGTATATTATTTCAAGCTTAGTATTATATGTTATAGTTTAACATTTACTTGAAAACTTTGCAGATCTGCCTAGATTCCACACCTTTTCATAAAGTACTATAGTCCTCCTCTCGGAGACAGCTGATCAATAAAGAACTGTAGATATTTACAGATGGCAAAACGCTAAAATATTTATTCTAGTAATAGATTGTCTAGTAACACCCAGTTGTATATTAAAACTGTAATGATCTTTGAACATGATGACTCATCTTAGTTGTATGTGTACCCTTTTACCTACTTGATCTGTTAAGAGAGCTCGTGATCACAAAAATGAACGAACATTCCTATGGCTGGTTTCGCAAGCTGTTTGTCTTGTTTCGGACAGTGCACTGTTTTCCGAGTTAAAGATGTGGGTAAGGCTTGCAACATTGTT
This sequence comes from Pelobates cultripes, assembly GCA_933207985.1. Lineage (NCBI taxonomy): Eukaryota > Metazoa > Chordata > Amphibia > Anura > Pelobatidae > Pelobates > Pelobates cultripes. Next base: position 49,238,867 of record OW240918.1, on the reverse strand, counting down.
CTCTCCATATGACTTTATTTCCATTGACTCTACTACTGTTTTCCACCTATCTTGGCTTCATGACCCTTTTCCTATAATTACGGTGGGGCACGTCTTAACTAGTATTTGTCATTTATTTTTATTTTTTGTGAGGGCTGTGCATACTTTGGACAAGATGTTGCATGTGTGCAGGAGGGTTTAGGGAGTAGTTTGAGTCAAGAGTTGATGGAAGCCGATCACTCCAAAACAGCAACTAGGCTGCAGGTTTTCATTTAAATAAGTAGTCACATCAGACATATGTCAATGTTTACGGTGAAATCTCTTAAAAAGAGAAAAACTGTCATGGAATACAGAGAAAAGTGGTTCTGTAGCTCAGAGTTTTTCAGAAGTTGGTCAACAGGGTATATGTTCATTTAAAGAGAACACAGGGCTCAATAAGGTGCATTGATGTTCACTGTCAGCTATTGTTACCCAACAAGAGAGTGTGTCAGTAAAGAGCTGATTCAGAGACATAATTTAAGTTAGACAACCGAAGAGCAAAGATTCAGTAAATGAAGGATTTAATTAGCTCTGTCAAATGTAGAGTAGATGCTCAGAAGGAGCAGTAGAGAGACTTGTATATTTCCAGTGGCAGAAGATTGACTGACTGTTTTAGTGGACAGGATGGGTACCATATTGCATTTGATCAGTGCATTCTGAATATTATTCCAGTATTCTTGGGACTAAGTTAAGATGATATAGGGAAGAGTAGTTGGGGAGTATTAAAAGCTATGAGATTATTCTTAAGAGTACAAAAAATATATTTATCATTTGTAATATTTCACTCTTACCCACATATTTTTATATGCATGCTTCATTGTCTAAAGTAACATGGTAAACGTATCTTCATGTCGCATCCTCTGAGTAATGTAAAAACTGACATGTCACGTTTGTTTAATGCGGTTTAATAATTCTGAAAACTGCTTATTACTATTTGTTTTCATGGAAGCAAACCAGCTGTTCATAAACTTATTTGTTTTGAGTAATGCTTTTAAAAAAGAATTACATTTCCTTTTTTGGCCTTATCGTGAACAATGCTTAAGTAAAATATGTTGGTCAGAATTGGAGGAAATGGGAACAGTACCCAAATACTAACACACCTTTACATTGGACAATAATGGAAGGAAATAACTGGGCTATTTTTGTAATTTTTTTTTTTTTTTTTTTTTAAATGTAATGCTATGTTCTTTTTCACGTTTCCTCCAAAACATTGCAACCAACACTCCCTGTTAAATATAGTTAATGTAATAACAATTCTTTATTTAGTAGAGGAGTGTTGAAAAATATGTGGTATTGTATTTATATGGTCTAGAAGATTTTCTAAAGTAGATCTGTCATCTACATGGTTCGTGGACAATTACGACTTCAAGTAAGAATTTAATATTTACATTACGCCTGCAAACATTACTTCTTGCTCTGTTAAGATGGCCACATCATATATTATGGTGCTAGGAGGTTCAATGTTACTGTATCTCTGCACGCACTGTCTTCGAAGAAAATGATGCAGATATACGCCTACCCTATTGTCCAAGTACTTGTACATTGCTCCAGACAAGTCCACCTATTGCAAAGTTAAATTCACAGAACTATGAATAGTGTTGTCTATACGTTAATAGCAGGCAAAGTGCAACATGTGGCTGCCTAGGCCGTAATTTCATTTATCTCATCTGAAAAATTTTACTTTGCTGAGTGCAGAATTATATAGACCTCTACTGGGCTGGCATTCATGACATGTTCACATCCTATTGAAAACAATCCGAGCTTGCAAACTCGTTTTTGTATTTCTCGGCATTGCCCAATCAAATATTCTCTTAGAGAAATTGAGAAATCTCCATTTTAAAGCTTCTCATGGAGATGGATGGCTTTTTTGAAATTTACAAATGTGTGTAAAATTACTGATAATTTGCACTGCATCAGGTGAAGTGCTGTTTTTAAGGATTCATTTTTTATTTCCATTAAAATGGTGACTTGCTAAATAATGCTACTTGTATAACATTATGGATTACAATTCTTCACAGGCTCAGCCAACCATTGTCTTATATCTCACATAAGATGTTTAGTAAGTGATTGCCTTACCATGCCAATATTTAAACTATATATCTTGACTCCCATTATTCTGTGTCACAATCTCGATGACTAGGCGGTTGGAGCCTGGCTGCCATAGATGAAGGGAAAAAAATCAATAAAAAAAAAAAAAATCACAGAACGGCAATAAAGTGTAATGATTCTAATACTTCAAATGCCGCTTTTAAACCTTTTACTTGCAAAGTTCTGCCATGTTACTTTTTGTGTGGAAAAATATACTTTAAAATAAATAAAATAACTTGCAATTATTCCAGAAAGTAATTTCCAATGTGCAGCACTGAATTTTGATGCAGACGTTTGTAGCATTTAAAGATGGAAGGGTTTTTGTACACTCTTATAATTAAGTTAAAGTTAACAATGTGCCCTACAATTATATCATATGCCCGGCTGTCAAGGCACATATAGCAAACAATACAAACTGCCTTAACCCCCATGATGAGGTATATGGTACCAAGGAATGAGTGCCTCAGTGTACATGCGCTGGTACAGTACTTTAGTTGAGCATTATGGACTGATCACATTACCATACCCAGAAGCACAGCGAAGGTAAGTATGTTACATACTAAACGTGCTGCATACCTTACTACAGTAAATTATTTATTGATGGAGTTGCGTGTAATACGAAGTGTCTGCAATGTAAGTGCTCCCTCTTACAGTATTTGTTTCTCAACCAGTACATTTTCCTGTAATATATCACAAAATACATGCATGTTTTTTTTTGTTTTGTTTTTTTAAATGTAAATATGTGCTACGTGGTTCTGTGCAATTTGAAACAATTGGAACATTTTTGTGCACTGTACTTGGAGGGTTGTGGAGGACTTAACAAGATTTGCCTCTGTAATTCCTCTTTAATCCACCCGCGCTCAGCTCTTGTGCATCTGCGTTCCAGCTCGTTTGTCAACAGAGCAGAAAATAGCAGCCAACTGTAGCCAGGAGTGTATAGATTGTGCAGAAAGAGCAAGCAGGTGTGTATCAGAAAGAACCCAGATGATAGAGACTTGCATCAGTACTTCACTTGAGAGTCTGACAAGTGCTGTAAGTAAAGCTTAACCTTTTATTTGCTGGAGACTATTATTAAAGACTATAGTGAGAACCGGAGAAATGATTGTACTTACCTGCATATTTTACAGATAAATCAAATGTAGTTTGGTCCAGCATTGGCTAACATTGTTGCTTTCTGTGCCTGTTTTTGCTTTTCTTGTAGTTGATCATAGAGGCAATCCATGCAAATATTCCTGCAACCCATTGTGGACATTATAGTTAATGGCTGGAACACAAAAAGTAAACTAATGCATTATGGAATGATGATCGTATGCTCCTTATACCAGGTTTTAATGCTATATATTTGCATATACATCAGTTATCACTCAATCAGAACCAGGGCCCACTAATGAGAAGCACCCACATATCTAATACAATAGGCTTGCTCCCAGTTATTGAAAAATGGTGACAATAAATTAATGTGTTGGCTTAACAATTTTGCTGGTTTGTGCTCATCTGCACATTCAGCCATTTCAGAGGAAGGCCTGACCATCTACAGAAGTCCAGGTCTGTGACTGCAGTTGATGAAATATTTTACAGCAATTTCACATTAAAAACACAACTGGGCTGCAGTTGGTTCTGATGCCAAATGTGCAGGGCTTGGCTCAGATGAGTTAATAGAAGATCCTAGCAGGATCTTCTGATTCTGAGTACTGGGAGGGAAGGGGCAGGGAGCAGAACTCTGAGGAACCCTAAGTAAGAAGTTGGATTTGCATGGAGGGGAAGCACTCTTGGCACCATAACTGCTACAGTGCACCGTGGTGGTTACAGTGCTCTGAGTGTTCCCTATATATAAAAATTTGATGGTGTACTTTTGTAACAAAATATTCTCAACCCAAGCTGATAAACTGTGCAAAAATTTCCAGAGGTCATAATTCTAACTTCTGCTATAAATGCAGAGAACTGACAAGGGACATGAAGGGAGAAGTTGAGTGGTTTATTTTACTAGTGTTATGCAAATATATATATTTTTTTTTAAAAGAATGTTACACACTTTTAACATTTTGTACAGTGCATTTTTCTATTTTATATCTAGTAATAATTAGTCTCTGTGTTACCTTGTAAATCTGGTCCTGCCTTACCAATATACGTAAATCTTTTACTAGTCTTTACAAATTTCTCCTTTTAAGAGGCCTTTGACCTTAGTAGCCACTAGGCAGATTTATTTAAAGATGAATTGGCACTTTTCTGAACTTTAGACCATTGAATAATACATTGGAAGAAACACCTTAAACTTGTGTTGTGGTTATGGTGGCAGGAGTGGCTTGGTACCACCACCATTGTCAAACCAATAGAATGTTTTGACTTCTTACCTGGAATCCATCAGGCGTTGCTCTCTCTCTCCACTACAGCCGACAGAGATTTTAATTTTATTTTTCATACCTCCTAAATATATATTTGGTAACTGTAGAAATAACTAAACATAATTATCCTGGCTAGTGACCGTTTCCCTTTTAAAGTGGCCGAACTTACCTTTCCCCAATTGATTCCTCTTCTCACCCTCTGTCAGGATCTGTTCATTTCTTCCTGTCTGCTCTAGTTTTCTTTAAAAAATAAGACAAAGTAGGGACTATTTGTCTTATGGAGATTTCCTACGCCTGACCGTATATGACCAGCAGAGAAGCAAAGTGTGCTCCGTTTCCTGTGGTCAGAGAAATTTTCCCATAATTCTTACCTTTCCTCTGTGATCTCACGATGCCTCCTGTAAGTATTCCCGAACGTCCTGTCATTTAGACAGAATGCTGGCGAAACTACCGAATTTCGTCCTAACTGAATGAGAACAGTTTTTCTCCATTCGTGTTAGGACGCAATTCTGGACTTTGTTTGGATCGGAATTTCATTCGAATGAAAATCAGATCCGATTCATGTCACGGCTGCATCTTGCAGCTGCTTAGTAGATAACTCCCTAATTCCTACGGTATAAGGGAGCTATCTACCAAAAGGCTGAAAGACCTAAACTGGTCTTTCAGCCAAATTTACTAATACTAAGTAAAGATTACTTAGTATTAATAAATTCTGCCCCTACTCGCTATATCGCGAGTAGGGTCATGTCTATTAAACAAAGGAGTCAAATTAGGCTGGGGGCCAGAGGGAGGACAGTAGGTCCCCCCCCTTTAATTTAGGGCCCCATCCGCCGCTCATGGTTGGGGGCCGGGGGGAGGACAATAGTTCCACCCCCCCACCCCATTTTCAGTTAGGGCCCCCATCCGCCGCTCATGGGCGGGGGCCGGGGGGGACAATAGGTACCCCCCATTTTCATGTAGGGGCCCCACCCGCCACTCAAATGGGTCCCACCCATTTTCATTTTGGGCCCCCACCCATAGCTTATGGGTGGGGGCCGGGGGGAGGACAACAGGACCCCCCTCCCCCCATTTTCATTTAGGGCCCCCACCCACCGCTCTTTTTTTTTTTTTTAGTAGACATGCCCCTACTCACGGCATAGCGAGCAGTGGCATTCGGGAGATTTTAATCTTAGGAAGTGGTGGGGAGCTAAGCTCCCTGCCGCTTCTATTTTTATATATTACAAGGAGGGAGCTACGCGCCTGTAGCTCCCTCCTTGTAATAAACCAAACGAACTAACGAAGACGTGTTTGTTTGAAATTTCTATTCATTTATTCGTCTTTCTGACGAATGGATGAATAGATGAAATTTACATTTGCATGCATGGGAATTTCACAGCGCTATCTAACATGGGCAGATGACGTGTCCCATAGGTACTTCATCTACCCACACAAAGATGGAGGCGCCCAGGGCTTAGGTCCGGGCACGAAATAAAGATGCAAAAATAGGTAAGATGGGGTTTAGGGGCATTTGGGGGCGACTCGGGGGACAATTAGATGTAGTGGAGTTACAAAGGGGGTTAAAAAAAAACAAAAACTAGATTCGACCATGACAGTGCCGCTTTAAGCAGAGCAGAATACTTAAATTTCTGAAACTCATTGAAAAATAAAGGTTTTAATTACTTTTACAATAAAAGAAAAAGAACATCTTCATTGTTGGATTTACAAACCGCTTAGCTGAACAATCCTGGTATATATATATTGTAGGTATAGATATCCAGTCCTTCTACATTTTCAGTATTATCTAGTAATATGGCCGCTCTTACTAACTGCTGTTACATTTTCCTCCTGATTTCGCAAGCTGAATAAATTAATCCTGATAAATAGAACACACATTTCAAAAGGTGCTTTTCTACTTCAGCAACTTATTAACTCAAGTTTTTAGCACATTCAGCACTGAAAAGTACGGTTCTGTTTAGCATATTTTTTCAGCAGTTTTAAACACCTAAAAACAGCACAGAAACATTTCCAAAAGTGTTTTTTACCTCCTTAATGAAAGAGTATACACTACAATTAATCTTTCCTGGAGAAAATATGAATACAGCGAACTGTGACCTGATTTAAACCCACCATGCAAAATGTGATCTGATTTTAAAGGCACGTTCAAACACCATTTTCTCCATGTGATAGAAATATACAGGATATTACTTGATCTCAAGCCTGAACCTAGTTATCATTGGGATTTCTTTGGGAAAATAGTCGTACAGGCATCCATTGACGTCAGAGAAAGCAATGCTGTAAAGTAGACTGACTATCTTTGTCACCTATGGATTTTTTTCAGTATTCCCTAAGATATGAACAGTGTTTGGTGTTGCATCTTTCCACTGGTTAGATTTAGTCTCTAACTTATTATGCCTTCTGATTGGTATCCTAGATACAGTATTTTGGGGGATCAATGTAAATAGCGTTGACTGAGTCACAACAGGTATAATTTGGAGGAATTGAGTCAAGACCCTTTTGAAGTTGCTAGCTGGAGAACTGATTAGTGTACTAAACTACCGTACTCTGTGTTTAGTGATTTCTCTGATCACACTATACCTCCCAAGTGTCCCTATTTAGTAAAGTCCACCTTTTGGGTTCACGTTCTTCTGTCCCTATTTTCTATCTTAATGCTCCTCTTTACTAGGAGCTCCATATTGTTTTTGCTCCATACTCCTGGTAATGTTTTTATCCCGACGTTATGGTGTGCTATGCCGCCATACAAAAAGAAGGCTTTAACTCTGTTAGGGTGGCATAGCACTCTCTAATGATTGGGCCCTCCCTTCAGCCTCTATATTTACCTTCCTCACCGGATCTAATCAGGGGGACTTCCTGACAACCCATGCAGTCACCCTGCAGCTTATCACGCTAACCAGTCATGTGATCGTTATGACACCGCAATCACATGACTCGGACTGGCCGGATTGCAAAATTTCCCTGGGTTGTCAGGCAGATCTCCCAATGTATAATTAATAAAAGCACATAATTATGTTTTTTTTTAAAAAAAAGCGACACTATAGTTACAGCCGAATGATAACTCCACTGGCTACTCCACAGATGACTGCTAGAGGTGCTTCACAGGGCAGTGCTGCACTGCCCCCCAACCCCCCCGGTAGTTAAGTTACTGTTCCAAGTCAAAACCTACAGGCGGGCTGCATACAATCCCACAGCGAGCTGCATGAGGGTGCGCTCTCAGGTTTTTTGTATCTCAGAATATGCTGCATAAACAAGGAGAATTTTCCATATTTGACAGAAACCTTGATTTCTTAGCATCTTCATTCTCCAGATGCATTTCTCTTTATGATTTACCTAAAAAATGTTTCACCAAACATCTGTATTTGAATTAAAATAACTTAACTAGCATTCTGAAGCTAAGATGCAAAGGATTCACAGCCAGATTCATTTAGATGTCTGTTGCCCTTATCTGGATTAGAATTTTCAGTTTAAGAAAAACAGAAGGGAAGAGAATTACATGACAAAGTAGACATTCTGTTTTGTAGTATGTTGATGAAATGAGGGAAAAAAGTTAAAGCGGCTCTTTCGTCTTCATTCCTCCCTCAATCTCCTTAGTCAAGCAGTTTTTGTGCTCAGTTCTCCTTAGTCACACCTACCTGCACGTGACTGGCACAGCCTTCCTAAACACTTCCTGAAAAGGTACCTAGATATTTTATGTTCCTTTGTTACACATTGTGTTTACTCTAGAATTTATCTCCTGCTCTGTCAATAGCCTTCTAGAGACTGCAGGAGCCTCCTGGATGTGAATAAAGTTCAAATTACAGAGCAGGAGATTAAAAAAAAAAAAAAATCTTCTAAAGAAAGTTAAAGGACCACCATAGGCACCCAGACACTTAAGCTCAATGAAGTGGTCTGGGTGCCATGTCCCCCTGGTTTTAACCCTGCAGCTGAAAACATAGCAGTTTCAGCGAAACTGCTATGTTTTCATTGAGGGTTAATCCAGCCTCTAGTGGCTGTCTCCCTGACAGCCACTAGAGGCCGCTTCCGTAATTCTCAGTGTGAAAATCACACTGAGATGACACTGACGTCCTTAGGAAAGCACTTAGTAATTCTTTCCTATAGGCGGTTTAAATGCGCGTGCGGCTCTTGCTGCACATGCGCATTCGGAGCTGACGTCGGAAGGGGGAGGAGAGGTCACCAGCGCTGAGGGAGCCCGGCGCTGGATTAAGGTAAGTGGCTGAAGGGGTTTTAACCACTTCAGCCCAGTGGCGGGGGTTCCTGAGGGAGGGAGGGAACCTAGTAACCCCATAGTGCCAGGAAAACTAGTTTGTTTTGCTGGCACTATAGTGTTCCTTTAACCCCTTAAGGACACAACTTCTGGAATAAAAGGGAATCATGACGGAATATTTCCATCATGTGTCCTTAAGGGGTTAACATCTGTTTGAAAATAAAAACTTTTTTTTTTTTCATGCAGGTTGTAAGAGTCATAGCTAAGGTTGCTGTAGCTAAGTCTGCATAAACAGAAACAAAAATTATTTAATTTCTAAATGGTAGAGAATTGAGCAGTGGCACTGCGGGTGCATGATATATCCACCAAAACTGGTCCATTAAGTTAAAGTGACAGACGCTTGGAGATGTTCTACATTTTCAAAAATATATCAAAGAGGAAATTCCTTTAGTAGAAATATTTAATCTGTAGACTTTGACATTTTTTTTATTGTCATGGGGAAATATAACCAAACCCTATTAAATGGGATGCCAACGTATTGGCTCATATAAACAGCTATGTGAAATAAGAACTTGAAAGGTGTAGGATTACTTTGTTTGGAGTTTATATGGAGATTATTTACTATATATACCTCTGGATTTGTAGAATCTTTAAAAACTTTTAACTGATGGATTTAGTTGTAAAGGATCACTATAGTCACTACAGCTTAATGTATTTGTGCTGGTGTGTATAGCATGTTTCAGTAAAAGGGCAGTGTTTACTTCCTATGGACACCTCTAGTCACTAGACAGTGATTACAGATGCTTCCTGGGTCAGTGCTGCACAGTGGGATTGATTCAATGCATTTCTATAAGGAGATGTTGAATGGTGCACTGTAGCATTTTGCTGTGCATGCACAATAGCAGCCATGACGAGACAGGTGCGGCGATGGAAATAAGGAAAGTTAAATGACTTTTTAACTGGAGGCAAGGGGGCCTGGAACCTGTAATACACGTTTGTATTCCTGACTATATAGTGTTCCTTTAAATTTTAAAGCCAGTTTTGGTTGTTGCAGATTGTATGTGTGGTTTCAATGCCATTTTGAGAGTATTTTGGATATATTGATAGATTGTGATGTTAATAGTCATTGCCTGATGGTATGGCAGTATATGTTGAAGTCGAAGATGTTCATTTTTCATGCTTATTGTTATATTTCATTTCTTGTTTATTTTTTATTTTTTTTCTGTAAAAAGAGGAAACAGATGTACTTGAACTGCTGAACCCACTGAAATTGTGCCTTGCAGATTTTAAAGATAAGCCTTAATGCTCTGCTGACCAGGATAAAAGTCGCTATTTCCATACAGCTGACACTTGAGTTAGATTTGCTAGTCTTGAGCTGGCAAACAAATGTAATAGCTGTCAAAGTAATCACAAGGCTTGTGTTATCAATGACATCAGCACGGATTCTCTTCATGATGTCCTGTTTTTTTTAATTGTTTTTAAAAATTTATCATTTTTACACACATATATATATTTTTTTTTTTTTTAATTTGCTAAATGGAACTTGCAATTTGTTTATGCAGGCTGTTGTGATCAGAAAGTATGTACACTTTGCCTGTAGGCATGGCCCTGCCATATTGTTAACTGGATTCACCAGCTAGAGAAGCAGGATCTGCGTCTGTGGGTGCTTGCCGATCCATACTAAACTACTTTGATTACTTACTGTGGGATGGCATCAGGGGTCTCATGTCACCAAGACCACTAGAACAGGCTATAGTTGTGATGGTTCTTGTATATTACACAATAAATCAGCATTTCTTAAACTAGTCATGCCTTGAATTTAAGATTTACCAGATTATTTTTCATTTGGTTAATCTTATACCATCAGAAATGTTTTATAAATGGTGTGGGGAAAATGAAAATTTTTAGTGCCAAGGCATGTAAACTGATTAAACAATACACATTTATGTACATTTCTCTCATTATGACAGTCCTGCAGTTACGATCTAACACTAAGGCTAATAAGGTTTTGATGTCCACAACATCTGAAGAACTGGAGATTGCGTACATTGATTTTTGTCAGTTTTTTGGAAATCAATGATTAGTAACCAAGTTATAGTACTTGAATGGATGTGGTGTTCAAGCTTCTTCCTCACTAATTTTGAAATTTTACCATGAAATACAGCAACCCTAAGCTTACATTTGTAGTCTTATATGCTGCGTAATGCGTAGACTTTAAGATGTTTTTCCTATTGAATATTATGTGTCATTGTTAACTCTCCTCTTTTGCTTTTTAGAGATCCAAGGATCCTCTGAAGGTCATCAAATGCATTCCATACAGAAACCCTACCACCTGCCACTGCTCTTTATAGAGAATTGACTGCGTTACAATTCAGGTAATCACAAGCTCTGGTACATGGTAAAGCAGACACAGAGTGGAATTTTATACTGCATTGTATTGCTGACCTTTTTGGCATTTACAGGATTTACACACTTTTGGTCACTCTGTAGCAAGCACGGCCTCTAGTTGCTCTTTATGATCTTCGTTGGTTTTTATAGCTTTTGACCTGCAGCTTTGTCACTCTGTGGGATTTGTCATTAGAAGCCCCCAGATTTGAGAAGTACCAACTGTTCTAATCCCCGTCTCAGGAAGTTTCAGATCTGTATGTCCTGTTCTCAGATATAGACGGTTCCAAACTGTGCTTTGTGGTACTTGTCAAAACCACTTGAGAAAGATTACAGAAATCTATTGAGTTAGGGTTCTGACGACACACAGCTAAGTGCTATTTCTTTTCTTATTGTTTATAATCTGTGAGAATTAAACGCACATATGCTATGGTTACATCTTTGCTATGTATAATCCAGATCTAAAGATTTGCAGTGTTTGTTTCAGGAGAAGTTGGGTATAAACATGTATTCCGTAATGCACATAAAACTATAGGCAAGAATTCCACTTTCTAACGCCAGGTTCTCGCAAAGGTAAAATAAGAAAATAAATGACTGTTGTTACAGGAATATTAAGGAAAATTAGGAACTCTGTGACTATACAGATAATGACATCGGTCAATATCACAGCAAATATGTTAGTTTTTTTAACTTATTCTTTTTTGCTTAGAGCTGTACTATCTTGGATTTCTTTACCAATAATGTTTTAATGAAAAGCTTTAATTCTTGCAACCAGTAGTGAACCTAATATAGAGAAGGCCACAGTGAAAGAAAATTCTATGGCGGAAACGTAGATTCCCAAAGTTTGCCTGAAGAATTATGATGTCATATATTTCTAGTGTATTCCTTTCAATTGCTACATTAGTGAAGCTTAAGGTATGTAGTGTTGCCATTGGGATGCAAAGTATTACTTCTATGTAATGTTTGCATTTTATATGCAGGGGTGTGTTTGTATGTAGTGTTGACTTTTTAAAGGGATCCTATAGTGCCAGGAAAACAAACCCGTTTTCCTGGCACTATAGGCTCCTGGAGTGCCCCCTTCCCTTTGCCCCCTTCAGACACTTACCTGAATCCAGCGCTGAGGTTCCTCAGCGCTGGGTCAGGCTCCTGACATCGGCGGGGGAGACCTAATGAGCATGCATTCCCTATGGGGAAAATCAGTCGCTGGGGGCCTGTGAGGAAGTCCAGCGTCAGATAACGGACCAAAAGTCCGTTTGGATTCCGGAAGCCCTAGAGGGCAGGCTCAGAGCTGCAATGTAAACATGTGTTACAATGTTTTACATTGCAGCACTTGGTGCAAAAAGGTCACAGCACCCAGATTACTTCAATTGCTGAAGTGGTCTTGGTGCCTACAGTGTCCCTTTAAATGCAGGTGTAGTTTTGTATGTAGTGTTGGTATTTGAATAAATGGGAGTTTGTATGTAACTTTGGCATTTTAATACAGGGGTGTTCACATGTAATGTCTGTGTTTGATTGCAGAGGTGTGTTTGTATGTTCTGTGTTCTCTCTTAAATGCGGGTTTACATTTGTGTGTAGCATTGGTGCTTGAATGGAGAATGTTTATATATAATTTTGGCTTTTGACTGCAGAGGTATGTAATGTTTGTGGTTTACAAGCAGGAATATGATTCTAATCTTAAACTGATTTTATGTAAGCATCGAGCTGTCGTGGTGATGGTGCTTGGAATGTTCGTTTAATCTGTACATGAAGATAGAGAAGCTGCCAGCAAGTGTGTAAATTACCGTACATTTTCTTAACCAAAAAAATAATCCAACCCTACCATTAGACCTGCTGCTGTAGATTCAAGGGAATGTGCAGGCATTTTACGCCCTTTTTCACTCAACTGCTTAATGCCACATTATACAGTGCTTTGCTGGATAGATTTTACATGTACACATAAAACGGTATGCTCTAGGAAAGAGACAACATATTCTAATTGTATTCTTCAACTATTTCATCCATTGTGGACATTGAGCATTCATTATCATAAGCCAAACAAGCGTTCTCTATTTTCTGCTCAGTGGAGTGCTTGGAGCTCATTAGTTCAGGTCTGAAAGTTTGATCGGTTGGTGATAGTAAATGCTGCTACAGCTACCCCCTGCAGCATTTACACTATTAGGGAAAAACAAGTTTCAATCTGTTAGAAACTTTGTTTTTAATTTGTTCATAAGTAGAATACTTATACAAAGTAACACAGACAGAACCTTTTAAAGATAACTTTTTGGGGGTAAAAACATCCTAACAAACAGCAAAGTTCACGTCCTACAAACAGAATAAATATATATATATATATATATATATATATATTCCTAATTTTTTAGATCCATTTCTCAATTATCTGTTTTTCGGTAGACTGTTCTTTTAATCTGTATGGTTATTGAAGAGAAGCTATTCTTGGTCATGCACACATTATAACAAGATAACTTTGTAATTCTGAATAGATATTTATATCAACAGTAGCTTTTTAATATTTCTGCCAGTTCAGGAACAAGCTTTACAGTATTTTATGCCTTGGTCCATCTCAAATGCATCCTCCTCCAATAAATCAATTTGTCTAGGTGCTGTAAATTGTGCCAACAGCTGATGAGCCAGCCATACAGTGAGCTAAAATATTTAGTCAGATGCAGGCTTACTGCGGAAATTCCAGTGCTTCTGTTATGAAAGGTGATCAGCTGTGAGTAATGGCAGGGCCAAAGGAAGTCCAAATCCAACATATCTGCACCCTGTTTATTTAAGGTACTCCAAATCCATTTAGTTTTGTGCCTGAAGAATTATGATGTCACATATTTCTTGTGTATTCACTCCAATTGCTACATTAGTAAAGCTAAAGGTATATTGTTGAAGATTCGAATTGGGTATATCACGGTGAATAGACAGAATCTGACCTTTAAAGTGACACTTCAGGCACCATGGCAACACTTATGTAGTTACAGGTTTTGGTGTTAATAATTTGCTGTCATTTTTCCGTGCTCAGTATTGCATAGTTTTTTTTTTTTTTGTGTGCGTGCTTATTTTATCTATATATCATTTTTATTTGATACTAATACTTTTTAACTTATTTATATATGTCCACCCAGAATTACTCTCAAGTCCATGTAAATTCTATGTGCCCGGATGCTCCAAGACAGGCAACTTATTATTAAATTTAGCAGAAAAACATGGGCACTCTTGGGTCTTAAATTTGCATAGAAACTTAAAGGAAAACTATAGTGCCAGGAAACCAAAGTTGTTTTACTAGCACTTTAGCTCCGTATAGTGCCCCCCTTCATCAGCTGCAGAATTAGTAAGTTTAGCAATTCTTAGTAACAATAAAATTCTAATGTACATATCTAGTTAGTCATATACCAGTTATAATAGATGAGAACATTACTTGCGCAAAGTATGTGTAAATTGAATTCCTTCCTGGCTTTTGGGCTGTCAGAGCTAAAGCAGAAAATAAAACTATTGGAAAGTTCCCTTTAGAAACTCTTTAATCATTTGCTTGTCTTGTAGTAATACCCTATCTGCATAGTGGACCCTCGTAGACACAAGTGTGTGATACAAATGAAACTTTGGTTTTAGTGAATACTGGGAACTTTGGGGATAAAAAAATGAACAAAAAAAAACAAAACTGAAGCCAGAGCTTGCCAGCCTGTTGGCTGTGTTTCTTATACCAGGTATAGTGTCATTCATTTGGAATGGATTCCTTGAAGTTGGAAGCCAGCAATGTTTGTAAAGACATGACCATTCTTGATTCTGTTTAAAAATGGACATCCTGGGTGGAATTGGCAAATATAAGAACCTTCCGTATTGCAGAAAAACCCTGTTATGATGATCCTTCTGCATCTTTGTTTTTTTCTTTTTTCATTTATATATGTTTGTAAGTGTACAAAACAAATGCCATTAGCTGCAGTTTAAGGAGTGTGTGATCAAGTTTAACTACCTTGATGTGCAGACTTATAACCTGCTCTAGAACACTATGTTTCTCATACATTTAGATTCTTACTGCCGATACACTCCCATTTGTGATCTCTGCTTTTTTCCATCCTGAAAGATCATCTTTCACTTGGCTTCATGTATTTTTAAAATATCTTCCTGCTTCTTTTTCTGTCTTTTTACTAAGCAACGTCAAAGAATGGATATATTCACTTTCTTTTAAAAGGACAAATGAAAGTTTAATAATACATTGAAAGGTTGACATATTTATAATGTTTATTTATTTGCTTGTAGAGTGCATTGTTAGCTTCTTTATTCCAATTTGTCACCTCCATTTCCAAACTTCAGTTCTGTCCCTTTAATTCTCTCTCTATTAAAGCACATATGTCTTAGTTTTTGCGTGTCTTGTAAAATTCTGTCAAAAAGTAGTTCTTTGCTAGTTCTCTGAAAACATGCCCAATTTGAACTGTTTTTGTGTAACTGTATGACCTAATCTGACTTTTGAAAAAAATCTTTATGGGCACTATTTCCCGAATGCCATATGTAAATGTTAGTTGGTTTCCTCTGCTGTATCACAAGGTCAGCCAGCAGAAAAAGTTACACATAGTGAGGTTTATGTAAAAGCAAGACACCAGTATTAACTAGAGAAAGTGAAGTGACACTTTCACTGTAAACTGTGATTGTGAAGTGGTAGATTCAAATAAATAAAAGTTACATGAGGTTCTTTGACAGTATGCTAGGGCTGTGCCCTATTTCACTTGTTATTATTCCCTGATAGTTAGGCGATCCCAATTATTTACTCTTAACCTGTTACATTTTGTGATAATCTTACGTTGTATTACTACTGTCATGGGTACACTACTATGCCTGTACTCTTCCAGGGATTATTTCATATAATTCTGCTACTTTACTCATATGCAAGTATGTAAATTATGTGCTGTGCATGTAGAAACAGGATGTAGTGTTAGTTAAAGGGACACTATAGTCACCAAAACAACTTTAGTTTAATGAAGCAGTTTTGGTATATAGATCATGTTCCTGCAGTCTCACTGCTCAATTCTCTGCTATTTAGGAGTTAAATCACTTTGTTTATGAACCCTAACCACACCTCCCTGCATGTGACTTGCATAGCTTTCCTAAACACTTCCTGTAAAGAGTCATCTACAGTTTATCCTTCCTTTATTGCAATTTCTATTTAATTTAGATTTTTTTTTTTTATCCCCTGCTATGTTAATCGCTTGCTAGACCATGCAAGAGCCTCCTGTATGTGATTAAAGTTCAATTTACAGAGAAATAGATACAATTGTTTAAAGTAAATTACATCTGATTGAAAGTTAAACCACTTTTATTTTTTTTATTTTTTTCATGCAGGCTGTGTTAATCAGTCAGGGGAGGTGTGGCAAGACCTGCAGAAACAAAGTGATTTAACTCCTAAACGACAGTGAATTGAGCACTGGAACCTGAGAAGCATGATCTATACACTAAAACTGCTTCATTAAAGGGAAACTCCAGTGCCAGGAAAACTATCTGTTTTCCTGTCACAGCAGGTCCCCTCTCCCTCTCACCCCCCAATCCCCGGCAGCTGAAGGGGTGAAAACCCCTTCAGTAACTTACCTGAGGTAGCGACGATGTCCCACGTCGCTGCTTCCTCCTCCGCCGCCACTCCTCCTCTGCATTGCGTCGGCCTGTGAGCAAGACTGATTCCGCCCACCGGCTGGGGAGACCTAATGCGCATGCGCAGCAATGCCGCACATGCGCATTAGAGCTCCCCATAGGAAAGCATTGAAAATGCATTTCAATGTTTTCCTACGGGGAAATGAGCGACGCTGGAGGTCCTCACACAGCGTGAGGACGTCCAGCGATGCTCTAGCACAGGTCTCCTGTGCTAGAAACCAGGAAGTGCCCTCTAGTGGCTGTCTAGTAGACGGCCACTAGAGGTGGAGTTAAGCCTGCAAGGTAATTATTTCAGTTTATAAAAAACTGCAATAATTACACTTGCAGGGTTAAGAGTAGTGGGAGTTGGCACCCAGACCACTCCAATGGGCAGAAGTGGTCTGGGTGCCTGGAGTGTCCCTTTAAGCTAAAGTTGTTTAGGTGATTATAGTGTTCCTTTAATGGTTGCATGTACCAGCACACTATTTCAATGCACAAACATGACATTAGCTCACAGGAAGATTATACATTTGTTTTTCTTTGTATGCGGTATAGTTCACACCAGTTCTCAAAAGGAACATTATGGAACTGGAAAAGCACAGTCTCAAGCTGCAAAATAAAAAATAAATAAAAGTATTGGAATATTTTATAGAGACAATAGAAAAGCTGAAACTGTAAGCACTAGAACATAAGGAAATACCATATTGCCACAGCAGTGGGTTTAGGCTGTGGCGGTCATTTTTTTAAATTTTTTTTAAATCAAATTGCTTGAAACCTGTGTGCTATAGTGGTTATGGTCCTGAGATTCCCCCTTAACAGTGTGGGTTTTAAGGGGTAAGGGTCAAAGCATCTGGTGACATATTTGGCCTCCTGAATATTTTCATGGGGCCCTCAGCCATCCATCCAGTTAAGGTATTTCCGAGACCTGGGCTTGCCTCTCTAGGTCCTGTATTTATGGTGGGCAGGTACGTGCCAAGATTGTAATCAGGCCTGTTTCAAATGTGTTTAAGGTGGCTGGCCACCTGGGGAGCAGTGTTTGTCCATGCCAGTGCTCGTCAAATGTGCTTAGAATCTAGGAGCCAGGTTTTTATAAACTTACAAAGCTTTATTTTCAATGACAAAAATACAATTGTTAAAGGGACACTAATAACCAGGACCACAGCTTAATGTAATGATTCTAGCGTCTATAGCCTGATGGCTTTTCAATGTAAACATTGCCTTTCCAGAGAGACCGACAGTATGCACAAACGACCGCCTGTCCGCCTCGATGGACACGGCTCACAAATTCCAGGCGCCAGGACAAAATTCCTAGTCGCTATGGGAACCTGGCGCTTGGATTTATTAAGTCTTGGTCTATGCTATGTGCTTGTCCAATCTCATAACTAAAGATCATCCCATGCTTAAGTGATCAGAATTGATGGAGCACTCATGCAAGATGGCATCTTTCTCTGAGCACCTGGACACAATACAGGTATATTTCCATTTGCAGTATATTTCCATTTGCCACTAACCATTGGCTAGTGAAAAATTAGGCCTGGCGAGTAGAACTTCCATAATTCATGGTCCTTTCAAACTCTAATGGGTGTATATTGTGTGTATGGGAGTGTACAACTGTGTGTATGGGAGTGTACAACTGTGTGCATGGAAGTGAACAACTGGCTGTGTATGTGGTCTGTTAGCCAACTTGGCCAGTGGTCCCTATGTACATTGACTGAGATTTCTGAGCGACAAAAAGCTTCCACCTACAGCATTGGGAATGGTTCTTTACAGCTAGAAAAATAATGGTGCAGAATTTACTATCTAGGGAAACTGTGCTGTCGCATTTAGTAGATGCATTTTTAATATTGTGTAATTCATGTATATCATTTATAATATGTATAACTAGTATGGATGTTTGTAAAAGGAGAAATCTGAGAAATATGGAATTGCCTCAATATGTTTTGTTTCATTTGTTTTTTGTTTTTTTTGGATCAGCAGCAAAATTAATGTACGTTATTGAAAATGGATTTGAGTTTTATTTCAACCTAGTTTATTTTTTTATTTTTTTTTGTGTGTACTATTTTTTGCTACATTATTACTTTAACAATCTGTTTAAGAATTTCTTTAAAGTTTAAGTTTGAATATGTGAGATTATTTATGCTAGACTGTTTAAATTCCTTCTTTCACATTCTAAACAGATAAGCACATCATGTGTTCCTGAGAATGTTTTCCATGGCAGACATGCTTGTTTAGTTTTGTCATCTGATGACTGGTTGATTTCGCAGAATTGCTTTTAATGACACGTTAACTTATCACCAGTATTTTTGATTGAACTCTCTTAAAGTCAACCTGCTATGGAAAAAGTTACTTACCTGCAATCGCTGCTTCCGCCGCCGCTCCTCCTCTGCATTGCGTTGGCCGGTGGGCGAGACTGATCCCGCCCACCGACTGGAGAGTCCTAATGCGCATGCGCGGCAATGCCGCGCATGCGCATTAGCACTCCCCATAGGAAAGCATTGAAAATGCATTTCAATGTTTTCCTACGGGGAAATGAGCTACGCTGGAGGTCCTCACACAGCGTGAAGACGTCCAGTGACGCTCTAGCACAGGTCTCCTGTGCTAGAAACCAGGCAGTACCCACTAGTGGCTGTCTAGTAGACGGCCACTAGAGGTGGAGTTAACCCTGCAAGGTAATTATTGCAGTTTATAAAAAAACTGCAATAATTACACTTGCAGGGTTAAGAGTAGTGGGAGTTGGCACCCAGTCCACTCCAATGGGCAGAAGTGGTCTGGGTGCCTGGAGTGTCCCTTTAAGCTAAAGTTGTTTAGGTGACTATAGTGTTCCTTTAATGGTTGCATGTACCAGCACACTATTTCAATGCACAAACATGACATTTTAATTTTTTTTGTGTGTGTACTATTTTTTGCTACATTATTACAATCTGTTTAAGAATTTCTTTATAGTTTAAGTTTGAATATGGGAGATTATTTATCCTAGACTGTTTAAATTCCTTCTTTCACATTCTAAACAGATAAGCACATCATGTGTTCCTGAGAATGTTTTCTGTGGCAGACATGCTTATTTAGTTTTGTCATCTGATGACTGATTTCGCAGAATTGCATTTAATGACATTAACTTATCACCAATCTCAGTTGAAGAGATGTGTATTTTTGATTGAACTCTCTTAAAGTCAACCTGCTATGGAAAAAGTTACTTACCTGCAATCGCTCCCATAAACAATGAATACACCATATAGCACAAGATACATGAGGTATTAAATGTAAAATATAAAGTTATTCACTTTTCCTCTCGTCCAGCACTGCTTTGTGGCTTTGTTGCCAGCGTGCTGGTGTCTGAATGTAGTGACTTCACGTAACGTTACTCCATTCCTATACTCTAGCCAACACTAGAAGTGCCTACTAGGGAGTTTCCATAGCACTATGTGGTTGTTATGGGAGAAGAGCAGAGGCACCCCGTGTGGGCACCAAGGCTTTGACTGACAGCTGGGGGAAACATCTATTTTAAATATGTATTTCTCCTAATCTATACATTTGCTAGCAAAATGTATAGATAAAATATAATGGTCTTTGTGACAGATGCTTCTATGCCATGGCAGCCTGACATTTGGAAGAACACACACTGGAATATAAAATGTATGTATGGTGTAATGTTTTCTTACAATGGGTACATTTATTTCGCCATTACAAAGCATATTCATGATAAAGAGAATTGTAGACTGAGAGAAATCATAAAGGTAAACTAATGCTTCCTCTGTACTTGTATGGGGAATGGGCAGATGAGTGGATATCTTAATATATGTTTAGAAACCTTTATTTTGCGTTCGATTTGTAGCATTAAGACCAAAATAGCTGCATTGCTTTAAAAAAATAATACAAAATCTACTCCTCTGTCACAGCTTGGCTGTTATAGCCTACATTTTGCAATTCCGTTTCCAATTTCCAACAGTAAAATTTTTAGTAAATAATCTTCGTAGTATGATGATGGCATCAGGTAACTTTTGCTTTGGAGTTCTTTTACTTTGTACTTCTTTTGAAGAATGAGTTCGCTAGACATCTGTTATCATTAATCCTTTCACGCAGTCTGGCTGGTCCATGATACTATCTAATGTATAACACTGCAACACTTCACTAACCTTGTTCTTTTTACTACTTTGTAAAAAGGTAGTAATTTAACTTGAAGGGATATTATAGTGCCAGGACTACAAAGTTGTATTCCTGGCACTATAGCTGCCTATGCCGATGTCCCTTGGGGCTGAGTTGCGTGTCTGTCTCCTCCCAAGTCCCGCAACAAGTGGACGCTAATGCGCATGCGCGGCAAATGCCACACGCACATTAGACCACATTAGGAAATAACTGATGCTGGCTGTCCTCATGCAGGGCGTGAGGACATCAGCGTCATTTACCAGACCAAAGGTCCCATTTTTAATCTGGGAGACAGCCATCGGAGGCAGACATAGTGCTAATGTAAACATTGTAGTTTTTCTGGAACTGCAATGTTTAACATTGCAGCACTAAGTGCAATAGGGACACTGCACCCAGACTACTTCAATGAGCTGAAGTGGTCTGGGAGCCTATAGTGTCCCTTTAAAAGAGCTGTGACAAACTGATGATAATTGATGTTTTAAAAGCAGATTGTGGCTAAGTTGCCCCAGGTTCTAATAAGAAGATACTTTGCTAACTGTGGTCTCAGTGTTAATAAGCTTTCCAAATGATTTGATACTGTTAGAAAAATTTCCAAATGATTTATCTGCAAACATTCTCATAGACTTTAATGGTGACCTCTGTAGGCAAATAATTTGAAATGTTTTTCTTACTGTATTGAATCATTTAAAAAGCTTATAAATAGAGACCCATGCAAAGTGTATGCTGGTACTCAAAGTTAAACAAAAGACCCTGTGAAAGTTTGAAATTGTATCTGTTACCAGATTAAGATCTGTTCATGCAATTGTCTAATTTGAAATAGCTAATTTGAAATAGCCTCCTCATTTGCTACCTTGACCACTATGTTACTTAGCTAGGCAGCTGAATTGTATGAGATTCATTTTAGTTTATGTAAGCTCTTAAATAGGGTAAATGGTTTTTTTTTTTGTTTTTTTTTAAATTAAAATATGTAAGTATTATTAGTAGGAGTCAAAACGGGAAATGTGTAATTATTGAAGTTACCTGTTTGTTATGAGATGGTCCCTGTGTATATGTGATCTTCATAGATGTTGCAAAGGTCTGGTGCTGTGCCACACTAGAGATTGCTGTATAAATATTAACTGAGAATTTGTAGAGAGAGTTAGTACGTAAACAGAGAACCGGACAAAAAACTGAACACAGAAAATAGCCTTTTTGCAGTTTCGTAAAAGGCTCAGTGTTCTTTCTCAGGACAAAAAGATTAAAAGATAAAAAAAAAAAAAGGAGACTGGGCAGTTAATAGCGAAATGCTATTCAACATAGAAAAATGTAAAATGATTTATTTTACCAAGAGAAATCGTCATGCTAATTATACATTTAAGGGTTGTTTATTTTTGGCAAATCCTCTGCGGAGAAGATCCGGGAGCACTTATTTATTGACTTTCCAGCTTGGTGTAGTCTCAGGAGACAACTGCAAATGCAAACAGTTTGCTACCATATATTAAAAAGAATTGGAATGAGAATTTATACATGGTTACATAGCTGAAAAGAGGATTGCGTCCATCAAGTTCAGCCTTCCTCACGTTTGTTTTTGCTGTTGATCCAAAAGAAGGCAAAAAACCCAGTTTGAAGCACTTTCAATTTTGCAACAAACTAGAAAAAAATTCCTTCTTGACCCCAAAATGGCAGCCAGATATCTCCTTGGATCAAGCAGCTATTACCCTACTAATTAAAATTATATCCCTGTATGTTATGGAAGTGGAAGTATTTATCCAATTGCTGTTTAAACATCTGTATGGACTCTGATAGAACCACATCCTTATAGTTCTTACTGTAAAAAAAACTTTTCTTTGCCTTGGATGAAATCTCCTTTCTTCCAGCCTAAATGCGTGACCTTGTGTCCTGGTTATGAATAGATTTCTAGATAATGGTTTGTACTGGTACTAAATATATTTGTATAATGTTATCATATCCCCTCTGAGATGCCGTTTTTCCAAACTAAAGAGATTTACATTTTTTTAACCTTTCTTCGTAACTAAAATGCTCCATTCCTTTTATTAATTTTGTAGCTTGACTATCTGCACTTTTTCTAGTGCCATGAAATCCTTCTTTAGAACAGAATCATTAGTACAATCTCAACGAAGAGAGGTGTTTCTGAATTACTTTTTCTTGATGCCCAGCTTAATTTTGGGCATATTTTGTAAGAAAGATATTATGCAACTGGAAATGGTTCAGACTGGCAACTATAAGCATTTTCATCGTTTAAGACATGCTTTTAAAATTAGGTTTGTTAATCTGAAGAAGCGATCTCAATGAGGCAATGTAATTACGTCATAGAAGGCTCTTCACACATGGAACTTGACTTTTTATGTTCATGTTAAACATAGTAATTGTATTTTCCATCTATGACATTTAAGAAGTATAATTATTGATGTATGCTAATTGCCATCTTTTCAATAAAAATAAAGTGAAATGCCTGTCACGTTAAAGAAAACTGTCAAATCCTGTAGTGTTCTCTTCCTGAAAGCTGCCTGTTAAATGTTTCTCTGGAACAGAGCTTATTCAGATCACTGCTTCTTTGTGCATTCACATTTCGATGACAGGTGAGCCATTCATTTCTTGGAACACACTGCCAAGCAAAGCAGAGTGATCTTCAGAGTAAGCGCTGGGTAGACAATTTAATTTCTTACCTAGTGTCCACCAGGTGCCGTTTTGTCTCCACTATTTCTTTTGGGGAGAAATCTGCTGTTAAGCAGGAGATTCTGTTGGCTCTCCTGAGCTAAGTCGTGAAGTGTAGCTGATCGCCGCCAGCCAATGACCTAAGCCCTGTACTACAAGGCTTATTTCACAGTGTTTGTGGCTCTCTGATAACTGTAGTGGAGGCAGGATTTGTCTCTTTACGCTCCTGGCACTATAGCCAATACAGTGTGGTTATGCTGCTTGGAATGTACCGATGGTTGATATACAGCATGTATACAGGAAGCACATATCTGATTCGGCAGGGATCTTTTCCTCCGATATTCACGACAATGAATAAATTATATCCACAGACAGTGATTTTAAAGTGTCTTTAGTGCAGACACATAAGTAAATGGGCATTGTTTTGGAACCAACTGATCCTGTTCCATTAAGAATGAACCTACCAAATCGGCTTAATATGAATAAACAATATCTGCAAACAGCCAGTAGAAATATTTTGTGCCTTTCTAACAATTCTAGGTATAAAGTTTTAACAATTAAATTTAGCTTAAATTTAACCGTGTCATTGGGAAAATCAGAATTTGACAGTAGGACTTTATATAGTGAAACAAACTTGCTGAGTGTAACAAAATTCTATGTTCCCTTAGTGAGAGAGCAGTTGGCGTGGTAAGAAGATGCTGGGATCTGACCGTGGAGTAGTGGAAGAATGGCTCTCGGAATACAAGGTGATTATTAACAGTTATTTCTGAACCATGCAGAGGACTGGGATATGTTGCAGCGAGTAGGAGGAACTGCATTGATTTTGCAAGGCATATGTAGGCTTTTTGCCTGTACAGCATGGAATTCTTATTTTCTTGTAACTCTAGATTATCAGATACCTTGATTTTCAATTACTAATCTATTTTCCATGCACTAATCTGGCATCTCGACTCGACTGACAATTTTCACATTCTTGTTAATAGTGAGAAGCCCTCAATGATGTGATTATGCTTCTGTGTCATGAGTCCTCTAAATTGCCTGTACACTAGTGCATCAGGAACTGTAAAAATGACAATATGCAACATTGTACTCTTTGATGACACATAAATCCTTATGTAGACTATGACCTTTATCATCACATGCTAGATATATTGATTTGACTTGCATGTTTGCACAATAACATTTCAGTTATCTGGACGGAACCAGAATATGCTAAACATGCATAAATTGCTACTTGTATTGTTTTTAATATTAAATTTATATCCAGGTTTTATACACTGATGCACTGTACGCATCTAAAAGTATGAGAGGTTTGGGAGAGGATCTGACCTGCCTCAAAAAACACCCTGCAATTTAACAAAGAAAGAAAAACATATATTTATTGTTAAAGTTTGCAGAAATATATAAAAAAAATGGTTAACATGCATCTCTCTTATTATTATAGACAAGATATTATCTATACACTGTTCCAGTCAAATTGCTAGAAAACCTATAGATGGATAGTTATTTTTTTATATATATATATATATATATATATATATATATATATATATATATATATATATATATATATATATATATATATATATATATATATATATATTATTTTGACGTTCTTTTGCATGGTGATGAAGGTTACAAAGTTATGGGTCCAGAGGGTTGTGCTGCCAAGTGATTCTTCCAATATTAACTAATGTGTCCCCAGTTTAACCACCACATGTAATTTATTTTGTTCATTTACATAAACATATATGATTATATGCATTAACTCCCTTAGTTTATGCATATTTAAATCAGTTGCTGGTGCTAAATATTAACCACCCTAAACCAGTGACTGCCTTTATCTTGTAGTGACAAACCTGTATTCCCACCGCTGTAGTGTTTTCCTCTGCCGCTTAATCTGCCTTTCGTCCCGCTACGTCATATTGACTCTTCTAATTTTCATTAAATTCTGCGTTCCTTCAATGAAATAGGGGTTAACTGTGGGAACCAAGTTTGGCTTGGTTCTCACAGCGGTAGTTTCCCTAGTTGCTGTCATGTAGACGGCCACAAGAGGCATATTTAACTCTGAAATGTAAGCATTGCCGTATCTATTAAACCCAATGCTTTGCATGGCAGTGTGAAAACTAAAAGACTACTGCACTTAGACTACTTAATTGAGATGAAGAGGTCTATGTTCCTTTAGTGGTCCTTTTGGGTTTTTAATGTATCACTTATGTCATATCCAACATACACATCATAGCTACCAAGCTGGGTTTGTGTGTTCTACAGTGAAGTAAACCCCACATTGTTATTGCTTATATTCTGCCGCATCCTATTAGTCAGAAGACTTTACCAAGCAAGGCATCTAAGACACTGACACTGGTCTCATTGCCATCACATCGGCATCTGCCTCTACATACCTATAGAAAAATCAATTAAAACAAAGCTCACAAGAGAAAAAACAGTGAAAGCAATTACAGCACATGCACTATAGCTACTGAAATGAGATATAGGAAAACCACTTGTTTGAGGGTTTTCTTTAACTTGCTCTTTGCCCATGTTTCAACATTGATGGTTATGCCAGTGCCGTCTATAATATGAAAAGGACTCTGGGCAAGCATTTTCTTGGGCCCCCCGGGCTCTGCCCCTCCCACCACCCCAATTACACCCAACCCCCAATTACACTTTTCACCCAAATACAGTGGGGGAACTAAAGTAGAGAGATTCAAAACATACTGACACACAAATATATACTGGCAGACATACTGACACACATACACACACACACACAGATACATACACTAACATATATATTGACACACACACAGACCTATACGATCAGAAATACTGACACACACAGACACATACTGACAAACATATTGACTGACACACACACACACACACACAGATATACATACTGACACAGACATACACTGGCAGACATACTGACACACACACATACAGACA
Source organism: Pelobates cultripes (assembly GCA_933207985.1). Lineage (NCBI taxonomy): Eukaryota > Metazoa > Chordata > Amphibia > Anura > Pelobatidae > Pelobates > Pelobates cultripes. Next base: position 49,212,482 of record OW240918.1, on the reverse strand, counting down.
GACATATTGACACACACTATGTCTGTGTGTGTGTCAGTATGTCTGACATGCATACATACATACTGACACACACACAGACATACTGACACACACATACATACACTAACAGATATATTGACGCACACACAGACATATACTAACAGAAATACTGAAACACACAAACATACTGACAGTCACTAACAGACATATTGACACACACACAGTATGTCTGTGTGTGTGTGTCAGTATGTCTGACACACAGACAGACATACACACAGACATACTGACACACCCACACAGATACATACACTAACAGATATATTGACGCACACACAGACATATACTAACAAATACTGAACAGAAGAAAGGGACTGGGATGGGATGACTCAGAGAGTGCTCTCAAGACTCAGTCCCTATACCCTATTTGGAAGGATACTCCACTGTTATGTGGTGACGAATTGCCAGTCCTAGAGCATAAGACTAACCTATACAAAATAATAAATCTTTATTAGTCCCTCTTGAGGGTTAAATAGCTCATAGTGAGAAAAGGGGCGTATATACAGTTTAGGTGAAAAAATACATAAAAAATTAATTAAAAGAATTAAAGACCTACAGCTATTCTGCTAACTGTACAAGTAGCACGCCATATCGGCCGGCCGAATACTTAAATCGTTACAATGTTTGTATAAGCTTCTGCTAGTTACTTTTTTGCAACAGTGTATATGTAGCCGATATTATTTAGGTGTGGATCTAGAGAGTAGAGGGTACCCATTGCAATAGATGACTCCAAAGATTATTTCCCACGCTTAAATGCTATAGCAGTAATACACACATGTATGTTAATAAGAGCGGGTAAAAAAGGAGTCTTAATGCTGTATCGTTGAGTTGAGGGGGTTATAAATCGTCAGGGTAATATGGAGATTATACCAGAGTATTTTGGAAGAAGAACGGCAGCGTTCCTCGAACCAAAAGAACGCTCAAGATGCTAGCCGTAACGATAAAAGCCCCAATTATAACACTCAGTAAATCCCCCCCCCCAAAAGGTAAAGTAGGTAATTATAAGGTAGTCTTAGAACGGACAGCAGTGAAGGATAGCCGGACCTGAATAGACAGAGAGATTGGTCCTCGTGTATAAACAGAGCTTGTAAGGTAACTGTAAAATACAGATTACTAAATGCTATTGATCTATAGCGTACTCCCTGGTGTAACTAGGTACTGGACTATCCCTAACTTACTAAAAAGATTACTGTCCAGAATGGCAAAGGACCCATGGGTCCCGGCTGAGAATCTAAGACCTAATAAGTATAAGACCCCCTCATCCTCTAAATAGATTAAATGCAGAAAGCCGTGGTCTTAGAAATACATAAGTATGTCGGTTAAGTGGCATCTCGACCGTAGTTTTGGTTCGAGGAACGCTACCGTTCTTCTTCCCAAATACTCTGGTATAATCTCCATATTACCTTGACGATTTATAACCCCCTCAACTCAACGATACAGCATTAAGACTCCTCTTATTAACATACACGTGTGTATTACTGCTATAGCATTTAAGCGTGGGAAATAATCTTTAGAGTCATCTATTGCAATGGGTACCCTCTACTCTCTAGATCCACACCTAAATAATATCGGCTACTTATACACTGTTGCAGCGTTCCTCGAACCAAAAGTAGACAACCCAAGGTATTGCAAGTGGGGTATGTCCAGTCTTTCTTAGTAGCCACTTAGTCACAAACACTGGCCAAATATTAGTTTTTTGCTTTTTCACACAAAAACAAATATGAACGCTAACTTTGGCCAGTGTTTGTGACTAAGTGGCTACTAAAAAAGACTAAACATACCCCACTTTCAATACCTTGGGTTGTCTACTTTTTCAAATGGTATGCCATTATGGGGGTAATTCTCATTCCTGGGCTACCACACCGTCTCAAAGATAACATTACTAATCTGGCAAATTTCAATTTGAAAATGGAACGTTCTATATTTGACCCTGTAACTTTCCAAAACACCATAAAACCTGTTAATGGGGGGTACGGTTGTACTTGTGAGACATCGCTGATTACAAATATGTGCATTTCTTTTGCAGTAAAACCTAACAGTATTATGACATTCACAGCTAAAATGTCAGATGGAAATACAAATGTAAAAAAAAAATCGTATTTTCTCACTTTTTAAAATTTTGTTCTTAATAAATTATGTTCCATATATGAATAGTTAATGATAAATTAAAGCCCTGTTTCTCCTGAACAAAATGATATATAATAAGTGTTGGTGCACTTAATGTGACAGCTGTGAATTACGGTTGAACAGACATATAGCGCAAATTCCAGTTTCTGTTTACGTTTTGTTTTGATCAGAACGTGCACTATTGACTCCGTCCTGAATGGGTTAACATACACGTGTGTATTACTGCTATAGCATTTGAGTGTGGGAAATAATCTTTGGAGTCATCTATTGCAATGGGTACCCTCTACTCCCTAGAGCCACACCTAAATAAATATCGGCTACTGATACACTGTTGCAAAAAAGTTACTAGCAGCAGTTTATACAAACATTGTAACGATTTAAGTATTCAGCCGATATGGTGTGCTACTTGTACAGCTAGCAGAATAGCTGTAGGTCTTTATTTCTTATAATTAATTTTTTATGTATTTTTTCACCTAAACTGTATATACACCCCTTTTCTCACTATGAGCTATTTAACCCTCAAGAGGGACTAATAAAGATTTATTATTTTGTATAGGTTAGTCTTATGCTCTAGGACTGGCAATTTGTCACCACATAACAGTGGAGCATCCTTCCCAATAGGGTATAAGGACTGAGTCTTGGGAGCACTCTCTGAGTCATCCCATCCCAGTCTCTTTCTTCTGTATTATTACTTTTGGGTTATGCCCTAATACCTTTCAACCTACTCAACTCTAGTGAAGGGTCTCTTTTCCCTTCACTATTTGTTGTTTTTTTGTTTACAAATACTGAAACACACACAGACATACTGACACAGACACTAACAGAAATATTGACACACACACACACACACAGACAGACATACTGACACACACACACACACGCACACACACACTGATAGACATATTGACACACACACACACAGGCATACTTAAATACACACACTGACACACATGCTACATTTAGCCACCTTCCAGGTTCTTACCTTTTTCTGGGGTCCACTGGCAGGCTGAGGCAGTTGGGAGTTATCTTCTGGAACTCTCCTCCTCCCGCGCGGCTCTGATCTCCGGTGGGAGGAAGTGACGTGCGGAACTCACTTCTCCCAGCCGGCTGCCGAAAAGGAACTGGTCCGGTGTCTCTGTTCAAGCGCCACAACGCCGGACCGGGCCCATGCTGCACATGCTCACCGGGTGGCCCTAAGTGTATGGGCCACCTGGGGGGCCTCTCTAGTGTGCGGGACGGTGCAGCTCTGTGCAACCGCACCACCAGGTCCATGGGGGGCTGCGCAAATCGCAGGGCCCACTGGGCAGCTACTCTGGGCCCGGGGCAGCTGCCTCGTTTGCCCCGCATTAAAGACGGCCGTGGGCTATGCCATAGGCTGAAGAGAAGAATCATATGTTTTACATTAATGAAACACTAATGCATTTTCTATCAAGTCTACTAACACAATGTGTAGATGCAATTGTCCACACAACCATGTCCATTATAGTTGTGTTTCTTACATATTAAGTTTATTCCATAAAAACGGATAGAAATTTTTTTGATTTTATTCTCCCCACGTGTTGTTTACAACAGGTATTACCTGAAACACAACTCCCTGCTTATGCTGCAACTCTTCATCGAAAGAAAACCCTTGTGTCTGCGCTGTATAAAGTCATCCAAGACCCTAATAACGAGGTGAGCGCTGATAACTATTTTCATTTTGTCTCCCACAACAAAGTTATTCTAAAACCTTTGTTTTGTTGGCTATCTTTCCAATTTTAAAGTTACGTTCTGGATATTTTCAATCAGACTTATTTAGCCTACCTTTCACAAGTTAATTCATTAAACAGTAATGCATCAAATAGAATAAATCCTACTCTTTAATATTCTTCAATTGTTTGCATTAAATCCACTTTTTATTGATTTTCTTAAGAAGAAATATTTTCTATGTTAAAAAATTACAAAGACGAATCTCTTTTTGAGAGAAAGGGACCGAAGTCAAAAACTGTGGGTATCTACTCTCAAAAAAGATTACCCACATGAGAGATCTGAAACTCAATGTAGTCGGAAACAAAAAAAAAAATAGTATAATCTTCATTAAGCACACTGACTACCTCTCCCACTTACACATGATACAAGGGTCACCCTCCTGTTTAAACAGGATTCTACTCACAGTTACGCGCTTCTTATTTCATTTCATTTTCATAATACTGGAGCCACGTGTGGCTATCTCCCAGCCATGCTATTGTCTCGACAAGCCACTTACACTGCATGGCAGCTGACACTCACTTGGTATGCTATTGTTTTATTTAGTTTAATCTTCCTTTAATTTTACTATGTCTGGTATACATGTGACCGAACACTACTTGAGACTTCAACGACGTACCCACTAAATGGTCTACTTGCCTCTCTATTATGTAATCCATAGACTCGCTGCATACAGAAACTAGCGTGTGACAGAATAATTTGTTCTCACGTCTGTGCAGTATTATTGTTTGAAGTTTTAGTTTCTTAAAACATAAAAATCCTGTGCGGTTATCTCACAGCCATGCTATTGTCTTGACATGTTGACTTAACGATGCTTGTTCGTGCCATCATGGCTGAGCAAGCTTATTTGTTATAACTTGCACAACATTAAAAAAAAAAAAAAAAAAAGAGAGGTATCTAGGAGTAATACAAGTAGTAGCTAACCTAGATGGATACTGTGTCCAAAAGACATCTGAACCAGGGTGAAAGCATACCACATAAAGTCCCTATTATCATGGGGGTCTTACCGGGCATTGTTCATCTCTATCAATCTGGGTTCGTGAGTGGGAGGAATACATCAGACAGCATTAGAAAGATTCTCAATGTTATCCACTATGCGGGCCAGCAAAGGTCCCCTTTTGCTTTGATTGCCCTTGATGCTGAGAAGGCCTTTGACCCAGTTGGGTGGTCATACCTGGAACAAGTTTTGGACTCCTTCGGAATGGGAGGCACATTTAGAGATTACACGATGGCTTTATATGGGGACCCACAAGCCAGAGTTTCAGGTTTTATGTTATAGTCGGACTGGTTTCCAATCCGGAACGGGAACCGGCAGGGCTGTCCTTTAGCCTCACTTTTATGTGTACTTTCAGTTGAACCTCTGGCAACAGCTATTAGAATGAACTCAGATATCAAAAACGGTAAATAAACTAGAGATAAAAACCGCACGCTACGCTGATGCTGTGCTCCTGACTCTTACGGACCCTGAGGGCTCTTTGCCAAAATTGTTCTTATTAGTAGAAGAATTTGGCAAACCTTCTGGCTTTAAATTCACTACAAAAACCCCCCACAAATCTTAACAATGGGCCTAAATGGACCCAGATTGGATCTCATTAAGGAAAAATTCAACTTAGATTGGGAGGCATGAATTACCTAGGTGTTGGGTTATCTTTAGATCTTACATTAGTCAATAGACTTAGTTTCTCTGCACTGGCTATGCAATATAAGGGAAACCTCAAAATTTGGAAAGGCACTGAGCTTTCATGGCTAGGCAGAATTGAGGTAATTAACTCCTATGCATTATCTAGACTTCTATATTTGTTCAGGAATATCCCGCTGATGGTGGACTCCCAGATGATTCGAGGTTTCCAGAGACAATTCTGATTATAGATGGCAGGATAGACGTCCCAGAATAGCCCTCAAAAATACTAGAGAGGCCAAAGAAGAAGGGTGGGGTGTCCTTTCCAGATGTTCAAAGACTATATCAAATTAGTACAATGCAAAAAGAGAAGTCCTGCGCTCACTCCCATCACTACTGGGCCGGCAGCAATGACTACAGTACACATCAGCCCCAATATATAGTAAAAACCAAAGAAAAGAAAAAGTTACCTGCGCTCTCTCCTTAATCCCTATGTATATTTAGACAAATGGAGGTCATTTAGTTGCTCTAATGGCCATTGGAGGGAATGCCCGCCTGCCAACGTCAAGGCAGACCCCCCCTAAGCGGGCCCTAACACTGACCCTTCAGCCTGCTTCCTTGAGCTTCTGGCAAAGCAGGCTGAAGGATCAGTGTTAGGACCGCTTAGGGGGGGTCTGCCTTGACGTTGGCAGGCGGGCATTCCCTCCAATGGCCATTGGAGCAACTAAATGACCTCCATTTGTCTAAAGATACATAGGGATTAAGGAGAGAGCGCAGGTAACTTTTTTTCTTTTCTTTGGTTTTTACTAAATAAGTACAATGGTTAATTTTGCCACCACCGATTTCTTCTCTCTTAGACCAACCTGGCTTGTCTTAGAGAGAGTTGGATTAAATAACATAGAACCATTTAATCTTATAAACTGTGATAGCGTGTTTGTTAAAAATTCAAATTCAGATAATCCGATTATCCAAAATCTGATCTCTACAGTTATAAATTTGAAGAAAAAATTTGGTACAGAGAAGTTGTCCCTCCATGCTCCTATTGAATGTTTAAAATATTATTTGGAAGACTTAATTATCCAAGAATGGCATAATAACGGTTTGAAAGTCCTTTCCTTTCAGAATTAACAGATGGAGAGACAATTTCCCTGTTCACTCTATTACAGTCTAAATTTAACCTTCCTCATAGGGAGATATTTAATTACCTGAGAATTAAATCTTTTTTCACTGGTAAAGCCTTGGCTAGGCCAACTCCGATAGATAACTTTCTGGCTCGGCACTTAAGTAATAAAAAATTCTCTAGGTTCGCCAGATTTATCAATACCCAGCAACATAAAGATAAAGCCCCAGCAATGATAAAATGGGAACAAGAACTCAATTTCGTTAGTGCCTACGAAGATTGGTTACAGGCCTTTCTTTTTATAAAAAGAATCCTACACAGTGTAACCATACTAGAAGTATATTATAAACATACTTACCGCTGGTACTTGGTTCCATCTCGTCTTTCTCGAATGGGTCCCCACGTATCTACTGATTACTGGCACTGTGGCAAAGCTTTTGGGTACATTTTCTCATATTTGGTGGCAGTGTGAGGAGCTGTCCACAACAAAAGAGACTCTCTCTAGATTGGTAAACTATACCTCTAACAGGGAATTAAAACTAACAGCACACATGTTCCTATTCCATATTGGCTTCCCTCATGACAATAATAGTGCAAAATCCCTTTTGATTCTTGTTTTTATGGCCACAAAATTAATAATTGCCAGAAGCTGGAGGAAAATAGGCTCCCTGAGTTGGTCCGGAATAAGCTTGCAGGTTAATTTCCAGTACAGAATGGAAAAAGGGTTCCTACCAGACAGAATGTCCACTGACAAATACGAAGAGGAGTGGCTACCCTTGCATTAATTTAGCACAATTTATGGTCACTAGATATAACCCTCTGCCACCACCACCCCCCTCTGCCTGTAATATGACAGGTGTGTCTGAGGTGTGTTTGTAGGTTACTAGTTGGGAAACATAGGTCAGATGCTGTATGATAAGGTTCATGGATTACATTCGTTTGTATAATCCGAAAGATGCTTACTATGCTTTGGAATTCACTTATTATTTTCATGGACCTAGTTAGTCTGTAAGAAATGTAATATCTACTGCTTTTGGAATATTAATGTTTATTGTATGTACAACAGTATATAAAAAGGCAACTTGTGAAAAATAACAATATATAAAAAAAATAAACAAAGTCCCTATTATGATACCTGTCTTTAATCCTTATTAGATAGGCATTCCTCTCATATCAAGGCATCTAAGTAAGTCCCTACCATTGTGGAGATAGCCAAAAAATAATATTAAACCCCCCACAGCTTCTATCTTACCCACAAACTATCTAGCTGCTTCGAGGCAGCTCTAAGAAGTATAGCCTGTGCTGAGCATATTTGTAGACTACCTAGGAGACCCTTGTTAAAATAATAGTAAATTGACTAATGTTCGCGTCTTACTCAACACACGTTTCGTTGCTATTCTGTGCCTTTGTAAAGAGTATCAAATCAGAATGAGCTCGCAGGCTGTTATTATACCTTGGCTCCAATGTCGTCACACGGCCAATCAAATGCTGAGATGTCAGAGGGGGTGGAGCCAGGTCATAGACCTGAATATACAGGCACACCCCCATACTTAATGAAAACGGCTTCCCTGTCAAATACAGGTGGGGGGAAAATGCATCTGCCTGTTCATAAATGATATGTACAATGAATATTGTAGCCGGTCTGCAGTCCAAGGCCGTAGAAATCTTAGTTAAGTAATGTTTGCTTAAAAAAAGGCATAACATGGGATAAGATATTATTTTATTCTATTTGATCTCTGAGTAGCTGTAACATTAAGATCCTAGCAAATTGCTATGAACTATTCAAGAGATATTCCTCAAAACTTATCACAGTAATATGCCTTTAATCACTCTCAAGACGGCCATTAGAGTAAAAAAAACCAAAAAAGTCTCCAAAGAGAGCTCAAAACATGTTTATAGTCCTCCAGAGTTACCAAATTTTTAGGATAATTAGATGAATTTGTCACTTGATGGCCCTTACTTTAATTCAATCTGCAAAGAGTATATCGGAGTATATATAAATTGCACTCAGAAAAAGTACTGCCACATCATTATTAACAGTGTCCTGAAGTATTAATCATGAAATTACCATTTTAATTGAGTAAAACAATTTGTCAAAATAGTTAGATAGTTTACATAGTCAGATAGTTTAAAGGAATATTGATCAATAAAAGGGATACTAAGTGATTGTAGGAAGGGGGAAAAGGAGAAACCATTTGGACTTTTTTGAGTCTATACATCCAAAAACATTCCCGTTGCCTTAGGAATTTGTCATAGTCGCCTTGCCAACGCCAACTCACAGAAGCGTAAGCCCTTGGGGTCACCTGCATGGCATTCTCTGAGATGTCTTGAAATGGGAATGTCCACTGGATTTTTAGAGGACCTGATATGTTCTTTTATCCGTTGTTTAAAGCGGCGAAAAGGTTTTCCAACGTATTTGAGATTAGATTAGCAGGTAAGTAGATATACTATACCTGCCGTATTACAGTTAAAGAAGGATGTGATCTAAAACACATTTCTTCTTTTACTATCTGATACGCTTTTAGAGTCCCTTCTTATGAATTTAAAGGTGACACACCTTTCACACCCGAAGCTGCCGACCAAAGGTTTAGGAAGCCATGTTGTTAAGGATGGTTGTTTCTGTTGGAGGTGATTTGGGGCCAACATATCACAGAGGTTTTTCCCCCGGCATGCTGTTATGGTCACATTAGGGGCAAGTACTTCTTTAAGATGTTCATCCCTCGTGAGTATTGGTCAAAAATGTTGGAGTGATTTTTTTCAGACTCTACCGTCCCGCATCATATCTGTCTATAAGCCTAATGATCTACCTGGAATCTTTGGGTACCACTTTTGGTTCAGTCTCTTTTAACAGACCATTTCGATCGGCCTCCTATAGGCACGTTTCAAACATTTGTTGGGGTACTCTTTTTCCTTAAACTGATGTTTCAAATACTTTGCTTTGATGTTAAACTCCTCAATAGTGCTGCAATTGCGTTTTACCCTGAGGTATTGTCCCACGGGGATATCTTGCCTCAGGGATCGTGGGTGGAAGCTGTCCCATCTAAGGAGGTTGTTAGAGGCTGATGGGTTTTTTTTTTTTTGAAGAGAGTAGTGTGAATAGTATTCTGGTCTGTAATTAATATTGTTATATCTAAAAAAGTTGAGACTAGAGCCCCCAAATTCACTCTTAAACCTAGAAATGTCTTTGTTTACTTTAATTAGTTTTACGAAGTCATTGAACTCCTTGAGGTTACCCTGCCACAAAATAAGGATGTCGTCTATGTACCGACGCCACAAAAAAATAGAAGGAAGGTATTTTAAAATAACTTCTGAATGTACAATACTTTCCTCCCACCAGCCCAGGTGGAGATTAGCGTATGATGGGGCACAAGCTGTCTATATCGCAGTACCTCTCACCTGGTGGTAGAACTTGTTTTTGAATATAAAATAATAGTGTGTAAGGATGTAATCGAGGAGCTCTAGAGAGAACTTGGTATGTGGAAGATATTGTTCTCCCCTCTTTTCCAGGTAAGATCCAATGTGTTGAATACCCTTCACGTGCGGCATGGAATAGTAGACTGCCTCCACGTCTAGACTGCAAATGGTGGCAGATGCTGGCACTTTTAAATTAGAGAGTAGGGCTAGAACTCGTATGGTCCTTCAACGAAACGTCTCAAAATTTGACCGAAGTAAATGCTCCGGTTTTGCGCTCGGTTATCCACGCCTGACACCCCGGGGGTAGAGTCAGGCTTTTATGGACTTTGGGCAAGCAGTAAAAGGTTGCTATCCTTGGGTGACTATTAAGAATAAATTCATACTCGTCACCCGACCGCAACCCTTCACTGTGGCCCCTGTCCAAAATTCCTTTCTATTTCTGGAGGAAGTCATTTGTGGGGTCTGATTTTAAGATCCTATATGTTTCTTCATCCTCCAGGACCCTCCTAACCATCTCAACGTAATTGTTCAAATTCAGAATTACAATATTGCCTCCCTTATCCGCTGGTTTTATAAGTAGGTTATTATCATTTTTAAGGGAAATGAGAGCTTGCTGTTCTTTTTTGGATAAATTGTTCTTTGGATAAAATTCCAAAGTCTTCATGTTTATTTTTTCAGTTTCCCTTTTCATTGTTTCCAAAAATAAATCTATGTTACAATATTTCCTAGATAAGGGAGTAAAGCGAGGTTTAAGGTCGGTATGGTTGGGAGGGTTAGTCCCATTATTCTCTTCCCACAATCCCATCAGGGTCATAAGGCATTCATATTCAGTGGTGGACATCCCATGAGATATTGCCTTCCTTAGATGCCTTATTGTGAGAGGAATGATTATCTAATAAGGCTTAAAGACAGGTATCATTATAGGGACTTTATGTGGTATGCTTTCACCCTGGTTTGGATGTCTTTTGGATGCAGTATCTATCAAGGTTAGCTACTACTTGTATTACTACCAGATACCTCTCTTTTTACCTCTAATTTTTTACCCATTTAAAATTGAGGGTTTTTGTGTATTTTTTCTCTCTTTATTTCTAGGTATTGCAACTGGAGCTTTGTTTGATTATTGAGGTGGGTGTAGGGAACCATTATATACTCCTACATTCCGGTTCCTTTTAATCACAACCAAAGAGTTACTCCAGATTAAACACTTTTTTAAGAGAGACTGTGTTTATTATGAAGGTGGGGGTAAGGAACTATTTCATATTCCTACCCTCCTGCTCCTTATAATCACGTCACTAAACATATCAGTTCACTGTATTATTTATATTTTTATATATATATATATATATATATATATAGTCCTTCTCTATCTCTACTGAATTATTTACCTCTACCCAATTCTTACCCGTTCTAATAACCTCTAATATCTTATACAAACGCCTTGCTATATCCTCCTGATCTCCTTAGACCGCTATAATCGCGTCTTAATGGTTACATTTTAGCCTTCCATTTGGAATTCCTTTGTAATAGTAAACAGCTGTTCCCGTGGATACTATTTATCCTTTGATTCGGGCAGATCAGGGATTAGTATATTTATGCATGTATGTTTAGGCTACCTATTAACATACAAGACGAAACAGGCTAGGCAGACTTACCCAGGTTTCTCCTTTTTTAACATCTCTTTTCACTATCACATTTTCTATTACTTGTTTTTTTTTCTTCACTGTGTAAAATTATTAATAAAGATTATACCATTTTTTGTTTTGTTACCGACTACATTGAGTTGCATATCTCTCATGTGGGTAATCTTAACTTTTTCTGAGAGTTGATACCCATGGTGTTTGACTTGGGTCCCTTTCTCTCAAAAAGAGATTTGTCTTTCTAATTTTTCAATATTTTGGGTTAACCCCACATTACCCACCTAGTCCTATCTTGACTTCAGGGTCAGGTTTATCCTGTCCCTTTAGTCTTGCATTTTCTCTTTCTATTTTAGCAACATTTTCTACATCTCTGTTCTTCTTTGAGGTCATATCAAAAGAAATGAAGATTCTGAAACTGAGTTTAAAAAAGTTACTTTTTTTTTTCAATCAGATAAATTAAAGAGATCATCCAGATAAAATTAAAGACCAGCTTTCTTCCTAAAATGAGTAGATACAAAGAAAAGCAGAACTTTCTCTTTCACATGGCAATCTTACTTGGTTTTTGTTTTAAAATGTATAGTAAAATATAACGTACACACGCAAACAAACAAAGGAAGGTGTGTGACTACTTTGTCTTATGCGCAGGTCTGACTATGGTAGAGGAAAAGAACCCTTAAAAATAATATAAAATATACAGAGTAATGTATAAAAATATTAATAAAAATAAATAAAAATATTACCACTGAGATAGTGGTATGAGTTATAGTGCTTTTAAAGGTTGTGCTTGTCTTTGAAATAAAGATGAGATGAGCCTTCCTTCTGTCATGTACTAGATGATGGTAGGTCATAACTAACTCCATTCTTTATCGTATTTTTTAAAATTTATTTATTTTTACACATCAGGCGAGCAACATTTTCTTCAGAAATAAAAAAAATAAAAATTGAAATACGGTCATTTTAAAAACCTGTTTTAGTATCCATTTCAGTGTGTGATGTTCTAATACTGAAAATAATTTGAAATGACAGGTGTATCACAGCTGATAAGAATGATCTAGGTTATGTGTTCTAAACAGCCATTCCTCTGATAACCAGCTGCGGAACATGCTTTTGGGAAGGTCATGTAGATTTTCATTAGCAGAGACTGAACCAGCTTTGATATTTTATCAATGAAGCCAGGGATCAAGCGGCTGATTATGTACAGACAGCTCATTATGGCGTAATCTGACTATTGCATCTATAACTCGCATGGATTGAATACAGTGAAAATATACATTGCCTGCGGCTTTGCATCTACTCTATCCCAGGCACAAATATATGCTCTGTGTTAGTATTATAAAGGCTTCTATACAAAAACTGATCTTGCTTTTTAAGGATTTTTAGCATGCTATGTATCTCAAAAATTAATATTCGGGAGGGTTATTATATAGTACCTATGGCTGTTTTACTGTTTTGCAACCTTAATTTTTGTATTCAGCGAAGTCTCCCAAGTATAACAGTACCCTCCATGTACAGGTTTTATAATGTTTTTGAAAGTTACAAGGTCAAATATAAAGGTCGAATTATTTTGCATTGAAATTTGCCAGATTGGTTATGTTGCCTTTGAGAGCGCATGATAGCCCAGGAATGAGAATTACCCACATGATGGTATACCATTTGCAAAAGAAGACAACCCAAGGTATTGCAAATGGAGTATGTTCAGTCTTTTTTAGTAGCCACTTAGTCACAAACACTGGCCAAAGTTAGCGTTCATAAGTATTTTGCATTTTTAACACAAACAAATATACATGCTAACTTTTGCCAGTGTTTGTGACCAAGTGGCTATTAAACAAAGACTGGACATACCCCATATTGAATACCCTGGGTTGTCTACTTTAAAAAAAAAATGTACATGTGAGGGGTGATTCAGAGATTTGACAGACAACAATGTTACTATTGATACATTTTAAAAAATATATATATATATATTTTGAAACGGCAATGTCCTACTTGTACTTAAAGCCCTATAACTTGCAAAAAAGCATGTAAACACTGGGTGTTTTTAAACTCAGGACAACATTTTAAAATCTATTTAGCAGTTTTGTTTTCTTTAGCTTTTGTAGATTAATAAAGTATTTTTCAAGTAAAATTAAAAAAACATTTTTTTTTATTTTTTTTAAAGTAAATTATATGACGTGATACAAATAATGGTATGTAAAGAAAGCCCTTCTTGTCCTGAAAAAAATAATATACAATTTGTATGGGAACAGTAAATGAAAGAGAGGAAAATTACAGCTAAACACAAACACCACAAAAGTGTTAAAACAGCTCTGGTCCTTAACGTACAACATGGCCAAAACAGGTCGGTCCTTAAGGGGTTAAAGAGATTTTTTTTGTTTTGTTTTTTATTATTTCTTACTTTGCTGTAGGAAATGCCAGTTTTATCTGTGTATTATGGCCATTCATCTTCTAAAAGGAGCTTTTTGCGCTGAATACATTTGTAATCTAGCACCGAATTTAGACGCTTATAATTTTTTCTTATCCATGTATGTGTCTTTAGTAAAGCTTGCAGCTCCTTTAAGCTTTTACATTGTAATGATCATTTATTTTAACTGAGCAGCAGTGTGTTTGGAAATCAATATCATAATTAATGTTCACCTTTGTGTACCGAAAACAAAGAACAAAACCAATAAATCTATTATTTGCGCACTCTGTGAACTGCAGCAGTCTATTAGAACTTTGCAACTCTTAAACATATTCCCTCTACCCACACTTGTTGCGCAGATTATGATAGCCTTGCATTGAATACATTTTCTTATTGCAGCTTCTGGAGCCAATCTGTCATCAGCTCTTTGAGCTGTACCGCAGCTCCGAGGTACGACTAAAGAGATTTACAATGCAGTTCCTACCAGAGTTTATTTGCGTTTACCTGCGTCTCACTGCCAGCCGTGACCGACAAAGCAATGGATGCATTGAAGCTCTCCTCTTGGGCATTTACAACCTGGTAAGAATTATTTCACAGCAGCTTATTCTGTATGTGATCTTAGTCATAAACTTGCTTACATGGTTTTTCAGGCATTGAACACTATAGAGTGATTTTAAGGTTGCCATACCCACAATAGAACTGTGGCTATTGTTCTTTTTTTAACTGTGTTTCTTCTCTCGGCTGTAATTTCATTTTTTCAATAATTTTTTATCATATTTCTTTGTGAGCTTTCAAAGTGAAAGACATTTTCAGGTCAGCTTGTAAATTAACATTTAAGCAAATAACCTTTAAATTCCCCGCTACTTACACTTCTGGTGTAATTTATAACTTTATTCTGCTCGGAAAGTGCCCAAGGTGAACTGCAATATAGACTTGGTTTTCATCTGTTTTGCCCCTTTGCTTGCATTTGCTCTTTCTGGTATTTCTTCTCTTTCAAAATATGTTTGGTAAGACCTACTTCACTGATATATTGGCTGATGTTTACAGCATGGTGTAACTCATGGGTATCTACGACATCATAATCTTGTGGTGCATTAAACAGCACCAAGGACAGTTACTACCCTAGTGGATAGATGTGTGAGTGATCATAATAATATAATTTTCTGAACTCAAACACCTCTTTCAGTTTTACATTTTACACAGCGCGCAAAGTTTATTCCTACTACCAAAGAGTATGATATAAACAGAGATAGAAGCAGAGCTATTGACATCCACAAATAACTGCAAATGTTCCTGCTTTTCAAGGAGTGTTTTTCCCCGAAGAGCATTCTCAAGGTGTGTCTGGAAACAGAGCAGGCAATGATATGGTTTTACTGGGATTCGCAAGGCAAAAGCATCCAAAAACAGTTCCATTCACGACCGAACTCCACTGTCTGCGTTCGAGAGACGAAATGGCCGCCATTCACTAGAGCACGTGCGTTCGGTTATACGAATGGCGACCATCCAGAGAGAGCACTTGAATTAAGTGTTTCATCTGAAGTTAATGAGCCAGGGGGATGGTCAGTGAAATACAAATACCGAACCAGTGGATGTGTGGTTTCAGTAAACTTGGTAAATGCAATACGGGAGCTTTTTACTGAAGTCTGTTAAGGGTGAGTTTGATACGCAGTTTGTTACAGTCAACATCTATTTTCTGCAGCTTTGCAAAAGCCAAATGTTGTTAATTCTGCTTTAGAGCAGATCTGGACCCTGCCGAGATTTGCCCAATTACCAGGGGACAATGACAGGCTACTCTTCACATCAATACTACTACAGCCAATTGTAGTGGATATGATACTTGTAGTTACCCATAAATACATACGAAAGTAAACATTGCACGTAACCGCAAAATAACAAATGTCATAAAGAGTCACTTAGCACGACTGCACAATGACAAAATAAAGTGTGTACAATTTTTAGGAAATATTGATAGTGACTATAGAATAAAAGTAGTGCTTCTATTCAATGTTCTATATTTTTCTGTAATTGCAAAAAAAATTAAAAAATTGAAAAGAATCAAAGTAGTGCATGGTTGAAATAAAACAACCCAAACCCAGACTAAACAAAGAGAGAAATGCTTTTTTTGTGTGCAAAATTCCTTGTGTTGAGATTAAGATGTGGAAAATTACTATGGGTAGGAGTTTAAATACAATAGCAATAGGTTTGTCCTACATCAGCAACCATTACTATGTTCTCATAATGAAAATAGGATGCTTTCATCATAACAATTACAGGAAGCTTTACGTTTTTGCTCTGACCATATGTTAAGGAATATTTTATATGGCTTCCATGTTTTGAAGAACTTTCCTGTGCATTTCTCTTTTGAGCATGTACTACCTTTAACCAGTTCTTACTTAACACATGCTAACTTTTTTTTTTTTTTTTTTTAAGTGGTTAGTAACGGGAATTGAGTTTATCCAAACGTGCAAAATGGTTTTATTTCTTCCTATCGTCACAGGGATGTTAAATAATTTGTGTGCAGGATTCTGGAAAGGTGACGACAAATAGTGCAAAAGTGCTTGTAAAGGAAATGGTTTGAAATTCAGTATATAAAATTTACATATGAGAGGACAGGACCACACGAAGTTTAAAGATCTGCAGGGAAACCTAGGCATTTTATAACCTTTAGCTGTTGGTAACCCTGTACACCCTGCACTTAAATGAAACCCTACCTTTAAGCCTAACCAAGAGGGATTTCCTCTGCTAATGTCACTGCTGACATCAGCAGAGGGTTTCCTAGCCAACACAGTAGAGAGCAGTTTCTGAACGCCATCTACTGGATGATTGTAGCATTAAAAGGAGATGTCCCTCTTATGCTGCAGCTCTACCATGCTTTCCCTGCTGCTGCCAATCATACTGTGATTGATGCTGGGCATCTGTCACAAACTGGTATATCTGGTACTCTTTATTTAGATATACTAATGAGATTTGTGATCCTTGTGCATTTGTGTTCATTATGGAATATATGCTAAAAATAAATTCCGCTCCTCTTCAACCATCACACATCCTTCCAGTCCTATAATAGTTAGACTTGATTTCTGTAAACAAAACATTATCATGGATTAGACAAAATCTTGACTTGTAAATCATGGAATTAGTCCATTCACTTCACACCTGTGAGTTGATAATGACATGTAAAACAGTAGCTGTAACAATATGACGTGAGAGAACTCTTAGCTGATGAAAGGATGATACATTTAATGGAAAAAAACAAGAACAAAATGCAAAGCACAAAAAGTTCCTCTATACAACCCACCTTATAGTTTATACCGTTAAATCAGCCTAACGAACATAATAAAGTAATTCAACTCAGTCCATATCATCAAGCACCTCATTAATTAAGTAGGTGTCCCTCACTCCCAATATTGCCCCTATTGTCCAGTCAGCACTTTCACAGTACTACATCTACTGGTTTAAGTCTCACAATTGCTGCACAGGTGGGAGGTTAATGGATCAGTACTAAAGGCATTATTTTATAAATAAGGAAATTCCCTAAAATTAGATCATCCTGGCTTGGTGGATGTAAAATTGCTAAGTATAATATAAACATAAAAAATTATTCCAATAAAAATTGCTGAAAAAAAATTATAGCATTCAGAGAAAGAACAATGCCTTTGGACGCTTAAGTACATATGTATGGATTCTGTTAAAATGAAATTCGCTTTTATAACTCAGCAATTGGAAAATTAAACTACCAAATAACTGGCACCTACCCTGTTTCAGGGGAATGAGATAGAACTTAAATAAACGTGTTTATAGATAATATGTCACAGACTTATGGTTCTATAAAATGTGCTTCTAATAACATAGTGATCTCTTCACCTCACAGGAAATTGCTGACAAAGACGGGAACAATAAGGTTCTATCTTTCACCATACCCTCATTATCCAAGCCCTCAATATATCACGAGGTAAGAAGCTTAGCTGAATGGATGCAAGTCTATCTTTGCTGTGAAGAATTAATGTCTTTTATGATTCGCGCAATAACATTTTCTATACCTAGATTGGCGTTTTCAACTTATTAATGTGATTTGGCTGGGAAAATGGATGCAGACCATGTTAAATTGTAAATATATTTCAGGGTCTAGAAAGAGAAAGGGGTGTCTCAATTATTCCCAGCCCCATATCATTGTCCGTGGGAGCACTATGCATAATCATTGTTTGCTGTAAATCTGTAGGTTATTCAGGGTATAGAAAATGAAAGCATATAAAGTATGTTCAGGGTATAGAAGATGTCAGTGGGAGCACTATGCATATTCCAACAGATCATCCTGGCTTAGGTTTCAACGTCATCCCAAGTAGACCGCAAAGTGCTGAGCTGCTTGGTGTCTGGATTCATAGCAAGTCGTGCTTAAATTACCCTGAGCTTGTGTTGATTAAACATGGTAAATCTTTAACTGGGATATTTGATATTTTAAAGTGATGCTTGTTTCCCAGTTTTAATATCCAGATGAGAGTACATTTTACAGTCTCTGCCCAGCAATAACACTGACTGAATGCCCTGAAAAGCTTTGTTGCTTAAGTTTTAAATCCAGGCTTGTATGCATTCAACAATGCAGGAAAAAATAAGTTATTTAGTTAGTTATCTAATCCATTCATTGCTCTCCTGCATGTTGCATAGCATCACACCTTTTGTTATGTTTTTCTCCTGTGCTTTCTTCCTGACAAACATTGTTTTGTATGTTTGTATTCAGCCCTCATCATTAGGATCTATGGCGTTGACTGAAGGCGCTCTGAGCCAGCACGATCTTATCAGAGTGGTTTACAGTGACCTTCACCCGCAGAGAGAAACATTCACTGCACAGAACAGGTGGGTAAGACGTTGGCAACCCTTATTTGCGTAATGGAAGATTAAGATAGGCTCATTGCCTAAAAATAACTGCTCTTTAAACCAAAGTGCTTAAAACTCCTCTAAATGTTGAGTCTACATCAATCTGTCTGTCTAATCAATAATACAACAGTTATAACAGTTTGCATACCTTGACAGAACCTAGGAGCCCAGGCACTGTTGGTATCTAATGTTTGTAGATCACTTAATGTGGATGTTTGGAAAATCTTTGGGGAAAAAAGTCAAGCTATACATGCAGTTGTCCACAACACAAAACAACCAAATCCAGACTCTCGTAGTGATAACCCATGCTGTTTGCTTCTCACGAATTGCATTCTACTCCTAAACTTGTAACAAAACAAAAGTACTTTCAGGCACTCAAGGAGCTGTTTTTTTTGTGGCAGCACTAAACAGCAACTCACAGAAACAGATATTTCATACCCATGCACTACTTTTTATTAATCTACATTTCAATAAAGTTAGTAGTACTAAAAAGGGTAAAATAGCAACAAAGTTGCTTGATGTTTTGTGTGCTAAGCGCACTTACTCATAAGCTCTTTACCGTCTCATAAAAATATAGTTGGGCTTACAAGTTGTACAAGCATTTGTCCACTTTACAATAACCTTATCCAACCTTTCCTAGAACTGAGAACCTGTGCCGTCTGCCTCCCATGATTTACATTCTACTTTTAAACAGGATTTACAAAATATCTTGCTTACTGAAGCCACATCACCCATTCTATCTTCCTGATTACATTTCAGAATCTGTGCAACTGAATTCAGTTTTACTATAATGCCTTACCTGGTAACACCCAAATATGGAGAAGTTAGATGTGACAGTGAACAGTACATACACTACCTTCCAGAAGATCTCATATTCTAGCGTATTTTAAAAGACTTAATGCCCCTTAAAGTTAGATGCGGGAGAAGGGTGTGGAGGTCCTTTTGGTCAAGATGGCTCTCAATGCCTTATTTCCCCTCCCTTTTTTCTTTTCTTCACCTTTAGTTCTTTTTATATTATTGAGGGTGCTACCTTTCCCTCTTCCCCATTTTTGGGGAAATCATAAGCTACGGACATGTAATTTATTTATTATAATGTGTACAGGCATTTCATTTTTGACTTTGATATCATTCTATGTGTGGAAGATTGTTTCCTATTGACTTAATCCTGCTTTCTCTTTTGTGACTTCTCTTTGTTAAATATCAATAAACCCTGAATTAAAGTATTTTTTTTAATAATAATATTATTCTACTGTGTGTCCTGTATATACAATTTTGATAGTAAAGTATAATATTTAATGTTCATTTGAAGTTTGCTTTAGTATTCCTAAGGTTTTTTTTTTTTAGTTTTTTTTTATTTTTTTAATTTTGTGCACTCACAAAAATAACCTGTAATAGCACATCAAAAATAGCTCTGTCACCTTGATGGCAACTAAAACAATCTAAAACTCTTTAAAGTATGGAGCAGGTAGAGAGAACTAGAGATCAGTGTAGAGGAATACTGTTGACTATAATCGAAATGTATTCATTTACCGGGCAGTGCAGTTGGATGAAACTCTAAAATACAAAATTCTTAACATACTTTCTTTGTACTGACATTGCCCAGTAACTCTTTTCAGTGTAGCAATGGGATGTCTTTGGCTACGGTACCGTCTGTATAACGTTTCCACATATCAGCGGGTTTGTGTGACCCAGAAAAAGTGCTAAGGCAAAAGATTGGAGGAGAGATCCATCCCTGTAAATCTGATATACCTATTTGTTTTATCATTTTATTTCCACTGTCTTCTTTCCCAGTGCCCCATACCATATGAACGCCTTCTCCTACAGATGCCATAGCAAATTGAGTGCACATAGGAGGATGATGTACTCAATATCTTGGATGTAAGAACATCTGCCTTTGTTCCGATAATAACCAAATGAAGTTCGCAGCAATGACCTGTTTTGACCCCTTCAGGGCCATCCGTTACACCAACCATTCGTTATTGATGCTTGAGATTGTCTAGTGTAATCCTTCTTTTTGGCAGTGGCACAAATTAGGCTCATAGCATTAGCTTTATGACCCATTCTTCAGTTACAAATCTCCTGTAATCAAACGACTCCAATAATACCGCTTTAAGGGATACTATCTGTGAGTTGTAGCTCACCTTTTCTGTGCTTATCCTTCCAAAATAAACCATTACCATTTAACTACAGCTTCCAGAAACTCATGCTGGGTTGTAAATTATGAGACAAAACCTCAAAATTGAAAATAAAGTGTGAATTATAAATCAGTTACTGGCCTAGCCACATCTCACTGCTGGTTCTGCAAAGTCTGGTGTTTTGCAGCAAATACAGATACTTCAAAGGTGATCATATTTATATTTTAATGAACTGGCTGTGCAAGTAATTTACATGATTTATTTAAACAATGTATTTAAAAAAAAAAAAAAAAAAAGGATTGCAATTGCTAATGGTGTGGAAGACCAGAAGAAGTTTATATATAGTGTTGAGTTGCTAAACTAGATTTGTATCACCCTGTACCTGTGTAGAAACATCATATGTTCTTTTATATTGTATTACTAATTTAATAGGCTATGTGATAATTTTACAGTAACGAAAAAAAAGTGGGAAAAACACCCAGAGAAAACAATAAAATTTAATACAACCTGGGAGGATGAACCAGAATAATAATAAGTATTAATATAATTCTGTAATGATAATAAACATTACATAGCGTAATATAGTAAAGGTAAATTATGTGATATGCTCTATAAGAATTGCACTCACAAACAAAGATGTAAAACGGCTTCTCACCCCACCAGGGGTTAAAACGATAGGGAAGGTTGGTTAAATTCAATCCTCTTTAATTCCTTAAATGGATGAAGGAAAGAGACCCATACATGGTAAAGTACATAAAAATCACAGGAAAATTTATTAAGATTGCACTTATAAGCAGGCAGATAATCTGGGCATGTATCCACACAATGTGGAACCAAAATGCAGCAAAGCAAAAACCAGCAAAACCAGCAGGAAGTGATAAAAACGAACAAATTAAAAACACAGAATAAAAGTCCATTGGCAGTCCAAAATCTATAATCCAACGCGTTTCGTCCTATGTAGGGACTTCCTCAGGGATTGTAAAGTAGTCTTCACAAAACCAGAAGGAAATGATAAAAACGAACAAATTAAAAACAGACAAAATAAAATTCCATTGGCAGTCCAAAATATATAATCCAACGCGTTTTGTCCTATGTAGGGACTTCCTCAGGAACCCCTGAGGAAGTCCCTACATAGGACGAAACACGTTGGATCATCACATTGTCTGCCTGCTTGTAAGTGCAATCTTAATAAATTTTCCTGTGATTTTTATGTACTTCACCATGTATGGCTCTCTTTCCTTCATCCATTTAAGGAATTAAAGAGGATTGAATTTGACCAACCTTCCCTGTCGTTTTAACCCCTGGTGGGGTGAGAAGCTTTTTTACACCTGTGTTTGTGAGTGCAATTCTTATAGAGCATATCACTTAATTCACCTTTACTATATTACGCTATGTAATGTTTATTATCATTACAGATTTATATTAATACTTATTATCCTGGTTCATCCATCCAGGTTGTATTCAATTTTATTGTATTCTCTGGGTGTTTTTCCCACTTTTTTTTTTTTCGTTACTATACGTATATTGGGTGTTTGTGAGGTACACCTGGGTCACACCTAGTTCTTCACGTACCGCTTAATTGTTTATTAGTGGGTACTATTTTCCTTCATAATAGTGTGTATATATATCTTTTTCTGTTCACTGTATGTGATAATCTTACCTCTCCAGATGGACAACACTGATCTAGATTAAATACAATGAAAGGAAACATATTATTCTCTTATTGCAGGTTTGAAGTACTGAGTTTTCTCATGTTGTGTTACAACTCTGCTATTGTCTACATGCCACCATCATCCTACCAGTCACTTTGCCGAATGGGATCAAGGTGAGAAGAAAGTCTTGAGTAATATGTGATAAATTGGGAATACATCTAATTAGACTGGAGAGTTGGGTAATGCTGCTGGAGTCGGTTAGATTATGCACTTGGAACCTGTAAAAATGTGTACATCTCATTTTTGGTTTCCCTGTCATTAATTATTTGCATTGGTTTACTTTTTGTTTTTCCAGGCTTTGTGTGAGTGGCTTTCCAAGGCAACATGAGAAGCGCTGGAAGGATTTGTGTGGTCGGGTGGTGCTGGATCCTGGCTTCATGGTGCAGTTGTTAACAGGAGTCTATCATGCTATGTGAGTTACGTTTAAGTTCATAAAACTATTCTCCTCGCAAGAAAAAGGCAACACTTAGTTTGCTGTTAACATCAGTGAGAGGAATATGTCCTTTTAGGGAAATGCCTCACCATGTGTTATGACGTTGAAATAAATACTTCATATGTATCTAGAACTATTCCCGAGCTTTACAAAGAACTACTATCATATAAGGAGAGAAAGTCTTGGTAATGTTCTAACGAGTTTCCTGAAAAAGGTATGACTGGTAGTGTATTTCCTTTGAGAGTTGGTGTTGTATGGCATGTGTCATGCTGGAACGTTTAATACCTGTGTTTGCTCTCACATAACCATATAATACCTTCTAGCTGGTCAAACCTTTTGTATTATATACCCAAATCCACTGTTCTGAATACTTACATGTTAAAATTTAGTGTGACTGGACATCTTTTATTCTATATGCTATTGGGCTGGAACCAAAATGCAAGGTTTTTGGCTGAAAACGTAGCAGTTTCTAACATGAAAATGCCAAATTAAAAAAAAAAAAAAATATATATATATATATATATATATATATATATAAACAATTTCAAGTATTTTTTTATTTTTTCAAATAACTTACTAAAATATGCAGCTCTAACATTCAGGACATAGTGGGAAAATTATTAGTAGACTCCCCCATTCCCTTTTCCACAACCACTACTACTGTATTGGTGAAATGAACAGCATTCTGAGCTACGTCTCAATGGTATACAGTCCTACACTGGGTAGTCCTTTGTATCTGACTGCAGCACAACTGTACTCTTTTGTTTATATCTTTTGCACTCAAGGCCGATAAAAGTCAGATCCTGGCTACCTTTTTAGGTATACTTCGCTTGATAGCAAAAGTACTTGACTAAGCTATACTTTAAAACAAAAAACAAAAAATTATTTCTCTTTACAGATACAATGGGGAGTGGGATCTTGGGCAAGAGGTCCTTGATGACATCATATACCGTGCCCAGCTTGAGCTTTATTCACAGCCCCTACTGGTAAGTGCTAAAATTACACAAAATCTCCACTATATAAAAATACCGTATGTGCTTGCCTAATCCTGACAGTTAGTTGAAAGAGAAGTTTGATACATAAAGTGGTTCAATTGTAAAAATATCCTTTGTGTGAGACGCTTCCTTTTTATTTTATTGAAAATCGTTGACATTGCTGCATAGTGTGTTACTTAAAATAATGTATTTCTGTTATCACTCTGTTTTAAAGGAACACTTCAAGCATCATAAATCCTACAGTGCCTTGTAGTGATTATGGTGCCAGCAGTACCCCGACTCTTGCCCAGTGTAAGTAGTAAAACCATTTGCTAACGGTTTGACTTCTTACCTGGAGGGTGTCGGATGCCGCTCATTGCCTGTGTAAGAGCCGGAAGCTCTCCATGTTGATCTAAGCCTGGTGGTACAGAGTTTAGCTTATTGACTGAGAGCAATTGGCTAACACTCTCAGCTGTCCTGCATGGCTTAGATTAGGAGAGTTAATGAATGTTCGATGCAGGAGCATCTGTCTCTAAAGAGACAGTGCCTCGTGCACCTCAAGTAAGAAGACACACTGTTTGACTACTTACACGTGGTAGGGCGCTGTAGTAGTTATTGTGCTTGGAGTGTTCCATTAATTTATTTGTTTTGTTTATTGTTTTGTAGCTTTAAGACTGTTACTTTTGTTTCTTATTAGACCTTATGTTTCATTGTTTAGGTTGCAAATGCGATGAAAAATTCACTGCCATTTGATGCTCCAGACACCTCCAATCAAGGGCAGAAAGTCCTCAAGGTCGAGGTGACCCCAACAGTCCCTCGAATCTCTAGAACGGCTATCACCACAGCTTCTATACGTAGACACCGATGGAGGAGAGAAGGTAACCAATAAAAAAAATGTGGGAATCGGTTTGAGATCCCATGTAATGTTAAAGCAGTCATGAGATTATTAACTTTATCCTAGGATTTATAAATTGAAATGCCAGCAACAAAGCCAATAATATAATAAATCTTTTTGTGTAACATACGTATTCTATGGGATACCTGTTTGTGATGGGCTTTTGCCTGGTGTTTCTATGGTCCTATGGAAACAAAATTGAGCCCACTAAACAATACTATCAGTTGATTTTGATCATAACACTATGCAAGTGTTGAGGAAGCATATTCTTAATGTGGTAAATAGCAACTTATCAGTGGAACAATGATCTGCAAAATATAGTGGAAACTTTGGAACCTGTAACCTATGAATTCTATTAAAGGACCACTATAGTGCCAGGAAAACATACTCGTCCCACTGGATGGCAAGGAAAGGTTAAACTTACATTTTTTCCAGCCCCGGGCGGGGAGCTCTCCGCCTCCGATCCTCCTCTTCGGCTGAATGCGCGTGCGCGGCAGGAGCTGCGCGCGCATTCAGCCAGTCTCATAGGAAAGCATTCATAATGCTTTCCTATGGACGCTTGCGTCTTCTCACTGTGATTTTTCACAATGAGAAGCACGCAAACGCCTCTAGCGGCTGTCAATGAGACAGCCACTAGAGGCTTTAGAGGCTGTCAATGAGACAGCCACTAGAGGCTTTAGAGGCTGTCAATGAGACAGCCTTTAGAGGCTGGATTAACCCATTTATAAACATAGCAGTTTCTCTGAAACTGCTATGTTTATTAAAAAAAAGGGTTAATCCTAGAGTGACTTGGCACCCAGACCACTTCATTAAGCTGAAGTGGTCTGGGTGCCTAGAGTGGTCCTTTAATAATTGGCATTAGGTCTCCTAATCTCTTTCATTTCAATGTTAAATTGCCGTAAAATGCCATGGTCATTGTAATTTTCTCTTTAATTAACAATCTACACTAGTTACTGCCATTTTTCAGCCACAAGCAGAATAAAATGCAGTTGTTACCTGTAACAATATAGTCCCTAATATCATGCAAACATCTTTGTCCTAGATTTGGTGTTTCAGCCTCTCTGTGTTCACATTACTTCTTTTGAATGTACTGCTAAGGGACACAAGAATTTGGCTCAAAACTTCCCCCCCCAATGATTGTTAAATAAGCAAACCAAGTCAGACTTCGAGGGTTTTGATGGTTATGAGTCATGTCCTGGCAATATAGTAGGAAAAATAATTTATGATGGCAAACACCTCTAATGGTCAAACAAAATGTAGAAAAAAAAAAAAAAGTAATTTGCCCTGTACACACACAGGCTAGACCAGACTGTTACTTAAAACAAAAGCACACAAATTAGGGATTAAAACTTTTTAAAATGCATCAACAAAAGATCTAAGGACAAGCTTGTCATTATTCTCACTTGTTTTATCTCTAGTTGGCGACTTATAATCGTAGACTGCGATTAAGTGTTTGGTTTTTAAATTACAGCTTGGTGTGTGTACAAAGTGAAACTGCTTTTGGTACATGTTCAGCAGGGATTACCCTGTAACATGTGTGTGTTTGTGTAACACCTCGTCTACCCTCACAATGCAGTTGTATTTCTGATCGTTATTTTTTTTGAATGACTGTTCAACTAGTCTCATTCCTGACAGAATGGCATGCTCTCTGCATTAAGCCACAACAGAGACCTCTTTTACCAGGGGAGGGTACTCAAACTTTTGATTGTTACTGTATCCAAATAAATGTTGTTGGAATTTAAATTACACATGAGTTCCAGCAGCTTTCACAATCAGACAAGTAGTGGCTTGTTTTGGAGTTTTCTATCCACCTCTTATGTCGCTGATTAAACTTTTGAATTCCACTGCATACTAGTTGCTTTATTTAGACTAAATCACTGTGTTAATGTTCCCTTAGTGGGGTTATGTATAAACAGGCAAAATTGGGAATAAGATAAAATGTAAAGCAATTACCATAGCATCTAGTGAATGTGCCTACTGATTGCTTTACTTAACCTATATACCGTAACTGTGTGGAGCACTGTGGCAAGCGTGCTAAGTTTCACATTTTCAACTGCCACTAAACGTAGCATAGTCCATCATCTATAATGTAATTTTCATGGTTTTTTTTATGTTAAAACATATGAAAGAAATGTACCTGTTATCATGTTACAATAATGTCACATGAAATTCGCAGAGTTGTTGTCTCTTTTCGCTTTGTTGCTTTTTAAGTTTTTGTTTTAATTGAATTTATTTAAAATTGCATTTCTTTGTTGTGTATGTTCTACACACTGTGTTCCAACTACCGCAGCATTTTAGTATTCATATAGAACTGCCTGGACCATTTTATTATAAAGGCCAGATGAGTATTGTGGCATTGCTTTAAATCGTTTATGTATAAATAATAATAACCCTGGATTTAATTTATCTTTGTGACCCATAGGGTATCTACAACAATTCAAAATAAGAAAACACTAGTATTTGGATGTATAAAGTCCAGTTGTTTTAATGCTATAATCCCACCAAAACATCCATACTTAATGTAACCTTCTCCCCAGGCTCCAGTGACTTGTACCTTTACGTTTGAATGTCATGTTGCAGCATTTTTCATGCGCATCTTTTTTTTAATTTGCTTTGTTATTTAAATATATGTGAACGGCCCTTTTCAGCGATTTTTATGTCCTCCCAAAAAATTTAAGAACTCTAAATACGCCTAGCAAGTCTTTTTATTTTTATTTTTTACTTTTCATTTATTTTTTATTTTTTTTAAATTTTTATCCTGATTTTAAATTTGGCCAAACAAAGAGGAATACGACCGATGAAAAGACTTTCAGAAACAAACTAAAATCTTCCCTGTGTTGAATCCCAGATGGTTTTGATCTCACAAGCGACTCGAACCCTGGCTCCCCGACTTTGCGTATCGCCACAGACCTAAGCACTAATCGCGAGGGGGATGTTCTTGTGTACAGGACCCCTGAGACCAACTCTCCAGAAGCTGCCACTAAGGGTAGGCCAGAGAAGTGGAGTAAGAAACCAGTGGTAGAGTGGATTAAGGAAAATCCAGGCTCCAGACAAAGACTTCCTTATCTCCAAAGACAGTGGGTTAGGGTCTCTTTGTCCATGCGCTTCCTTTATCGTTGGCTCCAGGTCAGGTATTAATGTTTTGCTTGCTATCTCCAGCTAGCCTCTAATACCTGCACCTCCTTGCAGTCAAGAGATCAGCTTCGCATGGCAATAGAATGTTTCTTGCAGCAACTTAGCCCAAAAAGGACAGGACTTCTCTTGGTGAACTCTCATTTCAGGGTATGTTATGTCAAAGAAATGTCTTGTGTTTTGGATTGTGATATTCTGTCACAATTTACTTTTACAAAAAGATAAGTCCTGCGTTCACTCCCATCACTCCTGGGCGGCAGCAACGACCACAGTACACATCAGCCCCAATATATATAGTAAAAAACCAAAGAAAAAAAGTTACCTGCGCTCTCTCCTTAATCCCTGTGTATATTTAAATAAATGGAGGTCATTTAGTTACTCCAATAGCCATTGGAGGGAATGCCCGCCTGCCAATGTCAAGGCAGACCCCCCTAAGCAGACTACACTGACCCTTCACCTTGCTTCCTTAAGCTTCTGGCAAGGATATCTCTAATGAGACAGAGAGGGGTATTTTTTATATACACCCATATATACTTATTAACCCTTAATAGGGAACACATGGGATGGGCGGCAACATTATAACAAAGCTGTGTGATACAAAAAGATAAGTACTGCGCTCACTCCCATCACAATTTACTTTTACATGAATATAATTTTGCCACCAAATCAACTATTTGTTGTTTTTTTTGGTTTTTTTCTCCATCGCATTTTTTAAACTTTTTTTTTTTTTTTCTAGTTACACATTTTTCTACATGCAGAAACATCTCCAAACCTGAATAAAAGTTATTTACAAAAACAATGTCAGGGATGTGAATATGCAGTGATACATAATAGTAACTAATATTTAAAGGCACTCTGTAGGCAGTATAGCCGTTTCATCTCATTGATTTGCTTATAGTGCCAGGAGTCCCCTGGCATTGTCTCTGCATTCAGTGTTAAACCATCTTCAAGAAGTTAAACACTAAATAAGAGACCCCTGACCTCCCACAACCCAGTCCCTACTGGAAGTATTAAGTTAATACTTAAAATTCTTGATTTTTCCTTTTTTATGACCCCCTTAGGGAATTAAAATTGTAAAGCAAAAAGGGCATAAAATCCTCATAGCAGTGCTGTTTGTGAGAAATAGGTTTGCAAAACAAACTCAGTCTGCGCATTTCATACAAATAACTTTATCAAAACGTTGTCTTTCAGGAGGTATGGTTAAGACAAAGATTACACACATCTTTCTAACATACCAATTCCATACCAATAATATTTTGTTTAGTATGAGCAATTTATTTCCTACTCATTTAGTATGAGCAATTTATGTCCTACTCATAATTACATTCATATTGGAAGACCATATATTCACATTCCTAACTCCGTCAAAGTGAAAATGATAATCAATAAAAGCAGTCTGTATCGTATCCATCTTAACCATGGATAAATGCATGGTTTGTGACATTGCAGTTGTGTCTATTCAGGGGCCAATGCAAAAATCCACATGCAAAATACTTTTTGAGATGAGAGTTCCCAAGTCTTACATGCAACATATCCTGGCATTACATTGGCATGCCTATTCTGCCATATTGCATGTGCATGGTCCGAAAGCACTGGAGAAGGGTTGGTATTTTTGCTGTACTGGATTCAACTGCTGAGTAATCGTGTCTTCTTCAAGCCATCTCACTGTGACTTATTTCTCTTTGGGTTGTATCCATTAGTTTCACCAGTGGCATCCACTGTCATATAGTTCAGGCTGCCAAACCCATCTTCTGCCTAATGGTTGATGAATACAGTGAAACCAGATATCTGGCTGCTTGTATGATATCAATTTTGGCTGTGTGTAGTGCCATTAAAGTGATTAAATATTCAAAACTAAGCCTGTTTATCAATTTTATACAACTCGCTTAGAGACTTGATACCAAGAAACTGATCAAGTGTCAGCAGGTTTGCTGTTTTTAATTTACTTGACCATTGACCCTTTACAGAGTAAGAGGAGCTGTTTAATAGCAAATAATTTGGTATTGACTGTTCCACCTGGAAGGAAAGTTGTTAAAACGGATTGCTATTCTGATTTTCTTTTTTTTTTTATATACAAATAGTTTAAGTTTATGTTTTGTTTATTGTTTTTCCATCATTCAAATGCCCGGTCATGTTTATTTGGAATACAGGAGAATTGACATAAAAGTAATCTCTCAATTTCAAATCCGTTTCTGTAAAAGGGCAAGTTAAATATCTACATTTTCAAAAATGTGTCTCTTTTAACTTTTTTTGCTGAAAGAACAAACACTACCATTATACCATTTAGACTAGTAGTGCTGTTCTGTTTACACTATGAATAGAGTAGTAGCTCAACACAGCATGACACTAAACTACAGCATTCATTTTTATTTTGTTACATTTCTAATTTCTTTAAATGACTGGCTGGATTTTGAATTTAAAGGGACACTATAGTCACCAGAACAGCTGCAGCTTATTGTAGTTGTTCTGTTGAGTGTAGTTAGTCCCTGCAAGATTTTCAATGTAAATACTGTCTTTTCAGAGAAAAGGCAGTGTTTACATTGCTGCCTAGGGACACCTCCAGTGGCCACTTCTCAGATGGCTACTAGACGTGCTTACTGTGCAGGACTCCCGTTCAGCGTCTTCACACTTTGCATGGAGATGTTGAACTTTCCTCATAGGGATGCATTGATTCAGTGCATCTCTATGAGGAGATGCTGATTGAACAGGCCTGCATTTGGCCCCAGCATTAGATTTGCTGAGATAAATTCTGATGTCAGCTAAAGAAGCGGATCGGGAGCGGGACCAGCGCTGGTGGACCCACGCGCTGCTGGAAAAAAGGTACCTTTTAACTTTTTCTAAGGGGGCTATGGTAGAGCAAGCCACCTAAATGGTGGTTTTAACACTATAGGGTCAGGAATACATGTTTGTGTTCTTGGCCCTATAGTGTTCCTTTAATTTTGTTTGAATACATATTCTCCAGTATGCAAAGAGACTCAAGTTTGTTCCAGGCACTTCTCAAATGTATGATATGTCCACTTGATACCTCAGTATATGTTCACAGGACCTCAGCCTTGCATTTCCTCAATCCATGTATATATATTGTAGGGTAGTTAGTGGCTCTTGTCCCAGTTGGAGAATATCTGCTTTTTGCTTAATTTTACATTTCTGTGTCCCGTGGTCTTATGTGTATGTTGAAATATTTTTACCTAAGGTGAGTTTTTCTGTAGATAGGTTTTTCCTTTAATCGTTTTAAAAATAAGCAAACAAACAAAAATTGTGGGGTATAATTGCTCGTATCTGAAATCTTTCTGCATTTGACCTGGGAACTCTGGGTTTAGTATTGTTTGTTGAAACCACATCTAGAGTGACAGATCTATATACTTCTATATACTCTACGTTCATTCAGATTTTTCCAATTCCATTGGTTTTTAACTTTTCATATGTTGCCTTACCATATGACTAATATTGACGCTACGCTTTATAGTGAGAAATATCAAGCTGTAATAATTGTAATTATGTATCATCCATTGAAAGCACAATTATTAAGTTGTGGGAAAAGATTCTAAAATCAGTATAAATAGTACTACCCATTGCCTATCAGAGTCTGAGTAACTAGGTCCTAGGATCCTCTTAGAAGGTATGTGGGAAATGAAATGCTGAAATGGTAAGTAATGTCTAGATCCATGAGTGCATCCCAGTCTTCTCTGCAAATTATACCGTTTCCCATCTTCACTTAATTTTTATCTTTACTTACCCAAAGCCTAAAATAAAAACTTGCATGTGATTCACGCTATTGAAAATATTTTGGGTTAGAATATGATGTGGTGAAAATTCCAATGTTGTTCTACACCCTGCATGGGCAAACTGCTGTTACCTATCTGTTGTAGGGCTGCTATCTCTGCAATCCTCAAGTAGCCCATGTGCCCAGTTGGGTTGCCTCTGTCTGTTCCGGACTACAGGATACTGAATAATTGCTTGATGAAACTACATAGAAAATGTTTCAACTTTCCATATTTTCTAGATGCTTATCCCACATCTGTACTACAGTTCCTTTGCACTTGGCATGACTGAGCTGAAAACTTGCACCCTAGCCACTTTGCACCCACTTTGTTTGTACCTTTCCTGATTTCATGGGAAGCGATCCTTTGCTGCCTTCTATCTTCTATTTATAATACAAACGCATAGTAGTAAATGATGAATGAATTGTACTAATCTGCTGTTTGTTTGTAATACTGTAAAAGACGTAAGCCACAAAGCACTTGGTGAGTTATGCTCAAAGGCCTGTAAAATGTATTAACTTACAAAAATTGCTTACAAAAAAGTTTGTTTAAATCTATAGGACCCCATTTAACATGAGACACTACTGAGGTAAAATAATTTCCCCTAGGGCACTGGTTCCCAACACAATACTCGACATGTTACCAGTCTAGGATCATTTCCCACTTCTGTTCCTGTGAGCATAGTGACTAAACCTGGACAATTGGCTTGCCTTGGGTTAGGGTCACTACCTGAGAGGTTTCTACCAGTGACTTAAATTAACTAAATTAAGTGCCAACCATTGTTTAATAGACCCCATGTCATTTAAGTTTCTTATTAAGGTATGAACAACTGGCACAAGCTGATGCATGCAAAACCTAATGTTTTCTTAAATGAAAAGCATGATCCATTGTAAAACCGATGGAAAGATATGAATTACCCGTAGTATGTATAGTGTTAACACAAGTTACCAGGTACAGAATGTGTAAAATAGTTTTAACTGTGGGCTTAATGTGCTTAATTTTCCATAATTTAAAATGTTCACTAGTGGGAGTGTGTGCATCTTAAAATATCACATGATTTATTGTATGTATTTTTTTGTTGTTTTGTTTTAAGGGCCTGATGGCACAATTGGCGGAGAGGACTCCATACACTTGAATGATGCTGATGAGGGTTTTTCATCTGGGGCATCAGTTAGCAGCCAGCCTGTAGGAGCCAAACAGACTTCAGCAACTCAGAGGAGTGGCTCAAGGAAAGGAGGTAGTGTGCGTTCTGTCAAGGAAAGAGAACCACCAACACCATCAAAGACTAGTGAAAGTCTTCGAGATGTAATGCCTAGAAAACCACCCGTCCCTACAGCTGCTGACTCCACACTTGAAGGGATAGAGTTATCACCAATGAAGAAGCACTTAAGCCTCCCAGCTGGCCATGTGGTGGCAAAAGCCACTAGCTTGAGTCTGATAAGAACCTCCAGCACTTCATCCACAAAATCATTTGACTATGTAAATGGCAGTCAAGCTGGTGGCAGTGGTGGGGTAGAAGGTGTTACAAACCTCTCTGTCTGCAACACAAACCGGTTTTCAACTATAAGCCTTCAAGAGGACCGGCTAGGCCATTCAGGAGAGAATAAAGACCTCTTGTCGCCTGGTGCACCTTTGACCAAACAATCCCGATCACCAAGTTTCAATATGCAGTTAATTTCCCAGGTTTAATTTTGTTTCTCATTGACCGTAAACAGTGCATATTTGCACAGAAACAAATAATCCTCATACAGCAGCCTAAAATACTCATGACTTGCCCCTTTTTACTCTTGAAAAATTCTATGTGCAAGAGCAATACAAATCCCCTTCCCTACTCTCCGTGCCCGTGAATAGAACTATCGTAAAAAGCGTTTATTCATTATTTCTTTAAAAAAAAAATTCAATTTTTTTTTAAATTCCTTATTAATTTGGGTCAAGTGCAATGAATGAACGTTCAGTTGGTCCAATCATAAATTCTAGCGGAAAGTATTTCAGTTAAAATGAAGATAATGTAATGAGTTGGGGGTTCCAACAAATAATGCAAAGCATCTTTTCTGTACCAGAAGTTCAAAGGAGATATTTAAAAGGTCAATTGACCGATCACTTTGTGCAATGCATTTTTAAGTGACTATGGTTACATTTATCAGTCTGCTGCACCTTTTGGACAATTTATGTATGTTCCTTTCCAACCAGGGGTCCATCAGCAACAACATCTTTCACTGGAAGTCATCATTTTAGAAGTTAAAAATAACTGTAAATTATAGATTGCAAATATCTTAAGAAGACATTTCTATAACCCATGCTACGTGTCTTCCCTTCATGCCCTATGGATTTTGGGTTAGTGTGGCCCATGGATTCAAGATTTCAGAAGACAATCCGCACATTCAAGATAATCCAAACTGACTTCTGTATGATAATCACAATTTCTCCTTGCCTATGCTTGCTGTTGGATGTCAAATAACTTGTTGGGTAAAGAGAGGGACTTGTAGGCTGCATTTACTTGCTGGAAATCAGTCATACAGCCTTCTCAGCTGCTCCCCTTCTGTCCTTCTCCCCAGTGACCCATGCATAGGTTTGTATATCCATTTGTGCAGGCCAGAGAACACTTTAGGGAGTGTTCAGCAGCCTGTAAGAATTGCTGTTGTGTGAATCGAAGCTGTTTTCTTGGTGACCCTCTAGACCACACTGCCTTTGTGATTACTATTAATTTTATATGTTGTGATAACGTTTCCAAAATGACCTGTTGTTTTTTTTTTATTTTAAACAAGATTGTCGTGGGCCTGAAGTTCATTGCTTCTTTGTCCCGCAATTCAGAAGATAATCTGAATGCCACTTATCCAGGTGTGAATGTATAAGGCTATTCAGTGACCACAGTTGAAATTAACCTCATTATGTTTGGTTTAAATTTTTTTGTTCCTTTATATATTTGTATGGGCTCATGTCGACCTATTCTGCTTGTGGCAGTGTCTCCTAGATGTTTACAGGGTATCTGTCCAGAGGGCAGAGCCAATATACCAACTTATATTGTTTGTATTGGCAATCAAGTTTTGTGTGAGCCTGACCTATTATCAAGATAAGCTGCCCTGTGAATTTTGTAGTATAGAAATGTATATCATCTGTGATAGCTGGATAACGTCACCTTCTGCTGAATACCCTTAAATATTCCTAATGCTGTGTAGTTGCTGTACAGGAATTTATCTTTCCTTATTATAACCTCCGTTAGAACAGATCCATATCTGCACAAGAGATAAGTGTTGCTTTCAAATCAGAATGTTCAGTGCCCAACTTTCAGAACATAATGATAAATGAAAAACCAGTGAATTCTAAAAGGTTCCAAAATGTATTTAAACAACAAAAAAAGCTGAAGTTTTGGTTTTGAAAGCTCTGTATAGCAAGTTGGTTTTACAAAGATGGTCATGTAAATCTAGTATACTGCACATAAAGAGAACAATTTATTTTATTGTAGACAACTGGGGCAGGCATTGACTCCATCCCAAGGTTACTGTTGATTCAGCTGAGCTTACGGAGTGGAGTAGTTTCCATGTTACTTTTTTTTTCTCTACATGCCATATGTTCCACCATTATTATGTAAGTGGTTTGGGTTAATATTTTTAAATGAACATTTAAATTATATTTATTTCCTATATAAGCAAGTCCCATATGAAGCCCCAGATGGTTCTACCTCACTGCTCAGGGATACACAACCAGGCGTAGGGAAGCTGTGGCACTGCCATTGTTGTAGATGGATTATATTTGGCCTGCAGTGGTTAGCAGAACATGCCGAGAGACGTGATGCACAAAAGCTACGGTGCCAAAGTTTGCTTCACCTTGTTCACGTCTGGTCTTGATCACAAGACTTTAATACCTGATACATTTCAGAAAACCCATTTGTGCTCGGGTAGATATGGTTTTAAGACTGGCTTATCACCAATACTGTCTGGCTCATTTGTTTGAACAGGTCTATCCACTGTTACTATAATGCTTCAATCACTCTTGAGAATCCATTTATTTAGCTCCCCTCAATAAGCAATGTTATAGCATCAGTCTTGATGTACCTGATTCCTCATATAGAAATACATAAATAAAGTCAATGGACAGCTGCTATGCTACACAGTACTGAATAGAAAGGTAATACCTTTATAGCTCTTTCATTAAAAACAAAATATTGACAGAATTATTGCATGTATAGCCCTGGTTGCTTTAATTGTCAGGTGCATATTGCAGTCTGTTACCCTAGGACACTATTGTGAAGGTGTATTGATAGTCTGCTAAAGTTTTATTTTTATGATCATTTAGTCTAGAAAGATACATGCTCACAGTAGTTGCCAATCACTGGATGTCATCTGTTAAAAATTCAGTAAATAATGGTTAATTTAAAGGAACTGTAACTTATACTTGGAAACATCACTGCTTGTCTCTGATAGTCGGTTGGTGGATTTATATTCCATGTCTCGTTTTAAAAACCGGTATGTCAGAACTGACAAAAATAGTGGTTATCAATTATTAATAAGACCATAGTATGGGATGTTAATGTTTTAAATTAATTCTCCAAGCTGTATTGCCCCTACATCTGTAGGAGCAGTCCCAACTCCCACCCTCCCCCCAAGGTTTTATAAATTATCTTCAAAAAGCAAAGAAAAAATAGACACCTTTTGCTTAACATGTGCTATTAAAAAAAAATGTGACTTCCTCATTATTGGTCCTAAATATTTGTATGAGGTAAGCAGCAATTGGCCATGGCCAATCATCATTAACTTTCATTTCTGCAAAATTGACAAAGGCTGTCTGTGGTTATGTGGTTGGAATGTCTCTAAAGTTTAAATACATTATCAGCTGGTGGCTTTGATGGATACCTTTAGCCCTGCTGTTGTTTGGGATATTCAATTTGTAGGATACGCTGCCAGCCTTTAAATCATGGGAAATGTAGTTTACAGTAATATAAAAATATTGAGGTTAGCCATCCCTTTACCTATGGTCTGGTAGATATTTCATTAGCACAGGTTAAACAGTGTGACGGGGCTTCTGGTAGATACATCATTAGTATCAGTTATGTGAGTAGTTTTTGGGTTGGTGAGTCCCAAGGTAACATTTTGCAAATCAGGGGCTCAGGAATAAAACCATTAAATGCCACTTGAGCATCCCTGTTAGAGACATATGTTATAGTGTGTCTGGAAATAAGTTTCATTGCAAAGTGCAACTCTGGACCGTTTCTAAAGTAAAGCAATCCCCATGGAAACCAATAGAATGTCTCGTTTCTTGCACTTTTAGAACGCTTTACCCCACGTGTTATTTATAAACAACTCCCAAAGTATGGCTCGGGGCCTTCTATAATTAGACTAGGTACCATATCGCTCTCCATCTCCACCCCTTGTTAGTGTTGATTTACGCTCTGTGTTTATGGTGCATGATCCCTTGCTAGAGGTGCATGTCTCCTATTGTCATGTTTTTCACTTTGTGTGAAATGTTGTAATGGAAGTCTGCTTGTCTTTAAAGGAGTGATAAACATTGTAATTAATAGGACTTCCAGCATATCTATTCTATTAAATTGTCTGTGTGAGTGTAAGCATCTGGTAAATGCCAAAAAATATACAGTGAAATGAAAAAAAACCTAACTTCTAGTTGATTTAGTGGACAGAGTAAACCACCTGTCCATTTTCACTTCATCAAATTTTTAATGCAATATCCCGCAGACCGTTGATAGAATAAAGGGTGATGAGGCAACCTTGCGTACATTTTTGCCAAACAATGGAAGACTACCTGATTCTGGAAATGTTCGACATGGCAGAACGTAAACCAGTGAATATTTAATTTGATCTTGTGCCTGGACAGTGAGAGAGAACAAACAGGGAATTGAGCAGAAGGATCCTGTCAACCTTATGTTGTGTGACCAACTGGCAGTGGTTAGTAGGTCATCATCTTTAATTCAGAGCAGTGTCCCTTGCTGGGTATTTTCTCATATGAAATCTACCAAAACCGTTTTATAGTAAGAAATGGATAATGATCCAAATTATATCCCTAACATTTGATCAACCTTCCATATATAACAAGACAGTCTATGGAATAAACTATCTGGGATTTTGTCCCTGGCTGTAATAGTCTGGCGAAGGGATGTTTTCCAAAATCACAGTATTTATCTTAGTGGAAAGAGATCTCTATATTGTGTCTTCTCTGGTAAATAATTGGTTTTTGGTGTACTTTTTCACACTTAATCCGTACCTCTTAATTTAAAAAAAAATAAATATATTAAGAAAATGTAAGAGATTCCAGTAATGCTATGATGCTTATTAATTGACAAATTCCATTTCAGAGGTATTTATATATAATTTGTTCAGATTTGATATTTTTGATGTTTGTAGCTTTATTTTTTTTAGACATAGCTTTATTTGTTTTTTAAAATATTTTGGTGACAATCATAATGTGTGTGTGTGTGTGTGTGTGTATATATATATAAATCAACAAATTCAGATGTAACAAGTCAAATTGCTGTAAGAGTCTGCACTATTGAAATATTGTATTTGGATTAATTATTTTAATTTTTTTTTTTTTTTTTGAAGACAACATTTTTATTTTTATTATATTTTTGTCATTGTTTTTATCTATTGTGGACATTTTGTCTGAGGATGCAATGAAACACAGATGTGCATAGAGCTGGTCCTATAAACTTGACTGGGAATAGAGCACAAGAGAATGGGCTTTATTTGTTGTAAATATAAAAAATGCTTTCCATTGAATGATATGCTGAATAAGAATCAATAGATACAGCATCTTAATACAAAGACCAAGTATACAACCTATGTGATGAGCTGTAATTAACATTCTATTTGTAGTTTGGGGACATTCCTGCACATGTTCTGTTAATTCCATATTAAAAATTTCATCAACTTTTGAATACATAATAATAGTAGGGTATAATACATGGGATATGGTCTGTGCACTCCATTTAGAGCATATGATAAGCCAATTAAAGCATCTCTGTTTATGTTGTATGATTTATAAAGACCTCCAAAAGTGGCATGCCCACTTGTGTTGCGGTGGCGATGGGGAGAAGACTAAGGTAGATGCACTTAGCTGAACCTTCCCCCTGTTACGTGTTACCATATTTATTGTAGTGAACCTCTTTGACTTCCGCCACATCATCTGCCAGGATCTGCGTCAATGATTTATATTCACAAATAAGTAACTCATTAAAGTGTGAATTGTTGAGTAATTAATTCACTGTGAATTTAAAATGTTAGGACAAAATGCCCAAACTAAAAATTTGATATGGATATTTTTTTCAATTTGGCTATTTTGAATTCAATTAGGAGGAGAAAAAAAATACTGTCAGCCAATGTGTCAGTTCTGACGCAAGCACGCTGGCAACAAAGCAAGTGTGCCGACGTCACTGACGAGATTTGCTGTGCTTGGGGAAGCATCCCATGCAGGGCAAATCAAAGAAGACTTCGGGAGGAGCACAGGCAGGCTGGAGGATGGCCTGGAGGTGAGTGTTTTTCACGAAGAGTAACACCCACGAAGGAGCACTGGAACGGTGAATAAATCTTTATATTATACATACCTTGTAACTTTGTGATATGTGGTGTATTGTGGTGTATTCAATGTATATGGGAATGATTTCAGGTAAATTAATTATTTCAAAACAGATTCACTTTAATAACCCTGTTGATCACATTAAGGCCATAATGTGCTTTGGTATTACTGTGTTAAGCAGGTCAGCTACAGGCTAAACAAGTTTTGTAATGGGGTGCACTGGCTCCCCCTGTGGGTATATTGTATAACTTTATATCAGCAGCATTCTCTTAATATAAGCTTGTTCATAGTCCCCGTTCCAAATATTTTCTATTGTGTATTAGTATGCAATATAATATGTAGCCATATGTCTATTTATTTCCCAGTATGCATAACTGCTGCTCCAGACCTTAAACTTTCAGTTTTTGACAGAGTTTTGAAAAATATTCAGGTACTAAACACATTACTTATTCAGGTCATCTTTCATGAGTATATTGCAATCAAACAGTTTGTTAGAGTGGAAATTCCAAGGTACTACAGTCGAGTCATTAAAAATAGTTATGGGAATGTTACTGTATGGTTGCATTTCATTTGTATGCATGTGCATTTTGTAGGATGCATCAAAACCTGTTTGGAGCACACATCTTAACACCTCAGTATAATGAAAACAAGGAATGTTTTCCGTTTCTAGCCTACATTGTAGTATGTACACGTGTTCTCTGTAGGCCATCATGATAAGGGTCACTTTTTATGGTCTTATTTTAGAGACATTTGTTTGTACATCTTGGGGAAGAGACATACTTTCTGTATTGAAGACTCTGTCACTGAGTGCTATGTTTCCTCTATGCATTGTATTCATGAAGCTTCAAGGTTAGTTAACAACAAAATACACCTAAATGTATTAATTGGGTCATTTCGTGGTCAGTGACTACAAGTACGGGTCATGGTCAGTAGGTGTTAGATCCATCATGCATTTCAGGCAATCTTAAGGGACAGCTTATAATACATGATGGTTTGAGCACTTGCTCGGAGATGGGTCATTATCCATGAGTAATTTAACTAGATTATTGATTACATATGCGTTTGCGTTTTACTTTTTGGCTAGCACAAGGGCATCAATGAAAGGATAATTTGTTCAGATGGGACTCTGACACATATACATGCTACAGTCCCATAAATACACAAAGCAAAAATGTCTCAGGAATCCAGGTTTAGAATCTCATTTTGGCTTTAAAAGTGTAACGGTCACATTTATATATTTTGGATAAATCATAGCTAACAAAAAGTTAGCTATAGTCTGTGCTTCTCAATTCTTTTTATTTATAATTTGCATTGCATACCTGCCAATTTTGGCATGCGCATGTATGCCTCTATGGGTAGTTGCATGAGCATGCCCAGAGCATCATGGGATAATTAGGTTGATTTGAACGTAAAAAAAGTTGCAGATGTATTTTTTTTGGGGGGAGGGGTCTGTACATCTGCTGGACACAGTTTTTAACAAATATTTAGCTGTTAACATCCTATTAGAATGTATTTAGACTAAATGACCTAATATAATCGTCCTTTCAATAGGATGTCTTTTTTTTTTTCTTTTTTTTTTTGTGCAGACGTTTTTTTGTTGTTGTTTTTTTTTACAGGAAAATTAAGTAAAAGTTAAACGCTGACCATTCTTTCATGTTGAAATACTTTATTATTAAATCCATTTTTTATGACTGATTATTGAATGTAGTGTGGAGGGTTATAGTATGTGTGTTGTGTGTGTTTGTGTGTATATATCATTATTTTCTTTGTTTTAGACAATTCTGAATACAGGATTGTGTGTAGTTGTCTACTTTCATTTGTCTTCATAATCATTTTGCAGTAATCATTTCTATTTAACCTTGGTTTTGTGCTGTATTCAGGAAGGTTAGATAAAAAAGAGCACATTTCATTTTACTTTAGAAGTTTTGTACAGGAAAATGTATCATGAAAAATGGATTTTAAATATATATATGGTCCCAATCAACAATCCCATTTTATACAGAGTGTTTTAAAAAATGTATTTTAACCCTCCCGGTGATTTAATGTTCAGTAAATCCAAGAAATGCAGTTAAGGTTTGGTGCATTCTCATTCTACATTAAATAATGTTTCGCTATTTTGCACGCAATTGTGCAGCTTTTATTTTCTTATCTGTTCTTTATTTTAGAAGTTGCAATACATTGTACACTAGATGACAATATACGTTATGTTCTAATACATCCCTGCAGTATTCCATCTATTGTGTCCTTAAAACACAGCACCCCCGTGTTTCAGCCTTTGGAAAGATCTTTAGCAAGCAAGATATAGGTCAATGCACGAGTGTGTTGTATTTAATGGACCCAAGTGAGAGCTAACAGAGGGAACCGGCAAAGCATGCTGACTCGCACAATAGTTTATGATTTAGAAAAATACATTTGAAATGTATGTTCCCATATGCTTGACACCTTACGGCTAATTACTTGTGCCACTGGTCTACATAATTTCATTTTCCAGTCTTTGAAGTATACAATCTAAAAATCTGAATATGTGGAAGGTGTCAAATCCTACAGAAACAGAATTTCTAGCACTGACAAGGTAGCACACAGAGTATGCAATTTTGGCATTTATAAAAATAAACAAAATCTGCCTCTGTGTATACACTCAGAGATTAACCAAGCACATACAGGTCTTAAGGCACACTCCACTGCCCA
The DNA here is from genome assembly GCA_933207985.1 of Pelobates cultripes. Lineage (NCBI taxonomy): Eukaryota > Metazoa > Chordata > Amphibia > Anura > Pelobatidae > Pelobates > Pelobates cultripes. The sequence continues at coordinate 49,170,260 of OW240918.1, read as the reverse complement.
GGTACATAAATAAAAAATACTGTTTAGGAGATATACCCCAAAACATGCATGTACTTAATTATGCATAATTCTCTGATGCTATTTATAAAAACAGCTTGCATTTCTCTTGTCTTTGCAAGACTTCCCCTTCTAACCCAGCCCAGACTTTCTGTGGCTGTCCAATCACAGACTTACTAATGCATCTTAATGAGAAGTCTTTGCAGGGCAGGTTCTCTCGGTAATTGCTGCCTCTTTACTTTAGACCCACTGGGCTAAACAAACCAGGAAGTAACCAAACAGGTTGTCCATTTGACAACCTGAGGGAACTAACCAGGTTAATTTGAGAGGGAAAAAATCTGCACTTTTGCTTAAAAAAAAAAAAAAAAAAAAGTATAAAAATTCATTTTTCACACATCGTACACTTCAGCAAGCTTCAGGAATCCGGATTGTCTCTTTAAGTGGATTGGTACCTCACTGTGCTATTTTATTCACATCAAAAATATCTTAAAGTAGAGGTCTATGTGAGGGACCAAAACATTAATATTTTTTTATTGTGAAGAAAATTGAGGTGCTCATTAATTTCAATCCTGTGATGCTTGGTTTATCTTAGGCTAGCTATCTGTTTGTCATTATGATTGAACATATTTTTAGTCATTAACAAAGTAATTTGTATATTTTTGTATTGAAGAGTTAGGCAAACATTTGTTCCTAAAATCACAGATCCACAGAAATATTTCTTTATGATGGCATATCTAGCATCTATTCTGACATCCAAACCTATTTTGTTGTTTTGTTTTACCTCTGATATATTAAAAATCAAAGTTTAAAACTGTAGCAGAATTGCATGAACGTATTCATGGACACATCAGACAGTTGGACTAATTTTGTATCCAGTAGACTAATATAGTTAATTCCCCATTGTGTGTCATGTTGTTGCCTTTTACATGGTGCACCTCTTCACAAAACCGCTAAAGACGTCACTGAAATGGCAGTGATTTTAAACTGTGAGGGCAGTGACGAAGTTATTAGTTTTCCACAGAAACAATTCAGTGAATATACTTTTGACCTAGTATGGATCTGTGATTCCGCTCAGTTTAATTTGTCATAGTTCTAACTTTAGCTGTAACGGGTTGAAGTCAAAGCTTATTAAACTAAAGATCAGGCCACAGCTAAGCAGAACCTACTTGTTAAAGTCTGTTTGAGAGCGTGTTGAAAGCTGAGTTAATGTTGCATTGCTCTAATCCCAGCTTTAGAAAAAGCCTTAAAGGACCACTATAGTGCCAGTAAAACAAACTTTTTCCTGGCACTATAGTGCCCTGAGGGTGTCCCCACCCTCATGGCTCCCCTCCCGCTGTTCTGAATTTGGAGGAAGGTGTAAAACACTTACTTTTCTCCAGCGCTGGGCTCCCTCTGCGCTGGGGACTCTCCTCCTCCTTTGGACGTCATCAGCTGAATGCGCATGCGCGGCAAGAGCCGTGCGCATTCTGTCAGTCCATAGGAAAGCATTCTCAATGCTTTTTCCTATGGAAGTTGGCGCGGACACCTCTAGCGGCTGTCAATGAGACAGCCACTAGAGGCTGGATTAACCCATATGTAAACATAGCAGATTCTCTGAAACTGCTATTTTTACAGAGGGACCTGGCACCAAGACCACTTCATTGAGCTGAAGTGGTCTGGGTGCCTGTAGTGGTCCTTCAATAACTCAAGAGGTTATGCATTTACACCAACAATCCACAGTTCTATTTAGTTGGACTTCCATAATGATCTTTGTTTTTAAATGTGCAATGGCCCAAGCAAATACTGAGGTGTCCTTTCCCTCATGCTCTCCAAGACGTAAGCACTGTATAGGAACAAGATCATGTATAATTTATTAATCAGTATTTGTATTGTGACTATCAAACCAAACCACAGTAACCACAATCATCTTATAGATGCCCTGTTCCCTTTAGCATGCTGGTATGAAGAATTTAATATGACGAGGTGCTGGACATAGAATGGTGCTCCTTCCTTGGCTTGCATTATTTTTGCAGGCTTCTCTGGTTGTAAAGGTGAAAATTATAAGCTAGATCCTGGTCGATGTGGTTTGGATTTTCTGGCATTAAATCCTTCCTCTTGGGACCAGTGTATTTTTGTAATTTCTGTTTGGAGCAGAAGACATCTAGACATTATCGGTGCATGTTGGACATGTTTATAATTGTCTTACTGGAGCCTGGTAAATGCTGTTCACTGTTGTTGAAATGTGAATTTTAGTTGCTGTTGACAATGTAAATACCTATCAGAGTAAACATATTTTAATTCATTGTAAATAGAGATGTACAAACTTCTGATTTATTCAGAATATCTATACGATGTTAAATAAATATTGTACTGTTTCTGGCTGCAAATGTCTGCTTTATGAGTCTTTCCTTAACTTTTTTTTATTTTTTATTACTTTTACCTGATTTCCATGAGCCATAGTGACCCTTATATTTTTGTGCCAAAAGCATTACAGAACACAAACCATGTTAAATCTTTTACAGATTCCTCTTTCTAAGGCTCAGCTTTCTTGGATTAACCCTATTGAATATGTATGTTTATTTCTCTTTAATACCTGTACGAGAGATTACATACTATAACCATCAATATATATTTTTTTTTTTACCAATCTATTGTCAAGAAGAGGCTGATGGATGCCCTGCATTTTTTGGTATGAATTTTGCTATATCTGTTTTAAATTTACACTGAATTATTGACTAAACCAAAAACTGACCTGGGAGTTTTAGCTTTGACCAAATTGGGAAATTTCTCCAGATCAGCTAAAATTAACCTATAATTGGAAATTTCTGGTCAGTTCCTGGTGTTAAATATCCCTTTTGATTTATTAGATACTCTTTGATTTATTAGTGATTGTTGAGGATTGTAGATAACAAAAACTTACACTACATCAAAATAAATAAAGCAATTGGGAGCTTGTGAAAATAAATCCACAATGGTTCTTTATTGGAACAAAAAGTATACAGTGTTTATGTAATTGCAAGTTTATTTAAACTTGAGCTACAGGTGAGCTTTTTATGAGTTGGTAGACAAACTATAACCATGTTCAGTTCTAGATCTATAGTGAAAGATTGTAAAAATGTTAAGAGTTGGACATTTACTGCCAATACATCCATTCTTCTGTTTATAATAGAACAGCACTAATGTTCCCTTAGAACATTAAATGTTATTTTACTAGCACAATGTTTATAAACACTAATCCTCTAATTCTTTAACAGGAACCAAAAGGATGAATTTTCAGAGTTCTGTAGTACTGAAATAGTTATAGTTCTTATACTTTGTGCTGCAAAAGTAAGATTGTGCACTGCAAAATATAAACACACTGACCACAAAGAATTAGACAACATGATGTGTTTTGGGCTCTTTAAGTAGGAAAATGCAGCATTAAAACAAAAGCTGACCAAGTTTTGTAGATATATACAAAATCAGAAATGTCTTTATTTCAATAGTGCCTAAAACAAAGGTGTTTATTCACAAATCAACTCATTGTTGGAAATCCAGAACGAAATGCAAAAATAGCCAAGCTGTGACAATGGTTGAGTTGGAGAATTGTTTTAAATTGGCAACTTACCCAGAATTTTGAAGTATTATCCCATTTATTTAACAAAAACACTGACAATTGTTGAAAAATATACCACGTTTAAAACCGTAGAAAGGGGAAAACAAATTTTTAGGCCCTTGATTAATTTAATAGTAAATGCAGCGCACCCTGTGATATGGAACCACATTTATTTCATCCCTGTAATCACGTGCATAGTCCCATAGGAAGTGGTCAATCAGAACAGGTGTGATTTCATTGTTCATTTTCCCCCCATTTTTCCGGAACAGCTCCTCGATCTGCTCACAAATAAGTTCCACAGCCCAGATGGAACAACCACGGATCTCTATCTCCTCTACGTCTTCGTTCTGGAAAAGCCATCCTGTGAATGAAACAATATGGATTAAGTAATCAAATGAGTCACGAACAGGAAACAATCATAATCTCACCATTCTGATACTTTTCAAAAACTTAGACGCTCTAAACACCAAAACAGCCGTAGCTTCATGATGTAATTGTACTGTTTTGGTTATGCCCCTGCAGTCACCAGGGCAAGAAAAGAAAGGGTATAAATAAAAATTAAGCTAGTACAATTCTGAGGTTAGTATATACCCTAATAGCTTTAACACTTAAAAGTAAACATGCCCCTGCAGTCCAACTACAATTCTCTATCATTTCGGAGTTAAAGCACTTGTTTCTGTTTATGCAGCCGTAGGCACACTTCCTCTGGCGGTGACTCATAAAGCCTACATGCCAAGCTGGATTATGATTGCATAGGCAAGGGCCAGTTCATGGCCCCTCTTAAAGCTGTGTGTACACACAAGTTTATTGCAAAGGTTCTTTTTAAGTAATGGTGGGTGTCTTTCTCTCTCTCTCTCTCCCCCCCCCTACCTCCCTTCCTCCCACACATTCACCAGTGTACACATATACACTCATTCACAAAAACTGACATACAGTCATCAATACTAACACACAAGGACACAATGACACACCACAACAGTAGCCCATACCACCTGTGACAGTACAGTGTGTTTCCTTTAGAAATGTTAATATCCTACTTTGTTAAATGAATTTTAATCACACACAGATGGCTGTTGCAGGTTCTTAAAGCATGAGATAAATTCTAAATTAAACACACTGTTCTAAGGAAAGCTTTAAATGTGGACTTTTTAAAGGAAGTGTTTATGGGGCTGTGTGAGTGTCAGTCAGGGAAGTATCTACTAAATGGCAGAAAATGGAGCAGTGAGAATGCATAGGCTTGATCTATACACCAAAACCACTTCATTAATTTGAAGTTGTTATGCTGCTTACATTGTCCTTTTAACTTAAATGGCATCGGGCTCAGCAGCAGTATTCTGAACTAATTGCTAACAAGCCTCCCTCTCCTATTAAAAACCAACAAAAAAACCTCATGCTGACATTTTTACCCCTGCTGGACAACCTTACAGAAAGGACACAGTACATACTGTAAGCACACTGAGTAAGAACAGAGGGAGAGATGCTCTAAGAAGTCTTTCTAATGAAAATTATTTCGTGTGCCAGGACAAGTAGCTTGGGTTACCCTAAGTAGATTTAATTTTGTTTCTCTTCAACATTTCCCTTTTAGTGTAACTGAATTGATAAAGGTTGAGAACTGCAATTTAATGTATGTTTTACAAATAAACTGTAGTGATGATGTTTGAAGTGTCCCTTTTTTTGAGCTAATGTGTTGCAATCTCTACCTTTAACTCAAGAGGGGAATATATGCATAGCATAGGTAGATGTGTAAGATGTGACCTAAGCCGGGCTAGGAGTGGAGTTGCACCTCTCACAGCAGAGGGGTTAAATTCTGTACAGGCAGTGTACCGACTCCATGCAGCATGACCACTTCAAATTACTAAAGAGCTTGCGGTGCTTGTAGTAACCCTTTAACCGATTGTGTGTGTGATATATATATATATATATATATATTCTCTCTCCCTCTCCCTCTCCCTCTCTCCCCCTCTCCCCCTCTCCCCCTCTCCCCACAGTAATACACGAGAAGTAAATCCGTACTAAGTTGACAAACCTTCATTTAGCTTTTTCAATAGATTCTCTGAATATCTCATCACACCAAAGTGGACCAAGGCTTGTGGAATCCTGTAGTCTGCAAACATGGTTATTTGACGAATGTCAGAAAAGCAGCCATCACCTTTCCCTTCTAGCACACCCCAAATATCTCCAACAAGGATCTGTGCTCGCTTGTAGAAAGCCACTTTGATACCCTGGATGTAGGATAGAGAAAATACTCACTTTACTGAGTAACCAAACCTTTAAAATGGAAATCATGACAATTCTGAAAATAACAGAATGAAACTTCTCCTCTGAAATTTAAAAAATAATAGAGAAATCAGTCATTACGTACCTAAACAGTGTACCTTTTCAGAAATATGACCACATGCTGTTCAGCTAAAGGGTTATTTCAAGCACAATTAACACTTCAGTGATTTCAAGTGTTTATGGTGCAAGTAGCCCATATGTGCAGTGTTTTAGTATTTTTTTCTGCTGCAGGTTGGTTAATGTTAATTATGGGCATATTTTATACAGAGGTTCATTCATGGACTGAGAGCCCTCGGTTGACCTTCAGCCATTGAATGAATGACAGAAGCCGAATGTCATTCCACTGACTCTTTAAACACCTGGCCGGACAATGGTAAGAGGCATGTTGTCAAACCTTTTTCCCCCTCTAACTGGAGAATAATGAGAGGGTTATCCTGAAATCATAACCGCTAATGCCTGGAGTAATGCTTTAGTAAGACATGAGAAGACATTCTCGCTACTAAGAGATCTTGAGAAACTACAGTAAGAAGGCCTACACTTGCATGTATATATAATTTAGAAAACTGCTTAAAGGACCACTCTAGGCACCCAGACCACTTCAGCATAACGAAGTGGTCTGGGTGCCAGGTCCAGCTAGGGTTAACCCATTTTTTCATAAACATAGCAGTTTCAGAGAAACTGCTATGTTTATGAATGGGTTAAGCCTTCCCCTATTTCCTCTAGCGGCTGTCTTATTGACAGCCGCTAGTGGCGCTTGCGTGCTTCTCACTGTGAAAATCACAGTGAGAAGACGCTGACGTCCATAGGAAAGCATTGAGAAGCATGCACATTCAAAGCTGAAGTCGGGAGAGGGAGGAGAGTTCCCCGGCGCTGGAGAAAGGTAAGTGTTTAACCCCTTCAGCCCAGCGGGAGTGGGGACCTAAAGACCCTATAATGCTTTCCTATGGGACCGGCTGAATGCGCGCGCAGCCAGCCGACGGGGAGGAGAGGAGGAGGATCGGAGGAGGAGAGCTCTCCGCCCAGCGCTGGAAAAAGGTAAGTTTTAACCCCTTTCACCCTTCCAGAGCCGGGCGGGAGGCGGTCCCTGAGGGTGGGGGCACCCTCAGGGCACTATAGTGCCAGGAAAAAGTGTTTTCCTGGCACTATAGTGGTCCTTTAATTAAATGTATTAATTGTAAAGGTTATGAATTCATTCTCCACACTGTAAATTGGTAATGTGCATGTTAGTGTAAATAAATTCAAATGCTCATATCTCCTACTCCATCAATAAGGTTTTGGTATCGATCAAAAACCAGAGAGTTCACATTGACCCAGGATAATTTGCCTACAGTTGTTATATGATCACATAATGCTTTGTAATGAATAACTATGTACTTGAAATAATATGGTTCTATAAATAGACGCTTTCATCGTAGAATAAACCTGAGCTAGTGGGTCTTAGGCTCCTTTTTACATTTACATGCTATTCACAGAAGTAAGTTGTTACTGGACTTTAAATGTAGCTTTGGTGTGATAACCCAAAGGTTGCCCAACAGCTGAAATGTATTAATAACCAAGGTATCCTGCACTTATATACCTGAAAGGTTGCCTCATCTCGATATGATGGGAAATTTTCCACCACCAGTTGCATCAATTTCACTGCACTCTTTTCACTCTGCTTGAGAACGTTAAGGAAAGAACCACCAAATTTTTCCATGATAACCTTTCCCGTCTGGTGGAGGATGTTGAGACGTTCTTCTATCATTGGGATTGGGAACTTTGAGTCAGAACGTAGAATTTTTTTTAACTGGTCCATGGTTACAGTGGAGTAGTAGGATGCAGCAGTAAGTGGAATTCCTGTAAAAGAATAAAACGTTGCTAACCATTTTTTCTGTTTGGTATATTTTATGGAATTTTCCTGACTGGTCGTGGTCAAGGTCGATCATATGATCCAAGTGAGGCAAATACTGACAAAATAACTTCTTACAAAAAACAAACAAACCTCAAAACCAACATACTTCTCACTCTTTTACTATAAGAACTCTATGCACTGATTTACGTGTGATTTTATCTAGTGTTAACCCTGCAGCTGTAAACATAGCAGTTTAAGAGAAACTGCTATGTTTACAATAGGGTTAATCCAGCCTCTAGAGGCACTTCCGCGCTTCTCACTGTGAAAATCACAGTGAGAAGACGCTGACGTCCATAGGAAAGCATTGAGAAGCATGCACATTCAAAGCTGAAGTCGGGAGAGGGAGGAGAGTTCCCCGGCGCTGGAGAAAGGTAAGTGTTTAACCCCTTCAGCCCAGCGGGAGTGGGGACCTAAAGACCCTATAGTGCCAAGAAAACAAGTTTGTTTTCCTGGCACTATAGTGGTCCTTTAAACTCCTTCACTGTGTTAACCTCTACCTCTTCAGCTGGAAGGCTATCATATGCATCTACTACCCTCTCAGTAAAGTAATACTTCCTGATATTATTTTTAAACCTTTGCCCCTCTAATTTAAGACTTTGTCCTCTTGTTGTGGTAGTTTGTCTTTTAAATATAGTCTCCTCCTTTACTGTGATGGGGCACCCAGTACTCCAGGCACAATAACCACTTGAATTATTTGAAGTGATTATAGAGTCTACAATGTTCCTTTAAAAACAAACAAACAAAAAACACCTTGTTTCCTATTTGTGTTATAAAGTAGGGTGAAACTGCAGACACTTTTCTTGGAAAAAAAAAAAAAAAGGGAAAAACAAAGCATTCCTTTTAATAGGAAGAAACATTAGGCATGTCAAAGATATATGGTACAAGTCATGCACTGCATAGAATGCTAGCCTTGTCACAAAAAGCTGAGAAGACAAACATTTTTTGTACTTTGCCCCGGGTCAATAAAAAGGGGAGGACTGTTGTTTTGCATACCAACCTTCATCCAGGGCTCTGTTCATTGCCGCGCATAATGACCAATATCCACTGTACTCCTTCCCCTTGTATTTGACTAGATATTTTTCATCCTCGCTCTCTGACCAGAAGGAGAAGTTTAAAGTGTCTGCAAAGAACACCCAGTTGACAGCGTCTTCTCCGGAGCTTTGTGGGTTCAGCTCATGGAGACCTTTCCAACCAGCCAGGGTGATTTCATTCCGGATGATCTTCTCATACAACTTGTCGGCAAGTTTTTGAATGCCCTCTGGTTCCACAAACACATCTTTGCTTTTCTCTGTAATGAACTTGCCAGCTTCCCTAGGTTGAAGTGTGTTGGACATCCTGTTATGAGAATAAGCTGTAAAAAAAAAAAAAAAGTAACAAAAAAGAACTTGACTTTTGCAAGCCTCATGGGTAATATTTTCAAAGTAGCCAATACTGGTGTAACATACACATACATTTGTAAAACAATAAAGCTATTTAAAGGGAAACTATAGTGTCAGGAAAACAAAGTTGGAGATTTGAGTGATGCTCTATGTCCTCATGAATAGTAACCCGGAGGTCCAGTAGAGGTGGAGTTAACCCAGTCAGGTAATTATTGCAGATAACTGCAATAATTACCATTGCTGGGTTAACAAAACTGGGAATTTGCACCCAGACCACTTCAATGAGCTAAAAAAAAATAGCAGCAGACGTAAGGGTCTGAATTGTACTTATTAGCTGTTCTTACTCTTGACACCTTTACAGGAAGGCACATACTAACCATTTGCTAGAATTAGTCAGGTCTACGCACTTCTTAAACTTTTTTTTTTACAAATTGTTATCCCCTCCCTCTCCTCCCGCAGTAGAAGACCTGCACTTGTGAAAAGTCCATAATTTTAACCTAAACAATCCTTTGACCTGGGTAAATTAATTGTGCACTACAGAAAAACAGAACTTTGTCCGTTAATCCCAAGGTTTAGCCAATGCTCTGTTGATATATACATATATACATTAAATTTCAAAATATCTTCTAAACTATATAGAACTTTTTTTTTTGTATATTTAGAAATTAAAAGATTATTCATAACTGCAATAATATACACAGCATTAAAGAATTTAAAAAAATACTCGCTATGTAAAAGTCTGTATTGTTATATTTTCCCCAGGGATATAAATTGACTTATTTTTAGTACATAAAGGGGGTATGTGACTGAAGTAATCCAGCCAGTTTGTACTCTCCAATTTATTTGAATATGGAAGGCATCACTCAAAATTGACAGCAAGTCAATGAGAGCTCCCTCAGTGGTATTAAATGTGTAAAATACTATAAAATAGAAGTATGAAGTCTCAATTTCCTGTTGAAAATTACTGCAGGTTTACGGAAACATTATGAGCCTAATGTAAAATTAACCAAAGCTTGGGTGAGAAAGCAATATCAACATTTTATAAGCATGCCATGAACTAAAACGTGTGTATGTTATAATTAAAATGTAGAATCGCCGCTCTAGGACAGTAGAATGAACATAAAACAGTAAACCGTAAAATATAAAAGTAAAAAAAATAATAAATGGCAAAACAGCCCTTTTCATGAAAGGGTTAAAATTAAGCTACAAAGAATGATTTTTCTTTATAATAATGTACACGAATTAAACGACAAACAAGACAAATTTGTTAGTTTGCTTTTGAAAGGTTTGTCCATGCATTATAAAGATTACAAACACAAAGTACAAAGAGATTGCATTCATAAACAAATATACAGCGTGCCATAATTTGTTTTTGGACCAAGGTACACCTAGCAGCTTATAAACCAGAAAGATATACATACCGTACTTGTTTTAATTCATTGTTATACAAAAATTCCAATTTTAACACTGACAATATTTAAAAAAATATATGTATGTAGATTTCCAAGACTGTAGCCTATCACAGCCCTGAAGTCAATGCATTGCACACTTTGAAGTGCCAGCCAGGCACACGGTTTGAAAATCACTACAATATGATATACATACCTTTCTCTCTGCACAGAATAATGGATCAAGTGGTTGATAGTGTCACTGGATTTTATACTCTGCACAAATGTGAATTGCCAGGAAATGACTCTGCAAAATATCCAATACACAAACTGAAGATTACAAATTAATGTGCATCCCCCCAAAAAAAACTAAACAAAACAGATGCTGTGTTTGCCCAACCTTCTAAAAAGGTGGGGTAAAAAGCAAACATCCTGTATGTTCTGGTCTCATGAAAATAAATAAATAAATTTAAAAAAAAAAAGCACACAGTAGGACTACACATAACTGTTAATAAAATATATTTTTTTAAATAACACATCACAACACATGCAACTAGAAGGTAATTGTGTAGTTCTCTATAAATGGTATGGGGAATGTACTGTCCCTGTAAATCGTATTTTTCATGTCACACACGGCATCACTTTCTACAGAATGACATTTCACGGATACATTTTTTTAAGCCATACTGATATCAAATGTAACAAAAAAGAAACAAAACAATAAAAATTAAAAAAATAATAATTTCACTACACATCGGCAGAGCAATACAGGCTAGCTATGTGGAAGGCAAGATGTCACCAGTGATGAAAATGGTCAGTGTATATGGTGAGTGATGTATTTGTGAACTTTGCAATATAGAGATTACTTTTTGAGATTACTTTTTTTTTACTTCGATCCAAGATTTATACAATGCTGTGAGCTTGTATATAATCTATTATCTGCAACGGTTTTGTTAAATCAATGTGTTAATTGAGACAAATATCTCCATGGCAGATATAGTACTGAACCATTTTCCACATTAAAAGGAACACTCTAATAGTAATAAAAAAAAATAATTAAAAAATAAAGTTTCTTTTTAGAACACGAACGAACACACACACAAAAATCCATAAAGCTGACTTTTATTCCAGCGCCAGAATAAATCCTCAATCTGATGTTTCTCATAGAGAAATAGTGTTGACGGATGACACATCAGCCACCAAACAACTGCTTCATTGTGAGAAGCATCAGCCAAGTTTGGCATCATTATGCGCGATGACTCTAAAAGTGAAGTTTTTGGAAAATCTAACGCTGTAAGTATGAAGAGCCTCTAGTGGCTGTCAACTACCAGAGAAGGTTTAATGACCAAATGGTAACATTGTAGTTTTTTTAGACTTGGCAATTTTCACATTGTCTGAAAAAAGGAACCGCGTCTATGTACCAAAACCACTACTTTATGTTATGTTGCATTATTTTAAACAATATTCTGCTGTATTGGCATTTAGAGCAGCATGTTCAACCTTTCTGTGACCACCCATATTAGGAAAGTTATAAAATCAAAATGTATATATATATATAGAACAATATTTATGACAATTTCCTCCTCAGCTTCAGGAAGACAATAATCAAACATGTTATGCCTTGGGGATATGCCTGGACATGTATTCACATCTTCTTCATTCAAGAATTCATTCTGCATTATAGGTCTCAAGCAATGGAAAAAATAATTAACCAGGAGATGATGAAATCTGCTGAAATCTGTTTGTAGAGGCAAAATCATCTAACATAATGCAACAGAATGAGTGTAATAATGTTATCACATATAGATTGCAAAGCTAAATAAGTAAATACTTAAAGAGTCCATGATATCATTAACTGGTTGTTACAAAATTCAAACAGATAAACATTCTTATTTGACTCCTTAAGGACAATTGTACAAGTTCTGAACATAATAAAACCTGGAATATAAATCAGTTCAACTTGTTCGGTTCAAGTTGTTCAGGATAAATAGGGCTTTCATTTCAAAATCAATCAAATATGTATATATGGAACATTTTTTTTTTTTTGTGAGACATTAAGAAAGTTATTTTGTGCCAGGCATTTTCACTGTGAATGTCATAATATTGTTAGCTTTTACTGCAACAAAATACACATATTTGCATGCTGTGTTGTCTCATGAGTACAATGATGTCCCCCATGTACAGTTTTTATGGCATTTTGGAAAGTTGCTGGGTTAAATAAAGAGCTTGCACATTTCAGTTTTTACACATTGAAATTTGCTAGATTGGTTTACTGGGCCTAAGTTGCGCAGGAATGAAAATTACCCCTATCATTGCATACCATTTATAGAATTAGACAACCCAGCGTATGTTCAGTCTTTTTAGTAGCCACTTAGTCACAAACCCTGGCCAAAAGTTAGTGTTCATATGTTTGTTTGAGTTTGTTGTGTTTTTCTATATATATATAAAAAACGCCCTTTCACGGAGATCATTGTCATTATACGTTCTACTGCTCTAAAAACACCCATTTTTTTTATGTTCAGTGATGTCTCACGAGTACAACAGTACTCACCTATGCAGGCTTTATGGTGTTTTGGAAAGTTACACGGTCAAATATAGGGCTTGCAAATCAGTCAGGTACCTCAAAATATAATTAATAAAATAATATAATTATATATAAAAGTGTTTCAGAGAATTTGGCAGTACATCCAACCGGCCTCACAAACGCAGACCACATGTAACCACACCAGCCCAAGACCTCCACATCCAGCATCTACACCTCCACGATAGTCTGGAGACCAGCCACCTGGACAGCTGCTGCAGCAATCGGTTTGCATAACCAAAGAGTTTCTGCACAAACAGTCTCAGGAAAGCTCATTTGCATGCTCGTCATCCTCATCGGGGTCTCAACCTGACTGCAGTTCGTCGTCGTAACCGACTTGAGTGGGTAAATGCTCACATTCGATGGCGTCTGGCACTTTGGAGAGGTGTTCTCTTCACGGATGAATCCGGTTTTCACTGTACAGGCCAGATGGCAGACAGCGTGTATGGCATTGTGTGGGTGAGTGGTTTGCTGGTGTCAATGTTGTGGATCGAGTGGCCCATGGTATGGGCAGGCGTATGTTATGGACAACAAACACAGGTGCATTTTATTGATGGCATTTTGAATGCACAGGGATACTGTGACGAGATCCTGAGGCCCATTGTTGTGCCATTCATCCACGACCATCACCTCATGCTGCAGTATGATAATGCATGGCCCCATGTTGCAAGGATCTGTACACAATTCCTGGAAGCTGAAAACATCCCAGTTCTTGCATGGCCAGCATACTCACCAGACATGTCACCCATTGAGCATGTTTGTGATGCTCTGGATCGGCATATACGACAGTGTGTTCCAGGTCCTGCCAATATCCGGCAACTTCGCACAGCCATTGAAGAGGAGTGGACCGACATTCCACAGACAACAATCAAGAACCTGATCAACTCTATGCGAAGGAGATGTGTTGCACTGCGTGAGGCAAATGGTGGTCACACCAGATACTGACTGGTTTTTGGACCCCTTCGGAACCCCCCAATACAGTAAAACTGCACAATGTACAAAACCGCAGATGTATCTTAGGCTGGCCTTTTATTGTGGCCAGCCTAAGATACATCTGTGCAATAATCATGCTGTCTAATCAGCATCTTGATAATCCATCCACCTCACAGGTGTGGCATATCTCGGCATAGGAGAAGTGCTCACTAACACAGATATAGACAGATTTGTGAACAATATTTGAGTGAAATAGGGCTTTTGTGTACATAGAAAAAAATACTTAGATCTTTGAGTTCAGCTCATGAAAAATGGGGCAAAAACAAAAAAGTGTTGCGTTTACAATTTGTTCAGTGTGTGTATATATATATATATATATATATATATATTTATATAAATAATCCTTTTTTGGAGTTTCTGCCTGAAAACTCAGGTAGTCCCCCTGCTGTCAAGCAAGCTGATCTCAGTCATGTGAAAGATGTAAAGAAACACTACAAACACCATCATTATATTGGTTAGGATGCCAGGGGGAGCCTGGTGCCTCCCCACTGTAAGTAGTGAAACCGTTTGGAGTAATGGTTTGATTTCTTGCATGAAGTCTTTGCTTCCAGTGCTGCTTCCAGTCTCCGCTTAGTAGGCAGGAGAGACAGAAACTCTTACTTAGCAGCTTATATTAGCGCTTGTGACCTAAGCCCTGTGCAGGGTTAGCACTTTGGCTGAAAGCTGATCACTCTAAGACAATGATCTAAGCCCTGCACTGCCTGGAGAAGAGACAGGGAGCATTATCCAGTGGACCCCTGGTATGAAGTCAAACTGCTCGACTACATACAATACTGGGGGTGCCAGGGCACCCATGACAACATAATCACTACAGAAGTTTAGTAATCATGGTGCTTAGAGACAGAGGAGGAAGCAGAACAGGCCTGGCCTACCGGCACACCACAAATTTCCCCAGTGGGATGGCGTATGTTGGGGGTGAAAGTCCTGCTGATGTAGCTCAAATGAAAAAGTAAGAAGAGTCATAGAAGAGTTGTGGCAGCCAACAGCCCTTCAACCTGTGCACACAGCTGAAGGCCACTGGGGTATGACACTATGTATTCAGCTCTGTACACAAAGCGGAGAGAGCATGAGAGTAAAGAAGAGTGACAAGCTTGAGATCCCTCACAGCAATGGGGCATCTGCTAGTCAGTGAGAGGGAACAGCCCCTTAAGGATACATGACGGAAATATTCCGTCATGATTCCCTTTTATTCCAGAAGTTGTGTCCTTAAGGAGTTAAATGTCATGTGTAATAATCCGAAACAAAAATGGAACACAGACAAAAGCCAATAGTGTCATACAGTCAGGTAATATGGATGGAGGATAAAGGAGATGCACTTTTTAGAGCTGTAATGTAGCTCCAATACATGCACTTGAATGTTACAATCCCTTCTTGTGGATATATATACAGCTCTTGTTCCTGGCTTGATATTCTGTCAGGTATATAGGTAATAAAACACAACTTATTTTATTGTTCTGGTGTATATAGACTGTATATCACTCAAATATTTGTAGTACAGGTTGGCAAAGGCATTTGAAAAGATAAGACAGAGTTGAAAATTGGCAAACCTGGTGTCCAATGAATGAAACAAGATTGAAGGTGTGTTAGGGCTACTTTTACTTATAAAAAGCACACAGTTTGCTTTTCACACACACAAAAAAAAAATTACCTGGAAAATAGAG
The DNA here is from genome assembly GCA_933207985.1 of Pelobates cultripes. Lineage (NCBI taxonomy): Eukaryota > Metazoa > Chordata > Amphibia > Anura > Pelobatidae > Pelobates > Pelobates cultripes. The sequence goes on along the minus strand of OW240918.1, from coordinate 49,154,519 downwards.
CTCTGAGATGACCTGTGATCAGTTGGGTTGCATAAAGCTGGAAAAGGTAACATAGCTTTCTCAAAAATCTTTCTTTCGCTTAGATATTTACATGTTACATGTTCACTGTTAGAAAAAATCATCTATAAATGGAGACAATTTAGTACTGTGGCTACTCTCCCTATAAAGTGGCTGTCCAGCCAAGAGGACTCACAGGGCACACCGCACAATTCTCAATTAGGTAAAAAAGAACCCTGGTGCTATAATAAAAAGTTAAAGACTTGAAGAAATCATTGTGACTGGTTAACATCTCTATTCATGAGTCTGCTACATGGAAATCATTGAACAGGCATGGTGACCATGGCAGGACACCACAAAGACAGTTGCTACTTTCCAAAAATAACATTGCTGCTCAATGTTTGCAAAGACCACCCACAATGCTATTAGAAAAAAGTTTTGTGGACCGATGAAACAAAGATTGAGTTTTTTGGGAAGAACAACACCCAGCCTTATGTATGGTGTAAAAAAGGCATTACACAACATGAAAAAATCATCCCAATGGTTAAGTATGGTGGAGGGAGCATCATGATTTCAGGCTACATTGATTCTTTAGGCATGGACCACTTGCCATCATAGAGGGACTCATGAAGTCCTAAGTTTATCAAGATATCCTACAGGATTATATGAGGGTTATTTCAGGCATAAGAAATAGGTCCCCTACCTGTAAAAAAAAAAAAGTTTCAAACTTACCTGAAAACCAACGCTGGCCAAAACTCCCGATGTCATATTCCATGCCTTGTCCTGAAATCACCTCTGCACTCACGCAGTCCGATTACATGCTTCGCAGAGACAAGGGAGGGAATTTTTTTATTTAACTTAGGGAGGTGGAGGGAGCACACACACAGGTATGGGGAGGTGGTGATTAAGCTTTCCCTTTTAGCCTCTCTGCCTGCAAGGGAGAATATTTTTATGTGTGTTGTCTGTGAGTTATTTAAAAAAAAAATAAAATAATAAAAACATTTGTGAAAGTAACTGAAACTGTATTCCCCCTCACTTGCATACTTTTGTCAATGGATGGGTGAATGCTGATCCCTACCTCTCACAAGCTCTGCTGACAGTATCAAAATGTTGTAGAAAAGCACAGTACCACTTTAAATACCAATAGAGCTTACAAAAGAAGTATCTCCACCCGATGACTACAGACTACCTCCAGGTCTGTGAGGAAGATATTCGATCTGCCCACCATTCCGCAGAGAGGCAGAGCCAATTCTGGCAAACTCCCTTACCAGATGCCCTGGTTGTTGCAAGCTGTCTCAGACCCCTGGTGCTGCTGTTGCCATGGCACGCCGAGCGGCCACACACCTCACACACTTTAAAGGCTGGTCGTGTATACACATAATCCAAAGAGCTTGGCACTCTCCCTCAAAAAAGCCAAATAAAGTGTGTGCCCTGGTGCATTCCACGTATGTCTTGAGGATTTAATGGTACAAGGCCTGTCCTGTGAGTGTATCCTTTTGTTATACATGTAATACACTCACAAATCTTACCTATACAGAATATAATAAGGGCCTCACATTCTTCACAGGTATATTCACTAACTCCCAATTTGTAAAGAATGAATATCTGAATGACTTTGATATTTTAGCTTATGTTCTGTCATTCAGGTTTTTTTATTTAAACTAGTTCAGAGTTTTGAGACTAACCCTGCTTGTCTTCCAGTCTTGGTTCCCTGCTGCCAAACGACAACCCATTAATATATTCAATGTGAAGAAGTGCACTCATGAGACTTAAAATGGCCCTGTCACCTCAAACTTGCATTTCTCCTATTGTTTCCTCTTTTAGAATCTGTTAATCTTTTCTGATCTATTTCTCTTGAAAACATAAGACAAAGTAGGGACTATTTTGTCTTGTGTATTATTTCTATTCTTCACAATCTTGACAGAGGGAGGAGATTAATTCAAGCTCCGCTTTCTTTATCAAGTAAATAACATTCATGTTTCTGGGTTGGATTCCAAGCAGTAATTGCTCTGATTGTCTGGCAGAACATTCTGGGAACTGTGGTCTTTATAAGCTGGAGTGCCAGTAGTTCGCAATCATTGCTTTGCAAGGAATGTAATAAACGGGAGGTTGAGTGAGTGTTTTCATATATTATAGTGAATCACCCTCTACTATAATATAGAATTAATATGCTTGTGGAAGTCTGTATAGTCTCTGCCTTATTACTTCAAATATATAGGTGTGTGCAGGTCGCCTTCAATTAACATTTACAAAGATGCCTAGAATGTCCCTTGTGTGTTGGATATCCTGGGAACATTGCTGCTACTGTCTTAGTTCCTGCAAGTATGTGATGGGAGTTCTGAGTGTATAGGTAAGGCACACTTTGTGTGACTGCATGTGTAAGGTGTGTGCGCCCAATTGGTGCTGTGTTTTTGCATGTATGTGAATGATGTGTTCAAGGAAGTAGTTATTGTGTGTGATATGGGGCCTCTCTGCACTCATTCCTTTTTTAAATAAACAAGAGATCAAATATATACAGCCACAGCGTTATTCACGAAGGTGAATTTCAAATCTTAGACCCAAGTAACTAAATTGAAAAAAAAGATGACTTAGCGAATGTGTCCAGTATGGTTATTTCGGCTCTAAATTTAAAATACAGTTTGAATTCTCACTTTAGTGAATAAGCTTGCCCGTCTCTGGCTACTCAAACCTTACAATGTCTACTTAGATGTGTCTTGTTGCCATTTAGCCCAATATTAAGATATTGGCACAAACATCTGGGATTCTACTATTTTATTACATTTTTTTAGGTTAATGATCCCTCCCCTAGGCTCCTTTTGTGGTTTCCAGTGCCATTCCTAACTCACTGGCCACATGTAACCCAGGTACAAAATTTCATTATCCTCTACACAAGGAGAGAGCTGCCTCACTGATGTAAACAGCGGGTGCGGAGTGACATGCCACTGGCATTCGCTGCCTGGTAGATCGCAGTGACTGGCAGGAGGTGTGCGCACAGCACACCCGGTCGGACTGAAAGAAAGTGCTCACTGAGCTCCGCTCGGCCACGCTACCAGGAGACACACCGGGGAGCGAGACCAAGTAGGGGAGATATACACCGTGGACCAAGGAGGGGAGAGAAGGGCAGTAAGAGGGGTGGGGTAGTAAGGAACACTATGGGGCAGGGGAGGGGGGGAGAGAGGATCATTAAGGTAGGACACTAAGGTACAGGGGAGGGAAGGGAGAGGAACAGGGGAATGGGGGGGCACTAAGAAACAGGTAAGGGGTGGGGGGGTGGGGAGTTCCTACCGTACATATTTACACACACAAACACACTGCATCTACTACACAAACACACACACTGTATTTACTAATCAAATACTCTCACTGCATCCACCACACACACACACATAAATATTCTTGAAAACATAAGAAAAAAAAAATAAATCATCTTACTGGCATGTATATTTTGTGCATTTACCACTTAATAAAAAAAATACGGTAAATGTACTGAATATCAGTGATCTATCGGCTTGAAAGTTCACAGATTATTGGTAACGGCTCTAAAAAAAAACAAACAAAAAAACCCAAAAAACAATACTGGTTGATCCCTAGGGTGTGTGTATCAAAGTGCATATGTACGACTGTTATTATTATTATTGCCATTTATATAGCGCCAACAGATTCCGTAGCACTTTACAATATTATGAAAGGGGATTTAACTATAAATAGGACAATTACAAATAAACTTACAGGAACAATAGCCACTCCAATTTTAATGGCACAGATTCTGCAGTGGGTTTGACTAAGTCACTGTGTGTATGTGACTGTGTACGTCTGAGACTGTAGTCAACATAATATAAGTATGCAAGTCTGTATTTGTGTATATAAACTCTGTATGTCCATGTTTAGGGGGGAGGGGGGGAGCTAGTATACATATCCAATCTGGGTGCCACATGACTTAGGTCTGTCTCTGCATCTGACACACCCTCTTTTAAGCCAGCCCACCCACAGGTTATTCCATTTCTCTCTCAGGACTGTCCTTCTTCCAGGTCATGGACGGCCTGGGGGCGTGAAGATCAGCATTGGAGACAACTTTTGAGGTATGAGTGTGCCTGGGGCTTCCTGGCACCATAACTACCGTACTTCATTTAGATGAAGATGTTATGGTGCCCTAAGGTGGCTTAACTGTCACTTCAATGTCAATGGCACGTAATACCAAAAAAAAAAAAATAATGGAGATAGATTACAATGTGACAAAAGATTCCTCCAGGATGTGAATGAATGATGTTTATAACTATATGTTTAAAAGGGAGGTTATGGGAACTACAGACTTAAGATAATCGCAGCAACGACAAAATAGCCTAAAAGGTCCACCTTACGTCAAAGTAAAAAAAATGACTAATGGGAACAAAGAAGGTGTGAATGTATTGCACCTGTGGTGTTACTACATAGAGAATGATGTTATCCAGGTACAGTGCAGGCTACGTGGCTCAGAAAAATCCATACATCCAGTAGCCTATTACCGACAAGCATTTGCTTTAAGACAACATATGTCCTTTTATAATTTATTTGTTTTACACAATAACAGTTAAACATTTATTCACAAAAAAGTAAATGCGAGTTCTTAGTATTACGTTCCAGTTATCTGATCAATGGAACTGATGTCAAGTATTGAATAATATGCTGGGCAGGGTGTGTGTGAGATATTTCCGTCCCCCTTTGAAAACCATCATTATTAGTAGGGAACATTAAGTGTGTGTTTCTGTTTTGTGAACTCTCTGATGTCTAATAAGAATATATTTTCGCCTATAAAATTTCCCACATTCTGAGCATTTATATGGTTTTTCTCCAGTGTGAATCAATGCATGTGAAGCAAGTAGTGATGTCCCGAACGGTTCGCCGCGGACTCATCGTTGAGTAAACTTTGACCCTGTACCTCACAGTCAGCAGACACATTCCAGCCAATCAGCAGCAGACCCTCCCTCCCAGACCCTCCCACCTCCTGGACAGCATCCATTTTACATTCATTGTGAAGCTGCATTTTTAGTGAGCTGTCCAGGAGGTGGGAGGGTCTGGGAGGGAGGGTCTGCTGCTGATTGGCTGGAATGTGTCTGCTGACTGTGAGGTACAGGGTCAAAGTTTACTCAATGATGAGTCCGCTGCGAACCATTCGGGACATCACTAGAAGCAAGATTTCCTTTTTGACAAAAACATTTGCCACATTCTGAGCACACAAATGGTTTCTCTTCTGTGTGAATCCTACAATGCACAGTAAGACTGTGCTTTACCCTAAAACATTTCCCACATACAGAGCATTTAAACGGTTTTTCACTCTTGTGAATTCTTTGATGCTTAATAAGTTCATCCTTTCTCCTATAACATTTCCAGCATTCAGAACACTCAAATGGTCTTTCTTCTATGTGAATCCTTTGAGGCACTATGAGACTGGGCTTTAGCCCAAAACATTTACCACACTCAGAGCACTCAAATGGTTTCTCTTTGGTGTGACTCCTCTGATGCACATTAAGACTGTCCTTTACCCTAAAACATTTCTCAGATTCAGAGCATTTAAATTTTTTTTCACTTCCGTGAATTCTCTGATGCTTAATAAGTCCATCCTTTCTCCCAAAACATTTGCCACATTCAGAACATTCAAATGGTCTTTCTCCTGTGTGAATCGTCCGGTGCATATTGAGACTGGGCTTTAGCCTGAAACATTTGCCACATTCAGAACACTCAAATGGTTTCTCTTCTGTGTGAACACTTTGGTGCATAAGAAGACCATGCTTTACCCGAAAACATTTCCCACAATCTAAGCATTTAAACGTTTTTTAATTTTTGTGAATTATCTGATGCTTAGTAAGATTACGTTTTACACTAAAACATTTGCCACATTCAGAACACGAAAAGGATTTCTCTTGTATGTTATTAGGCACATGTTTAGTGGGGTTTGATGTGCCAATGAGGTTTTCCATTTCAGATGCAGCAGTATTGTTTCTTTTGAGACCTGTTGGATATAGAACATGCTCACAGTTACCACGAAAACCTTTTAGTGGCTCAGACCAGTGGGATATTGCCTCTTTGCTCTTGAGAGATTTACCAGATTTAGGATTAACATTTTTTATCAGTTTTTCTACATTCTTTTAACAATGTCTTATATTTTCCAGGTGAATTTAGGTTACCACCATTATAACCAAAGACAGCCTCTGTCTTTGAGGGTTCTGGAGGAATATAATTTTGATTTTCTGTGACATTTACTTCACATACAGCTGATTCCTCCTTAATATGAGTGAATGGATATTCTGTCTGTATGTGTTTGGTGGGTTTATGAAAATCAATGTCTCTGAGCTTTCTATCTTCATGTGATATGGATTCTTAACCCCTTAAGGACACAACTTCTGGAATAAAAGGGAATCATGACAGAATATTTCCGTCATGTGTCCTTAAGGGGTTAATTTGATTAATAGTCTATTTGTTTACCTCTTGTGGGTGTATTTACATCAGTTGTGGCTCTGGCTTCACATGCAGATGGTTCTTCTTTAATATGGTTAAGTGGATATCTTCTCTGTGTATGTTCTGTGCTTGTATAGATGTCAGCATCGGTAAAGTGTCCTTCACATGAGTCTGATTCCTGCTCAGTATGAGTAGACACATATCCTGTTTGTGAACATTCTGTGGGAGTACCAATGTCAATATTTGGGCCATTTTCTACAAAAAATATGCAGGAATATTGGGGGCCACACACTATAAATTCAGTCGGTCTTTTCTTTGTTTTGATGAGTTTCCTACATTTGTTAATATGTTCAGATTCGATTGTTTCAAAGTCAGATGAAGGACCAGAAGTGTGTAATCCATCTGATGCACATGTATCTTCTGGAAGAAAATTCACATTAATAGTTGATAAATTAATACAAAATGAAGTAAAATAAGGGGTCTGGTGATTCTCCATCATCACGTCTTTGTAAAGATCCTTGTGTCTTTCTAAATACTCCCACTCGTCCATGGAGAAATAGACTGTGACATCCTCACACCTTATAGGAACCTGACACACAATGATATGGTCACCATCCAGACACAACCTGTGGTTTTACTGTATAATGTCCCATTCCCAGCAGTCTCACCTCTCCAGTCAGCAGGTGGATGATCTTATTGGTCAGCTCCAGGATCTTCTTATTGTTTCGGACAAGTGAGTGAGGTGAAGGCACCATGTTAGGGCTCTGGGTCCTATTTGATTTTTTAGATGTATGACGACTGCTGCTGTGATTAACATGCTGTCCAGGATTCTTCACAAACCTGTGAACCTAATATTGAGAGTGACACCGACACATAGAAATTGATTTATCTTCTTCTACATAATCCCAGTCAGTGGATTTTTAACTCTTAATATCCCACTCTGGAATCTATGGATTGAAAAATTAAGATTCATTGGAATACTTAGTTACCAACTTTGCATATGATCAGTAGAATCTGTCCTTGAATCTTTACTGTAAAATGTTTCCTCAGACAAACTCAATTAAAAAACAAAGAAAGTCAGGTCCTTTTGTAATATGTTCTTTAAATATGGATGACAGTGATAGAATGTCTCACCTCTCCAGTCAGCAGGTAAATGATCTCCAGCATGAGATCCAAGATCCTTTTCTTCTTCTTCTGATTGTTGTGCATGTTCATTTTTAGTGTTTCTCATATGTTCTGAGAATTGGCTCTGGTCCATGTACAGAGGTTTGAGTTATTGCAGTCTCTACGATTAGAGATATATGTTCAACTTCAATTCAGCTCTGCACTAATGTAAAATACAAGAAGTAATAAGTATTTGTAAATACCCCTGAATAAAGGGGAATCCCTTATGTCACCCTGAAGTTTGAAGGTACATTTGTATCTGTGACATTTATGAAAAAGCTGTGTTTATTGTCATCCTGTTGATCTACAGCCACAAACAGCCATACACCAGCCTACCTAAACTGCAATCACTTTATTTTGCACCTATCATCATCTAAATTTAACACCAGTGTTCTTTCTTTGATTTAAATCAATGTTATTTTAATCAGAATTTAATTTTTTATTTTTTTTTAATAAAAAGGTAAAGAATATAAAAAGCATTAAAGGACCACTCTAGGCACCCAGACCACTTCAGCTTAATGAGGTGGTCTGGGTGCCTGGTCCAGCTAGGGTTAACCCATTTTTTCATAAACCTAGCAGTTTCAGAGAAACTGCTAGGTTTATGAATGGGTTAAGCCTTCCCCTATTTCCTCTAGCGGCTGTCTCATTGACAGCCGCTAGAGGCGCTTGCGTGCTTCTCACTGTGATTTTCACAGTGAGAGCACGCCAGCGTCCATAGGAAAGCATTATGAATGCTTTCCTATGTGACCGGCTGAATGCGCGTGCAGCTCTTCCCGCGCATGCGCATTCAGCCGACAGGGAGGAGAAGAGGAGGATCGGAGGAGGAGAGCTCCCTGCCCAGCGCTGGAAAAAGGTAAGTTTTAACCCTTTTCCCCTTTCTAGAGCCGGACGGGAGGGGGATCCTGAGGGTGGGGGCATCCTCAGGGCACTATAGTGCCAGGAAAATGAGTATGTTTTCCTGGCACTATAGTGGTCCTTTAAGTTAACTATACTTGTAATAAGCTGATACAGCAATTAAATTACAAACAAAAACTAAACAGGCTTATAAATAGAATAGTCATTAGAAAATGCAGAGAGTATTCTGGACTTTATCTACGGACCACTCTAGCCAATCAAAGTTACCCCTGGCATAAGTATTAGGAGGACAAATATTGTTTTAACAACCAACTATCGGAGCAATAAAAAGGTCTGAACATGACATAAGGCTCAATTTTATCACAAGACACGGAGGCGAGTATTGCATATCCCTTTCTTTACTGTCCACCAATAGCAGCAAAGGATACAAACAGAATGAAAATACAATGAACATACAGTAGCATAGGCCCCTCCCTGCACAGGTCCTAGTATAATAGGCAGCACTTTCCTTCCATTTCCCTCTTTCTTTGCTGCTCCAAAGATAAGTAACCACTCACATTTTTTCTCTCACATATTACTTATTATTCTGTGATCTATTGTCTTGATTTTTACTATTTATTGTCATTTATGACTCCATTGTTTTTCTCTGTTGATCTATTCAGTATTATTCTGTTTATATTTTGTTTATTTTTGTTTAAGGAATCTTTTTTCTGTTTATTATTTATGTTTGCTCATTAGTATGTATATATATTTATTGCCTCCCAGGGTTCCAGACCTTCTCTGTGAGATAATTTATTTTCTCTGGTTGCTCTTACATGCCTTCAGTCTCTTATCTGTCTCTCCCTGTACTTTGACGTCATTTGCACCTCGTTTTTCTCTGTTCTGTTCGGCTGTTTTGGTGCATGAATCTCGCCGTTTGGCTAAATTCATCACAAACACATGCCTTCGTTAGTTTTACCGGCATATAGCATCATTTGCCTATCTGCCGCGTTCGCCTAAATTTGTTTGTACATTTGTATGTTTCCCCATTTACTTGTTCTATTCACACGAATTCGTCTATTTTACCGAACGTTCGGCTATTTTCTTGACTAATTCAAAGGCTTTTGCCGCGAATCTTGCGAGATTCTAGGCAGCCATTTTCTGACTTCCTGTCTCTCTTCCTACCTCGTTGTGTGTGTCACTGGTCTGGGCCCTGGTGAGATCTCTTTTGTTCATTGCTCCTATAGTTTGGGTGACTAACCCTTACTACTCTTTAGTCTTAGGTAATAGGCATATTGTGCATCATTCATTATGCCCAAACCCAGGATGCCTTCCAGCTCCCCACCCTCTGGGGAGATTGATACTCCATTATTCATGGGATAAGCCCATGTCACCTCAGACAGACAGGCCCATCCACCCTGCAGGGGACCAATTCTTGGCGCTACAGCGCTCTGTGACAGATGCCATTATGGCAGTCATGGGGTCCATGTCCTCTAACCTCTCCCATACTATCTCCCAGGTCCTTCTGCCACATCCTTTGGACGCGCAGATGTCTGGTTCCATGACGCCTATCTCGCGCCCCGCTGTGGACCCCCCTGGGGACACACCCAAGAAAGCGACCCATAAAACTAAACAGCCCTCTGCCTCCAGAACTACTAAGATTGGCATACCTTTTGCAGACTCCAACATTTTTTCCCAGCCTGGGCACAGATGACCTCCGACCCCTGGGTACTAAACACTATTTGCGGTTTTCACATAGACCTTGTGGGGAACCCTGAGAAGTATCCCTCCTCGACCGATCTGCTTCTCCCTCCAGAATCGCAGGTCGATCGACCAAGAGAGCGATAGAACGGGCACCACGGGCTCCTCAGGAGTCGTAAGCAATATTTTCTTAGTGGAAAAGAAGGGCGGCCAAATGCGCCCAGTCATACACTTGTGCCCACTCAATGCTATGGTTAGGTACCGCCATTTCAAGATGGAGGGTATCCATCTACTGAGAGACCTGCTCCTTCAAGGGGACTGGTTGGTAAAGCTGGATCTCAAGGATGCGTATCTCACCGTGCCGAAGCATCCCGAGATCTCCTGCGTTTCCGGTGGTGGACAGGGACTTGGAAGTTCACCTGCCTTCCATTTGGCCTGTAATCAGCACCATGGTGCTTCACAAAATTGCTGCGCCCAGCTATGGCCTGGCTACGCAGTCGAGGCATTCGTCTAATTATATACTTAGACAACATCCTGCTCATGGCCCAGGATCGCTCCATACTTCTGGTACACCCGCGGCTGGTGATGAACCTACTCGCCCGCCTGGGTTTCATTATCAACCAGGAAAAGTCGTGCCTGACTCCCGCCACTCGTTTGGAATTCTTGGGATTCCCAGTGGATACGGAAGCGGCCACTCTGAGCCTTCCGAGGTCCAAGACTAGTTCGATACGCAAGAAGCTCCTCCGAGCTCTCATACGGCTCATTGCGAGGATGTGGCGACAGGGGGTCGCTGGTCGGAATCCGAATCCCGACTCCACATCAACGCATTGGAACTCTTGGCAGGCTCCTTCGCGATCCACAGCTTATGGACCGGGCTCATGCATGCATCCGCCTCCGCATGGACAATGTCTCCGCGGTGAGGTATGTCAACCACTTGGGCAGTACTCAGTCTGTGGTTCTGGCCAGATTGGCGAAAGACTTTTGCTTAGACCGGAACCTGGTGGTCCAAGTGGAATACCTACCAGGACTACACAACGTCCAGGCAGACTGGGGTTCACGATATCTATCGGACGCCAGCGACTAGAAATTGGACACAAACGTGTTCTCCAATTTATCGTCTCTCTGGGGCCCTTTTGCTATAGACCTATTCGCATCCCGGCTCAACACCCAACTCCCAAGGGTCTTCAGCTGGCGTCCGGACCCGGCAGCAGTGGCAGCCTTCCTGCAGGACTGGAGCGGAGGCCTCCTATACGCCTTCCCCCTGTTCTCCATCTTTCCTCGAACCCTTGTTCACTCCTACAGACACCAAGCCGAGCTGGTCCTAGTGACCCCATTCTGGGAAACGCAGTCGTGGTTCCCCCAGCTTCTCGGGATGACAGTGGATTATCCCAGGAACTTCAACTTGACCCGTTGGGGTGTTGCCATCCCCTCCTGTTGGAGGGTTCCCTTCCGCTCCTGGCGTGGCAGATTTCAGGGGACTCTGGGAGGTCCAGGGAGTTTCGGACACTACTAGATGCCTGCTGATGGAGGCATGGGCTCCCCGCCCTAGACGGGCATATGGGTCAGCTTGGTGAGCTTGGGCTGGCTGGTGCCTGGCTAGGGATATGGAACTCATTTCAGCCCCTGTAACTACGGTCCTACAATTCCTGACTTCCCTCTTTGAAGCAGGTAAGGCCTACAGGACCATCAACCTATATCGGTCAGCCATCTCCTCGACGCATCAAGGGTTCAATGGCTGCCCGGCGGGCCAGCATCCCCTAGTGTGTCGGCTCCTCAAAGGTTCTCGCCTATCTCGACCGCGCTACACCGCGACCTGGGATGTATCGGTAGTATTATTCTTCCTAACTTCTTGGCCCACTAATTCCGCGCTCTCCCTACGACAGCTATCGGCCAAGTTGGTCTGTTTGTTTTGACACATCTCCTGCAAAAGGGTCTGGTGCACTGGACTTTGATGCCAGATCTTATACCCCTGATGGTGTCACATTTAATATCAGCAGACGCACCAAGACGTCTATTAGGTCAATATCTTATCCGAGTTTTCCCTCTACACCGGCGCTGTGTCCGGTGGCCTGCCTACGCGAGTATGAGGATCGCACCAAACTACACCGTTCCGCATCCGCTCCCCATCTATTATTATCTATCCGTCCTCCGTTTAACCCCATCACTAGCACCACCTTGTCTCGCTGGGTTAAATGGCTACTCTCTCAAGCCAGTATTGTTACTGCGCTTTTTGGCGCCCACTCGATCAGGGGAGCCTCGGCCTCTTCAATGATGGCTTCAGGTGCATGTCTGGAGGATCTCATGGTCAAGGTAATCGGTTTTTCAGGAATTTTACTTTAGACCGGTTCCTCATACGTTTGAGGCAGTGGTCGATCGGCTTTAAACTTGCAATATGTCTTGTGATAAAATTGCATGATTTTGCTATTACATGACGAAAAGTCATGATTTTATTAAAGACACGGAGGCGAGTATTGTCCCACCCATTTATACTACCCATGTTATGTTTAGCTTGTTTCCCCCACCCCAGTTGTTTTCACTGTATAGGTGACATGTATCGTCTTGCTTGGTACAGTAAGTGGGGCCTGTGTTGGATGGGATTTGACTATGTAACTATGTCAGTTTGGGTCTATCTGGTTCTTTCACTGCAGATATTGGTGGGGCCTTGCGCTGTCTGGCCTTGATGTTAGTCTCAAGTACTGGTTTAGGTTTCTACAGCCTAAACCGATCCTGCAGAATGTCTGGCTTCAACATGTCTGGACCTTTTCCTGCGAATGAAGCTTGGTTGGCAGTTATCGAGTTATACTTCCCTGTTTATTGACGTGATGATCCTCCTCTTGGTTTGCAGTTTATACGTCTTTTGGCTTCTCTCTGGACTATATTGATGTTCCTGTTATGGACTTTGTGTATAGTGTTGCATCTTCAGAAAGAGGGAAATGGAAGGGAAGTGCTGCCTATTATACTGGGACCTGTGCAGGGAGGGGCCTATACTACTGTATGTTTATTGTTTTTTTCCATTCTGTTTGTATCCTTTGCTGCTATTGGTGGACAGTAAAGAAAGGGATATGCAATATCGGAGACACTCGCCTCCGTGTCTTTTCGTCATGTAATAGCAAAATCATGCAATTGTCTGTTGCAACAGAGAAAGTTAGATGTGTGTTCTGCGTCACTGGGTTTACAATGTCAGTGAGTAGGAAAAAAAATTTAAAAAATCATTAGTGTGTATTTACTTTAACTACCAGGGGAAAATGGTTAAGAGCAAAATGCAAATATTATGATAAAGACCTCCATGTTATTATGTCCAAGCTGGAATCTCATCATGAAAACGGTCCAGGTGCAGAAAGAGAAACCATTTTGATCAAGATGCAGATCAAGTCCCTATCAATTGTGACTGCTTCATAAAGAGTGTTTTAGGGCATTTGACGTTGACTCATAAAAGGTGTTTAATTCTAAGAAACTGCACTAAAAGAAAGAAACATGCAAATAAATAACTGCTGTGGCGTCATTAGCTGGAGTAGAATGTTTGTCTTTTTACTATTGGAATTTTACATTCCAGATCGAAGGAATCGCTTAAGGGCAGAAAAAGCTGCCAAGTTAGTGTTTTTAATGCGGCTCTTAAACACCAAATTCGAATGTAACTAACAGTAAATGGTCACTCAGTTTTCTCTAATGCACATCAACAATAGTTCAACATGTAAATTTTGTATATTTACCCTCTAGTCCCAACTGCCTATAATACTATAATTATTATTGCCATTTATATAGTGCCAAGCCACTTCTTAAACGATTGAAGACTAGGGGACAGTCTGATGATGGTAGACAAGCTATTCCATAGGAACGGAGTCGCCCGCGAGAAGTCCTGCAAGCGCGAGTTGGCCGTACGGGTGCGAGCAGAGCAAAGAGACCGAGAAGGGGCATACCTATGGATCTGTGAAGAAATATAAGAGGGGCTAGAATTGTTCAGTGCTTTATAGGTATGGGTTTGCACTTTGAATTGACTCCTATAGGATACAGGAAGCCAATGTAAGGACTGACAGAAGGGTGAGGTGTGAGAGGACCGACTAGAGAGGAAAATCAGTCTGGCGGCAGCATTCATTACAGACTGTAGTGGAGCAATACGGTTTTTGGGAAGACCAATCAGGAGAGGGATACAATAATCCATGCAGGAAATTACGAGTCATGGACAAGCTCCTTCGTAGCATCTTGCGTAGGGCCAGAATCAAGTATCACGCCAAGACAGCACGCTTGCAAGGATGGACTTATGTGAATACCACTAACCTGAAGGGAGAGCAAAAGAGGAGGATCAGTATTAGGAAGAGGAAAGACAAGAAGCTCAGTTTTAGAGAGATTGAGTTTCAGAAAGCGGGAGGACATCCAGTCAGAGATGGAAGAAAGGCAAGCAGTGACACATTGCAGGACAGCAGGGGAGAGGTCCGGGGAGGAGATATATATCTGGGTGTCATCAGCGTACAGGTGGTAGTAAAATCCAAATGAGGTAATAAGTTTGCCAAGAGAGGCAGTATAAAAAGAAAATAGAAGGGGACCAAGGACAGAGTCTTGGGGGACTCCAACCGAGACAGGACAAGGGGAGGAGGGATCATTAGAAAAGGATCCACTGAATGAGCATTGGGAAAGACAAGAGGAAAACCACAAGAGGACAGAGTCACAGAGACCGAGTGATTGAAGAGTTTGAAGAAGGAGAGCATGATCATCGGTGTCAAAGGCAGCAGAGAGGTCAAGAAGAAATAGTATGGAGAAGTGGCCTTTGGTTTTAGCTGCGATTAAGTCGTTAGTAACTTTGATAAGAGCAGTCTCAGTAGAGTGGAGAAGGCGGAAGCCAGACTGAAGAGGGTCAAGGAGAGAGTTAGAATTGAGCAAGTGAGACATATGGGTAAAGACAAGTCTTTCCAGAAGCTTTGAGGAAAAAGGGAGCAGGGATATGGGACAATAGAGGGGGAGGACTGGTCAAGAGTTTTTTTGTTTTGTTTCAGGATAGGTACTAGAGTGGCATATTTAAGGTCGGCAGGGACGAGAGCGAGAGAGCGAGAGCGAGAGAGCGAGAAGATGTGTGTTAAGGATGGCACAAGACAGGGTAGAGAGATCTGATAAGGTGAGATGGGACAGGATAGAGCGGGCAAGTGGTGGGCGAGAGGAAAAGAAGTCTGAGGGGTAGGAAAGGCATGATCTATGTGTGGTTGAGAAAGAGAATGGCAAGGTGGGGAGAATTAGAGGGGTTAGTTAGGGGGGTGGTCACAGCACTGCAAAGAAGATTTAAAAGGTGTCAAAGAGACACCTTGGATTGCGGGAGCATAAACTAATGAGAGAGGAAAAGTATGACTGTTTGGCGAGGGCAGGGGCTGCACTGTATGAACACACTATGAACCTATAATGGAGATAGTCTGCCTGGGTGCGAGACTTCCTCCAGGAGCATTCAGCACAATGGGAGCATCTTTGCAGGTAGCGTGTTGCTTTAGTATGCCACAGTTGGGGGCGTGTCCTCCTTGAGGTGCATTGTGACTTCACCACTGTTTGTTGGAGAAGACTAATGGCCAGCCTTTTACCTTGTGATTATGTCCCCTGTGACTTATTTGGTTCTAATGCACTGTTTCGGCCTCTTTTACTTCTATTGGAACAGATTTACACTTTCGAAGACCTGAGGATCATCAGGCTGCGAGAGCTATCAGCACTGCATCACCATCTAGTGGTAGTGAGCTGTTTAACCGAGTAGGCTTTATATAGAATTAATAATATTTTCAGTCGCTATAAGCATGAATAGAAACAAAAACACTTGCAATATCAAAGTTTTAGAGGGAGACAGACTCGTGCTTGTCTGTAAGATACAGTCACTCTCGGAGTAGGTCCCCCTCTGGGGCTGACCCATGGGTAAGTTGTGCCTGACTTTGTGCTTGTTGCTGCGACTCGGGCATCTCTGCCTTGTACGTGTCCGTCGTGGTCTTGGAGCTGAGGTCCATCGCAGAGGATGCATAGGTGGACTCCGGGATGTCTGGATGTAAGCGTCCCACTGGTGTTCCCAGGTCTTGCGCCTCAACTGCCTCCAGAAATGGGCAAAGATTGCATTGAGCCTGGCCTCAAAATCAGGCACGGAGGCGCTGAAGGGGATTTCAGACTCCACCATATTGGGTAAGGCCAGGTAAGTATGTCCATTTGTGATGGGTTCTTTCCACTGCTTTCTAGCTTCTGCTGAGCACTTGTTGTCCCTCAGTTGTGGGCCAGGATCTCCCCTGCCAATCCAAGAGGGGTAGGAGGTGCGGAGAGGGGGGTAACGGGGCTCTTTGGCAAAAGTTGTTGCTTTATTGCATCGTCGGGTCCGGAGATTGGCCACCTCACCTGCCCGGCTTGCAGTAGGCTGCAGCTCCTAATGTGGAGAAATGAAGCCTCCGACAAGTCTGTCACAGCCACAGTGTGATATGTAGGTCAGGGAAGCAGATTCCTTACTTGGCTTGACTTTGTTGGGCCATGTGGAGTGGTATAGGTGGTTTTTGATCAGGATAGTGGAGGAGCTCACACACTATGAATCTTTCCACCATGACTGTCAGCCCCCCCCCTCCCCCTCACCCCCATCCTTTATTTAACTTTAATCTTCCTGGCTCATGCTAATGGAACCAAACTAAGCAAGTATATATACACACACATATATATATATATATATATATATATACACACACACACATATATATATATATATATATACACACACATACATACATACATACATACACACACACACACACACACACACATATACACACACACACACACAAAAAGGAATAGGCGCTAACTATAACGAAAGAGCAGGCAGCTTCTGAGGAAGCCCATTGCGGGTGAAATGCGTTAAGTGATAATGAAGCACTTTATTCCTTGCTATTTATATTGATTTTATACATACTACATTGCTCTGGAAATTGTAAGTAGGTTACTATTTGATATACTGCACCATTGAAAGATTTCTGTTCCATTTCCCCTGCACTGTGAGTTTATCGCATTAAATATCCACACATCCCAAAACTGGGATTATACCATCCAGGCGATATACGGCAGAGTTCTTGGTAGCTCTAAAAAGTGAGAGTTGGTCTTCTACAAATCCAGTATATGTAGTCTGCACTGAACCCAAAACTCCAAACGGACTATTACCGTGTTACTTTATTTGTATTAGTGTGTAATCTATTTTTTCTGAGTGTATTTTCAATCATTTTATCTCCCTACTTTTGACGCATACAATATTACACTATTTCTATTTTTCCTGTTGCTTATTTTTATTTCATATTATGAATTTTATTGGAGTTGGGGGAAATATTGGGCCCCTTGCAGAATTCATCTACCCCACAAAGATTCTTTGCCGCTTACCTAAAATTGACTTTGAACCATCTTGTTCGTATAATTTATTACATTACCTCTGACATTTAATACCAAGTACCATTACCACTGTATTATCTGGCGAAACCGGTTTTCTTTCACAGCATCTAAATCTGCCTTGTGTGAATTATTCCTTTGAGACAACATTTTTGTCTCTTTACTAGAGGAATTTATAAAATAAAATGTCTCAGACCAAGAAAGTCCTACCTCAAGACTACAGATACAACTGGAATAAGAGACTCCTATTTCGAAATCAAAGGTCATATCAATATAATGACCGATTTTGTACTTTTCGGTGACAGAACCGGAACTCATAGTTCAGTGTGAAACAAAATGCCAGGCAAGACAAGGGAAGGAAGTTGTAAAGCCAGGAAAGTAGGAGGACGATTACAAGGATGTTCAAGTATAACATAAAAGGAAGTATAAAACACTAACGCGTTTCACCTACAAAAAGGCTCGAACACATTGAGAAAGCCTTTGTAGGTGAAACGCATTAGTTTTAGTGTTTTATAATTCCTTTTATGCTATACATACATACATACATACACACACTTTTTTTTTTTATCCATCTCCAAATAAAACGTTAATTAATTTATACCACTTGAAGATTCCAGACCTATCAGAAGTTTTTATCCAGAGGACACACATCCTTGGTGGGGTACCACCTAAGCCCATTGAGATTGAGCAATACCTTTATTTGCTCTCAGTTTGTGAGTAAGTCTCTTTTCTTATATCCTGTTCAATATATACAGAGAGCACTATATTCGGTTTTATTTCTTCTGCTGTATACTGAGGACATCTGACTACGGCAAAATAACTAAGAGCACTCGGAACAACATCTGCTAACAAGCACAAGGACCCACCACCATATCCACAGACGGGGATTGTTCTGTCAATGCACATAAATCTGGAGCCGAACATAAGCTCCAGAAAATTGTAAGTGCAATTTGTTTTTTTTCCATATCAAACCAGAATTTATAACATACTACTCTATATCACGTTCTCTTTGCTTATTTTACATACTGCCTTGGATCGGAGAACAACACTACAGGCGCTGCCTCCCTGCACCCTTCTTTGCATATTAACTACACTACCAGAAAGAAGAGACTCTGGTTTGGGGACCCCAAGCTGCCACACACACACACACACACAATACAAGCGCCAAAAATTCCACTCCCATACAAATGTGTTTGTGTGGTATGTTAAAGGATCACTATATGGTCAGAAAAAACAGACATGTATTCCTGACCCTATAGTGTTAAAAACCACAATCCAGCCCTCCTGGCCCTCTCTTGCCTCCCTAAATTTAGTGAAATGTTACTTGTATTTAAATCTGCAGCTGCTGGCTCTGCCCCTGTCTGCCCATATCATTATAAGTGGTGGTCTAAACCAATCACAATGCTTCCTATAGAATTGTCTGAGACTGTCAAGGGGCAGAACCATCAGGGGCAGAACCAGCACAAGTCAAACACAGCCCTGGCCAATCAGCATTTCCTAATAGAAATTAATTGAATCAATGCATCTTTATGAGGAAACTTCAGTGTCTGCATGCAGAGGGTGGAGACACTGAATGGCAGTACTGCAGCTTGCAGCACTGCCCCAGGAAGCACCTCTAGTAGCCATCTGAGAAGTGGCCAGTGGAGTTATCAATAGGCTGTAATGTTAACACTGCATTCTCTCTGAAAGGTCAGGTTTACTGCAAAAAGCCTGAAGGGAATGATTATGCTCACCAGAACAAATGCAATAAGCTGTGGTTGCTCTGATGACTATAGTGTCCCTGTAATATAACTCTAGCTGACACTGCGAATGGCCTTTACCCCATAATTAATGCCCCGTCCTTGTCTCTTCAGTCCCTTTAAACTCCCTAGTCACTGTATGTAACTCACCCAGTCTCTGCAAATTCTCCAACTCAATGTCTGAAAATTAGGGGTCTCAAGCTTCCAAACCTCTTAGGCATGGTGCCTAATTAGCTTCTTATTTGAAGGAAAAAGTTGGCTTCCTTGTCCCCCAGCTTCTTATTCATATTGGCTTTTTGTCCATCCAGCTTCTTTTTCATGAAAATTCTTATTTATTCAACAACAATCAGTAAACGTCCACAAATTTCAATCTGGGTTGAGCCAACGGGCATTGATCTTAAAATTTGGCATCAAACCTGGCACCATAACACCCATGTATTTTAATGGGCAATTCTAACCACGAAACCAAGCTTTACATCTATAAAAATCATATTGGCTCACCTAAATTTGGTTTGTTTTCTACTAATTGGTTATCCCTCTATAAAAGAAAGTTCAATCTGGCCTTAGTCAAATAATATCGTACAATATGAACCAAGCCTGGCACCGTCACACGTTTCATTGAGAAATTCTAAATAAGTAGCCAATCTTTTCCTCTATGAAAACTATCTTGTCACGAGCACACACATAAAATTAAAGTATAGTGCAAACCTCCATGACGCAGACACGCTGCTTTCATTGCCAGTGAGCAGGCATCTAAATAGAGGGACGTCACTCTGTTCCTATACTCCCTAGCGCCAGCTAGGCAGTTACCATAGCAACCACAGTGCATGCGATGTGGTTGCTATCTGTGGAGATCAGAGGAACTTCCTGTGGGAGGTCCTTCTGCTCTCCCTGACGCTCAATTTCTCAGCATTCATTGTCTGCTTGATTGAGAGTCAGATGGGAGAAAAAAAAACAAAAACAAAAACAAAAAATATTTTTAAGTAGGTCTTTCTCCAAAGCTATACATTTTCTAACAAAACTGGTAGCACAATGTAGAGATGGAATGTTATGATCTTTTTAAAAAGTGTCAGCGTAAAGAAAAAAAAAAAGAAAATACACATCGTTATTTTTGATGTGCATAGATATAACATTTTCCTGCAGTGCCCCCAATAGCATTCACAATGTAATAAAGTAAAATACAGAACAGTTACAGGGCATTCGAGAATACTACACACATTTTTAGGTAAGTAGCAAGTACAGGCTAACCAGCCATGTCAAATGTATAAAAGGAGACTGAGTAAGTAAGTTATGTAGGTATAGCTGTGACATGGAGATAGTGATGCCAACATTTATTTGATCATGACAGGTTCATTTAAACTTGTATCAGTCTGGGTGCCATGGAATATATGACAGCTTTCCCAGGAGGCTTTCCTTACAAACAATATGGCATACAAAACTAGCAAAAAAATGCATAACATACTGTAATACAGCAAATTAATAAATTATTGCACTCACAGAAGGAAGCCGCATATCATCATCATACATATGTGACTCCTATTATTTTGGGCAGGGGGTGGTGATATAGGTAGCACACCCACACCTACATGTTTTCTTCCTCTGTCATCGGTTCTGCTTCAAAATAGAAGGCTTAAACCGTCAGAATCGATGGCAAAAATAGATATTTATTGAATTTAAATATTAAAACAATATATTACTAATGGGCTTATGTGTTTCTACCCAAAGGGATTCCATCAGGAAGCTGTTATGGTTGTTATGTTTATATATACTGTTATGTTTATTTACATCACCTTAAACAGAAGCAATGATAAAGTTTACACACTTAAAAATACAAATAAAAACAATTACAGTGTGTTATGCATTTGTTTCCTGTAGATTCCTGCTGTATCCCCTATTCGTTCTGTACACCAATTGGAATAGTTAGCTGGTTGAATAAGAAGATAATATAAGAAGCTAAGTTCAGCATCACCCTGAAGGCAGCATGAGCTGCAATGGCTGGACCCAGATGTCAGGAGTTATACCAATGCCATGCAGGTTTAAATCCCCCTCCCCCCGCTATAATGGATGCCTCCATGGTGGTCTGGTTACCTTTAACTCAGGATACACGAGAATGCAGTATGTGTGTTTACATCCAGATGTTATCACCACGTTCTGAACTCCAACTCAGCTGTATTACTTCCGGGACATGCAGCCCTCTCGCTCTCTGTTTACATTCCATTTATTGATCTGCGTTCCATCTGTTTCCGGGTTTGCGTGTCATCACCACTATAACAGTGAGAGGCAATGTGGGAGCTGTGCAGTCAGCCAGCCTTGCCTCTTTAATATCTGTGTTATATATGTATGTTATATGTGTTTAACATATCCATGGAAGGATAGAGCCATTAAGTGACAGCTCACTCTCACCCTATACATCCCATCTATAAATATATAGTGGATTGCAAGCACATGATGGCTCTGAATTGTCAGCAGAGTGTTAGGGGAACTGCAGTATCTTCCACTGAGTTTGACACTCGGTATTAAGCCATTACCTAAATATCTTAGGAATATGGGCACAGCTTCAGTTTACCTTAGGGGTTTCTTCAAGAGGAAATGTTAGCTTACTCAGAAAGCTGGCTACTGTTGTCAGTGTGTGATGGGAGCAGGGCCGGCCTTAGGCAATTAGGCGCCCTGTGCAAAAAGTCTTCACGGCGCCCCCCCCACCTCCCACCAAGTTGCCTGAATACAGTAACACACACAGGCACCGGTGACGTGTGTATCACGAGGCAAACAAGGCATCTGCCTTGGGCGCCACTTTGCAGGGGGCGGCAAAAAAAAGCATCCCTCCAAACCCCCAGGCAGATCCCTTGCTTGCCTCGCATCCTGGGGGGCTCAAGAGCTGACCGGCTGGCCACTTTTGAGCCCCCCCAAGGCTGGCAGCGAGCAGCGAAGGAGCATACTCACCTGAGCTCTTCCTGCTCAGCTTCCTCTGCGCCGCTTAATGAAGGCGGGAGCCAGAATATGACGTCAGTCCGGCTCCCGGCATCACTAAGCGCTACTTACTCAGCCTGTGCGCCCCCTGCCTGCCTGCCCAGCAGCCACACTGGACTGCTGGTAAGAAATCCACTCCAGCTTCCCCAGGGAGGCTGGGTGGATTTAAAATAAATGTAAAA